>JAVQMG010000120.1:8561666-9242500 GCA_032878915.1 Castanopsis chinensis | reverse complement strand
ACCTTAATCCTAAACCCCGTTACAGCACTTGAAAAGTCCTTATGATTCATGTTATGCATGTGATCCTAGTGGTGGAGAATGTGAAGATATGCAAGCCTATGGTAGATCATTTCCATTGGAATGGATTTGAGCGAAACACATACCTTTAAACACGCGAGAGTCGAGTGTTTATTTTTGTAAGGGTCTATATATTTAGTTTACTAAATCTTCGAGTGAAAATGATTACTAAGTAATTGTAAGTTGTTTAAAAATGTTTGTTCATGATATGTTATGAGTTTTGAAGAACTAGGTTGTTCTTTGTTAATGGCATTACAACCTTGGTGTTTTTGGGAAAGTAAATTTGAGTTTTGCCCGCAGACAAGAAAAAGTTAAGTGTGGGGAAATTTGATGAGAATGCAAATTGTCATATTTTTCTCCTTTGGTTTATTAGAGGGTTCAGGCATTGCAGACCGGTGATAAGCATAGATGCAACGCACCTCTATGGCAAGCACAAAGGAAATCTATTGATAGTAATGGCAACAGATGGTAACAATGAGGTTCATCCACTTGCGTTAGCTGTTGTTGAAAGCGAGAACACGAAGACATGGGGATGGTTCTTGGCATGCTTATTGACCTATGTTACGAATCGGACCAATATGTGTATAATCTTTGATAGGCATCGTGGGATAAAATCATGCTTTGATAACATCACTAGAGCTATTTACAAGTGCCCTTAACCCATCACTGGTATTGCCTCTGCCATTTAGTAAGCAATGTTAACACTAGGTTTAGTAGTATGGTGTTGAAGAACTTGGTATGGAAGGCAGCAACTGCGAATCAAGTTAGGAAGTTTGAGAACACAATGGATTTAATCAAGAATTCCAATTTGGAGGTGTATGACTATCTTAATGTTGAAGACAAGGAAAAGTGGACACTTGCACATGACCATGGGCCTCGATATAGGGCAATGACAACCAACCTGTCAGAGTGCTTCAATAGGGTACTTAAGGGAGCACGCAGCTTGCCTATAACCGCAATGGTTAAGTTCACATTTTACAAGGTGAACTCGTACTTTAATGATCGTTGTAACAAAACCCTAGAGCAGATGGAAGAGGGGCAAGAATGGTGCAAATATGCCTATGACAAGTTCGAGGCAAATCAAGAGAAGGCAAAGCTCCATATTGTTAGAAGGATGAGTGCGCAACAGCGCTTATATACAATGGAGAGACAGTCTAATCTTTTGCCTATTGGCAGGGGAGATCACACCCATAAGGTTGATCTCATGGAGATGACGTGCACATGCGGGAAATGTGAAGCATACAAGATTCTCTATTCATACTTAATAGTAGTTTGTGCTAAGTATAAACACGATGCGACGGAGTTTATGAATCCTTTCTATCGCGTGTCTGAACGGTACCACAGCTATGAGCCGATATTCCAAACATTGAAAGATAGGTTAGAATGGCCGAATTTGGAAGAAAAGAGAACAGTTATGCCAAACCTGCGGTTGATTCGAGAAAAAGGTCAGCTTAAATCCACGAGAATCCTTAATGAGATGGATGAGCAGGATAGGGAGTTGCCAACCTCTTTGTGGATTGAGAACAGCAAAGTCGAGGTGTGGGTTATGTCACCAAGAGGGGCATAATCATCGTACATGTTCAATTCAAAATGTAGAATCAACAAGCCGTGGTGCTACATAGCAGGTAACAATTACAAGTCATAGTAACAAGCGGGGATATATCATAAGTTATTCTCATCATCTGTTGTCAGTTATTCTTGTTATTTCTCTTCATTTGTTGGTTTTCCTAATTCTAGTTTAGCCTTTGCATGAACAATGCCTTCAAAAATTGCGTTTGGTAATCCATACATTGTGCAGACATTATGAATTCATATGTTTAGGCATGCATGATGCTAGAGGTCTAAACTATGATGATATATGTATTGGTTAATAATGGACGAAGGAGTTGATTTTTAATTGGCGAATTTAGCGTTCCCCTACATTTGTAAAAATTAAATTATATAAATTGTAATTAAGATTCCTGGAGTAATTTACCATGGAATTTAAGGTGTAATAGCTATTATAGGGTGGCAGTCATTATTTTGTTATTTTGTTGATAATAGTAAGTTGTGTTAGTAGCAAGGTTTATGTTCAAATTTATGTGATTTGACTGAATAAGTTTGTAATGCCTTTGCAGCAAGAAGAGCAGAGAGCCAAGGTTGGTGAGATGGTGATAAAGATCACAAATGTCTGCTGGGACAAATGCATCACTAGTACACCAAGGAGCAAGTTCAATTCTAGTGAATCTAGTTGCCTTTCAAACTGTGCTCAGCGTTATATGGATATGAACCTCCTTATTGTGAAACACATCCAGAACATGCAGTGAAGGTCTAGGAGCATTGATTTGCTATCTCATTCACAAGCTGTTTTTGCCTATGTCCTCAGTTAAATTTTGCTGAAGATGTTTTATTTTCCTCATTTTTTCTTCTATTTTTTGGAAGTAGATCTCTTTCCATGTTCTTGAAACTATTTTATTAAGATGTTCTATTAACTTTATTGCACTCTAGAATTAATTCCCAAACATTTTATGATGAAAAAAATTGTTAATTTGTATGGTTGTGAACAGTTGCATGAGTTTTTAGGCTGCATAGCATAATTTAATCAACAGGGATGACCCCTTGTTTGTTGAAAAAGGTAAGGTTGTATAGACTATAGCCTATAGACTCCATTTTTTTTCAATTATGAATCCGTGTGGAGAACCCCACCTGTGATATTACAGGTTTAAATTATCTTCTACCAATTTTTTTTTTATCCATATAGCATAGGAAATAATGCAAAAGTTCTGCACGATACAATATACCACAAGCTGCAGTCAAGCCTCCATGAAAGATCACCTGATTCTATAATATAACAATTAGCAAAGTGTCAGAGAACATCAAGTCTGTCAGGACTCAAACTTGATATAAAAAGTGGGATGTCGGTAATATTGTGCAAAGTGATAGATTGAACATAGCACTTGCACATACAATCAATGAAGTTATTGTTTTTTTTTTTTTTTTAGAAAGAACAATTAAGTTATTGTTAACCACAATACTGGCTTTGATTTGATAAGGATTGGCATAATGACAATAGCCAAAAAAAGACTGACATGATATACAAAACGAACTTATACCCACAAAACAAAATAATACCAATATCATACAATAAAACAGGAGGCAGCGTTCCTCAATATGAAATTATACAGCATCTGCTATACCTATTCAACCAATTGAAGAAGTTTTGGCTGAAAGGTGAATAAGCGCACGCCTATGGTAAGTGGTACGAAGCTTCTTGTATTTCTGCACAAAGGTCCCAAGGTCCACATCCCTATCTAAAAGCTGTTTGTGCAGGTTTTCCGATTCCTCCTCTGTCTTATTCATCGCATCTGAAATAATAAGAAATTATTTCACATCTCCATAACGTATATCTCTTAAATAAAATCAAGCTTGAGCCATATGTAATGAAACCAAAGTTAGCCTATTCTATAGAACCTGAATTGTCATGATGAAGAATACCTTGAAGCCTTTGGAGAAGGGATTGAGGGGAATAGAATTTCAATGTCTCTTCTTTCTTTCTCTCAAGCTCATTGAGTTTCTCCTGAGCAGCAGCCAACTCTGTTGTCCGAATTATTCTGCACTGTACCATAGAATCAAAGGAGGAAAAGGTTCTTCAATCAGTTGACTAATCTTAAAGCAAGGAAAAATTTATTCAATCAGTAGACTAATCTTAAATCAACAAATGAAAGCTGAGCAGACAAATTAACCTGGTTTCTAAGCTCCATAATCCGTGGTTCCTTTTCCGAGTTCTCCCCTGATATAAAAGAAAGTGTTAGGAAGTCACCCCCAATTGTAGTATTGTAGTGCAACTACCTATAAAAGTAGATACACGCTAAAAAAGTAGATACATTGGGTGGGTAAAAGGACAAGCACTCACTTGCAAGTAGTAGAGTCTCCTTACGAAGTTCATCTCTTAACTGATAAGCCATAAAAGAACAGAGGGGAAAAAGATTAGAAAGACATGGAAACTCAAATATTATACAATAGAAATTCAACATGTGCTGCATGTGTGTGCGCATATTCTTGCATTTGCAGTTCGCAGGTGTCTCTTTATATATTATACCATACATTAAACCCCAACTATGCAAGCTATGACTACAATCAATTAATGTCATTCACGCTTACACAATTGATTTTTACATTGCTTTATCACATTTTTATCTCATAATATCAGTAACTTGAAAAGAAAAGAATAAGGACAACACATCATCTTTTCCCATCGGAGTGATGCTAGTGACTTCAAGATGGAAATCTATTTATTGCTTGTATTTGATGGCCCAACCAAATACAAGTAACCGAAGGCCATACCAGCAAACTGCAAGCTGGAGACCCATGACCCAATCAATCAGAAACATCTCTGTCCTTCAAACACAGTTCTCTCTCTCTCTCTCTCACACACACACACACACACACACACACACACAATCCCAAACACATCTAAGCAACTAACATTTTTTCCCCAAGTATCTATAATTCCATGTTGCATACATTCCCTTTCTTTCATTTACTTCTGAATCGAATATGGACATATAGATAATCTGTAGACCATATCAGAGAATCACAGCAGACGAGATTCTATTAAAGCACCATATATCTTTACAAGGGAATCCATGCCTGGAAGCCATAGTTGCTCACACACTTCAGTAAGTTTCATCAAAACAAAAGTCAGTGGTATGGGTCTGCCGCTAATCTGGATAAACCCCTATCCTTTACAAACTTTGGGTGGGAGGTGATAGCACCAAAGGATTACCAGTTTTCAGTAATCCTCCATGAGAACGTGTCTTCTTACAGCTATTGTCAGACTATTGCAGTTCCAAAGAAAAGGTGCCACGACTAAGAAATTTTTTAGCAAAACCATTCGGCAAACCAGAGCAAGCAACATGAAACAATTCTATATTTGAGAATGTTAGAGAGAGAGAGAGAGAGAGAGAGAGAGAGAGAGAGAGAGAGAGCATAATCACAACTTACATTGTTTTGAAGTTTCACTTGATCAAGTGAAAGTAAGAAATGATGGTATGCATCCTTGTCAGACAAAAGCTTCCGCAATTCATCAACACTAAAGAAATTTATCAAGAAAACAAGAGATGATTAGAAACTACAAAAGTGAAGTTAGAAATCTCATAACAAGATACACGAGAGTTAATTATCTTTATTGGCACTACGGAAGTGACTAAGACACACACGCATTAAATAAACGCACTCCAAAGAGCAGTGACTCAAATTTTCAATCACTTACTAAATAACTTAATATCTAGTAATAAGCTTTACAATTTGGCCAAAATATAATCAACATTCAAAGGAATACAACCTCAAACAAACAAAAGAAAAATGCTGAGAAAACTTAATAGGCAATTTAGAATCCATACATAAATGATACAATAGAAACAACATTAATAGGAAACACAGCTAAATTACTTTTTAACAATCTTTATACTGTCGCAGCATACACAACCATGATGAACTTTAATACTAAATGCCCGTTGGATGGTGAAATTAATATTAGAAAATGACAAATTACAAGGAGGAGAGATTGAAGCCATAAATGACAGGGTGGTGCTTGACAAGCCAAAGGTGTAGTCCTAATTCTTAACAAGATTTCCCACACCCCTATTGCAAGCCATCTAAAGAAACATAGAGAATCAATAAGGAGATGGTAACCTTAGTAATAAAGATATGAAAAATATCCTTAGTACCCTATATAACAGCCCCCCAACCCCCCAATTTTATATAGCAAAAATATAGTTTACAAATTTAAATAAATGGATAAAACCGGGAGTGTTAAAGTACCAAGCACCTACCTTTTATCCTTCAAAACAGCAATAATACCAGCAGCTTCAGCAGGTGAAACGTGTGATGGCGACTGTGGCCTGTCTGAAGTCCTATGAGAACTGAAGCTGCTAGAAGAGGCACTACTTGGCGTTCCTGGACGAGATGAATTTGGGGAGCTAACTACAGACGGAGGATACCAAGACTGTGAAGAACCATCCTGTGGACGTGGCTGAGGTTGTTGGTCCTGAGATCCCCTGCAGGTAGAGGTGGTTTAACCTTTAACGATTAACAAAATATAACCATTGTGAAGGAACTAAAGGAACACAACAGCAACCTCAACAGACTAATAAGGGTTGGCCAATATGATTGAATAAAGCATCCCAATGTTAAACAATCCGCTAATGTTACATAACATAACTGCCAATGAAGTTTTTTTTTGATAAGTAATCAGAGAAATAATATTAATGATTAAACAAAGAGAGAAAAGTACAAGATGTTCATGATGATGAACAACAAGAAAAAAAAGAGCACCCAATCAGGAAACAAGCTAAGGGAAGACACAAAATCAGAAGAGAAGAACTAATGCCCCAACAACAAGACCACTTCATATAAAACATCATCCACGACGACTGCCAATGAAGTATATGATGCACCAATACTAAAACCCCAATCACATGTCAAAACTAATGCATTCAATAGACATCATACACGAATTCAACCGTGTTCTTATCTGTGTTATGTTTGAATTAAATATATATAAGGCATTAAGAATATCATTTCAACACGCCGTGTTCTTGCACCAATTGGAAAATGCACTTATGGGCACTCTTTCTTCCAAAACCACATCATTCTGATTTTTAACAATTCCCAGAAAGACAGACTTCCTATTTTATCTAGTTTTACCAGAATTAACCCAAAAAATGAGCTTTTTAAAGCATATTAGGAAAATATCCATTACCCGGATCCCCCATAAAATCTAAACATAATCGAGATTATTCTACCACTACGAATTCTGGTATTTCAGTTAAAATAAGTTCTAAGTAAAAAGCTCGATGCATAATCAGAAAAAGTAATCTGAATGACAAAACTAATGCATTCAATAGACATCATGCACGAATTCAACCATGTTCTTACCCGCGTTACATTTGACTTAAGCATATATAAGGCATTAAGATTATCATTTCAACATGCAGTATTCTTGGCCCAATTGGTAAATACTCTTATTTGGGCACTATTTCTTCTAGAACCACACCATTCAGATTTTTTAACAATTCCCAGAAAAACAAACCTCAGGTTTTATCTAGTTTCACCAGAATCAACCGAAAAATGAGATTTTTTTTTTTTTTTTTTTTTTTGCATATTAAGAAAATACCCAGATCCTCCGTAAAAATATAAACATAATTAAGATTATCTTACCACTACGATTTCAAGTAATTCGGCTTGAATAAGTTCTAAGTACAAAGCTCGATGAACAATCAGAAAAAAGCAATCTGAATAACAAAACGCAAATTATAATCAAAATTCGCTGCAAATCACATACACGAGCTTCGATAATTACTAATCATATTGATCATAGCAACATAAAATAAATAAAGTCACAAAATTTAAGCTTCGGCAAACAATTGAGCAATCAAATTGAAACCAAAAAAAAAAAAAAAAAAAAAAAAAAAAAAAAACCAATTGATTGAAGAAAACCCTAACCAAAAAGTGAAATTATAAGAGAAAAAAAAAATTGAGGTTGAATTAAGCGAATATACCAGAACTTGAACATCGCCGATTAATCCAGGAGTTGAAATGCAGAGAAACCCTAGACAGGAGGAAATTGAAGTGTGGAAGAGAATGAGAAAACCAATCTCTGATTATGAGTTTTGCGTCTTTCCGAGTATTAAGATTTTCTGACTTTTCTCTACGCGTGGTCTGTCCTGTTAACTTAAGTAATCGCTTTTTTTATTTTTTGTTTTATTTTTTAATTTTTTTTTTGGGCTCAGTAATTTCAATAAAAAAATGAAAAGAGAGAGAGAGAGAGAGAGAGAGAGAGAGAGAGAGAGAGATTTATCCCAAAAATAGAAAATGAAAAATGAGAAAGAAACATAGAAGGTCAATGCTCTTTCATCTTAACAAGAAATTTAGTTTGTATCTAGAACAATGATATGACCATAACTTTTACTACAATTTATTGTGTGATGAGTTGTGAGTGATAGAAAAAAAAGTTATAAGTTTACCCATTTATTATTTATAACTTGTAATATGACAAATTATAACAAAAGTTGTTGTTCTAACATTTTTTTGTTTTTGTTTTTTCTAGTACATTATCAATTATATTTTTTTGTAGTAAACTTTCATCTCATTTACAAATTATCCTTTGTTCAATCCACACCTTAACATAAAAGAATTTTATCAATGTATCACTTACTATGTAAATTAGGCATTGAATATGATGATATTGGGTGTAATTAGAAAATTATTTTTGTTGGTTGTATTGAAAAATCACAATTTCTTCTTCATTTAACTTTCAATTTGAAGGTAGGAGAGTAGTTTGTGATTCTCCCAAATTGAATTGTCAATTGAGCAATTTGATATTTTGGGATTGGAAGACATTTTAAATGAGGTGATAATTTAAGAGAAAAAAAAAGTGTAATTTGACTAAAAACAATGAAATTATACAATAATATAGAGGTTTAGAGGCATGAATGAATTATTTTCATTAAAGCAATATTTGTCTACCCTTGAATGAGTCTAATGGGTTGCATGCGGATTTTCTTTAAGATACAATTAAGTTAACATCCAACTAGTAACATATATGGAGAATTGTGTTAATTTCTTTCTAACGGCGTGCAAAAATATGTAATACGTAAAAGGTGCACTTGAAATGTCACCTAAGTGCTATCAATGCTGTTACTAGTTGTTAGGGACTTAAAATTATCCTTTCCCCCTTTTTTTTTTACAAAATTATTTAGAAAACATACTTATGACATTGGCAGCTATCTCACTCGAACAAGAATGATCTACTTAAGTGAACTGCCATTCGTACGTGAGAAAACTTTTTAGAGAATCAAAATTTGATCCAAGTCCAAGAGCTCACCCATATATCACTTGTCTCTTAGTTGAACAAAAGTTCAAGTCCGAATGTTCATCTATATCTTCCCTCATCCTTGGACTCGAGCAAGATCCTTAATATTACGGGCAAAGTTTAGCTATAAAATTGTTTGTAGTTTAAGGCTATAAACTCATTCAATAAAATAAATACTACAACATATTTTGAAAATTCAACCGTTGAATTGCATGTTCTTTACACCCTTTATACACATGTTAAATTTTGTATCAATTGGATATCATTTACTATATGATTTATAAACTTAAATTTTGTGCATAATTTTAAATTATAAAAACTTGCAATTTCAAAAATTAATTGATGACATAGCTATTGATCTTTAATTTTCTTGAAATTTTGCAAGCATGGAAGATCTAAGAAGAAGATGTAATCCAATAGTGGATTTGTTAAAATTCACCTCCAATAAAAAGATATTAAGTAAATTTGTAGTTTAAGACTACAACTAATTTTATAACTAAATTTTGTCTTAATATTAATTTGTTATTTATTTTGATCATTATTCATTCTACTACTCTTTTAAATACAATTTTCTCGTGTGTATATATATATTCGTCCCAATTTTAGTTTTTAAAGTGTTTTAGCTAATTTCACTTATGTAATTTATTTATTTATTTATTTTTGTTTTGTGTTGTAAATTGTAATGTTTATGGTGGTGGTGACACCCACGACCCACCGAAGCTGGTTTAGTCGGGCCCGCGTAGGCCCCCCAAAAGAACCGAAAGGTGAATGTAAAAGATCAGAATCTTCTGGGGTCGGAGTGGGTTGGGACTTGGAAGCTTCTAGACTTGACTTGACTTGTTAAAATCAATTGACTTTCGTGGTGCAAAGTGTTTTGACTGTCAGGTGGGCTTACTCGTCGTAATAGCTTTTTGTTATTGGACAGATAGATAATTGGGCTAACTGGGCTTAAATTGGGCTCAACAAGCCACGTACATGTCTCTTAATATGTGGTTGGTTAGAGATAGTGATAATATATGCTAAGCCTAATAGATATATATTTTTTAAAGCCCAAATAAATAGATGTTGATCATTTTAGTATTTTACTGGTCTATTGATTCTATTGGAATTGGACACTATCGGTTAAAGACGGCAACTTAAACTTTTGCATGATTAGTATTATCTTAGATTCTCCAAGAGAGAGAGAGAGAGAGAGAGAGAGAGTATTATATCATATTATTGTGTTTAATTGTTGGGTATTTCCTTCTCAAAAAAAAAAAAATTTGGGAATTTTTAAATATATAAATAAGTTGGGTTGTATTTTTTTCATGGTCAAATTCCATTCATATTTCTCGTGAAATGATTTTTTTGTAACCAAATAAAACTCAAGTACAGATTACAGTAGTTTTTGTTAAATTCATAAATTAATTATAAAAATTTAATATCATATTGTAATCATTCATGTATCTAAAACTTTAGAATTTAATTTGAAAACAATATCAAATTTATTGAATTTATTATATATATATATATATTCTCATATTTTAAAAATTATATACTCATTTTTATGAGGAAGAATACATTATTATTATATAAAGAATTTGAGCTTCTCAAACTTTGGAAGGCAATCATATTTTTTTCTCTTCAATAAAAACGTTTTCTTATTTATTTTATTTTCCTTACACATGTTTTTTTTTTTTATAAATTTTCATTTATAAGTTTGAATTTTAGAGAACATTGATAAAATTCAAAATATTTTCTTTCTATTTTGTTTTGATGAAGTTTGACATATAAAAGAGATGTACAAAAATAAATAGAGAAAAAAAGAGAAAAAAAAATATATGAAAAGGTGTGGACTCCTTTGGCCGGGTGGGGGTAGGGGTGGCAATTCGTGTTCGTGTCATGTCAACTCATGCGTATCTGACTATATGGGTTAACACTAACCCCTACATATTTATTAAACGAGTCAAAATTCTTCAACCTTAATATAACCCATTTATTAAACAGGTTGGTCGTGTCGACCTGTTTATCAGATTTTATCAAAATAAAAAATATATATTTACGAAAAAACAAGCAAATAAATATTTTTAATACAAAATTCAAATCTGACGCATAACTGCAACACAAATATTCATCCAAAATTAAAGCATATCTCAATATCACAAATAATCAAGCACAATATGTTAAAGAAAATAAATCACAACAACTAATAAATTTATATATTAAGGGTTTGAATGGTATATTGATAAAATGAAATTTAATTAAACATGTCAAATGGGTCAAATGTATGCTATATGTTGGAGACTAACCCAGCTCGTTTATTAGACGAGTTAGTCATGTCAATCCGAATATGACATGAACTCATTAAACCTCAGCCCATAATCTACTAATTTTATGTCGTATTGTGTCGGGTTCGCGGGTTGTGTCTAATTTTGCCACCCCTAGGTGGGGGCAATTGTCATTGACTCCAACCTTTCTCATGCCACTCTTTTGTTAATATTTCAATTTTCACAATTAAGGGTATGTTTGGATTGAGGGAGAAGGAAGGGGAAGTGGAGGGGAGCAGAGCAAATTTGGTTAAAAATAAACTAATTTTAAGCCAATTCTAATTTACTTTACTTTACTCATCTTCTCTCCTCCTTAATCTAAGGTATGAAATTTTGAAGTCTCTTCTAAAAGTTAAGAATTTACTTTCCTTTTTACTGGGTAAATAGGGTGAGGGGGGCTTGTGGTATTTAATTTCCAAGTACTATATGATGTATTAGACCTATTGGAGTATCCTTCAAATCCCACTTCTAATACTTAATTGAAATTGCAAAATATCATGCTTACAACTAGTTAATGCCATTTATTGTGGTTTCACCTACCATAATGGCCATATATGTGTGTTGTTTTCAACTTTTTAGTAAACTTACATTAAACTCTCAGCATTATATTTTTAAAACTAATTTCTCTTTACCTACCCAAAACTAAAATCCAACTTCCCGAGAATCTAAACAACAAAGAATTTAATCTAAACTCCTTGATGGGTTGATTATCAACATTGCTTCAACTTTTCCTTTTTTTTTTTTTATCTTTTTTTTTTTTTTGGTTTTATAAAATATAAAAGATTGGGGAAAAAGTAAGACAATATAATAAACTTGGCCTGCAAAGTCAATATCGGCTAACCTACCATACCGCAGCCTCATCTAAATGTATTTATCGTTAGTTTGAGTAGTTTCTCATCTTTCTTCCGGTAGAGTACTCGCTAAAAATTTTCCAAAGATGGAAGAATAGACTATTTTCATCTTTAATCATATTTGTCCAAGAGGGTCCAATACAAAGAATCAATGTGATCTCAAATTTAAGGTAACCTTGATAACTTACATGGAAAAAAAGGTGTCTGAATAAAATTAATCAATTTTACATAATTCAGTCTCTCTTCATAACAAATTTTCTATGCCAAAGGGAGAAGCAAGAAGAATATGCTATATCTGGACAATATATAGTTATCACCTTTCCTATGTATAAATAATAGAGCATCACAAAGCTTTCTTACAAAATGTTTATTTCATTTTAGTAAAGTTAAGAGTAATTTGGTGATCGCGTAATGTTGCCCACCATCTCTAAAGAAACACAAGGCTGATCAACAGGAACCTGCATACATAGTCAAAGTATCAAAACTTATTCTATGTTAACAATAGGGTTTGCATAATTGACTGAAAACTTAATGAATCAATTTTAACAAATAATGAAATTATTTTTGGTGAAGAAGATGATTGCTTACAAGGTGACCAGCCCCAAGAATCCAATAAAAATACAAGTTTCTGTAAGACCTAAAGAACCCTTTTGTTGTAGTATTGTCTCCTGAGCAATATAAAGGAATACGATCCAAGCTCATGAATTTTTTCAAGCCACCCCACCTGAAATGTTGATCCAATTGAGCATCCAATAAACATTTTTTAATTTTTGGAGAGAACGTCCAACAAACGTAGACAAAATGTAACACACATAGTAAATTCATAATATATTGAAAGGAGAGTTAGTGTAACAGTGTTACTTGAGTTTTTTAAGCCATGCTTCTGCTCCTTTGGTTGAGCAAATTAGATCAACCTATTATTGAAAACCGACCAAACCGTATTAGTCTCTAAAGTTAATGAAAGAAAAATGAAGTCAACTATATATATATATATGTTAAAGCAAAAATTCCCTAGTTGCTTTAGTTTAATTTTTAAACAAGTGTTTGTCTGTTATTATGAGCATTTTTACCTGTCCATTATAAATGGTCACATTGACACCTTTAGCTAGGAGATGGTCAACCTGGCCAAAACTTCAAATGTCAATTATCACGGTCATCATGACATAAAATAAAAGTAGCAAATTCAGTCAGTTGATATGCAAGCAAACTTAATTAGACACATACACATTCAATTTACCTCTTTGATTCTTGGTCTCATGTAATCACCTCTCATGGCCTGGAAAACCAACATAGACTGCAGAACCCATCTACAACAACATCAAAAAATAAATAAATCAAACAATTAAGGAAAATTTCATGATCGAGGCCAGCCAACATATTTGTTCCTACAATTTGAGCATGAACTTACGTTACATTTTTGGGAATAATCTTCAATTTCTTTTTAATAGGTCCATTCATCAATCTAGGAAGGTCATGCTCATTAATACTTGGTGAATATTTTTTGGTGGATAGATATTCTGAGTACTTGCCCATCACTTCTTTTCCTTTGGATCTCCTATTCCCTGTAACTGGGTCATTGTTGCTATCCAACAAGAAGTTGTAGAAATCCTGCAAATCCAATACATGAATCACTATTCTGCAATCCATTGTGTGTGCGTGCGCGCGCGCGCGCGCGAGAGAGAGAGAGAGAGAGAGAGAGAGAAATAATCACCACATTGTTGCTGTTTTCGGAAATAATGTTCTGGAGGCGACCATATGATGCTGTTGCATTTTTATACTTACCTTTTGCTATCTGCCTCCGAATCTTATGAGCTAAACTGTTTTCCAATTTTGTAGCATTAGTGAATTTTTTTTTTTCCATTTGATATTGTAGCTAGTTTAAATGGCAGATTTCTCTGACCTGTTTGATATTTTCAATGTGTTGCTGTCAATTCTTGACAAGTCTTTCAAAAGGGGTCCCCATGAGAACTGCATTTTAATTCATGAACTTTACATAATAAGTCATCAAAATCTTTCTATCAATTTCCAAACGCAAAAGAGTTTTAGCTGCAAACGATTTCCCCATATGTAGCAAGAATTACATACCACAAACTCTTCAGGAGAAATCCAGCTATTTCCCAACGCCACCCCTACAAATCACAACAAAACCACACAAAGTATAAAATATTTTTCATTTGTTAAAAGTCATGTCAAAGTATCACAACATATCATTTTGTACAGAAAATTTACTTCGTGCAAAACAATGTACACTGATATCTCATATAATATGAACATGCGTCTCATGTGCGAAAAGTCCACATGCAGATCATTCACATTTATAGCATAAAAGTAACGTGTAGTATACTGGGTGTACTAAATAATTTCACATAATTTCATGAGATCAAAAGATAATTTTATTACCGCCAAGCTGTAGCTTTAATGTTCCTGCTTCAATTGCCTTTAGAGCTGATACCCCAAGAGTCACAGCAAATTTTCCACCATATGACTCTGCAAATATGTATAAAGGACTTTTTTGGAGAGTCTCATTTCTATTGAAAAGCTTCTTCAATAGGGTAGTCAAATCTTCAGCTGCCTCTTCATCAGTTTTAACCACCAAGGTCTTATCCTCCACAAAACTAAAGCCTGTGGCCACTGGATTATCCTAATATCAATAGGAAATCATAAATTTCACATTACACTTAGGAAAGAGAATTGAACAAAGTAAAAAATAATGCAATACATAAAATTGTACCACAAAAAGAAGATCAGCTTTTCGGAGCCAAGTTGAATTCCGGGGATTCAATTTTGCATCCAGTGGACCAATTTCTAGAAAATTTCCAAAACCAACCCCAGAGCTTCCCTATGTGTAATAGAATCTGAATCAGCATAAACATGTAATCATATTGTAATTTGAGAATATTGTTTACTAAATTTAGTAACTTACAGGTCCTCCTTGGAGCCAGAGAATTGTTGGCCATGGTTTGGATGGATCTTCAACTCTAAATGGACTTCTATAAAGCCACCAAAACATGTGGGCCTCTATACATTGCACATATAAGACGAAAGTATGAACAACAATGGTGACAAAAAGGTACAAAATCTTATTGGGTTGACATAAAAAAGAGTTAAAAATAAAAAAAAGATTTTGCAAGTAAATATTGCTTTATTACTTGGTCGAACTTCAACATATCCCCAGTGCTCCGACCCATCATTGGTTCCTGCAGCGTAGGCAATATGTTCATGAAGCAATGAGAAACTAAGCAAAAGAGAGAGATACAGAAGGGAGTACTGGTTTTCCATGGCAACCAACCTCTTTATTTTTTCATTTGAAATCGTAGAGGAGAGAATATATATAGAGATAAAGAAACATTGGCATGAGAAGTATCGCCTCGCTTTCTTTGACTTAGAAGACCCAAACAGAAAATGAGAGAGCAATATTTTTTATTATTGCTAACCAAATGTGAAAGCAATATGATAATAATAACTAATCAAGTTATAAATGACATAAAGAGAAAAGTCAAGGGGAAATAAGCATAAACTTTGTTGGCGTACCATTGACACAATCGGATTGTGATAATTCCAAGTTCCAACGAATCCAGTTATACCGAATGTGCAGAATATTCAAAGAGAAACATGCATAAACTTCGTTTGCGTGGCTTTGACATCATTGGTTGAGAACTACCGTCGAGTGTAACTTACTGGTAAGAGTTCTCGTATTGTTTCACGCTTAATAGAAGTTGAACAATTCTAGGCATGGTGCTTTAACTAATTAGATGTACTTTTACACGTGATATTATATATTGTCATGTAGCGTGGATCTAAAAGTACATGAGAAGACTTTTTTTTTTTTTTAAATTTTAATACAGAGCAAAAAAAAAAAAAAAATTAAAGAAAGAAAAGACATAATTGGTTGAGAAATAAAGAAGTGTGGGTTACGGCATAGACTTTGTGTTACGAATCCGAATGTATTCTATATTAAAATGCTGAAAAACAAAACGAGAGCACCAACGCTAAAATAGTAACCAGTATGTAGCAATCAGTGCCTAATTCTTATTTGTACAAGTTATCTCTCTCTCTCTCTCTCTCTCTCAAGACTTTCGAACCATTATGAAAAGAGATGGGTGAGAAAAGGTAGGAAGGAGTTGGCTAAAGAAAGGAAAAAAGGGCACTTAGTACTTACTACGGGGTTGGGTGACAAAGAGAGAAATAACAAGGAATTTCTTTTTTCTTGAGTCACGTTTATGTTTACAAAAAATTTCTTATTACACTAAAAAATATAGTTTCATAAAAAAAAATACACAACTTTTGCTATATGCAAGCTATTACAGTTTGTCACGTAAGATAGTACAGTAAAAGTTATAACTTTTTTATATAATACTAGACTTACTCTTATTACACACTAAATTTTGAAACCAAATTTTTAAAACACAATTTCAGTTAAAATTATATTTTAAAACAAGATTTTAGTCCATGAAACTATGACAGTGAGTGTGTAAGGTTTCCTTTTTCTTTTGCTTTTAGGATTACACTAGGATTATTTCCGTGCGATGCACCACTTGATAAAGATTCATATGGAAGCTAAATTTTTCTAAAAATAATTCAAAAAATTGTTTTAAGTTCTACTTGTTTAGATTTTGGACTTTATCAGTGTCTATCTATTTCTACATGGAATGAGTTAATTTATAATTTCTTTGTATTAGTTTCTTAATATGAGATATGGAATGAGTTTGATCATTCCTATTTGGGTAATGTTTAATCTATGCTCTAGCCAACACCAACAATAAATAAACAATATAGTTCCTCAATACAATTTTTTTCCTAGTAATAGCCTAATTAAACAAATCAACACACTCACAAATTAAATATAATAACCAAAACCCAAAATCAAAACATAAATAAAAGAGTTCAAAAATTGAGAATTAAAAAAAAAAAGAACTTGCATAAGAGAACCAAGAACTTAAATAAATATTCATTATTTTGCTTTTTTCTTTTTTTATAGTAAACTTCTTTTTATTAGAAGTAAGATAAATTTATTAGATTAAAACATAAGTGTAAGTTGCATTTTGGAAAAAAAAAAAAAAAGTGAAAAAATACAACAATGTGAGGTGCATTGCGTGAGATTTAATTATAGGGATGACTTTATTGGTTAAGAAAGATTATATCGAAAAACCATGACTTAATATATATATTAGTTGGAGTAGAATTTAAATTTCTAAAATTTTGATGATAAAGTTTTATCTAAATTAAATTATTGTTAAATCTTATCCCTTAGTCAAGAGTTTTATAACTTAATATCTTAATAAAATATTAATCTAATAAGATGCAACTTGAGGGGAAAAAAAAACGTGAGTCATGTAGGATTTAATATAGAAAATTTTGATGATAGACTTTTAGTTTTATTTAAATTAAACAGTTGTTGAATGTTATCCCTTAATTTGAGAAAATATATCATAGCAAATAATATAAAATTAATTTACTAATTAGTTGTTCTTAAAATATTGATAATATACTTTTAGTTGGAATAGAAGCAAATTAAATTTTTTTTTAAGAAAGAAAACGTAGGTTGTTGTCTGGTATTTAAGTTTAGAATTTCTTATAATAGACTTTTAGTTTGAATAAAATTTAAATGTATAAAATTAATTTACTAATTAGTTGTTCTTAAAAATTGATAATAGACATTTAATTGGAGTAGAAGTCAAAACGTGACTTTTTTTTTTTTAGAAAGAAATGTGGGTTATTGTTTAGAATTTAAGTTTAGAATTTTTTTTATAATAGACTTTTAGTTTGAATAGAATTTAAATTTGTTGAAATTTAAATGTATAAAATTAATTTACTAATTAGTTGTTCTTAAAGTATTAATAATAAATTTTTAGTTGGAGTAGAAGTAATTTTTTTTTTTTTGTGATTTAATTTTGGAATTTTTTATAATAGACTTTTAGTTTGAATGGAATTTAAATTTGTTGAAATTTAAATGATAAAGTTTTACTTAAATTAAACAGTTGTTAAATATTATTCCTTAATTTGAGGAAATATATTCTAACAAATAATATAAAATTAATTTACTAATTAGTGAGAATAGCCATTTGGCAACCACGGTTTCTAAACCCAACTTTTATTATATTGGAGAGCATAATACACCAGAGAGTTGTATGCTGTTTTCAGGAAGGATGAATCGCTCCCAAAAAGGAATTTATTGATTCTCTCCCAATTGGTTGGACCGTAGGTGCGATGATTTACTTCACGAGCAAGGTCTCTGATTCAAGTCCAGGATGGCCTAGCTGTGCCAAGTAAAAGAATAGAAGAAGCATTTGACTCCTTCATGTATGCTCCACTTGGCTCGGGGGGATATAGCTTAATTGGTAGAGCTCCGCTTTTGCAATTAGGTCATTGCGATTACCTTGTACTTAAACCAGTGGCTCACTTTTTCTAAGTAATGGAAAAGATGACCGAAACATGCCATTGAAAGACTCTACTGAGACAAGGATGGTCTGTCAAGAATGTAGAGAAGGTAGGGTGGACAGTTGGTTAAATCTTGTATGGATCGTACATGGACAGTAGTTGGAGTCGGCGGCTCTCCTACGAATTCCATGAGGAAGAGGATTAAGTTGATCCTTGCGAGTAGCTTGATGCACTATCTTCCTATGTATATGATTTTAAGAGGTATCTTATTTATTTAATTTATCCACAAATTATTTGATATTTGCAAAGAGTTCTCATTTTTTTTAAATGCCCGAAATTCATTAGCAAGTGTAATTGCAAAAAAATTTTATTAATATTCTAGAACACTCTAAAATTTTACGTATACCGTAGCACTTTCTAATTATAAGCAGTTACAATTGCACCCACTCATCACTAGGTGTACGAACGTGGATCCAATGCAATTCTTTTTCCCTTTTTTTTTTCTCTCTCTAAAAGAAGTAAGATTGATTTAGAAGATAAGATTTTGAGTGTTGCTCCACTTTTTGTAAGTATCAAGCAAACTAAGCCAGTGAAAGTTATCTCAGCCCTAAGTGGACCATTATTATTCATCTGTCTTTGAGGTGTTACTAAAGGTCAAAATAAGTTTTGACATGATTATAAGATTTTGAGTGTTTGATAAAGTTATTTGAGCTTTATTTAGGACAATAATTTTAATAATTTCCTTTTTTATTGAGAAAGTAATAATTTCCATTTGATTGCTTTCAATGTTAATGATTTTTTTTATATGTTGGTGTGTGCAGTAGTTATTTCAAGTAATTTTGATATTCAGCCAAAAAAGAAAAAAGAAGAAAAAGATGAAGAAGAAGAGAGTAATTTTGATTAAAATACGCCTTATTGAATTTCTTGGTTACTGATTAGTCATGAAAATTGATACCACATTATTTTTTTATTTTATTCTAGTGTGAAAACATTGTATGATATGTTTAACACTTGGTGCACGTAATCTATTGGGGAAGGCATATGCAATACTTACCCAGCAACCATAAACTCACTTGAGACAATTCAACTCAAAGCATCCCAAAAAAGGCGAGAATTAGTGACTTTATAGCTCGACCTACCCAAAAAGTTGGTCAACCTAAATGTGTTAATCACATTAAACCGTTATAATCGTATGCTCACATTAACTACTCAAAAGTAAAGATTTAGAAAAACTGGCCCTCCATATAGTGTCATAGTCTCATAGACTAGTAGAAATTCTTTATAATAAGATAGACAAAAGACGACAAGGTAGGCATTCAAGTTACCAAAAAGTGATTTATTCTTATTTGAATAAATAAGAATTACCAACTTAAGTATCGGATGATCGTGGGTTCTAATTAGCTCAATTGGTAAAGTTTTTGATGGTTGTATAAGAAATCTGAAGTTCAATTCCCGCTTATGTTAAAAACTGATTGGTGTCTTGGTCTAATAATAAAAATTTATCATCAAGAGCGGACGTCATAAGTTAAAACTCTTTATCAAAACAAAAAAAAAGTATTAGATGATTAATGATTGACATGACATTAGCATCTTTTTTATTAGTATTTCTAAAATCAACTGGTTTATCAAGACACCAAAGAAAAGAGTAAGAAATTTGGGAAAGAACATCCCAATTTTTCTTCCAATTCTCTTAATGGTCATTATTTAATATTTAGTCTAATACGTCTCCTATGTTAATCTGTGTTAGAGTCTTAAGAGGTGTTCATTTAAGGCCAAAAGGATAAGCCTTAAAGGATGTGGACAACTATCTAGCTAGCCTCCTGTAACCTAAATTCCGTATAACATAAACAAATGTATATTATTCATACAAGATTATAGTCAAAGATTATGATTTTTGTTCCCTACCCCACTTTGATCATAATAAAAAAAAAAAAATACGTTGCTGATGTTATTCCCTTTTGTTATATTTCATTTTTTTTTTAACATTTAAATGGTGATTGCGACGAGTGAGCTACCACAATAAATATGTTGGTTAATCCTTATCTATTTTTTACTCTTTTTTTTTTTTTTCTTCAACCAAAAAAAAAAAAAGAAGATAAATTACGTATTTAGTCTCTATCCTTTACGCCATATTTCAATTTAGTTCTTATTCTTTCAATTGTATCAATTTGATTCCTAACTTTTCAGTATCGTGTTAAGTTAGTCCTTGCCTTTATCTCTTCGATGGAAATTACTGACATGGTTAACGGTCAGTAATTTCTTTGGAATTTGCTAATATTTGGAATTTGCTACTGCATGTCTTTATTTTTTGAAAATAAAATATTTAGATTTGTTTATTTTTGTCAAATTTGAAATTTTCATTTTTTTTTTTCATTTTCTTACCTGTGCTTTCTTGAGAACCAAATGGGATTCAAAACCCATAATTCTAAACTAAATTTCCTTTCTTTTTCGAATAAAATTTAGCTACAAAATTAGTTGTAGCTTTAAGGTATAAACTCACTTAATAAAATAAATATTACTATATATTTTGAAAATTTAACCGTTGAATTGCATGTTTTTTATGTTTTTAATACACATATCAAATTTTGTGTCAATCAGATATTATTTATTATATAATCTATAAATTTATATTTTATGCAAAATTTTAAATTACAAAAACTTACAATTTAAAAATTTATTGATGATATAGCTATTAATTTTAATTTTCTTGAAATTTTACAAATACGGAGGATATAAGAAGAAGAAGTAATCCAATAATAAATTTGTCAAAATTCATCTCTAATAAAAAATAAAAAAAATTGAGTGAGTTTGTAGCCTTAGCACCCCCCTCCCCCCCGGGGCGGTTTTCCCAGCAACCAAATAAGAAAAAGAAAAAGTTCTTCGGAGCTCAGAGAATTCAACTCAAAATCTCCATTCCCACATTAAAAATATTCTTCCTGTTATCAGCTGAATACGAAAATAAAATTCCAAATAAGGTACACAGTCAACCCCAAATTGCTTGCTATTCCAAACCACCGCAAATTGCTTCAATTAATTCATCGAACAAGGACTACTGGACTAGCATGAGCACATGGTTCGATTCGAAGAGTTGCAGCTTCAAATTGCAATCTCTCTGTAACGTTCCTAACTAAGTCCCCTAAAAATGACCGGCATCCATTTGATTTATTTATTTATTTATTTTTTAATTTCGATCTGCTTCGGGTTAGATAGAGAGAAAGAGACAAAAGTGAGAGAAATGGGGAGAGAGGGAGTGGGTTTTGATATTTTATTTTGGGGAAGAAATGAAGAGATTGACGTGATTAGACTTAGGGAATATGATTTATTTTTGTTTTATAATTATAATAGGAATTTTTTACAGTTTGAAATTTTTGGGGAAGGAACTAAACAAACAGAGTTGCAATGCAAATCTAATGAGTGGTACACTACTGAACCATTTTTCGGTTTGAATTTTTTTTGAGCTTTGAATTCGGGGATTTTAACTCCTGTTTGGTTCCGCATAAAGCAAAGAAAAGAAAATGAAACAAAGAAAAAAAAAACTGAATTTTAGTCTATAATAAACTAATTTCAAATATGTTATTTTATTTTTTAAAACTATAGCAGCATATGTAGTTACTTAAGTGGCGTAAAAATAGATATTTTGATAACATTGTTAGTCATGTCAGTTTTTTTCTTTCCCCACTTAATGGTATGGATTATTTTGATACAATATTAAAAAGTTAAGGACTAATCCGACACATTTGAAACGTAGTGACTATTTTGATATATAAGACAAACATTAGTGACTAAAAGTGTAGTTTATCCCAAAAAAAAGAAAAGTATTAATTTTTTTTGTTCCCTACCCCACTTTGATCATAATAAAAAAAAAAAAAAAAAAAACAACGTTGCTGATGTTACTCCCTTTTTTTATATTTCATTTTTTTAGCATTTAAATGGTGATTGCGACGAGTGAGCTACCACAATAAATATGTTGGTTAATCTTTATCTATTCTTTACTCTCTTTTTTTGTTCCTAAAAAAAAATATTTATACTTTTTTTTTTGTTTTTGTTATTGGGTGTACATCAATTTTTAATATCCAAAGCCCATAAAAGTAGCTTTCCTCCAGGAGTTTGTTCTTGGTGGTTGTCAATCTAAATTAATTAGATACTACACGGTTGATCCAGTTTTTAAAAAAGTCCATAGGCCTCATGTCATGGGCCTACGTTTTGGAAAATTCAAAGGGTTCGTTTATCTACCTTAAGCCCCATTTGGAATCGAGTTGGGTTACTAAAATTGAAGAAACGTTCACATCTTCACAATTTACACACCAAAAATAAAGTTTTGGGGGCAATCAATACGGCCAACGGATCTCGAAAATGATTACAATTTACAACGTACCAAAAAGATGATATGACCAAAATAGAGGCTGCAGTAAACTAATCTCAAAATCTTGACCTTTAAATTGAGTTAGAAAGCAGAAACCACACTGTGAACTTGATTACTATTTGCAGTTCCTATCCCGCTTCTCATAGATTTTGTGTTCCCTTCAATTGTGCACAATTTTTTAAAGAAAAGAATGAATTCTAAAGCAGTGAATTATGGCCTTTTAATGGGGTCAATGTTCACAATGATAGCCTTTTGACGTAAACATCTAAACCACAAACATGTATGAAATCTACGCAAAAGATATAAAAATATCCACACCATTGTATGTGTTCTTTAAGACATAGAGGCCTAAAATTAGGATGAGAGAGAGAGAGAGAGAGAGAGAGAGAGAGAGAGAGAGAGAGAGAGAGAGAGAGAGAGAGAGAGAGAGAGAGAGTGTGTGTGTATGGGCAAAAATTAAGTACAATATTTAGGTGTTGTTCCTTAAGTTTTACTTTTAAAATTAAGCCATGTCCCATATGTAATATACTTCCATCTCATGAGAAAAGTCACGTGGTTGAATTTTAAAAGGTGAGCTTTCAAACAGCATTTAAAATACTGTATCTAAGCTTTGTCCATTACATATTTACAATACGTGTAAGAAGAAGAATTGCTAGCTCCTATTGTTTAATTTCAAGCAGTATATACAATATTTGAAGGGTCAACTGGCCAAGAAGTCATTTGCAATGATAAGTTGAGGGACAGTTAAGCATGTTTGAGGTTGGGGGAGCTCTGAGGTTGATTGGCCATGTGGAATGCTAATTAAGGTTTCATTACAATGCAAGACAGTACTATTTGATAATCCCCAAGTTCAGCGCCGGTTTTATGGTCTGGAAGTGAAGCAAGTAACAATTAATTAAAGTATGTAATAATGTGAAGGCAGAGAGAAGGGATTCTTTAGCTTAACATTTATGATTTATCATGCAATGACCTTTATGGCCATATAAAAGAACCAATAAATATGAACCTTAGATTTGAAACAATGATTAGAATTTGGAAGGTAAAGTGCATTATTGTTTTGATTAATGACAATCTTCAGTAGGTAGGCCGTAGGCCAACCATGCACGCTGGTGGTTTAGATGTGATAACAACATTAATTGATTAAGATATAAGCACTTAATTTATGTAATTAAAAATAATATATTTCAATATTTGTAATTGTTTTTAATTACGAAATAGTGTTTACAAGAATAAAGAATTTTTTTATACAATAATTGAATACTTGATATAGATGCTACATAGCTTGTTGTCATCCTTCAAAGATTATGAGTGCGATAGAGCATTTTATTGCTAGAATTTATATTGTTTAATTGAAAGAGGTTGACCCTCTTGCTTTTCCATGTTATGATTTCTTTGACACGAAATCCTTTTTTTACATCTGTATTTGTGCAAGAAAAGTTGTTATCCTAAATAGTAAAAAGAATGATATTCAGTGTTTAAGGTACCTCATTTCATATGGATTTGTATTTGGTAATCTATGTGAGAAGACATACGTTGATACGTATATACATATGTGCACTCCTGATGCATTAAGGACTAATTAAGGAGCTTTAGACTTTGTCGTTGCATTAAGCACGTGGTGTGTTGAAAATATTGGTAGTTGGGCTTAGAGATAGGTGCCTGCTAATAAACATGGTCCATAAGGACTAGAAAGGAATGAGATATTCTCATATAAAGCTATGTGTCCGCTACTCCTCATTGTGCCTTAGCCATAACAAATTGAGACAAATTTTTAATTAGAGCCTAAAGTAAAAGCCAAATTGATATTCTGTTTTTTGCACTCAAATTGAGGATAGAACTCATAGAAGTAATAAAGTTTTTTTTTTTTTTTTTAAATGGCCAATTGATATTTTGTTTTTTTCCCTCAATAATGAAGATAAAAGTAATAAATAATTTAAAAAAAAAATATATATATATTAGTGATGTTAAGAGTAGAAGGCCACTTTGATCTACCTCAGAAAAGGAAAATGAATAACCTCTAAACAGGACCACGTGTCCATATAAGTTTAACATGACACATAGATGCAGATCTCAATAACTTTTTGGGCTGGGATCAACAAAATGTGAGTGTTGTTGTAAGAAAAAGACAGCACTAAACATCGCAAGTTGATATTTTATTTTATATTTTAAAGAGTGACTATGACCTTTTTCTATGGTTTTTAATTTACAATATAATGCTCATTTATATTTTCTTTCACCTCCAGGATGGTCTTAATCTGCTTAAATTTAGGGTGAGGCTGGTTTGTTTGGAGCTGGAGATTGGAGGCAAAACACGTTACATGTGTGAGCACAAGTGAGCACGTGTTATTCTCTTAAACTGTCCTAACCTATTTGTGTATAATACTTTCTTTTTTTATAACCATCTGTCTAGAATACTAGATGTAGGGATACAATTCGAGCCTGGACCCAAATGCGTTTCGAGAACAGGCCCAAATTACCTCACACAATAAAATTTGTAGAGGGTGGACTTGAAACCCAGGTTGCTTTGGACGATGGAAAGCGAAGACCTTGGGCTAGGTCCACGATTGCATGTAATGAGATTTTAGTGCAACACCAGCTGTCCTCAGATGTGAGCCGATGACCTTCTGTATTCATTCCTTGTTCTTTTTAGAAAAGTTTACAAAGTGATTCCCCTTTACAATGTTCTCTCCCTCTCTATTTATATCCTTCTTCCTTGCGCTTCCATTCATGGAGTTTTCAACGCAGATACCTTTTCCATCCATCGCCCCTTTGAAATCTTACCCCAATGACTATAAGGCTGATCACCATCATCTCAGATGTCACTTCTTCATTAATGCGGCCAGAGGGGTAGGTGTGAAGTCTTTAACGCAGTGGCAGCAGCTTTCTGCAAGGCGTTCCCCACTTGTTCTCCCTTTTTGCATTCCTCTGGAGCACATCTTCGCTTGCTGAGCTTTCTGGTTTCCCCTCTAAGTACCACGGTGCATCTTATGACTCTCACCTCGGTCAGCCGAGGACGCACCTCTCCTCGGACCATCCTAACTAACTTTTACTTCCATAGTGGGCTTGTGGGCCTTTAAGTTCGGTGCCCTTGTTGTCACCAGGCCATCCTCGAACTAGTTAGTGTCCTCGGATCAGGCCCAAGGCCCAAAGGCATATATTTACATTTCTGACCCCACAACAGCCCCTTAAAATTTATTTTACTCCCATTTGAGGGGAAAAATGAATTCTTGGCCCAAATCCACAGCTTCCACATGCCTTTCAAACTGCTGCACGCCAGACCCACCTGGCCATTCTAAAACGGCTCTTGACGACTTGAAGCCCGCAACGCCCTCATTAATTGCTCCAAATAACTCCCTGTCGCCCACGTTCAACCGTGAGATGCAAATCTAACAGCCTGAGTTTTTTTCCCAAAAATTTAAGTGGGATAACTCTCATGAATTTTCGCCTCCCAAACATTCAAAACGTTTGGGAAGTCGCGAAGTCAGCCATTACTCCAAAAAGAGACTGCATCCTGGAAGCATCTACCTTCATTTTCTCTCTAGATGCACACAAAGAGTCGCAGACGGATAGACGTTTCCAAGCCTGACTTCCTCGCCTCACACGACTTGCCAGACGATCCTTCCGTTATTTTATATGTACCTCCTCTCAGAGCAGTCCCCCTCTCAGTACGGCCCATAGCAGCTGTTGCCCGAGAAGAGTCCATATCCCCCGTCTATCTCTTGAGGAAGAAATAGACCAATTCAGGCTCGAGGAAGCTGAAAGGCCTGAAGAGGACATTGTCAACATCTCGAACGCAGAAGACGAACCCACCGAGGGTTCTGGGATAAGGGGTTTAATAATCTCGAAGGTGGACAGCAACACCGAGAAGGGAGACATGGCTAGTCTAAGGTCACTCATGAATGTGCGAGGTGCACAAGTGACCAAGAAGGGTGCCACTGGATCCCAACCTCCTCCCCCTGTCAACCCCAAGGTTCTTGCCACTTACCTTAAGAAGAAAAGGAAGAAAGAGGGAGAGTAAGCTGAGGTGGCACAGCAAAAGAAGCTGAAGCAACAATAACAACAACAACAAAAAGCTACCAAGGGTAGGACACGTGCCCTAAGTGGAGAGCAAAGAGAGCCATGGGCTGGCCGAGGTGCGCCGAGCACAGTCCTACTGGTCTCTTGCGCTCAGTCCTACTGGTCTCCTGCGCTGGAGTTGGATGAAACTCCCATTCCCGCCCAATCCAGCATAAGAGACTTCCAAAAAGGACACTTCCACTATCTGGCCGAGGCTCTCGAACAGCCCCTTCTCCTTCCTAAAGACATGGAAGCCCTGGAACAAATGCAGCAGCAACAACTTTTCCTTTCCCTTAAGAGGGACCTAGGCTTGGTATGAGTTACCCAATTCATATTATTTTTCATAGGCTTGTGAATATGCTCTTTCTATTTATTTATATATATTTTTCTTTGATTCTCGTTATATTGCACATGCGTCCTATATGCATACAGGCCATCCAGGAGGTCTTTGCAGTTGAAAAATGGGCAGAGGATGCTCGGAAGAAAACCAGGGCCGAACTCAACATCAGGCTCTTGGCTGGGTTGTGGCGGAGAAGGAGAAGCTTGCCAAAATGCTAACAGTCGAGGAGCAGCCGAGGAGGAGAGCTGAGGCTAGACTTAAAACAGCCGAGGCTCAAGCTGAGGTGTTGCGCAAGGAGCTCTGGGGCTATAAGGAGGATCTTGCCACTGCCCATCAGGATATCGCCTGCTTGAAGGATGAGCTAGCAAAGGCAGAAGACAGGGCTCGTACTATTAAAGAGGTCGTCGATGCTGCAGCACTTGCTTCTTTCAACAGGGGGGTCGAAGAGAGAGAGACTCGTCTGGTTGAAAAGCTAGCTAATTTGTGCAGGGAGTACTGCAGGCTGGTGTGGTTGGAGGCTCTCAATGTGGCAGGTGCCCCCGCCACATCTGAATAGAGAAAGGCCGAGAACGTGTGGTATCCCCCCGATATCCGCGAACTTGATGCTCCACCTCCTTCAGCCCCTTCCACTTCTCTCATGGCTCCTGCTCTTCCTTAAGTCTCTATCGGTTCAAGCCAAGACACTCCTTTAGAGGAGAAGACTGACAAGGATCTGGGCAAACAAGCTGGCCAGGATGATCCTCCTCTGGGGGCTAAGAACAAGGGAAAGCAGCCTATGGCCCTACTAGAGACAAAGCCTATTAATGCTCCTCTGATCCTTGAGGGGGTTGCCTTTGAGTCTGCAGAGCTTGAATCGAAGGGAGTAGAGGACGGGGTCAATTTGGCTGAAATGAAGCCCAAAGAGGATCTTCTACCAGAGGCCAAGACTTAAGCTGTTAAGAGCCTTTTTGAAATTTTTTGTTTTTGCTTAATACGAAGACTTTACTGTTTCCTGTGTAATCAAGCTATGATTAATAAAAGAGTTTTGATTTTCAATTTCTTTGCAGGTATTTCTTAGTCGTAATTTCCATTAGTCGTATCTCTTGCTAACACGCTATGAAGGTGTTTAAGGTATAAACAGATACGACCAGTTTCATCTATGTGCTGAATAACTATGTGAACCCCTAGTGGGAAAGGCTTCACTTTATAAACTTACTCCTTTAATAAGTAATTTGTATGTGAGATTTATACTGAGTTTCATGCCACAAAGATCAATTAAACGCATAAGAATGATAAAGACTTGGTTAAAAACTTAAACCTATGCAACACTCAAACATGAGAATAAGATTAGTCCCACTCAACGCTTACAGGAACAATCTGAAATGCAAATTTCTCCCAAGAATGGGTGGTCCGAGGACCAGGCATAATTACAATTTTGTTTAACACTTAGTAAAAAATATGTTGAATATTAATTTTTCCAAGCAGATGGTCCGAGGACCCGGCGTAGCTAAGGGTAGGTTGACATTAACACTTAGTAAAAACACGAACTGCATGTTAATTTTTCCCAAAGCAGGTGGTCCAAGAACCCAGGGTAGCTAAGGTTGACATTAACACTTAGTAAAAACGTAAACTGCATGTTAATTTTTCCCAAAGCAGATGGCCCGAAGACCCCGCGTAGCTAAGGTTGACATTAACACTTAGTAAAAAATATGTACTGCATGTTAATTTTTCCAAAGTAGATGGTCCGAGGACCCGGCGTAGCTAAGGTTGACATTAACACTTAGTAAAAACGCGAACTACATGTTAATTTTTTCCAAAGCAGATGGTCCAAGGACCCGGCGTAGCTAAGGTTGACATTAACACTTAGTAAAAACATTGAATTTTTGTTTGACATTGAAGACTATAAAATTAGCAATTAACACAACATAATAACAACTAAACAAATAGCATAAATGCCTTCCGTTAATAGTAGTATCTTCGCAGGTTATTTACATTCCAGGGACGTTGTACAGCCTTTTATCTAGGTCGGCCAGATAATATGACCTTATACCAGCTACAGAAGTTACACGATAGGGCCCTTTCCAGTTAGGTCCCAATTACCCCATGTTGGGTTCTTAGCGGTACTCACAACCTTTCTTAAGACTAGGTCATCAAGAGCGAGAGGCCTTGACTTCACATGAGAGTCATACCTTTGCTTAAGCTTCTGCTGGTAGCAAGCTAGCCGAACCATAGGGTTTTCTCGACTTTCTTCAAGCAGGTCCAGCCCCTTTTGAAGTAAGTCGTCATTATTATCTGGGTTGAAGGAGTGCGTTCTCGTTGTCGGAAACCCTATTTCCAAAGGGATCACAGCTTTAGCTCCATAAGTCATCAAAAATAGTGTTTCTCCCATGAACTTTCATGGTGTAGTTCGATAAGTCCACAAAACATGTGGCACTTCTTCCACCCATTTGCCTTTAGCATCATCTAGCATTTTCTTGAGCCCATTGACTATTGCTTTGTTGACTGCCTCGGCCTGACCATTCCTTTGTGGGTAGGCTATGGTAGAATATCTATTTGTGATGCTGAAATCCCCACAATACTTTTTGAAGGCCCTACTATCAAACTGTAGGCCGTTATTCGAGATGAGGGTGTGCGGGATCCTAAACCTGGTAATGATGTTCTTTCAGACGAACTTCTTTGCATCCATGTCTCTAATGTTTGAGAGGGGCTCTACTTTAACCCACTTGGTGAAGTAGTCCGTCCCGACGAGCAACCATCTTTTATTCCCCGCTGCCCTAAGGAAGGGTCCTAAGATATCCAAGCCCCATTGAGTAAACGGCCAAGGACTAGTCAATGGATTAAGGACACCCCTAGGCTGATGAATGTTGGGAGTAAATTTTTGACATTGATCGCACTTTCTTGTATAATCTTGCCCCTCTCTCTGTATGTTCGACTACCAATATCCTTGGGTAAGGGTTTTATGGGCTAATGACCTTCCTCTTGTGTAACTACCACATATTCCTTCATGCAATTCTTTCAAGAGCAGCTCCGTTGCTTCAGGATGTATATACAACAGGTAAGGTCCAGAGAAAGAGCGTTTATACAGTTTCTCATCCTTGGATAGCCAAAACCGTGAAGCCTTTCTCCGTATCTTGTCGGCTTCAAACTTTTCTTCCGGTAAGACATCATTTTTAAGGAAGGGCACTATTGGATTATCCAACTGGGATCCATTCTGATCTGGTGAATCTGGATGGTACCACCTCTCGTCCTTGTTGGCTTAAATAAGTCTTCAATGAGGATGATCCAGGGTAGGCTTTGAGCCGAGGAGGTTGCAAGCGTGGCCGACGAGTCGGCATGGGTATTCCCATTCCTGGAGATATGCGATATTGCAAAAAATTCAAATTTGGACTGCAAGTACTTGGCACGGGCTAAATACCCTTGCATCCTCGGTTCCCTAGCTTCCAATTTTCATTCCACCTAGCCGACGACCAGCTGCGAGTCCAAGAACACCTGTACTGCCTTTTCACCCATTTTTTGAACCATATCCATTCCTACTAGCAAAACTTCCTACTCGGCTTCATTGTTGGTAGCCGAGAATGCCAATCTTAAAGACCTCTCCAAGACAATTCCCTTTGGGGATATCAGAATTAACCCTACACCAGACCCTTTCTAGTTGGATGCTCTGTCCATGCATACTTTCCACATCGGGGGTTCCTCGCATGAGATCATGCCGACTAACTTTCCATCCATACCCTACCCCTTAGGGTTCTCTTCCACTGAAGGCTCAACAAACTTCGCCACTAGGTCAGCAGGGACTTGCCCCTTCACGGAGGTACGAGGCATGTACTTGATGTCAAAGGCTCCCAAGATAGTTCCCCATTTGGCGATTCTGCTAGAGTAGTCAACACTCTGCAACACGAACTTAAAGGGGAGTTGAGTTAACACAACGACTGTATGAGATTGGAAGTAGTGTGGGAGCCTGAGCGTAGCATGCACCACAGCTAGAATTGCTTTCTTTAACGGTAAATACCGTATCTCGGCTTCCTGCAGAGACTTGCTCATATAATAGACTGGTCTTTGTATACCGTTGTCATCCCGTATCAAAGCCAAGCTGACGGCATGAACGGCCACGGCTATATATGCAAACAAAACTTCATCTAAGCCTGGGCGAGACATTATAGGTGGCCGAAAGAGATTTTCCTTTAGCTGCTAAAAAGCTAAGGAACATTCTTTAGTCCATTCAAATTCCTTCCACTTATTTAACAGCTGGAAAAAGGGTCGACATCTGTCCGCGGACAGAGAAATGAACCTATTGAGAGCGGCCGTCATCCCTGTCAGCTTTTGGATCTCCTTTGGATTCCGAGGAGGTTGCAAACTGCAGATTGCTGTGATTTGGGCGGGGTTGGCCTTAATCCCTTTATGAGTGAGCATGTAGCCCAGAAACTTACTAGACCCCACACCAAAAGAGCACTTAGAGGCATTTAGATGTAACTTGTGCCTCCTTAACGTCTAAAAAGTGTCGCTCAAGTCGGCCACATGCATAGATATAGCCGTTACAACCATGTCATCCACATACACTTCAACTGTTTTTCCTAACTGAGCTTCGAACATCCTCGTTATCATCTTCTAATAGGTAGCCCCAGCATTCTTCAAGCCAAACGGCATTATCTTGTAATGATAGTTGTCGGTGGGAATGACAAAAGCTGTCTTCTCCTGGTCCTTCGGAGCTAAAGGTATCTGATAGTACCCCTAAAAGGTATCTGATAGTACCCCTAAAAGGCATCTAGAAAACTCATCCGAGGATGGCCGACAGTAGCGTCCACTAGCTGATCTATGCGAGGCATTGGGAAAGAGTCTTTGGGGTAGGCCTTGTTTAAGTCCGTAAAATCACACATACCTTTTATTTTCCACTTTTTTTCTTCATCACCACTGTGTGCGCTAACCATTCAGGATAGAATACTTCCTTGATAGCCCCAGCTCTCTTGAGTCTGATAACCTCCTTTTTAACAGCGTTGGAATGTTCCTTGGAAGAGCGCCGAGGTGGTTGCCTCTTCGGCACTACAGTCAGGCTGACATTCAGGTGGTGACAAATGAAGTTCGGGTCAATCCTAGGAACCTCATAAGCATCCCATGCAAAAATGTCAAGGTTTCCTTTCACGAATGCGACTAACTCCTCCCTTTCCTCGGCTGGCAATTGAGTTCCTACTTGGAAGAACCTTTCAGGGTCACTATTTACAAGAACTCTATCTAACTCTTCACATGTGGGCTCTTCTGCCACTATCTCCCCAGTTGTGGCAGAAGATGTTGATTGCTATGGGATAAATGCAGCCGAGGTAGAGGGCTCTGGGTTTGGTCTGCGCAAAACTGTGATTGTTAGGCACTATCTTGCCGCGGACTGACTCCCGATAATTTCTTCAACCTGACTGCTGAACGAAAACTTCACCTTGGAGTAGAGAGTTGAGGAGACAGCACCCAGAGCGTGCAACCATGATCTCCTGACAATGGCCGTGTAGGGAGAGTAGGCGTCAACCACGATGAAATCTACTTCGACCACTGTTGGGCCTGACTGCACAGGCAGCCTAATCTGCCCCTTCAGGATGACGGCCTTCCCTTCAAAGCTTATTAGAGGAGAATCATAAGCCAAAAGATCCTCCAATTTCAAATTCAACCCCTTAAACAGATCTGGATACATAATGTCTACACCACTTCCCTAATCAACCATTTCCCTCTTTACATCGTAGCCTCCTATTCTCAACATGATGACCAAGGCGTCATCGTGTGGTTATTGGTCCCCATTTTGTCCTCGTCCGAGAAGCCTAGAATTGGAGGTACGTTACCCTTAATGCTCTTTGGCTCAGAGCTAGAGTTCTCGGCAAGAGCTCGCATCACAGACATTACTCTGGAAGGGCAAGAACCAGTCCTTCTAGGAGCAGCGAGGATGACATTAATCGTCCCTAAAGGGCGTTTTGAAACATCGTTGCCCTGATTGGCCAGACTAGGATGCTCTCCCTACTCGTCAGGCCGATATAAGAATTGCTTCAACTTTCCCTCCTTCATCAATTGCTCTAGATAATTCCACAAATTCCTGCAGTTCTCTGTTGTGTGACCTCTCTCCTGATGATATTGGCAATGAAGGTTTTAATTACATTTTGTGGGATCCCTTATCATCTTGCTGGGCCACCTGAAATATGGTTCATGACGGATTTTCTCAAACACCTACTACACAGGTTCACGAAACACGGTGTTGACCACCTGAGAAGAGGTTGGACCAGACTGCCCAACGAAATCTCTCCTCGGCCTCCTATAGTTGTATTTGTAGGACTTGAAATCCCTCCTCTCCTGAGGGATAACCTTCGCCTTCCCCTTTCCTTGTAGCTGATCTTCCTCAACTCTCTTGTACTCGTCGATGCAATCCATAGGTCGATGTACGCTTTTGACAGGCCTTTTGGTCAAAGATTTCCTTAAATTGTACTAGTTTGGGAGGTTGACCTTGAAGGTTCTTATGACAACATCGTCGAAGTCCCCATCGATCTCGTTGAACATCTCCCAATACTTGTCAGAGTATGTCTTGAGAGTCTCCCACTCTTTCATGGCTATGGATAACAGTGAATTTAAAGGCCGAGGCACCCTACTACAGGTAATGAAATGTGAGCCAAATGCCCTGGTGAGCTCCATGAAGGAATCAACAGAGCCTGCCTTCAAGCAATTGAACCATCTCATCGCAACAAGTCCCAAGCTGGAGGGGAAGACTTTGCACATCAAGGTCTCGTTCTTAGAGTGTATCGCCATTCTCTGATTAAAATAACTTAAGTGCCCGTTTGGTTCCACTTTTTGGACCCAAAAGCTGGCTTTTTATAAAAAGTTGGCAAAAATTTCTGTTTGGTTGGAGTAAAACGCAACTTTTTGGAAAAAGTTGCGTTTTACTCCAACAAAGAAACGCGCAAATCCAAAATGGAGGCTCAGAGGTCCATATTCTAAACGCTGGTGGGCGTTTTCAATAGAGCCGTTGGGGATTTTCGGCAATTACGAAATTGCCTCTCATTCCTTTCCTCTCATTCTAGCGGGCGGACAACCAATTTGGACAACCATCAGAAAACGTAAAAAAAAACTCAACTTTGGACAACAACAACAATTCGAACAACAACAAATTTGGACAACAACAGCAATCCGAACAAAATCCAGTTCTTAAATTTGGATCAGAACAACCAAATATGAAAAAAAAAAAAAGAAAAAAAAAGAAGAAGAAGAAGAACAACAACAACAGTCCGATCTAACCCAGTCGGTGGTGGGGAGGAGGATGAACGGCGGCGTGCACCACCTCGATCTCCTCCGATCTCACCGCGCGGCACCTCGATCTCCTCCGATCTCACCGCGCGGCACCGGCGCAGCTTCGGATTCTCCTCCGATCTCCTCCGATCTCACCGCGCGGCACCGGCGTAGCTTCGGATTCTCCTCCGATCTCACCGCGCGGCACCGGCGCAGCTTCGGATTCTCCTCTCTCTCTCTCTCTCTCTCTCTCTCTCTCTCTCTCTCTCTTTTCTCTGAGTGATAACGATAAATGTGTGGTTTTTTAGCTCTTAAGTTTTCTGTGGTGGAGGTTATAATTTAACCTTTAAGTTTTATTATTATTATTATTATTATTATTTTTTATGTGATCGTGTGATTTTTTTTTTTTTTTAATTCAAACGGGTGGTTTTTTTTTTTTTTTTTAACCAAACTTGAGGTATTTAATATTAAGAAATGGGAATTATGAAATGCTACTATAATATTTTCACAATAAATTTTAAGTAATTGATTGTTATTAGCTAATATTGGTGAGTAAAAAAATAATTGATAGTCTATTTTAGTTAATTTTTATATTTTTTACTAATTTAATGTTGTCATATATATTTATTGTGAAATTTTTGTAAAAATATTGTGTCTATATATATATATATAGATAATTAAAACAAAAAATTCTCTTATATATATATATATATATCTTGTCCTTTTTGGTAATTTACAACTCAAACCTCAACTTTTATAAATGCTAGCCAAACACTCAGCTTTTTCAAAAAACACCTTTTAACAGTTTTTACCAAACACTCAGCTTTTTGAAAATGCACTTTTTCATTATGCACTTTTTAAAAACTCAACTTTTTCATTATGCACTTTTACAAAAAGCTGAACCAAACTCACCCTAAATATTCCACCGGGTCCGTCTGCCCATTGTAAATGGTGAAGGTTGGTTGGGTAAATCACCTCGGAAGCTTTCCCTTCTCAATCCTACGAGTGAAGGGCGATTTAGAGATTTGGTGGAGTGCCTTGCTCACCTGGAGGAGGTCTTCTTACCCTTAAGGTCGCAAGGGTAGTTGTCCTTGTAAAAGGAGGATTCACTAGGAGGAGTTCTTGACCTGGGGCTACCACTGCTACTGCGAGAATCAGCTGAAGAGGGGTCTGAAGGAGAGGGAGTACTCCGTCGTTTCTCCCGACGCAACTTCTTTTTTAGATGATCAATCTTCTTCTGCATGGCTTTGACACTTTTTTTGTGAGAGGTTCTGCTTCCAGCCCATACATGACTCCTCCCGCGCGTATGCTCTGTACGCATACTAGCCTCTCGATCTCTTTTCCGCTCTAGCTGCGAGAGGTGATCCTCATGTTGGGATCCCATAGATTCTGCATGGTGTGAACCTGAGCCTTCCATGATGCTTCACGTCCTTTTACTCAAGGCTTCCCACAGACGGTGCCAACTGTAGGGACACAATTCGAGCCTGGACCCAAATGCGTGTTGGGGACAAGCCCAAATGGCCTCACACAATAATATTTGAAGAGGGTGGGCTTGAAACCCGAGTTGCTTTGGACGATAGAAAGCAAAGACATTAGGCTAGGTCCACGATTGCATGCAATGAGATTTTAGTGCAACACCAGCTCTCCTCGAATGTGAGCCAAGGACCTTCTGTATTCGTTCCTTGTTCTTTTTAGAAAAGTTTACAAAGTAATCCCCCTTTACAATGTTCTCTCACTCTCTATTTATATCCTTCTTCCTTGCGCTTCCATTCATGGAGTCTTTAATGCAGATGCCTTTCTCATCTTCTGCCCCTTTGAAATCTTCCCCCAATGACTATAAGGTTGATCACCATTATCTCAGATGTCACTTCTTCATTAATGTAGCTAGAGGGGTAGGTGTGAAGTCTTTAATGCGGTGACAGCAGCTTTTTGCAAGGCGTTCCCCACTTGTTCTCTCTTTTTGCATTCCTCTGGAGCACATCTTCACTTGCTGAACTTTCTGGTTTTCCCTTTAAATACCACGGTGCATCTTATGACCCTTACCTCGATTAGCCGAGGACGCACCTCTCCTCGGACCATCCCAACTAGCCTTTACTTCCATAGTGGGCTTGTGGGCCTTTAAGTTCGATGCCCTTGTTGTCGCGAGGCCATCCTCGAACTAGTTAGTGTCCTCGGATCAAGGCCAAGGCCCAAAGGCATGTATTTACATTTCTGACCCCACACTAGAATATATTGTAAAAAAATTATTTTATATTATTTTAATGGGATGGATTGTAAAATGCATGATATATTGCTAAAGTGATGGTGGAAAATAAATAGTAGGTTTTGGGCGTGTAAAATGTATTTTCCTTTTGCACAAGGCCATGGAAAATACTCTTACAATATATTCTAGTATTATGTGGAACCCAAGTGGGCGTTATTCTCTTAAACTGTCCTAACCCATCCATAGAATACTTCTTTTTTTTTGGACAACCATCTGTGTGGAATACTAAAATATATTGTAAAAAAGTTAATTTATATTGTTTTAATGGGATGGATTATAAAATAAAGAATGAGATAAATAATATTTGGTTTAAGTTATGGTGAAAAATAAATAAAAGTGGGTTTTAGCCTTTAGGCGTGTACAATGACTTTTCTTTTTGCACAAGCCCACATGGAAAATGCTCTTGCAATATATTCTAGTTTTCTGCACAATACTAGAATATATTGTAACATATTCTAGTATTCCATAGAAGATAAAATTTAGTTATAAAATTAGTTGTAACCTAAAACTACAATCTTACTTAATATCTTTTTATTGGAGGTGAATTTTGACAAATTCACCACTAAATTACATCTTCTTTTTATATTATCCATTCTTGCAAATTTGTTAAAAAATTAAAGATTAATAGCGATGTCATCAGTAAATTATTTAAATTGCAAGATTTTGTAGGTTAAAATTATACATAAAATATAAATTTATATATCATATAATAAATAATATCTGATTGACATAAAATTTGACATATGTATTAAAAGCATAAAGAACATGCAATTCAATGGTTAGATTTTCAAAATATAAAGTAATATTTATTTTATTGAGTAAGAATTTAACCTTAAGGTACAAAAATTTTTATAGCTAAATTTTGTCATTCTTCAAAATACTAGAATATTTTGTAAGAGCATTTTCCATGGGCTTGTGCAAAAATATTCTTCAAAACCTAGTTTATTTATTTTACACCATTACTTTAACAATATATCATACATCTCATTCTTTATTTTACCATTCATCCCATTAAAATAATATAAAATAATTCTTTTATATAAGTTTTTATAAACAAAACACGAATCAGACAAGTAGAGAGAGAAACACAAGAGAATAAACTTAAATAAGCAAAAGTAAGTTTACATTTGATGAACAATAATATGTATATTTGCATTTTACTTCAGTGATATCTATTGTTTACTACTTGAATGCATAATTCGATGGGATGTCCGTTTTGATTTTATTTTTTTATTTTAGCTAAAAGTAATGCAATTGAGAATGCTCTAATAATGAACATGAAACTAAAAATGTACTTCACAAAAAGGCTAGATTATTTGTTTAGATTTACTTTTTATCTCAATTTGTGCAAAGATTTCAGGCCTATTTCTAGGAAAAAACTATTTTGACTTTAGAAATGTCTACCTCAAAAAGAAAATACCCATGGCATGATATGATAGCTTAGAATGATTCGATAACCTCACATATAAATTCATTAAAAATAAAACTCACCGATACTTAAAAGTATGAAAAGAATCCAAGGGTATAGCTGAACTATTTCCCTAAACTATGGTTAAGAAAAAAAAAATTGGGACTCATGTACATTCGTGTTTCAATTTTATCCTCATGAAGAGAAGTAAAAACTATGACTTATGTAGTACTATTGTACTAGTTGTTTGTGAATTGAATCGGAAGCTTCCGGATAGTGTCCTCACAAAATAATTGAGCTCCGGTGAGGTGTCTCTAAGAAATTAATCGAAGTACATTTTCTAAAAATAAGCTAGTGGTGGTGATGGTAGGATTGGGTTTTTTAAGCGAGAGTTTTTGGCATAAATTTATTTGGTTTTTTGTGAATTTTTTTTAGTGGGTTCTAGTTAGTTCAACTGGTAAAGAAATTTGAGGTCTAATCCCCGTCTACATCAAAAACTGATTGGTATCTTGATCTGATAATGAAGAACTATTAGCAGGAATGGACGTCATAAGTTAAAACTATCTAATTTTTTTTTTTTTTTTTAAAGGTTGTAATTGAACAAAATAAGTAAAAGCTAAATGAAAAAGTTGAGAGCAAACAAAAATATCCCAAATGTTTCAAGCCCAAGAACCCAACAAAAGCTCTCACCTCACTTAAGGTTAGGTCTAATCGGTTAGTCTATTTTGTCAGGTTGGTTGGATACATGAATAGTGGCACTATTGTGCATATACGTGAGAGTGACAGTTTCATATAGAGAAAGGTAAAGGAGTTGAGGAATTGATATAAAACATAATTAAGTCCGAATCCTTAGGCTTGAGCTTTTTTGGGTGAAGTGATGTCATTATATGTTGTATTAAAACCTCAATTGGAGTCTTTCTAAGCTATTGTCTCCCCAACATGTGGTATCAGTAGTATACGTGCTTGAGGAATACAAATCTTATCCCGTTCTGTGTGTTCCACAAATTAGGATATGATATATGTCTGATTTTTTTTTTTTTTTGCTTTTTAAACTTTGGGTATTTTATAAGAAAAGTAAAAACGGATACATGATAAGTTATGATTGATAGATTATAAAGTGGGACAAAAAATTTATATTTTGTATTTGAGATACTAAAAATAATAGAATATCTACTAGAAATACGTGTTAAGTTTCGGACATTAGAAGCTTATCCAAACCAAAACACTAGCTATTTGACACACCAAATTATTACCAAACTTTCATAAATTTTAGTAGTTCTTTCCCATTTCCCATTTATTTTTGAAAAAGTCTAACTCAATCGTCTTTCATCATGATGACTTGCGTCAAATTGTCAGGATCTGGTTGAGTTAGCCTAAAATTGAACATCTCAAATACTATCTAACATAATTTTAGCATTAGTAAGCACTTCTAAACTAAATTAAGTAATATTTTAAAGTAGAAAGGGAGGCAAACTAAATCACACTTTTCATGTAAAGAAAATTAAAAGTGAAGTATTAGTGATTTAAATCAATAATCAAATTGGGTTTGTGTAACTAACTAATAAAATTCAAACCCTTCCAAAATACTAATGGCTTGTTTAGATGTTTAAAATTGGAGGGGGAGTAGAGTAGAGGGAGGGAGAGTAACTTAAAACCCTTGTTTGAAAGTTTTTTAAGGAAGGAGGGTGAGAGATTTGGAGGGGTTTCAACTCCCTCTAACCCCTCATTTTTAATTCTCCCAAATTGGAGAGATTTGGAGGGAGAGTGGAGGATAAAAACGCTTGACCAAATGAATTACCAAATTTACCCTTACTATTTTAACAAAATTACAAATGAAAAGACTAATTACTCTCCTCTCCCTTACTTAATTTTAAAAACATCCAAACAAGGTGGAGGATAATCATTTCCCTCTACTCTCCTTCCCACTACTCTCCTCCCCACTACTCCCAGCTACTCTCCTCCCTTTCTAAACTTCCAAACAGGCCATAAAGGGTTTTAAAATTTTAACCCAAACTCAGTCCAAATCTATTCAAATGAATAAATTAATTTATAAAACCCAAACCATCACTATTAGGAATGGATTGGATTGAAAAACCCATTAAATTCAACCCATTACCATCCCTAAGATCTATAGGGATTAGGGAGATCATAGAATTTAAGTTAAATTTTTGATCAAATGAACTTCCGTCAACCATTGAACCATATGAAGCAAATTTTGTAGCAAATTTGCATTTGAGTCTTATCTTTCCGTATTTAGAGCAAATATTATGGATGTAGAGAAGGCAAGGGCTAAAGATTATGGAAATAGCAAAGTGTGTTTGCCTAGTCTTCTATTATAAAGGGGATGGGCAAAACCCAATAATATCTCACCCAATCCCCAACCGATATAGTGTGCTACCAAAAGTCTAAGACAAAAGTTATCAATCATGTTACGTTCAGGTCAACAAATTCCATATTGCATAGTTAATCTGTAAAAATCATCCCCAAATTCTAGCTCAATCTAAGTTCCAGCCTATTCTGATCTCTCTTCGGCTCAATTTCAGCCACTACATGAACAAAATAATACCTATTTTTTCTTGGTCTTTTTTTTTATTATTTAAAAAAGAACAATTCTTTCTTAGAATATGGAATTTGAGTTTGATTTGATAGTATATATTACCGCAATAAATTTGTGCAATTTGATATATAGATTTTGTTTGTTCGTTCAGACCTCTTAAACCAGATTATTTAACCTAATTAATTAACCAAGTAGATTATTAGATTTATTATTCAAATCTAGGTTAAAAAATAATAAATCATATCATGTAAAATAGCGGAACATAAATAACACTACGATATGATGATCTAGGAAAACTGATTAAATGAACTGTTTCAAGGTAAAAACCTGGAAAAGATTTGACTTATCTATCCTTAAGGTAAAGTAAATCTACTATAAGAAAATTGAAATTTTTACAGTCAAATTTAACTTTATATTCATTGCTACCTCTAGTAGTAACTTACTAATACGACCACGTGCAAGGTCCAATCCATGGACTTCTTTTCTTCTCAGATTTACACCAACACAAGCACCCTTGCTTATGACTTTGAAATCTCACTTAAAGGTTTTAAAGCACCATTAGTAATGATCTTGATGCAGCAACTATGTTCTACCAACGCTTGATTGTAGATCTTGCTTTGGTAGATTCTTGTGTAGTTAGGACGTACAGAATTTCTCAGATCTCACAAAGAGTAACATACAAGTTTTTCAAAAGTCTGAAAAACGTAGCTAGGGTTTATCTTTTATATGTGGATAAGTTGGAATGAAACCCTAAACGTTTTCGCAGGCTTGGGTTTGTTTTAAAAATTCTATAGAATTCTGTTCTTGTGATTTTCAATCGGTCAAGTCTAATTTCTCGATAAGTCAAGCAAGGCAGAAACTCTCTTCCTTTTTGCTACGGTTAGCTGGACTTGAAACTTGAGACCAACACTTTTAAGCATTGCCTAACACATAAACTAGATATGTTTTGTTCTCTGTTTGCCAATACAATTAAAATATAATTCTAAACATTTAAACCTAAATCTTTAAAACCTAACAGATTTGATTTATCACAATTTTTTTTTTTTTTGAGTAGATATTTGAAATCTGGTCTTCTTAGGTGAAGTCATTGATTTATGATAAATTAATGTTATGTAATGTGATATTGTAAATTCGTTGAAAACAGCTGGAAATATTGATTGAACTACTAGGTTATTGGCATAAACAACCTTGTTTATGAAATGATGATAGTAAGATTGTATGTTATATGGTTTATTTTTTGGACACTATGTATATGGTTTTGAATTAATAATTTGATGTAATATAAAACTATAATATGAAATAAACTTAATATTGCAATATTCCATTTTAAAAGATAAATCGAAACAATCGTTGGAATGGAATCGACAACTTTAATCCGGAACCCTATATTTGTCCAGACAGTAACTCTATCATCTTTGCATCTATTTTTTTTATCAAACCCTGCCAAAATAAAATTCATCGATCACGAGAAACAGCTTAGGGGGTTTTTAATAGTTTGATTTTCAGAGAATAAAAATAACAATTTCTGTAAATCCAATCAATCGTAGCACAGATTAATCATTATTCGTATATATCCACAACTACAAGTACATAATTGATTATTAATGATAATAATAACTCATAGGATATATAGATGATGAAACAAAGTGATATTCTTGTGCACTAGGCCCACTACATTGATGTTTGTACTTTACTTACAATGCTTTTTATCACTCTTTTGCTTTCAAGGATAGAATTCCACTCAAAAATTAACATATTGATATTATAGCACTATCGAGATCCTATGAGCTTCAAAGAGTGCCATGTGGCAAGTGGCCACATATGAATATGATGCCCCAGCAACTCTTGGGGATTAATAATAATCCAAATTGAAAAAAAAAAAAAAAATTGAATCTTAAAGTAATACTACGAAGATGTTATATATGATTGAATCGTAAAGGCATAGTATAATTGTTTATAGGAAAATACAACGAAAGAGCGTGTGTTATGATTCACAATCCCATGTTTGCCAGCCTTGATTCCTACATAAAGGTATTGGAGCCTTTAATTAGTCTTCGTTTTGTGCAAGATTATTAAACAATTATGCTTCCACGCCTAGTTGTTAGCTTTTTGCTACTTCAACAACTATCAAAACTCTTTTTATATTATCAACCAATTTATCCCACTCACTCATTTTTGTCGAGAAATAAAATTTAGATATAGTTTCTTAAGTAATTTATATTAGATTTTACGATTAAATTTAATCATATATTTGTATTAATCAATGTAATTACATGATTGAATTTAATTGCCTTAAAAAAAATAATTTTTTTTTTTGGCATTAAACAATATAATCATGTAGTTGAGTTTTATTTTAAAAAACCCAAGATAAATTACTTATGTATCTATATATTAATTTCTTTTACACAAATTTATATATAAAAAACACTAATTTGTCACATACAATCAACTAGATTATGCCTTTATTTGCTAGGTATGGGCATATTATTGAGTAGATAAAACAACTAACTAGTACTGTGGGCAACTGTTTGGCCTATGCCCTTGCGAAAAGAGTAGTTTTATGTGCAGATTTAGATGCGTGGTTAGAAAATTTTCCTTCTTCTTTAGAGTCTGTATTCCAAAAGGATTTTATGCAGTAAAAACTAGCTTATCTTTCCTTTTAATAAAAAGAAAAATGGGTTAAAACTTATACCTTCCACTTTTTGAACGTAATGAAAAATAGAAATTGGCAAATCAAGCAAAGCATTTCTTAATAAGAAGTCAATGAAATGTGTTATTCCACACAAGAGATTCTGTTTTTGTTCCCCTTTATCTTGGTAAAAAAGCTTTGTGGTCTGATTTTTCCGTGGAATTCGCATTCGTTTCACATCATCATCAACACTTACTTTCTTCTTTCACGGGGCAAAAAAAAAATAGGCTTTTTGTGAAGGACTACAAGCCCCAATTTAGGTCTTTTCTTTCTCATTTGTCTCAAAACTTTCTCGTCTTTCAATTTGTTGCTCCACAAATTGATAAAAAGTAGGACTTTCTTTAACATAAATTGCTCCCACACTTTTTCCACGTATCACACGATAAAAAAGACTATAATTAAGTACAACATGATGGCTTAGCTTAAATTTGTATCACCTAGGCACGCCTAGCCTAATATGTTAAGCAAATTATCTAATTGCACCTTGCTTCGAATTGTTTAAATGGAAACCTTTCATATGCATGGGGGGTTCACCCTAAAAGAACTAGCTTGAAAGAAAGTAGCTTACAAGTTTGATTGAATGGAATCTTAGCCTTTTTATTATGATAAAAAAAAAAATTCTTTTGATTTGATGTTCTTTTCATAAAGTGTTCTCAAATTTCTTTTAGTCCAAGAGAATAATGGGAAAATTTTTTATTGCCACATAATCAAATGAAATGAGCAAATCACGGTGATTTACTTATGGCGTTGGGTATCCACTAGGTCATTTAGGCAATTACTTAAGACCATAATTGTAAGAAAGCCTCATAATTAATTTTGGTATACCACAATACTATACTTAGATAACAACCTAAACTAAAATATAATTCAGACCCATTGTCTAAGTAAAAATTAAAGAAACCTAATGAAATGTCTTACTTCTTATTTTTAAATTAATATAGAGAAGATATATTTACATTTACTATGATTTTATCTAAAAAAATTGCATCTAAAGTAAGTAGGACTTGTATCTCATTAAAAGCATATAATTCCTAGAAAAAATTGGTTTGAAGAGAATGTGAATGATTTTTTTTTTTTTTTTTGAGGAACAAGAGAATGTGAATGATAAGGTAACACAATCGGGTGAAAAATATTTTAAAATTAATTACTTCTTATATATACTAGATCTAGATCAAGCTCTTTCTTCCATTTGGAGTAGGTTTGAAAATTTTCAAATACACGATTATTAATTTTTTTTATTTAATTTCAAGAAATCAAAAAATCACTAGACAATGATAATTTGCAAAAATATTCTCTTAATCTCGAATGTATTCTCAAAAATAATAATTATTCTAATATTGATGGATTATATTTATTTTTAGAAAAAAAAATTAAATAGAAGAAATTCTCCAATTGATTTATTAAATTATATGAAAAACATATTTATAATTTGCATCTACTATAATTTAGAAATACATATATTTATTTTTCAAACAAATAAAAGGGATAAATATTAGAGATAAGTAGTAATTTCTTTTTTGAATGTGTAGGGAAAAAAATCCTAAATTTTATAAGTTTTTTTTTTTTTTTTTTAAATTTAAAATGATATTTGTTATTTAACATTTATGATTATTTTTCTAAATGAAGTTACCCTTCATTAATGAAGGTATTTTTGAACCACATAAAAGTCCAGTTGAAAGAGTGAGATCTTCTTATATATAGTATAGATATGAAAAACTAGGTGTGTTTTTTCCCCCCAAAATACAATATATCATTTACAAAATTTTACCAACAACACTTATTACAATTGTTTGAATTGTTTTTACCAAAATACTTTCAAAATTGAAATTGATAAGATCTTGTAGCTAAGATTGAAATTATCAAGAAAATTGAGATTATTAAGTGGAATAGTCATATTATAATAAATAAATAAAAAAGATGTTAACAAACGTTAACCAGTTGGTGTCTTAGTCTAATAATAAAGAACTATCATTAGGAGTAAATGTCATAGATTGAAAGTCTCTCTAAATATATATATATATATATATATATATAATTTAATTATTAAATTCATATCTCAAAAACGAATTCTTTATTTTTCTTTCTACCTGGAAGAAAAATAAATAATTTGAAAATTTAATGTAACATAATTGAGTCAAAATGTTTAAATTTAAGCTTTTGATTTCCAATATATTATATTAACCTCTTAATTAGATTATGTCACAATGTTTTGTCCCCAATCTGTCATTAATATTATATTAGTATTTCTCTTTACTCCAATGTCATGGATCATGAGGTGAAATACGTAATGACAATGGCAAACACTAGCCATTTGATTAAACTAACTAGCTAGTTATGAAATGCAACATAAAATGACAATGGGAAACACTAAACAATTGATCAAACTAACTAATTACGCACAATAAACATACTGATTAATCTTGTTGCTAAAGAACAGAGATGCATTAAAAAAAGAGGAAAATTAAGAGCTTTTGCCAATGAATCATCAGTGAAATGATTTAAAATTTCATTCTTGAGAGAACTTCTTAAATTATACGGTATTAGTAGACGCAACAGAACAAATTATTGTCATTATCCAATTCAAACATTTAAAAAAAAAATTGTACGTACTTTTTGAACTAAATAAATGTTTCAGAAGGGCTCTGAAATTTTGTTCTAATCAACAATTTGTTGTTAATAATAATACTGGCCAAGCCTATACAAGATTGTTAATAATTATAATTCCAACCCTAGTCATTTTCTTAGTTGTTTTTAATGGGTCAATGACATGAATGGTTACAATCAATGAGATGTTGGGTGATGTTCACCATGTTTAAAATGTTGGGATGCCATTTAAACACTGAGGTTGCCGGCAACATTTCATAGTTTTATTCATTCAAAGTTCTGAATATGTCTATTAGTATTTTTATAATGATTAATAAATAATAGATTAACCACTCAGTCTCTTGTTTAACATAAAGACTAATCCCCTCTGACATGACATGCTGCCTAAAATTATGTATAATGAGCATCTCATGACCGAGCTAAAATTTCGATAATCCAATGGTAAGGTTGGAATTAGAAACCCTAATGAAAAGTGGAAATTATGGCTTTTTTATTAAAATAAAAAATTGTAAAATCCATGGAGGTTATGATCCTCGTATCAAGTTTGGTATTAGGTAACATAAAACAAAAAATAAAACAAATATTAAAATATAACATAAGTTCAAAAAGTTACGTAAAAATAATTAACTTTTGTAATATATTGATTGTTTTTATTGATTCAGGCATCATTTCAATTGTGAGTAATTATTAACTACTCTTAAAATTTAGGTTTTTTTTTTAATACTTTTTTTTTAATTTTTTAAATTACACTTTACTACCCTAAATTATACCATACGTTACACTTTGTACATTAAACTTTTTGAATGCACGTTTTGCATCCTAAATTATGAATCCTGTTACACTTTGCACCATGCCGTTAAATTTGCTGTTAACTTAGATGAAAATTCAAAATTTGGTGTGTAAAGTGTAATAAGGAGTATAGTTTAGGGTGGTAAAGTGTAATTTATCTTTTGTTTTTAAAGCATTAAGAAGAGGGGCAATTCAGTCTTTTCATCTGGTGTCATATTTTTCCATCTAAGTTAACAATAAACTTAACATTGGGATGCAAAATGTAATAAGAGTTATAGTTTAGGGTGTAAAAATTACATTCGAAAAGTTTATGATGAACAGTGTAATATAAAGTATGGTTTAGGATGGTAAGCTATAATTTCCTTTTGTTTTTTTATTTATAGATAAAGGGTATGAGTCAACTCTTGATAATTGGTCTTTATTCTAAGATTATATATTAATTAGTTTTTGGTACTTGTCAAATTTGACTTCTAAATCTCTTATCGAAGAATAAGACTTTATTGGTTAATTTAATTGAAACTTTATCTCTTGAAATGTAGTTGATAGAGTACTCTACCACCGAGCATCATTGTATTTAAAATTTTTTTTTTTCAATTTTACTTTGAAAATGTTAAATAATTTTTTCAGAATTTTAGAGGGTTAGAGAGAGGAGAAAGTCAATTCATACTTAAACTCTTTACGCAATAGGACACCAATTAATTGAAGTATTTGTGAGGAGGCTATACACACATCATAACCCAACTTTTTTCACAATTCAGACGTCACCCTTTTTCCCTTTTTCTTTAGTATTCACAAAAACATAAAATCAAAGATGTGGGGTCCAATACGAACGCAGACCAGATTGTGCCACGTGGAAGAATCTATACACGTGGCACACGGAGGAGGGTTGGATTCACCATGTTAGAAAAAGAAACAGCTCTTAGAGCTCATGCGTAGCCAAGTGGCCGACCTCGTGCCTATGTAGAGACGCATAAAAAAACAAATTTAAGAAAAGAGAAAAAAAAAGAAAGAAAGATGCATTTAGTAGCGTAAGCGCCAAACCCACCTATCTCTGTCCGCAAAATCAACGGCTGTGATTGAACTTCAGCCACCTTATTCAATCTCAGCCGTTGAAAATCTCTCCCTAGGCGTTGCCGCATTTGTTTTATGAGACTTGTCCCTCAGTCTAAGCGTTGTTTTGTTGTTGAAGTCTAAGTTGCAGGTCGTTTAGTCTCTCTCTCTATGAGAGACTAATATTTTTCATCTGCAATTCTTTCTGTGATTTCTTTCTTTCTGTTCCTAACAAGCCCCAAAGAGGCAAAACTCACATTCTAAATGGTAATATTAATCACTCTTTTTCTTTCTCTGAATAATGTGTAGCATTGTGTGTGTTTGTGTTATCTCTTGATTCTTTTATAGCTTATTTTGGTTTCTGGGTTTTTAACAGGACACAATGTTGGTACCTCCATGGCTAGAGCCATTGCTAAACACTTCTTTCTTCTCAATCTGCCGGACTCATGGAGATGCGGCTAGGAGTGAATGCAACATGTTTTGTTTAGACTGCAATGGCGATGCTTTTTGCTTTTATTGCCGCTCTTCTAGGCACAAGGATCATCAAGTCATTCAGGTAGTCAACTCATTCACATTTCAATCAATTTTAAGTTTTTGAGTTTTTATGCAATGAAGGTTTTTTTTTCTTGTTTTTTCTTTAAAGAGAATGTGTAATAGTTTTTTTTTTTTTTTTTTTGGGCTCTTGAAGATAAGGAGATCTTCATATCATGATGTGGTGAGGGTTTCAGAAATTCAAAAGGTATTGGACATAAGTGGAGTTCAGACCTATGTGATAAACAGTGCCAGAGTTTTGTTTCTCAATGAGAGGCCTCAACCAAAATCTGGGAAAGGGGTTTCACACATTTGTGAAATTTGTGGGAGGAGCCTTTTGGACACATTTCGTTACTGTTCACTTGGTTGTAAGGTTAGCAATTTTTTTTGCCATTTTTTTTGTTAAAATTTTTTTATTATCTCACATTGTTCTCATCGATCATCATCATCATCAACATCATTCACAACTCACATATGACATACCCATTACCTATATGCATTATGACCCACGTTCACGATGGTATATGTCACTTTCACCATATCATTATCAGCACCCCCCATTGCTGATCATTACAAGCTACCATATTATTCTCTCTCAACCATGCATAGTGCTTTACATACATGACTTGCATTCACATTATCACATATCAACCATTAGCATCACTATCCACCAATTGACATCATTATCATCCTCACCATCATTTCATAATTATTAACTAGTTTTGGTAAATTGGGTTTTGCTTGGCTTGGTACTTAATTTACTTATAAAGTTGTATGCTTTTTAATCTCTTTTTATTTTTTATTTTTTTTATTTAAATGAATTAGCTTGTAGGAATAAAGAGAAATGGGGACACAAGCTTTGTATTAGGGGCTAAGAATGAAGAAGCATTAATGGAAAGGGAAGGTATACAAAGGAGATTAGTCTCATCAAGAGGAGAAGAAGAATTGCGTGAAGGGGCACAACAAGACATGTACCCATCCACACCTCCTCCACCTCCTTCAAATGCAAGAAGAAGAAAAGGCATTCCTCATAGGGCTCCCTTTGGATCCTAACCAATGGTACTTCAAAATCTAGTAGTACTTTATTCAATTATTCAAAGTTCAAAAAAACCCAACTTATGTTACACGGTCCACCCTTTGGAAATTGGGGGTCTTTTTCTTGAGAAAGTATTGGGTAGCCTTCAGTGTGGGTTGTCCAAAAGACAAAAAAACCAAACAACAACACCCCCCCCCCCCCCAAAAAAAAAAAAAAGTATACATGAAAGTTCTCTCTTTAGGGGATGGGTCCCAAAACAACAAATTCTCTCTTGTGAAGAGGCAATAATGCAGAATTATTATTGATAGTTGCAAGGTGTACATGTCATTAAGAAATTAAAAAGCAAGTCTTTGTGGAGTCCGTTTTATAGTTTGCAAGGGCCCACAACCACATGGGCCGTTTACATAAAGAAACAACAGCTTTTCTTTGTTTAATACTCCATGTAATGTGCAAATCAACTTTGTATGAATGTTAACAAGTTTGGAAAATTATGTCCATGTTTTCGTTTTCTTTTTCTCTCTCTTTTCCTTTATCTTTATTTTCCATGAAAACTATGTGATGTGCTTGTGTTTGAGAGAGAGAGAGAGAGAGAGAGAGAGAGAGAGAGAGCAATTACGTAGTGCACCTTTTTTGCAATTTGAAGCAGAGAAGCCAAACAAGTAGGTAGAGTTGGACATGAATTGATGGATACTTGAATCTCACAGAGCGGCTTCCACGGATTCAAGGAGTAGGTATATTATACTCTCAATGATTTAAAGAGCCAAAGAGCTCAGCAATATCGAGAGCATTCCATTAAATTAATTGTACAAATATGGCCCAACTTTGGGGACAACGAATATAATAAATTGGGTTAAAATGTGAAAAAGGAAGCCGTAAAAACTGAAAAGTGAGAACATATTTGTGTGTCAAAATTCAAGTTATTGCCTCCATGTGTGTAAGTCAACGAATTACTATAAAAAATAAAAATAAAAATATACCCCATTGTCAACTTTATGTAACGAATCTAACCAATCATCTAAAACCCCCCCTTTTTTTTTTCTTTCTATAAATTTATATAAAACCTTAACTTCCTGCCAACTATGGTAGAAATTGTATGGGTCTTTACCCATTTAGCTAAAGGAAGCCTAGATTAGCCATATCGTGCTCATTGGTTCAACTATTTTGCATTTTGTGGGAAATTCATTAGGGAAAAGCTTAACTTAAATTTAAACCTAATTTGGGGTTTGGGTATATATGTTCCCTCTTTGTTTTTATTATTTGTAATAAGTAGTTGTCCGACAAATTCAGAAGAAGAAGAAAAAAATGGTTTGTCCCACATGGGATGGGAGGGTAGAAATAGTCACTAGGTGCTTTGGAGGTTAGGCCTACCGACTAGGTAGTTGGTAAATTGTGACAAATGCTCGACCCAACCTTGCCAAATCTATGCTTTAGTGTGGCTCTTGTGTGCAATGTTTCCTCATTAATTGCCTGGTTTTGCCCAAATTAGCGTACTTCAGTTGCCTTGCTCAATTTTTAAGTTAATTGTTTGATTTAATTGGAGTTTTAATAGATTTATTATGGACCACATGTAATCTTTATGTCATTCCTGGAATTCCTGGATTTTTAGTGTAAGCAAAGCTTACTAATAAATCTCTAGCACGGTTCTAAGAGACTTTTACACGCTACTATTATTATCTTGTTGAATTAGCAACTGATAGGCCTATTCTTTGCATCATCAGCAACCATTTCCACGGCAAAGTCATGATGAAATATGTGCTGCGTCTCTCCCTAAAAGGCAGCATCTCCTACATAGGCCAAGCTTTGGGCCCAGATCTAAGTAAACCAACGAATCAGCATTTAGTAGAAAATTGTTCCCAAGACCACTTTAAATCAAAACTTCAGGCCGATCGAGTACGTGCAAACAAAGTTTGTGCAAATGATGTAGTTACTTTAATTAAAAAAAAATATTAATTATAGTGACATGGACAATTTTTTTTTAATAATCACAATTTTTTTTCCTGCTAGTTAAAAGGGAGATACTCTAAACACAGTGGCCTATAAACCAATTGGCATCTCTACCCCATATATTATGGAGTATGTTGGGAGGGGAGTCATTGGCCCCCTTTACTTAGGAAAATAAAATAGAAAACATACATTTTAAGTTCTATAATTTAAAAGGAGTTGCAAATTATATCATAGTTTTAGTGTTTATGAAATCAAACACTAAACTTTCAAAATGCCATCCAATTCAAACATTGAACTCTATTAATACTTATGTTGTTAAATTTTGGGTTAGATAGAATGACACCATTTGACTCGAAACGATCAGATGTATCACTCTAAGATGATGTGTTATCTCTTCCTTGTTTTGCTTTTCAATGTGTGATAAAAAGAACACGTTTAGATTTCCAAGTGAGGTAGAGATCAAAAGTTTAGAATAAAAATTGTCAAAGATCAAGAGATTGGGAAAGAAGAGTTCGATTATTGTAGATGAAGAAAAAAGGAAAATGCTTAACTCCAAACTAGTTTGGAAGTATTTTCCTCTAATCCATTTTGTAGCGATTGAACCATCCGTGTATAATTTTAGTCACATAAATTTTTTTAATAAACCATGTATGACTTGTTGAAATAATACTCTTAGATGGTTTTATACATCGCCACATAGTGGGTTTGAGAAAAAAACTTCAAACTTGTTTGGAACTAAACTTTGTCCTAAAAAATATCTCTTTATGTAAGCTTTAGATGAAACCTGCCTCCACCCATTCAAAGACAATTGTTGATACCTGAATGATGCTATAATCGCCAACTCCCTTGACACATTTCAATTTTCTTTGCAAGCTAGAACCAAGTTGGAACCACACATTTTGATGTTATTATAGACGTTGATCTCTTTATTTCGATTCGATTAGGGATGGATCTCTCTTCACCAAAGTCACATTCTTCTTCCACATTCACTTGATCCACTCCTTTCTTATTTCTATGTTCCTTTTGTTTTGAACATGTTCTATGAGTGAAATATCCATGAGCAAAACAAGATATAAGATTGTGTAATTTTTTTTAGGGGGTATTTACAATAGCAAACAACATATTATATACATGTTTTACTACTTCAAAAGACATGTTGTTTTTCTAATCTCAAAAGTTAATGCAGTAATTGTTTGCTAGGCTTAGGGTGTAAATTAAAGCACATTGGAAAGGTTAGTGTTTAATTTGTAAGTTTTAAAAGCATAATGTTTAATTTAAACCTCTTTACACGATAGAGTTTAAACTGTAAATTTTCAAAAATTAAAAAATAAATTAGTAAGATGAAATATGATTGACAAACTAAAAAGGTGAATTGCTACAAATATGTTAAAATGAGAGAGGTGTTCGTACAAGTGATTGATAAAAGTATGGGCATTAACCACTGCAAAATTAGCTATTAGGCTTAGGAGTTCTATTTGTTATAAAAAGCATGAAGCCCTTGCTGTCATCTTAGATGCTTGCAAAATCGATTGTTCCATTGTTACTTCTCTTGTTGATTGATGAAATTTTTAGTTCAGCAAAAAAAGATTTAAAAAAAAAAAAGTATTGACATTAATTTTTGCATAATCCTTATTGTACATTGTTTATATTCATCATTTATTTCAAGTATTAAATTTGAATATCTTTAAAAAAAATGTGGACATTTTGTGTGAAAACTATAAGTGTGATGAGTATGAAGTGTACATATTAACAAGTGTAAAAGAACAAATTCCCTAAAAGTATAACCAAAAAAAAAAAAAGATTAAACTGGTAGAAGAAATTAATAATGTGATGAGTATGAAGTGTACATATTAACAAGTGTAAAAGAACAAATTCCCTAAAAGTATAACCAAAAAAAAAAAAAAAAATTAAACTGGTAAAAGAAATTAATAACATTACTTTTTACCAGGTATATTAAAATTAGACCAGGTATTATTCTTCACAAAAGAGGTTGTCTTTTTGTTATTTTTTTCTTTTTGGGTAAAAACAAAAGAGGTTGTCATAAAACATAACTCATAATAATCCTCAACTTATTAAGCATATTTACAATAATAATTAATGATCACCTCTCAAAGGCATCTCAATATGGAAGAATCCCATTAGCCGTGGTGCTTCCCCGACTCGACTTTAGTTGCGAGAAAGACCTGAATAACTTCCAAGGCTTCAGATCTACCTGCCTCGCAGATCTACTGCGCATTGGAACATCTTTTGTTGAAGAAGAAGAAGCTGAGTGTTCCTTTTCATGCTCTTTTTGTATGTTGATAATGACACAAGAATGATCCATGGATATGGATCTCTTCAAACCCTTATTGATCACCCTTGGTGGTTTTTCTTCCGTAGGAAACACAAGAGACCCATGACGAATTAAACCACCGGGTTGTTGTTGTTGTTGTTCCCTCGAAGTGTTAGCAACAGCATCACCAGCAGCATCATGATCATGATCACGAACATGATCATGATCATGATCATGAACATGAACACCACCTCCTTGATCACCATGAACATGAGGTGAACTTTGAGCCATTTGTACACTCCCATCACCGCCTATAGCCAAAGGTGCCCCGGGTGCAACAACAGGTGATCGGCAAACTGGACAACTCGAATGCCCCAAGAACCATCTATCAATGCATGGAACATGAAATGCATGTCTACAATTAGGCAACAACCTTACCTTGTCCTCATCCTCCAAATCTCCTAAGCAAACCGCGCATTCGGTTTGATCCACACGAAATAGCTCACATTTTTTGGTTGTGTAAGAGAGAATTGGGATTGTGTCAAGGATTTTTTGGTCCACACCAATGGTGGATTGGCCCCTAAGCCCATTGGCTAATTGTTGTCGTTCTTCTTGTTGTTGTCGCCTCCCCCTTAGGCAATATCGCAGCACAATGGTATGGTATGCTAATATTGCAAAAGTACTTGTAGCTATGCCAGCCAAAGAGATTAGCAATGGGGTAAAGAAAGTTCCTGATAATCTGTTTGAGGACCCTAAGGTATCCATGGCTCATCCCCTAGTGGGGTTTTCCAAAAAAATCGACTTTGGAGATTAGGTTCCCTTTAATTTATTTTGGGCAGTTTGTGAAATTTTGGTACCCATGAACTGCTGGATTGGTGATTAGGACTGAGATATATAGTGTCAACAACGAGGGGTTTTCATGGTCGTTCCAATAAATAAGGGTTTAAGTTTGAATTCGTTTAACAGAGACAATTAAGCTGGTGTAAACTTACGTGGCATTCTTGACAGCGAAGCTGACCATGTTCAATGCTTGTGGTGTAGGTTTGGACAAGTGTACGTTGGATATGGATCTTGAAAAATGTAGAAATCTTTTTTAGTATTTTCTTTTCAAATTTCAACCATAAAAAACCAAGTGTTTGTTTGTGATTGGAAGTTACTATATATTTTTATTTAACTTTGGGTCATTTTCAGCCGACTGCCTCACCTAAATCTTAACTAAGTGTAGCTGCGTGGTATTTACTATCTAAAAAAAAATCAGTCATTATGATTTATGAACAAAGGGAGTGCTTATCATGGTTCTGTTATATTTTAAGACGAAAGGAAAAGAAAAGAAAGAGGGGAAAAAGAAATAAGGGGATTTTTTATTTTATGGTTGGATAGAATTGTAGAGGAGGAAGAAAAAAGTGAGGGATTTATTTCATATCTTGGCCCAATACTTTCTTTCATCTTAAATCGAGAGAAAAGGGTGTGAGAAAAATAAAGTTTTTATTTTAAGAGCGGTAATTACTAGTTATTTCCCTCCCCTATCCTTCCTTGCCAAATACAACCTCAGATCATATGCCCATAGCACAAGAGTTAAATAAAGTAATTAGAAACATATGTATCAAAAGAACTTAGAAAACATCTTATAATTTCTATGACATAGTTTTCCTTTACAAATTTAATCGTAACAAATGTTTTAATTTAGGGTGTATACTATATTGCACACCAAAATAAACTTTTATTGTGTTAGAATTTAGTTAAGCTTAGCCAAAAAAAAAAGTCATTCTAATCTCATTTTTGTAATTAATGCAAATAAAGAAAAATGAACTTTTCCTCTCCACTATGTGATGTTGGACAGAATTTTTAAACTAATTTTTATAATTTGTTATATTTGGTATTTTTATATAATTTTCATTATTTTAGGTTTAGGATATTTATTTTCTTATTTTTAGGTATTTTTAATGCTTTTTAGATCAAATTAATTCCTATTATGGTTAGTTATTAATTTGGAATTATTTTAAAATATATTTTCTTATTTATCAAATTTTATGGAGCCCTTAAATAGGCTTTCAAGTCTGTAAATGTTTTTTATTAGAGCAATTATTGATATTAATAAAGTTTAAACTTTTTGTCTTTCCATTTTTTGATAGATTCTAAACCCTTTTTACTTGTGGATTTAAGGAGCCCTTGTAAATTCGAGATTATTTTTATAAGCCAATGAATTTTGCTTCTTGTTTTCTAGAAACAGACATGTTAACATTCTTCTTCTTGATGCTTCCATAGTCAGCATCACTATGGAATATTCTCTCTTAAACCAAAGGAAAAAAATTCTAACATACTCTATCACTAGCAAGGTTCTTAGTACCACTATGAACAATATATAGTTTGCTCATGAAAATATAGATTACAACATGAAAACATCATAAACAAGGTTTAGAGGTATATAAATCATTTTGTTCTTTGCCTCTTTGAAACGGTTTAAAAGTTAAAACCATATCTAGATAAAGGTTATCAATTTTGGCCGGGTGATGGGTTATAATTAAATAAGGATATTTTATTGGAATGAGAAGGGCATTATAGTTTAATTTTTTAATAGGAAAAAATTTGTTGCACGCATGCTAATAAAGTAATTCACGCAATTTTTTTTGTGAAGGAAAGTAAACAGAACAACACACATACACACAGAGAATGGGAACAACAGCATAATATCACACAACTTACCCCTTACAAAAGCCAGTAACTCTTGCGAGGTGTAAGAAGGATTTATACCCAATTTTAAACTCACTCTTAGGCGATGTGGGACTACCCACGTTTCTACATACATGTAAAAACACACGATTTTAATTGCTTGTTGCCTTTTCACATATATGTAAAGTGTATGCATTAACATATGTGTAAAAAACACTATTCTTTTTAATATATGAACTATGAAATATCCCAAATGTAATAAAGAAATTTATAAAAGGGAGAGAGAAAAGAGAGAGGGGTTACCCAAATATATAATGTTCGCTATATATACCCAGTACACAGTCAGCAAAAAAACTACACCGCGGTGTGGCATCATGTTTAGTTTAAAATACCAACAATTTGACTTTGCTTCATGGAACAAACGACACCTGTGGGTGTTGCATCATCTATTTGTTGGCGGTGGATTTATTCAGGTGAGTTAGGTATAGAAGTTGAAAATAGACTTTTGAAACTTGAAACAATTGTGATTTTAATAATTGTTGAATAAAAATTCGATGTTTGAAATAGGTGAGAATTTATTGAATTAATTTGAGGAAAAAATTGCAGTTTCTTTCAGAAGCCAGATTGTTTGGCTAATACTTATTTTCAAAACTGTTGCTTACGTATATTATCCAAAAGACAAAGTATCAAAAGATAAGTTTCCCAAGAAAGAGCTTTAATTGGCTTCTGATACTTTAGATGTGTAAAAAACTTTACTGTAATTTTCCTCTGTAGTAGCTTGATTTTGTTCCTCTCAATTCTCTTCTTTTCAATGAATTATTTTTTCCTAGGGGAAAAAAATAGTACTTTACTGTAATTTACTTTCGGTAGAAATAGGTATATCATACAAAACAGTTACAAAACCACAAGTCTATTACAACAAACTCCCTCCTTATTTTAGAGTATACAGAAATATTTTTCCACCACATGTAGCGAATAGTCTAAAATAACAAAATTAGAGGTACTAGAATTTCCAAGTTTAGATAAAGCATTTGCACAACAATTGACTTCACTGAACAGAGTGTACAAACTGTATGTTTTGAAAGGTCTTCAAGAAGCTCGTGCAATCAAAGCGAAGAGATTCCAAGGACAAGTTAGTTGAGTCATTGTTCATCGGGTGGATCACAACTAAAGCATCTAGTTCAACAAACAAATTGGAGATGTGAAGACTTTTAGCTAAAAGAAGACCATCCCACAAACAAGGCCCACAGCTTAGCCATTACAGAGGTTTAAGAGACCAGAATTATGAATAAAGTCTACCAATAAAATTTTCATAAGTTTCAATTAGATCAATTAATAAAAAAATGTAGTCGAATAAGAGACATGGATTTGAATCATGCTTACAAAAAAAAAAAAAAAAAAAAAAATCCCTTAATATTTAGCTTGACTTGATAATAAAATACGATCATCATGAAACAAGAACTATAAATTTCAAATCCTATATTATCTACTAATGATAATAATAATTATTATTGTTATTTATTATTTATGTATCTAAGGTCAGTTTAAGATCTGCTTATTTTACTGAAACTGAAAACTTTTTACTAAAAATACTGTAGATAAAGATAAAAGTAAGCTAAAATAGTTAAATAGTACAGTAGGGTCCATGAATAGTACTAGTGCAGTGAAGCTTATAAATAATAGCAAAAATAAACTGAATAGTAAAATAAACTAACTTTTTAATCTAGAGCCAAAAGCACACCTAATTTATTGTTTTGTATTCAAAGCTTTCTTGGACATTTACTTATTTTGCCGGAACATAGACTTGGTTGTTGGCTAATTGCTCCCTCACTTATTAATGATCCACAAAAATCGTCAGTAAGTTGATAGTCCACACGCTCTCTAATGAGGGTATCTGAAAAATTAGAAAATCAAAAACCAATGGAAAGTACTTGTAGAGTGCCGACCAAAAACCCTCTGAAAATTAAGGTAGTAGTTGGAAAATCTCCAAGAACTTGTAGTTCTATTCTTTTATTAATGTAATTTCAATTGTTTTTCTGTCAAATAATAATAATAATAATAATAATAATAATCATAATAATATAATTGTTGTTAATTTGTTAATTATTATTGTGCACATGATAGAAGCTCCCCAGTCGAAGTTTTATGTTTGCCAAAAGCCCATAATAGTGGGATAGCCCACGTGCCCCATATTTCCACAAACAAAATCCACTCTACATGTTATTAGAGACGGAGACAAGTACATTCTTGGGCCCGTACATTGAATTATAATAAAAAATTTAAGCTGATGAAATACATCACATAAATATAGTACACATTGAATTATAAAATATTTAATTCACGGATTGAATTTTGTTTATGGTACTTGCTTAAACTACTCCTATACATTAAAGAAATATAGATATAGTATGTATACATTAAAGGAATATAATATATATTCAGAAAGAAAAGATTTTAATCACTTCATTTTTTATTTGACCCTTAGAGCATTCTCATCAAGAATACTAAATATTTTAGCATTTGTCACTTCAAAATCCTACTTTTATCAATTTTAACATATCATTTTACAATCCACCAAACATCAAACATTTTTTTTTTTTAGAACTTCATTTCAATAATATTATTTTTATTTTACTACTTTCTCTCTCTTTCCACCACTTTCTTCTCAATCCAAGCAACCCCAGTCACAGCCACACCTACAGCTAGCCACTGTTAGCCATCACCACCATAAACCATCAACATTCAATAGCAAACCCAGACCCATGGCCAACCCACTGCCACCACAATTAGCATCCATCCAAAAATCGAACCCATAGCAAAAAAAAAAAAAAAAAAAAAAAAAAAAATACAACAACAAAAAAACTAAACTAAACTTGAGAGAGAGAAGCATCACCGTGAGAGGAAGAGAGGGAGGCGGAGAAAAACAAAACCCAGATACCAGACCCATGAACCTAGAGACCCACGCCTCAGCCACAGCAACCCACCTCAGTCACCACCCATCCACCTCGTTCATAATCCCAACCAAAACCCACTACCCCGATCTCAACCTCGGTCTAGTCGATGATCCACGAACGTAGACCGACGAACCCAGACCCATGAACTCAGACCCACAAACCTAGACCCACAAAATCACCGGAGCACATCAGACCATGACCCACGACCATCAACGAAGCACAGAGACAGAAGAAAGAAGAAAGAAGTGGAGAAGGGAAAGAGAAAGATAGAAGAGAGAGAGCATGAGGTGAATAAAAAATAATTTTTGTTTTACAATTGTAGCTATGGTGCGGTCTCAAATTGCACTGTAGCTTGAATCATAAAAATTTAAGATTTAGCAGTTTTAATGTAGTGGTTTTTTTTTTAATTTTTTTAGCATTTTCAACATTTGAGAGGTTTAATGTAAATGCTCTTAGTGATGAATTCCTTACTCACTCAATATGTGTTTGTAAAATTAATGTGTTTTTGTCACAGAACTCATTAATTTTTAAGTTTTTTATTTTTTATTTTTTTTTTTGTTATACATCGATAATTGGGGGTGAATCAATTAATTGTATTATAAAACATTTGGCAACTATATAGATAATTAATTTACTTTAGATGAAAACTCTATTAAAGTTTTAAGGAAAATATTAGTAGTATTGCATGTGAATACTACTAGTGCTCAGGAAAATCTTGTAAGCTGTAATTATTCTAAGGTTAAAGGCTTTTAAATGTCCTTTTGAGCCACCTGATAGTGATTGATTTCCAAAGTTTGGAACACTCTTCTAGAGCCAGTTTTGGATCACTTCTGTGAGGATGAGGATCCCTAATCCAATTCAAATGGGTAGCCAAGATTATTTCTGAGGATACACCTCGAACCTCAGGGATGAGCATTAGTTGTGCGAGGCACATGAAGTTAAGACATCACAAAGGGAAGAAAGTAGACTTGACACAAAATATGAGAAGGATGAAGGAAGAAAGGTGTAGAAGCCATCCCCTCCACATTAAATACAAGACAACCACTCCCTTGGCCACATTAATGAGGAAATGATCATGAACAATGGTGGAACAATGGTGGCACAGCTAAGATTGTAGGGTAAAAGCTTGCTAGTATGTTCCGGACAAGATAGAAGTTTTAGGAATGCAATCTCAACCCTTTAAGTATAAGAGTAGGATGATTTGTGTTTAAAGATAAAAGAAAAATTAAGATCCATATGTGGGGGATCGAGAAAAAGAAAGAAGGAAAAGGACTTTGTAACCAAGAACTAAAATATTGGTATAAGTGAGAAAGAAACACACATATATAAAATATACATTTCTTCAGGCCCAACCGAGGAGCCACTTTTCTTCATAATTTGTTGCCCTAGTCATTTCATTCGCTTCTTATCTCATTGTGATTAACCTTAACTTATTGAGTGATCAATATCCAACCCATTCTCTAACAAATTGTTAAGGTACATTTTTTTACACCTAATATTGTTTAAATAACACCTATTTGTTTTTCAAACGTCACAAACAAATTATTAGGCATACCTAAACATTTTTTTGACTATTACTATACTAGCCCACAACCGTTTTTCTTTCCATCACAAAACTGGGCTACAAATGTAAAACATAGTAAGGCCCAATATTTTTGTAAAACCTAAATTATTTACTGAGAAAATTAAAATCTCATTCCCTTTAAATTGTAAGAATTTTTTTATGCTTAGCAATATTTGAAAAAAGCATACTATTCAAATTCATAACAATACTATTAATGAGATTCAACCCTATAATCAAAGCCCATGATTCAAATTCATGGCAATACTATCTTATCAATGAGATTCAACTTCATAATCAAAGCCCATGATTCAAACCTATGGCAAATTATTTATCAAAAAGCTCAGTTCTTGCTAGCAACATCAAAAAGCTCAGTTCTCACTAACAATATCAAAAGCCTAATTTCCATTGGCAACATCAAAATCCCAATTTTCATTGGCAACATCAAAAGCCCAAATCTTGCTGGCAACATTAAAAAGCCCAGTTCTCACTAGCAATATCAAAAAATCAATTTACGTTTGCGATATATTAGCAAAAGCCCAAGATTATTAACCGTTGGCAAAAAATATTATGTTATAATCATTTCATTTAAAAAAAAAAATGAACAATGTTTCTTAAACATTCCTATGGAAAAAACCATAGCAATCATTTTATAGAAGCTCATGAGAAGTTATCTTGAAGATTATGGTATTCATCTCATATTATAAACCCATGAAACGTGTAGTCATCATTTACTTCACAACATCCATAATATTTATCTTCAAAGCTCATGGTAACTACTTAATCCCACAAGCTCACCATTTAAATTATGATGTGATTATTAGAAATCATGAACATTACTTATGATATGGAATTCATCATTTTTCAAAAATAGTAAATGTTATTTACAAAGGAATTTTGAAACTTATCCTATTATTTCAAATATTACAACTCATTGCCTAAAGACCCATTACAAATATCTTTGAAAACCCAAACTATTTACTGATAATGAAAGTCCATGAGGGATGAAAACCCATGGTAACATGTGTTGTTAATTTCCATTTTGTAGAATGAACACAACCCAGACCAAAGGGACCAGCCTACATGAGCGAGCCCGATCCAAAAAACTCCAACAAGAGGCAAAGGACTGAAAATAGACAATCAACTCTTGTTCGTCCTTGACCAAGGTACAGTTGGAGGCCTCTACAAGAGATCCAAGTCTTTGAGAATGAACTAGAGGTTGTCCCATCAACTTTCTGTCACCCTTTACCTAACGTGAACAATGCCCAAAGGTTGTGATATCAGCAAAAGCCTAATGAGTGATGAAACTACATCATTTTCCTCAAGACTATATCTCCAGCAGAAGGGGAGTTGAAACTAAATTATCCAAATCTCAAGAAATCAATGCTATAAATGTCAAAAATGTCCAAGATATGGTTCATGTGCCAAGCCCATGAATCCTAAAGGGTTAAAATTGTGAACATGTGGTTTGGAGGGCATAAAGGGATCTCCAGCAAAACCCCTAAAGTGGACTTAAACTTTGGCACTTGGCTTAGGGTGTTGAATTCTACTTCTTGGGGGTCCAAATCTCAGTTGCGGCACTAGGATTCCTCATTGATACTTGCCTTAATCCTATTGGTTAAACTTGGCTTCAGAAATATTAACATTTAACGCAAAATACCCCAAAAAACCCACCACATATCATATTACCCAAAGGAGCAAGGCAACCCCAAAAGCAAATCTTCTACTTTTGGCCAAATCTTAGGATGATTAAGCCTGATTCTCTGCCCCTGATTAGTCTTACGTTTTTGGACTCTTGTTAATTAATGCTTCCCTAAGCTCCACTATAAAAACATAAGCACCCCAGCCCACAAACACATAGCTACTTCCTCTGAAACTTCTGATTTACTTATCATTTTGCTTGTGTTTTAGCTCTCTCCAAGCTCACAACTCATTCCCCTTAGCCCACAATCACTTAGCCTCAAACATTCCCTTTCTTCTTCTGCACATTCATAGCCCATAAATGCCTTTTAGTCAATCACAAACAACCCCTTACTCACTAAAGCCTTAACCCCAGCATTAACCCCATCACACCACCACAAGCCTAAACACCCACTCACTTAATATAGCCCACACTACCTCATTCGTGTCATGTATATATATTCCCCAAAATCTTAGTTCAACATTTGTAGCACTGAGCTAGAATCTCACTCTCCCTTCACACCATACCAATTAACCCCTTTCTTCTTCCCATGGAACCTTTAATTTTTACTTTTTGTTTTACTATTGAAGGATATAATGTATTTGTAACAATGAAATTTTTCCCTCATATTGATTTAATGATGGCTGAAAGTACAATAAATTCCCCTGATCGAGACACACAAGGACCCCTAGAAGTGAACACTTTCCTAAATTTGTTAAATCATTGACTACTGGACTTTAAGTATAATTTCACCCCTACTGCTGGAGAATTTATTTTTCTTGCGCTATTAGAACAGGACCACTAACGTATTAATTAAGAATTGTGAAGTATTTTTATTGGTCTTTTGTTGCTATTTTGTTAAGTGCAGCCTTTATTTCTTGCTTGGATAGGCTTAGCACCACATCGAAAGCATTTGGACATCATCTCAAGAGTCCATAGTTGAGTTTCGGCTTGGCTTCCTAATATTTTATTTTGAGGCATCAATTTCCCCCTTAACACAAATTTATTTTGGTGGGCCTATTGGGCCACTATCCGAGTCATTTTTGGGCCGTGGATCAAGTTGTGCTCTTACAATTGGCGCCATCTGTAGGGAATATTGAACATACCTGAGTTAGTTCAACCATGGTGGGTTCAGAGGAGTCAATGGGATCACAACGTCAAGATCATTTTTTGAATCTTGAGCGAGGAAGAGATCGTGAGGTTAGTGTGCACATAACTTATACTAGTAAGAGTCAGTCTAGAAGTGGGAGCCATGTGTCTCATGGGGAGGATACCAGAAACTTGCAGCTGGAAGTAGATGATTTGTGTAGGAAGTTACGTCGGAAGTAGAGGAAAGGGACACCATCAAGCACAAAATCTCTGTCTGATGATGGTGATAGTTACAAACCCCAATCAAGGACTCCTCCCAGTAAGTCTTTCTCTTATAATGAAGAGCGTCATCATAAGCAAAGGAATGCAAGCCCGACTTATAAAGGCTTGGGAAATAATGCTATAAGCAAGGCTTTTCGTCAAATCTCGAAGTCCTCGTTTACTTGGAAGATTGACAAAGCAAACCTTCCTCGGCGGTTCACGCAGCCCACGTTTACCATATATAATGGTAGAACGAACTCGGTGGAGCATGTTAGTCATTTTAATCAAAGAATGATTGTTCACTCGAGGAACGAGGCATTGATGTGCTAGGTGTTCCCATCTAGCTTAGGGTTAGTTGCGATGAGGTGGTTCTATGGTTTGGAGGAAGGATCAATTAACTCCTTTCAAGAGCTTATAAGGGCCTTTGGAGCCCAATTTATCACTTGTAGTAGGGTTCCCCGTCCCCTAGACTCTTTGCTATTTATAACTATGCAAGAAGGTGAGACTCTGAAGACTTACTCGAATAGGTACTGGGAGATGTTTAACGAGATAGATGAAAATTTCGAGGATATAACAATAAGGACGTTCAAGGTTGGTCTACCCACTGAGCACGATTTGAGGAAGTCCTTGACTAGGAAGCTTGCCCGAAGTATGCGTCAATTAATGGACTGGATTGATGAGTGTAAACGGGTGGAGGAGGATCAACAATAAGGAAAGGGAAAAGCGGAGGTAATTCCCTAGGACTGAAGAGATTTTAGGATTAAAAGGTATAATAGCAATTGGCCCAGAAGGGATTTTACTGGACATGTAAGGCCTACTACTGCCTAGGTGGTTAACACAGCGTTTAGGGAGCTTGTACACCAAATCTTGGAGAAAATAAAAAATGAGTCATATTTCAAATGGCCAAATAAGATGGGAGGAGACCCTATGAAGCGAAAACAAAGTCTTCATTGCCAGTCCCATTAAGACCGAGGACACACTACAGAAGATTGTAGGACTGTACATGACTTCCTTGAGCAGTTAGTCAAAGTTAGGAAGTTGAAGCAATTCCAGTATCAGCCTACTAGGCAGGGGAGTCAAGTCAGATCAGCACACCCAAGGGATGCTTCCTCTAAACCATCCCTGGGAATAATCAGTGTTATTCTTGCTGCACCAGGTCAGACTGGTTTATATTCATCAAGGGTTATGTCTATAGCAAGGCCACACGCTAAGGATTTGATCCCTGATTCTAAACGCGGAAGAATGGAAGTCCGACCAGCTCTAAGCTTCTCTGATGAGGATAAAGTTGGAACTTTTCAACCGCATGATGATGCCTTGGTGGTTACCTTCTGGATAGGGGGGTATGATGTGAAAAGAGTCTTGGTGGACTAGGGCAGCAGGGCCGAGATCATGTATCCTGACCTGTATAAGAGGCTTAAGTTGAAACCCAAGGATTTAGTCAGCTATGATTCCCCTTTGGTAGGGTTTGATGGGAAGACAGTAATCCCAAAGGGCCAAATCAGACTGCCTGTTCAAGCAGAATCAGAAGTAGTTGAGGTAGATTTTATTGTGGTGGATGCATATTCCCTATATACTGCTATCATGGTAAGGCCTTAGTTTCATGCCATAGGGGCTGTTTCTTCAAATTTTCACTTGAAGGTGAAGTATTTCTTAGGGAACCAGGTTGAGGAGTTGATTGGAAGTCAAGATATGGCCAGGCAATGCCTTGTTGCAGCAATTAGACATCAGTTTGAGAATGAATCCTCGGCCACCACAGAAAGGGCTTTATCGTAACCAAAGGAGACGAAAATTTCCTTGGATGCTGTAGTTGAGGGAGCGAGATGCGAAGAGTTGGAAAAGATTACTATTGATAGTGATGATGATAAGTATTTTCAAGTAGGAGTTCAGCTGCCTCCTTAGGAGAAGGAAGATTTGGTTTCTATCCTTAGAAAGAACGTTGATGTGTTTGTCTGGAGTACTTATGAATCTCCCAAGGTGGATCCAAGTTTCATTTGTCATCATTTGAATGTTTTTTCATCTGTCACCCCCCAAGAAGCAACCACCTCGGCACTTTTCCAAAGAACATTCCAATACTATCAAAGAAGAGGTGGTAAAGCTTAAGCACACAGGGGCAATTAAGGAGGTTTTTTACTCACATTGGTTGGCCAACACGGTGGTGGTGAAAAAGAAGAATAGAAAATGGTAAGTGTGTGTGGACTTCACAAATCTAAACAAAACTTGCCCCAAGGACCCCTTCTCGATACCTTGGATAGACCAGTTGGTGGACGCGACGATTGGTCATCATCGGATGAGCTTTTTAGATGCTTTTTAGTGTTATCATCAAATGCCATTATCTCTGACTGACCAAGAAAAGATTGCTTTTGTAATGCCCACTAGGAATTATCATTACAAGGTGATGCCATTTAAATTGAAGAATGCTGGGTCTACTTACTAGAGGATGATGACTAGAATGTTTGAACCTCAATTTGGCAAGAATATCGAAGTCTATATTGATGACATGGTGGTGAAAGGCAAAGCAAAGACCGAGCATGTGAATGAACTCGGGAGTGTTTTTGAGGTGTTAAGAAAGCATAAATTGCACCTTAATGCTTCTAAATGTTCATTTGGCGTTATTTTAGTCAAGTTTTTGGGTTACATGGTTACCCACCGTAGGATTGAAGTTAATCTTGATCAGATTAAGGAAATCAATGACTTGCAGTCTCCTCAAAATCTTAAAGAGGTCCAAAAGTTGACAGGAATGACTACAACCTTGAACAAATTTATCCCCTGGTTTGCGAATAGATGTAGGCCATTTTTCCAACTCTTGCACAAATGGAAGGGGTTTGAGTGGAACAAGGAGTGTGTCCTAGCTTTTCACCAATTGAAGGATTAACTTTCTCGGCCACTCATTATGTCCAGACCCAAGGAGGAAAAAGTTCTTTTCGCCTACATTGTTGTGGCATCTCATGCAATTAGTTTGGTATTGGTGAGGGTAGAGAATAGAGTACAACAACCAGTCTGTTATGTGAGTAAGTCACTATACGAAGCAGAGATTTGTTATTTACCCTTAGAAAAAGTCATTTTGGCAGTGGTGCACGCTACACGAAAACTCCCACATTACTTTTAGGCTCATACAATTGTAGTTTTAACTTAACTCCCTCTACAGTCGTTGCTCCAGAAGGATGATTATAGAGGGAGAATTACCAAGTGGGGGACGATCTTGGGGCCATTTGACATAAAATACATGCCTCGGACCTCCATTAAAGGGCAAGTTCTTGTAGATTTGGTGGCTGAGTTTACTAAGTCTCTAATAGAGGGGGTAGATGAAGAACATAGCCCAGAAGGAAAGCAAGTTTAGGAAATTTCTCTACGAGGGCTCTCATCTTGGAAGTTGTATTTTGACAGCGCGGGCAAATAAGAGGAGATCTGGGGTAAGGCTGGTTTTAGTGTCCCTGGACAGGATCACCATTGAGAAATCTTTAAGATTAGGTTTCTCGGCCACGAACAATGAAGCTGAGTATGAGACTTTGCTAGAAGGGATTGCTATGGTTTAGAAGATAGGAGTAAAGGTTGTTGAAGTGGTCTCGGACTCAAGGTTGATTGTAGTACAAGTAAGGGGAGAGCTGGAAGCTAAGGATTTGAGAATGCAAGGGTATCTGAATTAAGCTCAGTGTTTGCAATCAGGTTTTGAATTTTTCACCATACAACAAATCCTAAGAAGCAGTAACACCCATGCTGACTGCTTGGCAACTCCGGCAACCTCCTTTGGACAAGACCTACCTCGGGTTATAGTTGTTGAGGATCTACATAAGCCTGCCGAGGAGAAGAAGGGAAAATCCAAGTTCACCAGATCATCGCCTGGCCTAGTTGGACGGATCCTTTGCTTCTATTTCTCAAGGAGGCTGTTTTGTCTAATGAGAAGGGAGAGGCGGAAAAGATATGGAGGAAAGCTCCTAGATTTTGGTTGTTTACGAAGCAAAAGTTATACAAGTGTTCCTTTTTTCGACCATACTTGCTTTGTGTTTATCCTAAGGCAGTGGAACCACTTTTGAAAAAGTTACATAAGGGGATATGTGAAAGTCATACAAGGGGCAGGTTGTTGCCACATAGAGCCCTTACTCAAGGGTATTGGTGGTCAAGTATGCAAAAAGAAGCACAAGATTATGTTAAAAAGTGTGATCAGTGCCAAAAATTTGCTTCAAATATTCATCAGCCCAGAGGAGGGTACTCAATCCTTTATCTAGTCCATGGCCATTTGCTCAATAGGAACTTGGACATCGATGGACCATTTCCTAGGGCTATGGGAAATCGGAGATGGCTCCTAGTCGAAAATGATTACTTCACAAAGTGGGTAAAGGCCGAGCCATTGTCCAATATCAGAGATGTTGATGCAAAAAAGTTCATTTGGAAGAACAATTTTACTCGATTTGGGATTCCTCACACCCTCATTTCGAATAATGGACTCCAATTTGACAGCAAAGCCTTCAAGAGATACTGTTGTGAGTTGGGCATTAGAAACCGATATTCAACTCTAGCCCATTCGCAAGGAAATGAGTAAGCTGAAGCGATCAACAAAGTCATAGTAAATGGGCTTAAGAAAAAGTTAGATGAAGCAAAGAGTAGATGGGTAAAGGAACTACCACATGTCCTTTGGACACATCGGACCACCCTCGTCAGTCAACTGGGTAAACACCATTTTCAATGACCTATGAATTCGAGGCGTGATCCCTCTAGAGTTTGGGTTTCCAACATTAGGAACAAGCTTGTTCACCCTAGGTAGTAATGATCAGTCATTGGAGAAAAATTTACACTTGGTTGACAAACGAAGGGAATCGGCCATGGTTCAACTGGCGTACTACCAGCAGAAGCTTAAGCAGGGGTATGATACTAATGTGAAGGTAAGGCCATTAGCCCCAAGAGACTTAGTGTTGAGGAAAGTAGTGGGTACTGTAAAGAATCCATCATAGGGAAAGTTGGGGCCTAATTGGAAAGGGCCATATCACATCACCTCGATAGCTGGAATATATGCATACTTTTTGGAAGAGTTAGGGGAAAATGTTGTATCATATCCATGGAATGCAAATAATCCTACAAAGGTACTATTATTAATGAAAGGCAGTTATGTCATTTTCTATTTCAATCACTGTATGTCTTATCTCAATTGTTTGTCTAAGTGTTAAACAGAATCTCAGTCATGCTTGGTTCTTCGGACCACATACCTTGGGTAAATTAATACTAAGGTTGTTCAAAGTGTTAAACAAAACCTTGCCTAGGTTCAACTCATCGGGTTATCTACCTTGGGTAAATTAACACTAAGACCACTTTTATGTTAAACAGAACATTGGCTAGGTTCAACTCCTCAGGTTACTTACCTTGGGGGTAAATTAACATTTGTTTCATTTTTATATTAAATAGAACCTTGGCTAGATTCAACTCCTCGGTTTATCTGCCTTGGGTAAATTAACACTAAGATCATTTTTACGTTAAACAGAAAATTGGCTAGATTCAACTCATCGGGTTATTTGCCTAGGGTAAATTAACACTAAGATCATTTTTATGTTTAACAGAACCTTAACTGGGTTCCAGTCCATGGGATACATGCCCTGGGTAAGTTAACACTTATGTGATTTTTATGTATTAAACAAAGCCTTGCTAAGTTAAATTTCTTGGGTTGCTTGCTTTGGGCAAAATAGTATTTAAGTAATCTTTTTGGCGTTCAGTCTAACCTTGGTTATGTTCTGTTTCTTATGTCACCTTCCTCGAAAATTTAAACCTTGGTATAAGTATTTCTTTACATATGAGCATGGTAAGCAAAGATTAACTTATAGAAATACAAATGCAAAGTTAAAAAGATTAAACAAAGCTTTAGCAAAAGTTTTTCATTAATCCAAGCTTAAAAAGATACATATGACAGAGAAAAAAAGTAAAGACAAAATGCCTTCTGTTAAAAAAAAAAAAAAAAAAAAAAAAAAAAAAAAAAAAAAAAAAAACAACAACAAAAGTAGCTTAAGGACCCGCTGTCATACTCCTTAAGCTGTGGGAGTCTTTTGTGTTCTTGGCCCTATAATGGGTTGTACTTCAGCAATTGGAGTTGGGGCAGAAGGAGCCATTGTGGTTGGTGGAGTATTTGTGGAGGAATCCCCTGCTATTTGAGATGCCTTGGTTGCCACCTCAGTACTTTAAGCAATAGCTGCGCTGGGTTTAGATACAGTAGGCTCAGACTGCTTGGGCTTGGCAAGGGCAGTGGTGTTGGTCTGTTGCTCAGTGAATTTGGCTTTGGCAGGGGCAGTGGTGCTGGGCTGCTACTCAGTGGGTTTGGCTTTGGCAAGAGCAGCGGTGCTGGGCTGCTGTTTAGCTAGTTTGACTAGAATAGGAGCAGTGGTACTGGATTTAGGTTGAGGGTTCTCAGTAAAGCTCACTAGAGTTGAAGTAGAGAAACTGATTGAAGGCTAGCTAACTTGACGAGCTCTGATTGCTGAAGGGTAGAAAGCCTTCTTCGAATTCTTCAGCTCAGAGTTGGAATCCACTCTAGCAGCATTCAAGGCCTCAATCCATGTCTGGAGGCAGAAGCTGCGATATACGATTGAGAGTTGAGATTTAAGGTGAGCCTCAGTCTCCTTTAGCCCTTGGTCGTACGCAGTCTGCTCGACCTTGTCCATTTTCTTGGCCTTTTGGTTGAGCTCTTACTTCAACTGGAAAATAGTTGTTTGAGCAATGGCAAACTGGCTTTCTGCCTCCCTCAATTGCATGAGCTGCTCCTGAGCTTACCTTTTTGAGCTTTCAATGGAAGCCTCAACACTCTTTCTAGCCTTGTCTCACTCAGCCAACTTGAGGAGAGTCTCTTTTAGCTTTTTATCAATTAGAACTTGGGACTTCTGCGTAGTGAAATGCTTGGATTCCTCCTCCTTCAAGTCTCGGAAAGCCTGGTTGACCCACTCCTCTGCCACATATGCTGCTTGGGTAGCCTATGTATGAACAATTAACATAGAAGTTAGTAGAAGAGCATGAGCAGAAGGGATTTTAAAGGTAAAAGAAAAAAAAAAGTAAAAAAGAAGAAGAAAAGAATGTAGAGAAACCTACCCAGAGCTAGGCCCTCTTCACTGACAGGAAAAGCTCATGCTTCTTTAAATTTCAAAGCTCATCCATGTCCCTTAAGAGAAAAAGGGCTTGTTCCATAACATTGGCTACAAAGCTTGCTTTTCCGCCATCAAAATTGCGGATAGAAGCATCCTCCCAAGGAGGTGAGTTGTCCAACTTAAAGATAGGGTTCCAGTTTGGAACCCAAGACCTTCGCTCAGAGGCTATGCTCGAGCTTTCCACTCCTTTTCTTTCTTGGGAGCGGGTTATTTTGGTCACCTTGGTGGGCTCAGGAAGGGTTTCCTCTTGAATTTCTCCTTCTTCAATAACTCCCTTGCCTCTTTTTTTGTCCTTTTTTTCAGCTAGTTTGGTTTGTGCGGGGGCAGGAGGAATTGGGGTTAGAGGTCTGGGAATTATAGGGACCTTAGGGGCTGCTATCCTAGCGTGGGACTCTAGCAGCGAAAGCAAATCTGGCAGCTTTTTCTCTATCACCATCCCTTTGGGTACTCTAGTATCCTTTGGGTCTTCACTAACTAGGGCTGTAGTTAGCTGGTGGCTGAGTCCTTCCTCCCCGGACACGTTGGCATGGTAAAAGATTTCAAAATCCTCGTCTCGGATAGGATTTTCAATATCTTCCACCAGAGTATAATCCTTAGATTTTGTCTCGGCTTCTTTGGCCAAGGATGTAATCTCCTCTATGATAGGTTGAGGATTCTCAAAGGCAGGGAGCTCAACGGGTTGAGGATCCTTGAAGGTAGGGAGCTCGACTACTTGTGTTCCCTCTAGAGGAGGTTTACTTATGAAGCCTTCGATGGCCACATCAACTAGAGCAAGGCGAGAGTCTCAGGCTTTGATCACGTGCTTAGATGTTTGGAAGTGATTGGATATAGGGGTGAACCCTAGGATCACATGAACTGCGCGGAGCTAACCGTCCCAATGTAGGAAGATTTCAGACCTTAAGACTCGCCTAAATCTGAGCAAGAGAAAAATATGCATGCATAAGGTAAAACGATAAAATGGCATGTAAAAACACTACAACAAAATGTATTTTCAGTGACAAAAAAATTCGTCACTAAAAGTCTAGTTTTTTCTCACTAAGAACCTTTAGTGACGAAATCGGACTTTTAGTGACGAAACTCATTTCGTCGCTGAAACCCTGTCACTAAAAGTCCTGGTGACGAAAATTTTTGTCACTAAAAGTCCGATTTGATTTAAAAAAAAAAAAAATTTAGAGACGAAAACGTTTCGTCACTAAATGTTTTCCTCGCTAAAAATACCATTCAGTGATGAAAATATTTCGTCACTAAAAACACTTTAGTTTATTGAATCATATTTAGTGACGAATAATTTTGTCACTAAAACTATTTTCGGGTACATATAGTGACGAAAAAGTTCGTCACTAAAACTATTTTTAAGAAAATCCATGCACATATAGTAACAAAAATTTTCGTCACTAAAGCCATTTTGTGCGAAATCTTGCTACATTTAGTGGCGGAATATTTCATCACTAAGACTTATTTTCTGTTTTTATTTTTTTTTCATGGCTTTGATATTAGCCTGTTATTGCATTACTAAAACCTCACATTTGAATAATACATTTATTTCAACAACACATTTATAAAAAAAGATCCATACATTCCACAGGTGAAAAATAAATCAAGTGTCTGATTCAAACTTCTTCCATATAGTGATTGTTTGCAACATATACAATAACTCAAGATGTTTTATAACAATACAAAAAGTGTAACATAATATAATTAGAACTAATGGAAGATGTCCTCATATGACTTCCAGTGATGCCAAAAGTAAATCTCCTGATAGCCACCGGTAAAAAATCTGCACAAATATGAACACAATACCACATTAAAATCGTAAAGTAAAAACATTAATTATGTTATATGAAATATTTCTGACGATGCATTAAGAGTAGCCACACAATGTAATCTGGGTCAATTGCTAAAAGAGAGTGCTAACCGAAAGGTGTTTTAACTTGGAGTTGAACCACCCCCATGGGTAAGAGCGTCATCGTAACTATTCCTCCTTAAAAAGTTAAGAATATTCTTTTGAACCTCTTCTTGCTTAGCTCGTGACTCTTGGTCCCTAGCTCGCTCCCCTTGGTCCCTAGCTCTTGCCTCTTTGAGCTCAATGATCTCATTTTCTAGCCGTTGAATATACTTCACCGAGGGATTAGATGAGGCGATGGTTACTAGCGAAGAGGAAGGTCTCATGCCAGGTCCTTTCACGATACCGTACTTCTTCTTAAAAACCAAATTTGAGATCTCCTCTTGTGTAAGGGGAATTGCATTAGGATCTTGACAATGATCCTCTTGCACTTTGAGAATATTTTCCTATCATTTAAAAAAGAGAAAGAAACAAACAATCATAACATTAATAATACATATGTTATAGCTTTACAAACATGATAGGGATGGAATGGTAAGGATGGAATGATATACATACATATGTCGCTTCATCCTCATGGTGTATCCACATATTTGTATTTGGATTGAAATGAACATCTTTGAAGATTTTTGAAAATTCAGGAACTTGACCATCATTACTATTTGTCTGATTAATTAACATTCAAGTGTTAGATAAATCTACTTAATTAATCACAACATGTAATATACTAAAGTTTAAGAAAAATGAAAAAACACGCACCTCCTCATCAACCCTAACAGCAAGTGCCTTTGTCCCGAATCTATGTTTGCCTGAAGTTTCCTACAACATCATGCCATTTCCACACCAAGAATAGGAAACCAACTTGTGTTTCTACTACACTTTGAAAAACAACCTTTTGTTTTTTGTCAACCCAAGTGCTAATTGAATATTTTCTTTACTTCTAAGTAAAGTTCTACACTCGAACAAGAGAAGACTTATAGCCAAACAATTTATAAACTAAATAACATGTTAGGACATATGTAGTTGTTCAAGCTTGTGAACATATGTCGCTATTTTATGTAATTGGCTTATCCTTAGACAAAACGCACTTTACTTGTAATTGGGTAGATCTAGGATGTGTTAAACACTTCAAGAAACAGTGGTTCAAGATTAAGTGTTGAAGCCGTCAAAGTCTGTCCAAGATACAAGCAAGGAAGTGCAAGATTTTAAAGCTCGATAGATACCTCGATAGATACATCTATCGAGATTTAAAGAAGCTGTTAAGCCCGAGCCTCGACAGCTGTCTCGACACCTCTCGACACCTCTATCTGTCGAGAATTAAAGAAAACAGATTTCCAGGTCTGTTTCAAGTCCAATCCGTGTGTGTGTCTTTGGGACTTCTTTTCTCCTAACCCTAGACATATAAAAGGATTATTTTAAGGGCCGTCAAAGTGTGCAACAAGCAGAAATCACAAGATACAAGTTGCTTCTTCTCTTTCATGCAAATTGTGATCTGTGAGACAAAGTTCGTGCCCTAGTTCATCTCTGATGATTTGAAGAACTTTGCAGCCAACATTCTTTCTTCCTCAAGTTGGTGAGTGAGTCACGTACTGGGATTCGTGCAAAGGAGTAAGACGCGTACTGGGATCCGCGCATCACATTGGTTAGTCACGTACTGGGAGCCGTGCATTAAACTGGAGAAATTGTCACTACAGAACAAGTCCAATTGGGTATTGGGGTAAGAGTTCAACTGTAGGTTGGTAAGGTACTGGGATTCCTTACTTGTAACTGCTTGTTGTGATAATAGTGGAGTTTCGGGAGTGGTGACCTTAAATCACCCGGTGGGGTTTTTGCCTTAGGGTTTTCCCCATTCGTGAACAAATCACCGTGTTATTTATTTTCCGCTGCATATCTTAGTTTGGTGATTTGTTTGTGCTGCCACGTGATATTCTCTGTTAATTTGATTAATTAATAACTGGGCTAATTTAATTAATCTAATTATCACAAGGGGTCAACGCATTTGTGGCCTGTCATAACATAACCTTGCAAGTTTTGAATTCATTTTAGAGCCTAAACCATTCATCATATAGATGATTAATGTCACAGAAGAGTAAACATTGTCATAAGACAAACTACATCTACACAAGCAATTTGTCAAGGATGTTACTAAATTTTTATCTATAGTGTAAAATATTCTAAACACAACCTTAAAGGAACTTGATTGAATTAAACATACTCCAAGAGGAAAAAAATGAAGATAAAATCCTAGATTTACCCTTCCCCTGGTTTTAGAAGTTCCAAAATTGAGTAATGGTCTTTTTACTGTCCTAATGGACTATTGCCTAATTACAGATACAACAACTAGTTCTTTAATATGAACAAATTTAGATAACCACCATTTGCGCAAATCCACTTTTGAAATTCAACGGAGTGATCTCTCTAAAGGCAGAATAACTCAAATGCTAATCTGTAACCAACAAATTCTTTTGATGAAACTAGCAAAAAAGTAACAAAACTAGAGCAACCCAATCATTGCTTTGAGCAAACAGTAGCACTCACCAATCAAATTCACAAACTTAAGTGAAAGAACCAAAATTTGACAAAAGAAAATAAGCATTGAAGCAAAGCTACTTACCCACTAATGTCAGCAAATTGTTCTTAAAAAACGAAAAATTCTCAAGCATAAAACATACCCCCCATCCCCCAAAAAATTTAATTTTTCCCTCAACTTTCCTATTATCCAAGCAGAGAGCTAAGTAGCTAACACTAACACACACAAATTTCTCAAAATAAATAAAATCCAGCAATCATTCAACCAAACTTTTAACTTAAATATAAAAGATTTAAAAAAAAAAAAACCATCTTCTAGTGTTACTTAACAGAGGTAAAAAGAAAAAAAGAAAAAAAGAGGAGACGTACAAATTGGCGCGAAGGGGAGGCGAAGCGTCGCGAATGGGAAAAGAAGCTTCGCGAAGGGGAGGTGAAGCGTCACGCGAAGTCGGGGTTTGTGCTTAGATCGGCGACGACATGCTCAGATGGGCGACAGTGAGGATCGCGGTTTGGTGAGGATGGATCGGCGACGGTAACACTGGGTTTGGCGACGGTGAGGCTGGGTTTGGCGACGGTGATGTTTGGCAACGGTGAGGATGAGGTTTGGCGACGGTGAGGCTGGGTTTGGCGATGGTGATGTTTGGCGACGGTGAGGATGAGGTTTGGCGACGGTGACGGTGAGGTTTGGCGACGGTGATGTTTGGCGACAGTGAGTATGAGGTTTGGTGACGATGAGGTGAGGTTTGGCGACGAAGAGATTTGGCGGCGGTGACGGTGAGGCTTGGCGACGGTTTGGCAAGGGAAAAAAGGCGCAGCTGGGCTTTGAGGCAAAGAGGAGGCGAAGCATTGCCTGTGCGAAGCGTCGCGAATGGGAAAAGAAGCTTCGTGAAGGGGAGGCAAAGCGTCACGCGAAGTCAGGGTTTGTGCTTAGATCGGCGACGATATGCTCAGATCGGCGACAGTGAGGCTGGGTTTGGCGAGGATGGATCGGCGACGGTTTGGTGAGGATGGATCGGCGACGGTAACACTAGGTTTGGCAACGGTGAGGCTGGGTTTGGCGACGGTGATGTTTGGCAACGATGAGGATGAGGTTTGGCGACGGTGAGTCTGGGTTTGGCAATGGTGATGTTTGGCGACAGTGAGGATGAGGTTTGTCGACGGTGACAGTGAGGTTTGGCGACGGTGATGTTTGGCGACAGTGAGTATGAGGTTTGGTGACGATGAGGTGAGGTTTGGCGACGGAGAGATTTGGCGGCGGTGACGGTGAGGCTTGGCGACGGTTGGCAAGGGAAAAAAGGCGCAGCTGGGCTTTGAGGGAAAAGACCAAAATTTTGTGAGAGAGTTAATGACCAAAATTTTGTGAATCGGGTGAAACTAAACCAAAACTTTTAGTCTAAAACTTATAGTGGCAACTTATGTTTCTTCACTATTAGATACCTTTAGTGACGAAAATTAGTTTCGTCACTGATAATGATACCATTTTCATGATTTTGTTTTTAGTGACGATTTATTTTCATCACTATTTGTGACATTCAGTGACGAAATTGATTTCGTCACTAATTGTATTATTATTAGCACCTTTAGTGACGAACTTTTTCGTCTCAAAAAACTTAAACTTTTAGTGACGAAATAATTCGTCACTAAAGATGAATTTAGTTTGGCGCCTAGATTTTCATTTGGTGCCTTTAGTTCAACCCAACATATAGTGACGAAATCTATTTTTTGTCAATAAATGTTACTATTTTTTATATAAATAGTGACGAAATATAAATTTTGTCACTAAATGGTACTTTTTAGTGATGAAAATATTTTCCTCACTAAAATTCGTCACTGAAAATACATTTTGTTGTAGTGAAAGACTATTTATAGTTTCCTAAGCTAACAATGATTTTTGTTAAGTGTCCCTAAGCCATCCCACCTGGAGTTCCATCCTTGGTAGGGCAATGGAATCCGTCGTGCCACTCCCTTGAAACAATGAGAAAGTCCTCGTCCGTGCCTTTGTTTGTCTCGGGCAGACAAGATTAGCCTAATGGTAGAATGCCTAGTTTTTAAGTAATAACCCCCCCTATCAGCATCTTTCTGAAAATTATACATCCAATTCATGTCGTGATGGGTAAGTTGTATACCCAACTTTTCATTTAGTGCATCTACACTACCTAATATTTTAAATATATTTGGAACGCACTGGGTAAGACATAATCTAAAAAGATTTAGAAAATCCCTAGTGACTCTACTCGTAGGAATCCTCATACCCCCTTCAATGAAGGCAATTATAGGAATTACAACAGCACCAATAGGCCTCTTCTCGTGCCACTCACCTCGGTTGCAATGTTGTATGGACACACTATTAGGAATCCTGTAATACCTCTTAAACTCCTCTTGGTGTTCGGGAGTGTCAACCAAACTAAAAAATCTACCCATTTGGGAAAAAGAAAAAATCTACTAGTGTGAAAGAATAAGGGAAGAATTCTGGTTAACAAAAATACACACGAGTTCAGGGAAGAAAAACTCTTTGGGCGAGGTTATCAAGTGAGAGGAGCGTATTTATGTTCTATTCTGCTTCTAAGGAGACAAAATGGAGAGAAGGATCTCACATCTCTCTATATATAGGTTGGAAAAAGGAGGAGTGTTAATCTTCCCGCCCCTTTTAATGGTGAATTCTAAGCCGTTTGATCATAATCTCATCGTGGAAAATAGGAAACAGCAAGCCACCAATTACATTTGTTGCGAAGTTGGGGATTCCAAAGCGTTAGGAGTTGGTCGCAGTCAGTTGAAAAGACATGTTCGCGGGGGAACCTATTTACAAATGTACCCTTGGCAATGACTTTTTATTGGCCAAAACCTCACTTTTTGGGTCGAGAGTGAAAAATGAGGTTCGAGGGGCTATTGTGAGGACGAGGATCCCTAATCCAATTCAAATGGGAAGCCAAGATTATTTCCGAGGATACACATTAGACCTCGGGGATGTGCATTAGCTGTGTGAGGCACATGAAGTTCAAACATCACAAAGGTAAGAAAGCAGATTCAGCACAAAATACGAGAAGGATGAAGGAAGAAGGGTGTAGAAGACATCCCCTCTATATTAAATACAAGGCAACCACTCCCTTGGCCGCATTAATGAGGAAATGAACATGAACAATGGTGGCACAACTAAGGTTGCTAGGTAAAAGCTTGCTAGTACGTTCCGGATGAGACAGAAGTCCTAGGCATGCAATCTCAGCCCTCCAAGTGTAGGAGTAGGATGATTTGTGTTTAAAGATAAAAGAAAAATTAAGATCCATATGTGGGGGATCGAGAAAAAGAAAGAAGGAAAAAAACTTTGTAACCAAGAACTGAAATATTAGTATAAGTGAGAAAGAAACACACATATATAAAATAAACATTCCTCGGGCTCGACCGAGGAGCCTCTTTTCTTCGTAATTTGTTGCCTAGTCATTTCATTCGCTTCTTATCTCATTGAGATTAACTTTAGCTTATTGAGTGATCAATATTTAACTCATTCTCTAACAAATTTATTGTGGTGGGCTTATTGGGCCACTTTTGAGTCATTTTTGGGTCATGGATCAAGTTGTGCCCTTACAACTTTAATTTCCAAGTGAAATGGAAAGTTTATTTAAGGTCATAATTTAAGGTGGAGTAAATCTAGGTTTATATTGTGCCAACTCATTTAAAACTTATGACTTTAATTTACTTTAATCATAGTTCAATTTAAATACTGTTAAATTTTAAATGAGTTGACACAATCTAGACCCTAAATTTACTACATTTAAATCATGGGCCTTAACATGAGAATTTCCATTTTACTTGGAAATGGAGAGGATTCTTATCAGAGCCCTAGAGCATAAAGGGAATCTCACCCCAGCACTATCATTTAGCAACCTATTCGATTGAAACTCATCTATACATGGTTTTGAATCTAAGTTTTTTCATTTGTTTTTTTTAATTATACCAATTTATAAATCCTTACTCTTTCTCGGTACAAACATTTTTTAACCATTTTTTTTTTTTTAATTTAAAGAAGTTGGTGCCCAATCATAATTTGGGTTAATTAGTTTATTCTCATTGATACTTTCTCTTTCTTTTCTTTGACCATCTTTCCCTATACAAATATACCTTTTTTGGGGGATAAAACACAAAAATATCATTAAGGTTGGGCTAATGTCAGGAAATACTAAAACTTTTCAAAAATATCAAATTTACTTTTTTAAGTACAAATATTACACCGTTTGAAAATCTCCCTACTGTTCCCACTTCTTTCTCTCCATCTCTAATTGCTATATATCTACCATTGCAATCCAAACTCTCATATGTAATCATTGTAATGCAATTCTTGTGAGACATGTGCAATTAAGAAAAGTTGTTGGAAGGAAGCAAATGTCTTGAAGGAACAACCGAACAAGGAACTTACACACACACACACACATATATGTTGTTTCTGCTTAGGAAACAAATTGGATATTATTAAAAAGTTAATAGTACTTCATATTTGTTCAAACCTCAAATGCTATTTTTGTATTTTACCCCTTTACTTTTTTTAATAATTAAGAAATAGACTTTAGAATTGGACTACAATGTCTTGATTTATAATTTTCTATCTTCGTAATCTTACTCAATCAGACACCCACCTGGAAACTCAAACACAGCTCGGCAATCAATAAGTCTAATTCTTTAGGCAATAAATAAATAAATAAATAATGCAGTGTTTAATAACGAGATCCATCCAAAGATTTTTTTTTATTCAATAATTTGGTTGAATAGTCCATTACCTCTTGCCAAGTCAAGAAATCCACCTCTAGATATGATCGTTATAATATTATTAAAAAAAAAAAAATCTAAGACCACATATTATTTCACAATTTTGAGGTGACAAACTGTAAGTGATTGTCTATTACTTACATATAAACCCATCATTTTTCTCCACCACTTACATTTTGCTACATAACAACTTTGTCGTGACAAACTGAGTGATTGTCTATCACTTATGCATAGACTCATTATTTTTTCTTCGCTACTCATATTTTGCCGCATAACAACTTTGACTATTTAACGTGACAAACTGTAAGTAGTTGTTTATCGCTTACAAATAAACCTATCATTTTTCCCGCAATAACCACACTTTTTGGCACTAACAATTGTGGCAAAAAAAAGATTATAAGATAAGTTGTGGTTCTAGGTATCAAAATAAACTTCAACAGCCTGTGCCCCTTAATAAGACTTTTTTTTTTTAGTTCATGATCCCTGCGCTGAAAAGTCAAAACACGCCACATCCTAGGACTTGATAGGAATCTTATAATTACACACCAACCAGTAAATAATCTCATCCTCGAGACATATATGATATACCATAGCATAGATTCTAAATATTCTGTGGCCATTTGAAAAGTGAAATCCCCTACTGAATCATGGTGTCCAAATGTCTCAGCTTCCATCTCCATCACCATCCCCAGCCCCACTCTTCCCTCACCTCTTCCATATACCAAAATCCAAGGCTCTCTCACTTTCCCACCACTCCTTTACAGTCATATACCAAATTGACTCTCACTCCTCACCAATCCTACCCTTCCCTCCCTAGAAAAACATGCTCCATATTCACCCCCATGGCTACAAGCCAACCAACACCTAGTTCCAAGTTTGATGAGTTTGAACCCCATCCCTCACTTACTAATGATGATCTCAAGCCAACTACATCCCATCAAAGGACTTTTACCTGGTGGGAAATGGCTTGTCTTTGGATTGGTCTTGTTGTGGGTGTTCCATCATACTACCTTGCTGGTAGCCTTGTTGATCTTGGCATGGCTTGGTGGCAAGGAATTGCCACAGTTGTTACTGCAAATATAATCCTACTAATCCCATTAGTCCTCACTGGTCACCCTGGCACCCGTTATGGTATTTCTTTTCCTGTCCTTGCAAGGTCCTCTTTTGGAATCCGTGGTGCCCATATCCCCACTCTACTAAGAGCCTTCGTTGGTTGTGGTTGGTATGGAATTGAGACTTGGATTGGTGGCGAGGCAATTTTTCTCCTTTTGCCAAAATCCATCAAAGAATCAACCCTGTCTCAGTTCCTACCTTGGCTTGGTACTTCCCCACTTGAATTTGCTTGTTTCATAGCCTTTTGGCTTGCTCAATTAGCCATTGTTTGGAAAGGAATGGAAGGAATCAGACAGCTTGAAAAGTACTCAGCTCCCATCCTTATTATACTCACTTCCTGGTTCCTCATTTGGGCTTATGTCAAGGCTGGTGGCTTTGGCTACATGCTCTCCTTGACCTCTAGGCTCTCCTCCTCACAATTTTGGTCCCTCTTCTTTCCTTCACTCACTGCAAACATTAGCTTTTGGGCTACTCTTGCACTTAACATACCTGATTTTACTCGATATGCCAGGAGCCAGACTGATCAAGTTATTGGTCAGGCAGGTCTTCCAATCTTCATGGGGGCATTTACATTTGTTGGCCTAGCCGTGACCTGCTCTACCAAAGTAATATTTGGACGAGTTATCTCCAACCCAATTCAACTTCTTGGACAAATGGGAGGATTCTCAACTATAATTTTAGCTATTTTTGGGATTAGCTTGGCCACCATTACAACCAATATTGCTGCCAATGTTGTGGCACCTGCCAATGCACTAGTCAACCTCAGTCCCTCAAAATTCACCTTCAGAAGAGGAGCTATTCTAACAGCATTGCTTGGGATTGCTTTTCAGCCTTGGAGACTTCTTAGATCAAGTGAGAGTTTTGTATACACCTGGCTAGTTGGATACTCTGCATTATTGGGTCCGATTGGGGGCATAATTTTAACTGATTACTATCTTATCCACCGCACAAATTTGAGTATCAAGGACTTGTACACATTGAATCCTTATGGGGCTTACTATTATTCAGGAGGCTATAATTTGGCAGCAATGGCAGCCTTGATTACAGGGATTTTGCCAGTGGTTCCGGGGTTCTTGCAAAATGTTGGAATTCTATCTTCAATTTCAGACAGTCTTGTTCTAATATACAATAATGCTTGGTTTTTCAGCTTCTTCTCTGCAGGTTTTCTCTACTGGCTTCTATCCTGTTTGACAAGAAAACAAAGTAGGTCTCTCCCTATAGATCCCCTTTTGCCCTCTACAAATTAAGTGTTGTAAACAATCATCATATCTATCAAGTGTTGCAAACAATTATCATATACAACTTAAACAATTTTTATGACTCGTGGGTAATTTCCAGTCTAGAGTCTCTGTATATTGATGATATCTTTATAAATAAGTAGTCAATATATTGTTATCTTAAATTACATGGTCAGGATTCTCTCTAGCTAGCCAATTTATCTCCTTGTCTTTTGGGAATGCTTAAATTTTACAAAATGTAGGAACCTTATTGACAACTGAAAAGATTTGGTTGAAAGATTGCTTCTCACAGAGGCTTCCATTTCTTCAAGAAATACAAAATGTTCCGATAGAAAGGTTCCATGTCACTTTAGGCTTCTTCTATGACTTCTGATTAATCATCTAAAATAACACCATGTCCCCAGCAATTGGAAGCTGCTTAATTAATTAATTGCATGCCATGTGTAATCACATAGGCTTCTGGATAAAAACAAAATAAAAGAAAATTTTTGAAGAATGACATGAAATACTGAACTTTTATAGATCCATCAATACCCAGATGAGTCAGTCAGCAAGAAATTTATAATATATTGGACAAGGAAAATAACCTGAAGATATATGTGCCAAAAAAAAACCAATAATAACTACCTCGAGGAGGAGAGACTATAACATAATTCATGTCATTGCATATTTGTATGTAAATACAAGTTTTACTGTGTAGGTCTTAAAAATTTATGTCTCACTTTTAAAACACAACCCCCCAACCACCCCCCCCCCCCCTCTCCCCTCCCCTCCTCTTTGGGACTGAACTTTGAGATTTTGGAAACTTACTCAACATCAGGCATGCAAATCACATATTCAAAATTCATGTTCTTTTGCTTAAATATCTCAATGATCTTATTGATGGAAGAAATAAGAGAACCAAAAAAAAAAGAGAGAACAAGAAACTACAAAACTATGGTAGAGCCATCCCACCAATCCACAGCTTCAATGCAAGCACCAACAACAAGAGAAGAAACAAGTATAAAAATAATATGATTAAATAATATTTACCAAAAAGAAGTATTTAGATTTGATTGGTGCTTAAGCTGCACTTAACAGGTCATTACAATGTTCAATGGCGTTTAAAGAAGCCTGCATCTTCTTCGGAAAAACTTAGCCTCAATGATCCAATGGTTTTTGTATGAAAAAAGAAAAAGGTGATAAAATCCTCGTACCCTTATATATATATATATATATATATATATATATATATATACATATATCATTACAGATCACGTTCATTAATTTCTTTCCCAAATTGATGAGTTAACTTTTAAATATGTAATATTTAATTAAGAACATAATTGAATTGATTCACATTTGAATTGGAGAGGATCTTGTTGAAAAGGTATGTAAATGGGCTTCATGGAGTAATTGAAACACTTATCCTTCAATTTTTAAAATCTATATAATATCTAAAAGCCAACGCATAACATTTATTGTTGCTCTACTGTGATTAAACCATATTGCTCACTTGGAACTATTCGGTCCAGTTTGGTCCACTTAGGTCAGTGCTGTCCATTTCAGTAACTAAGGTCTATGTGGTACAATTTGGTCTACTTCGGTCCAATGCTGTCTACTTTGGTCCATCTTGGATAATTGAGCCTTAAATTTCTTCTTGTAGGGTTTCTCAAAAAAAAAAAAAAATCTTTTTGTAGGTTGTCTTTTCAATTTTGGGCATAATTTTTTTTTTCATAATTTTGGATTAAAAATTATGAAACTTTATTCTACTTGACCCAAACTTTTTAGTTTTACGCTAAAACATGCAAATAAAATAAAGATTAGAAATTAGATATATGAGCCCTAAAAAAGTATTAAAAATAAGAAATATTCACAAGATTACCCTAAAAATTCAAGTGTCAATAATATAGGAATTATATTTATATTTGAAAAAAATCTAGAATTCTAAACTCATGCCATATTTTAAATTGAATGTAACATGTTACACGTGTTCCATGCAATAAGTGTACTTTTATTTATTTATTAAGATTCTTGGATATGTTCAAATTAGTCAACTGATTATAGCATATTTAAAAATTTATATTTTAATAACATATTCTCCATTTATATAAAATAGTATTATAATTATGTAATTTAAAATTTTATTATATATGTTTGTTTGTTTGTTTTAGTAAATTATTAGAACACACAAGAAAATAATAATATTAGTATTTTAAACCAGGTTTATAATACATTATTTAACTAGAGTATAACTATAAGTATAATATATGTTTGTCGAATGCAAAATATATTATACATTTCATTACCTAAAATGCTAAAACTTATGAAAAAGAACATATTTTTAATACAAATTTTACATTATATTCTTGTAAAATAGTTGTATTACATTTCTTACATATCACATTGGTTTGCAACTAATTATATAGCATTGGTTTGCGATTGGTTATTGTGGGGACAGAAATGTAAATACATGTCTTTGGGCCTTGGGCCTAATCCGAGGACACTAACTTGTCCGAAGATGGCCTGGCGACAACAAGGGGACCAAACTTAAAGGCCCACGAGCCCGCTGTGGAAGTAAAGGCCAGATGGGATGGTCTGAGGAGAGGTGCGTCCTTGGCTGACCGAGGTGAGGGCCATGAGATGCACCGTGGTACTTAGAAGGGAAACCAGAAAGCTCAGCAAGCCAAGGTGTGCCCCAGAGGAATGCAAAAAGGAAGAACAAGTAGGGAACGCCTTGCAGAAAGCTGCTGCCACCACATTAAAGGCTTCATACCTACCCCTCTGGCTGCATTAATAAAGAAGTGACATCTGAAATGACGGTGATCAGCCTTATAGCCATTGGGGGAAGATTCTAAGAGGAGGGTGGATGGGAAAGGCATATGCATTGAAGACTCCATAAATGGAAGCACAAGGAAGAAGGATATAAATAGAGAGGGAGAGAACATCGGGTTGGGGGATTTTCGGGAGATATTTTTCTAAGAAGAACAAGAGAACTTAATACAGAAGGTCCTCAGCTCACATCCGAGAAGAGCCTACGTAGCATTACAACCTCTTCACAATCAATCGTGGACCTAGCCCAACGTTTTTGCTTCCCATAATCCAAAACGGCCTAGGTTTCAAGCCCACCCTCTACAAATTTTATTGTTCAAGGCCATTTGGGCTGCGCATTGGGGTCAGGCCTGATTTGTGTTCTTACAATTGGCGCCGTCTGTGGGGAATCTTAAGTAAAAGGACGCGAGGTATCATAGAAGGCTCAAGTTCACACCATGCAGAGTCCATGGGATCCCAGCATGAGGATCACCTCTTACAGCTAGAGCGGGAAAGAGATCGAGAAGCTAGTGTGCGTACAGAGTATACGCACGGGAGGAGTCATACACGGGCTGGAAGTAGAACCTCTCGCGAGAAAAGTGTCAAAGCCATGCAAAAGGAGATTGACCATTTGAAGAAGAAGCTGCGTCGGGAGAAACAACGGCGTACTCCCTCTCCTTCAGATCTTTCTTCAGTAGATTCTCGCAGTAGTAGCAGCAGCTCTAGGTCAAGAACTCCTCCTAGTGGATCCTCCTCCTACTAGGACGACTACCCTCGCGACCCTAAGGGTAAGAAGGCCTCTTCTAGGGGCTTGGCCAATAATGCTTTAAGTAGGGCGCTCCACCAAATCTCCAAATCGCCCTTTACTCGTAGGATTGAAAAGGGAAAGCTTCTAAGGCGATTTACCCAGCCAACCTTCACCATTTATAATGGGCAGACGGACCCAGTGGAACACATAAGTCACTTCAATTAGAGAATGGCGGTGCACTCTAAGAATGAGACCGTGATGTGCAAAGTTTTCCCCTCCAGCCTGAGACCTGTCGCGATGAAATGGTTCAATGGCCTGAAGGCAGGCTCTGTTGATTCCTTCATAGAGCTCACCAGGGCATTTGACTCACATTTCATTACCTGTAGCAGGGTGCCTTGGCCTTTAGATTCACTGTTATCCATGGCCATGAGAGAGGGGGAGACTCTCAAGACGTACTCTGACAGGTATTGGAAGATGTTCAACAAGATCAAAGGGGACTTCAACGATGTTGCCATAAGCACCTTCAACGTCGGCCTTCCAAACGAGCACAATCTGAGGAAATCGTTGACCAAAGGGCCTGTCAAAAGCGTGCGTCGGCTCATGGATCGCATCGACGAATACAAGCGGGTTGAGGAAGATCAGCTACAAGGAAAAGGGAAAGCGAAGGTTATCCCTCAGGAGAGAAGAGATTTCAGGTCGGACAAATACAGCAACAGTAGGCCGAGGAGAGATTTCGTTAGGCAGTCCAGTCCGACCTCTTCTCAAATGGTCAGCACCGTGTTTCGTGAACCCGTACAACAGGTGTTTGAGAAAATCCGTCATGAACCATATTTCAGATGGCCTAACAAGATGGTAGGGGACCCCACGAAGCGTAATCAGAACCTTTATTGCCAATATCATCAAGAGAGAGGTCACACAACAGAGAACTGCAGGAATTTATGGAATTATCTAGAGCAGTTGGTGAAGGAGGGAAAGTTGAAGCAATTCTTATATCGGCTTGACGGGCAGGGAGAGCATACTGGCCCAACCAATCAGGGTAACAACATTTCAAGACCCCCTTTGGGGATGATTAATGTCATTCTCGCTGCTCTTGGAAGGACTGGTTCTTCCCCTTCTAGGGTGATGTTTGTGGCGCGAGCTCTTGCCGAAAACTCTAGCTCCGAGCCGAAGAGGATTATGGGTAACGTACCTCCAATTCTAGGATTCTCAGACAGGGACAAAGTGGGGACCATCCAACCACACGATAATGCTTTAGTCATCATGTTGAGAATAGGGGGCTACAATATGAAGAGGATAATGGTAGATCAGGGAAGTGGAGCAGACATTATGTACCCTGATCTATTCAAGGGGTTGAACTTGAAGCCGGAGGATCTGTCGGCTTATGATTTGCCTCTAATAAGCTTCGAAGGGAAGGCTGTCATGCCCAAGAGGCAGATTAGGGTGCCTGTGCAGTTGGGCCCAGCGGTGGTCAAAGTGGATTTCATCGTGGTAGACGCCTACTCTCCCTATACGGCCATTGTCGGCAGGCTGTGGCTGCACACTCTGAGTGCTGTCTCCTCGACTCTTCACGCCAAGGTGAAGCTCCTGTTTGGCGGTCAGGTTAAAGAAATCATCGAGAGTCAGTCGGCGACAATACAGTGCATAACAGCCGCAGTATTACACAAGCCAGAGCTGGAGCCCTCGGCCTTGGCTGCATTTATCCCATAGCAATCAACGTCTTCTACTACAACTGGGGAGATAGTGGTAGAAGAACCCACGTATGAGGAGTTGGATAGAGTTCTTGTAGATAGTGACCCTGAAAGGTTCTTCCAGGTAGGGGCTCAATTGCCAGCCGAGGAAAGGGAGGAGTTAGTTGTGTTCTTGAGAGGAAATCTTGACGTGTTTGCATGGCATGCCTATGAGGTTTCTGGGATTGACCCGAACTTCATCTGTCACCACCTAAATGTCAACTCGACCGCCTTGCCGAGGAGGCAACTGCCTCGGTGCTCTTCCAAGGAACATTCTGACGCTGTTAAAGAGGAGGTTATCAGACTCAAAAGAGCTGGGGCTATCAAGGAAGTATTATATCCTGAATGGTTAGCACACACAGTGGTGGTGAAGAAAAAAAGTGAAAAATGGAGGGTATGTGTGGATTTTACAGACCTAAACAAGGCCTGCCCCAAAAACCCTTTCCCAATGCCCCGCATAGGTCAGTTGGTGGACACTACTGTCGGCCATCCTTGGATGAGTTTTCTAGATGCCTTTCAGGGGTACCATCAAATACCTTTAGTTTCGGGGGATCAAGAGAAGACAACTTTTGTCACTCCCACCAGTAACTATCATTACAAGGTAATGCCTTTCGGCTTGAAGAATGCTGGGGCCACCTATCAGAGGATGATGACGAGGATGTTCGAAGCTTTTTAAGGGAAAACTGTCGAAGTGTATGTGGATGACATGGTTGTAAAGAGTAAAGCTCTATCTATGCATGTGTCCGACTTGAGCGACACTTTCCAGACGCTAAGGAGGCACAAGTTACACCTGAATGCCTCTAAGTGCACTTTTGGTGTGGGGTCTGGCAAGTTTCTGGGTTACATGCTCACTCATAGAGGGATTAAGGCCAACCCCGCCCAAATCACAGCAATCTATAGTTTGCAACCTCTTCAGAATCCAAAGGAGATCTAAAAGCTAACATGGATGACGGCCGCTCTCAGTAGGTTTATCTCTTGGTCCGCAGACAGATGCCGACCCTTATTCCAGCTGTTAAATAAGTGGAAGGGATTTGAATGGACTGAAGAATGTTCTTTATCTTTTCAACAACTAAAGGAATATCTCTCTCGGCCCCCTGTTATGGCTCGCCCGGACTTAGATGAAATTTTGTTTGCGTACATAGCCGTGGTTGTTCATGCTGTCAGCCTGGTTCTGATACGGGATGATAACGGCATACAGAGACCAGTCTATTATGTGAGCAAGTCTCTACAGGAAGCCGAGATACGGTATTTACCGTTGGAGAAAACGATTCTATCTGTGGTACATGCTACGCACAGGCTTCCACACTACTTCCAATCTCATACAGTCGTTGTGTTGACTCAACTCCCCCTTAAGTCCATGTTGCGAAGTGCTGACTACTCCAGCAGAATTGCCAAATGGGGAACTATCTTGGGGGCCTTTGACATCAAGTACATGCCTCGTACCTCCGTGAAGGGGCAAATCCTTGCTAACCTAGTGGCCGAGTTTGTTAAGCCTTCAGTGGACAAGAACCATGAGGGGTGGGGCATGGATGGAAATATCATTCGGCGTGATCTCGTGCAAGGAATCCCCGATGTGGAAGGTATACGTGGACGGGGCAGCCAACTAGAAGGGGTCTAGTGTGGGGATAGTTCTGATATCCCTAGAGGGAATTGTCTTGGAGAAGTCTTTGAGACTGGCATTCTCGGCTACCAATAATGAAGTCGAGTACGAAGCTTTGTTAATGGGAATGGATATGGTCCAAACGATGGGTGGAAAGGCGGTACAGGTGTTCTCGGACTCGCAGCTGGTGGTCAGCCAGGTGGAAGGAAAGTTAGAGGCTAGGGAACCGAGGATGCAAGGGTACTTAGCCCGCGCCAAGTGCTTGCAGTCCAAATTTGAATCTTTTGCAGTATTGCATATCTCTAGGAATGGGAATACCCATGCCGACTCGTTGGCCACTCTTGCAACTGCCTCGGCTTAAAGCCTACCCCGGATCATCCTCATTGAAGACTTATTTAAGCCAACAGGGACGGGGGGTGGTGCCGTCCAGAGTCATCAGATCAGAATGGGTCCTAGTTGGATGGATCTGATAGTGTCCTTCCTCAAAAATGATGTCCTACAGGAAGAAAGGTCTGAAGCCGACAAAATAGGGAGAAAGGCTCCACTGTTTTGGTTATCCGAGGATGAGAAACTATATAAACGCTCTTTCTCTGGGCCTTACCTGCTATACATGCACCCTGAAGCAACAGAGCTGCTCTTGGAAGAATTACATGAAGGAATATGTGGTAGTCACACGGGAAGAAGGTCATTAGCCCATAGGGCCCTTACCTAAGGATATTGGTGGCTGAACATGCAAAGAGAGGCACAAGATTATGCAAAAAAGTGCGATCAATGACGAAGATTTGCTCCCAACATTCATCAGCCTGGGGGTGTCCTTATTCCGTTGACTAGTCCTTGGCCGTTTGCTCAGTGGAGCTTGGATATTGTGGGACTCTTTCCCAAGGCGGCGGGAAATAAAAGATGGTTGCTCGTTGGGATGGACTACTTCACCAAATGAGTTGAAGCAGAGCCCCTCTCAAACATTAGAGACGTAGATGCAAAGAAGTTCGTCTGAAATAACATCATTACTAGGTTTGGGATCCAGCGGCACCCTTCTTGGCCACTTGTGCACCTTACACATTCATGAGCGACCTTAGACTAGCCATGTCTTCCTCCTCGGTACTGCTGTCTACCTTTGAAATTATAAACCCCTTATCCCGGTGGCCTCAGTGGGTTCGTCCTTTGCGCCTGAGATATTGATAATGTGGCCCTCTTTAAGATTCTCAGCTTCCTCAAGCCTAAATTGGTCTATCTCTTCCTCAAGAGATAGGCGGGAAGATGTGAACTCTTCTAGGGCAACAATTGCTATGGGCTGCACCGAAAGAGGGACCGCACCAACAGGAGGCACGTATAGGATGATGGATGGATCGCCTGGCAAGTTGTGTGAAGCGAGGAAGTTGGGCTTGGAAACGTCTATCCGCCTGCGCCTCTTATCAGCCGCGACGATAATGTTTTCAATCTCCTAGAAGGCATTTGATAGAGGGTCTTACCCTAGTATAAGATGGGCAGCCCTCACCTGCAGGTCCTCGTTAACGAACACCTCGGATCTCAGTACTCTGTGAAGGTCCAAGATGTTAACTTCCCCTAGCCGAGGAGATACGTGTTGCTTATCTGCAAGAGAGACATCCAAAAAACCAAATATGGTCAGGCTCACACAAACCCACAAACAAAAGAAAATATTAAAGCGCGATAAATTCAAACGGCGAAGCTGAAAGAACTGAAGCTTAGATCGGAGATCCTAAATCCTAGCCAACCACACCTGGTTTCCCCTCTCTGGTAGGGAAATGAAGACCATCGTACCATCTTCCAAAGGCGATTAAGTAGTCGTCCTTCATGCCTTTGTTAGATTTGGGGAGACATGAAATAAGCCTAACGTCACTAGACCGGGACTTGAGATAATACCCTACGTTTTTCAACTGGTGGCACTCATACAAAAAGGCTACATCGCGCCATGTGAGGTTTAGAGCCATCTGCTCGTTTAGAGCGTCTACACAACTTAAGACCCTCAACATGTTGGGTGTACATTGATCGGGGAACAACCTATGGTTACAGAGGTATTCACTGGTGACTTTTTTCATGGGAAGTGTCATCCCACCCTCTAAGAATGCGATTATGGGAATGACAACTTGCCCTTCCTTCCTAGAGTCAGCTATAGCCTCGGGGGGGAAGGGGGGCAGTATTTCAAACCCACTTTTGGGAGAATGTGGTATTTGGCTCGGAATCCTTCCATGCCGAAGTCAGTATCTACCAGACACTTGAACCTACCCATCAGTTCGAAATAAGAACGGAGATTTAGAAAGAAGGGGAATAGAAGTTAACAGCCGAAGAGAAAGGAACTAGAAGAATGGAAACTTACTGAGAGAGGAATACGACCTTTGGAGAGCTTCATGAGAGAAAGTGAAAGTAGATGTTTCCAGGACGCGATTTCTTTTTGGAGTAATAGCTAATTTCACGACTTCCTAAACGTTTTGAATGTTTGGGGGGCGAAATTCATGAGGGTTATCCCGCTCAAATTTTCGGGAAAAAACCGGGGCCGTTGGATCTGCATCTTACTGTTGAACATGGGTGACAGGGAGTTATTCAGAGCAATTAATGAGGGCGCTGCGGGTTACGAAGCGTCGGGAGCTGTTTCAGAATGGCTAGATGGACGTCTGGCGTACAGCAGTTTGAGAGGCATGTGGAAACTATGGATTTGGGTCAAAAATTCATTTCTTCTTCACGGATGGGAATAAAATAAATTTTTGAGGGGCTGTTGTAGGGACAAAAATGTAAATACATGCCTTTGGGCCTTGGGCCTGATCCGAGGATACTAACTTGTCCAAAGATGGCCTGGCGACAATAAGGGCACCAAACTTAAAGGCCCACAAGCCCGCTGTGGAAGTAAAGGCCAGATGGGATGGTCTGAGGAGAGGTGCATCCTCGGCTGACCGAGGTGAGGGCCATGAGATGCACCATGGTACTTAGAGGGGAAACCAAAAAGCTCAGCAAGCCAAAATGCACCCCAGAGGAACGCAAAAAGGAAGAACAAGTGGGGAGCGCCTTGCAGAAAGCTGCTACCACCGCATTAAAGGCTTCATACCTACCCCCACATTAATGAAGAAGTGACATCTAAGATAACGATGATCAGCTTTATAGCCATTGGAGGAAGATTCCAAGAGGAGGGCAGATGAGAAAGGCATCTACATTGAAGACTCCATGAGTGGAAGCACAAGGAAGAAGGATATAAATAGAGAGGGAAAGAACATTGGATTGGGGGATTTTTGGGAGATATTTTTCTAAGAAGAACTATAGAACTTAATACAGAAGGTCCTCAACTCACATCCAAGGAAAGCCTACGTAGCATTACAACATCTTCACAATCAATCGTGGACCTAGTCCAACGTTTTTGCTTTCCATCGTCCAAAACGGCCTAGGTTTCAAGCCCACCCTCTACAAATTTTATTGTTCGATGCCATTTGAGCCTGTTTCCTAAGCGCATTAGGGTCAGGCTTGATTTGTGTCCTTACAGTTATATATATATAAGATGGATACACCTTATGTTATATCCATAAATGGACGTGTTTAACTATCAAACCAATTCTTAACTATCTTCTCTAAGCCACTATGTAGCAAGTTATAAATACTATTTATGTAGTATAAGATGACAATTTAAAGTAAGTCCTTCTCTCCATGCAATACCGACTCAACACATTTTTTAGCTTAAAACAACAATTTGAAATGAGTCAATTTTATAAAGTTTTATTAGTTTCTTCCAATATCTTAACATGGTACTCATTGAACTCTAGCCATCAATTTGATTTTTTTTTTTTTTTTTTATTTAACTTAGGTCAATTGAATTGGTTTATTTGTACTAATACCACTATAATCAAGCCAAAATCAAGATATATAAACTATATTATTGGCATGTTAAATGAATTTCATGCAGAATATAGCCACATTATTCTGAAAATTTATTTGTATGTGTAGAGTATTTTGAATATAAAATAAAAGAGTTAAAAACTTGTAAATTTGAAATTGTGTCATTTCCATTAAATACCTCAATTCAGTTTCAACTAGATTATTTTCAAACCTCATTTCATTTTATGGTTGGAAAAAATAGGGCCTAATGAAAATTCAATTGGATCTATGATGATATCTTCTTACTTCTTAGTCAGAATTTTGTCCATAAGCCCAAAAAACTAATCCTGGGTCCACAAGGCCTCACAGCCTCCGTTTGTAATCATGTAAGGGCCATTGAGGACTTGCATTGGGTCGGCCCGCCAAGGGAGGGAAACATCTTGTTCCCCAGCCCCCACCACAATTCTATTGGGCCTCACTTTGCTCTGAAGGCTAATGGTGGAAAGTGGAAACATTACGATGGAATTTACTGAATATTTTTGGTATATATATAATTATTTATTTATTTATAGAGTTTTAACTTATGAGGTTTGCTTTGCCAAAGGCCTTGTACCTGAATTGATACTTTTCCATACACAAAGTGATTGGGGGCTTAGGGAGGAAAGTGTTCGAGCTATGGGGTATGCAGCATGTTCTAATTATATCTCAAAAAAAAAACTTATGAGGTCCATATCTGATGATTATGCTTATTATCATCAGACCAAGACACTAATCGGTTTTTAGTGTAAGCATGAATTGAGCCCTATATCTCTTTTTTAACCATTAGTATTCAACCATCAAATATTTTTCTTGTTGAGTTAAGTAGAACCTACTATCAAATTAATTCTAATAAAAATGTTGTTGTATAACAACTCGAAATTGAGTATTAATCTTAAAATAATTAAAAATAAAGAAGTAAAATGACTCTGAAAAATTCTGAAATTTTAAATTAAAAGAAAGGGTAGATCTTCCAACAATTATGTACAATCTCTTATGTAACTTAAGTTTAAGTTTGGATTTAAACTTTTTGTGTTCAAGTTTGGCAAAAAATAAATTGTACTACGCTCTTAGAATTGAAAATTGATACTTTCCACTTAAAAGAGGCAAGAAATATTGTTTGGTCAGATAAAAAATATACAATGGTAGACCTTATCTTGAATCTTGATCCCTACAAGAGACAACTCATAGATGGATAAAAGATATTTCTTGATTAATAATTTCTTAAGCCAAAGGAGTCGCATTGAGAATGATAATCTCTAGAGTAGGTTGTTTAAGTTTATTAGTGCTTGAATTCGTACTATACATTAATATACATGCTGTGTACACGTGGACTTGAACATTGACAAACCGATGATAGTTCTCTCCTCCTGCTTTCATTTTATTTCCAACCAATGAAAGGTTGGCTTCATACGTGTGACGTATTCATGTATATACTTATACAATAAAGTTAGTAGTACAATGGGAAAAACAACAGGACTTTCATGCATTTCGTTTCTTCCAAAAGCCAAGCACTTTCATGTTCCAAGAGAATCACACGATTCTATATACAGAAAAAAAGGGATGGAGCCACTCTTTGACCATGCGCCCGCCGGGGGAGGGGGGCCAAGGGCAATGCCCCCTCCCCCATTTTTTTTTTTTAAATTATTAGTATATATAGGTATTAAGTTATACAGTCACACTTTATTACTCTTGACAATATCATTAATTCTTTTAAGAGTAATGTTATAGACTATAGTCACAAACTTTTTTACAATATTTTTGTAAACTATTGAGGTAACAAATTCTTATTAATTCACATCTGGGCTCACCACTTACATCACTTTTTCCATAACAATAATCACTAACCACATTATCAATTTATAAAAGAGATTAAATTATGTAAGGATATAGTGTAAAACTCATGTTTTACTCCTCCAATCCCATGTCACATCATCTTATAACATATTTAAGAATAAGCAGAGCACTAAACTCAATCAATTCTAATACCCATGTATAGATCTGTTGGGAAATTTAGACCCCAGTTAATAGAATTAACAAGTTTTAAACCCAATTTGTTAATTAGATTTATTATGAATAAACTTGTTAAAACAAACAAACATCAATATCGTGTCAAAATTAAGTGCAGCAAAAAAATAAATAAGACAAGATATGATGACCCAGGAAAATTAATGAAACCAACCAGTTTCACAGTAAAAAATCTGGAGGGAAACTTTCCCAAAAAACAATTCACTACAGTAAAGGGAAGTTTCAGATCTAGTACAAAATCTTTGTCCCTAGACTCTACAATCCCGTAGATGAACTCACAGCAGAAACCTTCTACTGCTTTAGAACCTCTGAACTCTTCAATATATGAACGCCACCCTTTGATGCACGGATCCCAGTACGTAACTAACTCCTTTGTATGGATCCCAGTACGTGACTAACTCCTTTGCACGAATCCCAATACGTGACTCACTCACCAACTTGAGGAAGAAGAATGTTGGCTGCAAAGTTCTTCACTTCATCAAGAATGAAGATCAAGAAGCACTTGGTTACAAAACTCTAAGGTGCAAAGACGCAGTAACTTCTTTTAGAGAGAATAAGGCTTCGGTCACCTTTTACATGTTCTCCTTGTATTCTATTTTATGACGGCCTCAAAAATAAGCCTTATATATGCCTAGGGTTGTGAGAAAAGAAGCCTTACACAAATACAAAAGCCTAGTTCAAAAATCAGATCTAAAAATTTTGATTTCCGTAACTTCGATAGATACCTCGATCGATCGAGAAGCTGTCGAGTTTTATTAAACCTCGATAGATAGAGGTATCGAGCAGCTATCGAGAAGCTGTCCGCAGGTGTCCAGCAGGTGTCCAGCAAGTGTCCAGCAGGTGTCTAGTTTTAGTGAACACTTTTTCTTCACTTATTTCTTGGTCCAATCTTCATGGCTTTAATACTAGACTTGAACAATATGTTTTTTGAAGTATTAAACACATCCTAGATCTACCTAAATACAAGTAAATTGCGTTTTGTCAAAGAATTAGCCAACTACATAAAATATGTCCTTAACAATCTCCTCCTTTGGCAATCCGTGACAAAACCATAACAAACAAATGAACATATGAGAGAAGTCATAAATCACTCAACTCATACTCACTTGTTGAATACAATAAAATCTACCCTAATACAAACTTTTGAAAAATTTTGCAAGAAGAGAATTCATGGCATGGAAGACTTTGACAACCTGTATTTCTGAAATACTTTAAACAAAACTCATCAAGGCATCTTTGTGTGAAGCAGAAATAATAGATTGCATATAAATAAAGAAACATATGTATAAAGATTGAAAAGAAACAACACATGTAGAGATAGGTGAAGAAAACATACATCATCATATATATATATATATATATATATATCACTTGACAAATACCATGTTGTATGTAAAAATGGTCACAAGACCTAGGTACATGAACAAGGAAGTAAACACTCCTCCTAACAAGATGAAACGCATCTCTCCCTTACAAGGGCATGTATTTCTCCTCCTAACTTGTAGAATCTTAAAGAAAGAAACCACATTCTCCAAATTCTCCCCCTTTTTGTCACGATTGACAGAGGGTACGAGAAGTTATAAAACTTTACCCGAGAAATATAAAGATGATCAAGGATGATCAAGGGGGCACAAAGAATCTATAAAAATGCATGAATGTAATGAAACAAGATGCTATGGATGACAAGATAAGAGAAATATGCAAAACAAAGAAAGATAAAATACATGCAAGGATATCTCGATCGATCTAGAGGTGTCGAGAAGCTATCGAGATAACCTCGATAGATCGAGAAGGTGTTGAGGATCTATCAAACAGACAGAAACTTCCTCGATCGATCCACCTAGCTATCGAGAGGTGTCGAGATTGCGATAAGATGAAAACAGAAGATCTCGACAGATAAGCCAGGTATCGAGAGGTGTCGAGATGGCTTAAAAACAGTTTTTCAAGAAGAGAAAAACACAGATGTGAATGCAATCAAGCATGCAACTCAACCAAAGATCCAAACAACATATTAAACTCTCAAAAAGAAAAATGTCATGCATTTTATCCAAAACACACACACACACTAAACAAGTCTAACCAATTTTTATTTTAAAAAACAAGTTAAAACATTTTAGTGAGCATACGTCAACGCATGTAAACCTTGTGATGGACAAATCACATTGTACCTGCACATGTATCAAAAATAGCAAAGAATATTGCGTGTTGTGTGTGAAAGCATCGCAAGATTGCATAAGTGTCTCAAAATTATGACGATTTGAAATATGAGAAAATCACTTTAACTCACACACAATCATAACTGTTTGATGGGGACTATCACCTTCGAGGTACATCCTATAACTCCCACATCTCCTAGAAAACACGCTTGCAATCATATTTTTAAAGTATTTTAATCTTTTTGCTTTTATTTCTTTGCATATTTTTTTTTTATTAAGCATATCATGCATGGGCATATAAGAGAGAGAAAAGAAATACCCAATTATGTTAAACTTTTGACATTGCACTTTTGCTATGCCGAAACATACATATGTCATTTTATGACTGACGAGTAACAGTGGTGAGATGGTTATTTATACCTTTCTCTTAGGATTTTCTAGTCCTACCCGTCAAAAAGTGTGATACGAGTGTTAAGTACAAGAGATCACTTAACCTTACTCATCACAAACAAAGAGTTACAAAGCTCACTTGCTTAGTTGTGCATAAGAATGCTCATCTAAGTTACAAAAGATACAAAATTTAGAAAACTCTATTTCAATGGCCATTTTAAGGTTCACAAGAACCAATGTGACTTTGACCAATTAGTTGTATAATATATATTATAATGTTTTTGAGAAAAAGTAGTCGTACAATGACAGTGTGTCAGGTAAAGCAAAAATTAAAAGTAAAGCCGTAGTATAAGCTTAAAAGAATATAAAAGCATGTGGTTCTTTTTGCTTGAAAGACCCTAATATATTGTTAAGTTTATCAAATTATAGACCAAAATTTAATTTTATTGGTATAAAAAAATTCAAGGTGTTTTCAAAATTTTTGTAAAGGTAGATAAATATACAATTTTAAATTATTATGTTTAAAAAAAATTTTCAAGTTAGGGAGGTCAGGGACCACCCTAGCCATAAGGGGGCGCCGCCCTGTTTACGTGTATGTTATTGCCTTCAGCTCAATAATTATGTTTTCAAAATCAAATAGCCAAATATAACTGAAAAGTAGTATGGCCAATAAGCAATTTCTTGTCCCTTTGGTCTCATTGATGGTCAGGCAGACTTTTTGGGATGTGGGGGGGGGGGGGAGAGAGAGAGAGAGAGAGAGATAACTTTTGTATCTGTTAACTTTCATGAGTTTAACCATTATTGATGCTCAGCTTAGTAGCATATTAACTATGGAGTTTACTTTTGAATAATTTATTGGTATACTCATTTCAAATCTAGCCAGTTTTAACCTTATGTAAAGGCCAAAGTCTCCTGATATCATAAACAATGACAATAATGCAAATCTTACTCATATATTAAAAAAAATTAAGGATGTGGGTCTCCAATTCTCTGGATACTTTTTTTTTTTTTTTTTTTTTCCTTTTTTTGTGGTTAGGGGAATATGGGCGCTTATTCCTTACAATAAGCAATTCAATAGAAAAATAACTACGAGCAAGGGAAAACGATGAGATGCGAATGCATAAAATAAGGAGCAATACATACAATATTGAGGAGCTGAGGTGGACCTAAACCATGCAACGAATTAGGAGCAAACGACAAAGACAAAGTTTAGTAATGGCTAGCAGAGAAGTTTGATGGACTTTTTAGACCAGCTTGGCACTGCCCCAACCACACACGTAGGTCACTATTCAGTAGGGACACCACTGACTTTAGAGAGAGAGGAACGGTCCTATAGGACACTCGTGCTTAAGTAGTTAATGGAATTAGTTTAAGGGAGCTACAGTGAGTATAGTGAGTGACCCAAGACGAAATTGCATTGAAAGTTCAAGAATTAGCTAGGGAACAGAGACCCGTTAGACCATGGAGAACAACTTCAATGATAATGGTTTCTTATTTACTTGAAATTTGTTTTCTAGTTGTATTTTAATCTAAAACTTAGAAAATTGATTTTTTTTTTTTTTTTTTTGGGGTTATCTAGGGCTTGTGTGGTTGTGTTTTTATTTTTTAGTAAAAAAAAAAAAAAAACTAAAAATTTGGAAGAGGAGGAATTTGAAACCCTACAGGTTTATATATATAGAAAAACATGCTATATTTAAGATCTACAAATAATTTCTGGAAACGTATTTGTTTAATGCAATTTTTTATTAATTGGATTCAGCTCCTCGTGCATGTATCCAATATCTTATAACATGAAATTTTACTTGTATAGTTAATTCCATGAAATAATGAGGATGATTAAGTTTAAATGGTCACCCTTATTGTCACATTGCTAATCTGCAATCTGCACTACTAATGGTCTGTTTGAGATCTGTTTATTTTGTTGAAACTAAAAACTTTTTGCTGAAAGTACCATAAATAAAGGTAAAAATTAGTTAAAATAGTACAGTAAGACCCATGAATAGTAGTAAAAAGTGCAGTGGGACTTATGAATAATACCAAAAATAAACTAAATATTAAAAATAAGTTGACAAAAATAATCTTTGCCAAATGGACACTAAGTAATGCAATAAGCTTTAAAATAGGAGCACCCACCTTAATATCCAAATAGCAAAGAATAAAAATACTTCTAGTTTGTAAGAAGTGAGAAAATACAAAAGTATGAGAAGTACTTATCTTAGAACAGTCTGTTTAGCTAGACACAAAAACTAAATAGGTCAATAGACTCAATACCAATGAAATAATGAGAATCAAATATTTTGTATTGGTCTAGCCATACCTCTCAAATAAAAACCAATGAATGAGTAAATACCAAATGGCAAAACGAAAGCCCCACTTTACTACTACAAGAGTTGGGTCTTTTTGTATTAGTACTTTGGGTTAAGTAATGTGTTTGAATTTGGTGAGAGACTATAATTAAAGTAGTGCTTGTGTGCGTTAGCAATTAGTTTGTTTCTTAAAAAAATGGCAAAATTTGAAATTTCAATTAATAGGGAAGTAAAAATAATAACATAAATATTATTTTTATTAAATCAACAATATTTTTCAATTTCATGTTGGAAAATATTAATTTAAAGACAAAAAAAAATTATTTTTAAAAGCAATAACCAAAAAACATGCCCCTAGTTTTTCCTCTACTCAAATAAATCCATAAAGGAGCTAAGTACACAGAAAGCGCGTCTAAATGTTCTACCCGATCCAACAATTTAAAAATATTAGCCTTTTCAACGAGCAAAATCGAGAGACCTCGTCATATATAATTATATATAATATGAAAGCACAGTTGCACAAGTACAATTACATAACTATTTTATTAGCAATACATTTTATATATATATATACAAAACTTAGAGGTCAACAGCTGTAATGCAAGATAAGCTTAATTTTGGAGTGTAAGGAAGATGAATGCCATCACATGTTGATGTTAGTATGTTAAGAGTGTCATTAATTATTGAATTTTTTAAACATGGATGCTATTTCTTTGCGGTTCCCTGGAACTAAGTAATTAGGTGTACTTTCTCTCCCCAAAAAAAAAAAAAGTAAGTAGGTGTTCTATTCGTCTATTAAATTAATACTATTGTCACAACATTTTTACAATACTTTCATAATAAATCTTAAGTGACAAATTGTTATTCACTGTTATTGACAGGCTAAAAAGTAATTTCAATTGTTGATTCAAATTAAAACTAATAATAACTTAACTACCTATAATTTGTTGTGAAAGTGTTGTCAAAATATACAAGACATAGTAGCACTTCTCTTACAACTATATATATATATATATATATATATTTTTTTTTTTAAAAACACAGTTTTAGAAAATTTTTAATACCACTTACAAAAAAAAAAAAAAAAAAAAACTGTCAAAAAAATCAGTTATTTGTTATAACGGAAAAACTAGTGAATCATTTTCAGAAACTATTTTTGAGAAAAAAAAATGTTTCTAAAAATGATTAACAAGCTTTTCCTTTATCACAGTTTTCTTAAGGTAGTCCATTAACAAATGCTCTAAAGACATCCGTTAACTGGTCCGATTTCCAAAATATGCTTATGGTAATATGATGTTTCTTTTCCCCTCGTAAAATGGAAGTTTTTATTAAAACTAAGGGTCATGCTAACGAATGCTCTTAGGGTATTGGTTAACAATCCATTTTAAGAAAGTTTTAACATCACTTTTATGGGAAAAGAAAAAAGCTGTCAAAACATTAATTATTTTATTTCATTTTCCCTTCTTTAAATGGGTTAACCAATACCCTAAGCTTTTATTTCTCTAAAACTAATATAAAATATACATACTATGATCCTACACGATTTAAATAAATATTATCAATAGTTTAATTTTGTCAAAGACCGTTTGGTGAAATATGCCAACATGCCATCTCCCTATAAGCCTATATTAACTTCATAGTAGATCTTTCCATTTTCTGCCACGTGGAAATTTTATGCATAATTAAATAATACTTGATAGTTCATCAATTACTTGACCCACTAAAGTGTCATTGTGATCAATCACGACTGGTTGTTCAGGCACCTAATTTTGCGTTGAGGACTTTGTTTACATTTAAGAACGACTTTAATTTACACCCATTTGACTAGGGCATAAATGAAGTAAATTATTTATAATTTATGAATAGTTCAGATTTGGTTTGAGAAAAAAAAAATGTTTATGTTTATTTGTTTATCTAACAAGTAAAGCTCAAACTAAATTTAATGCTTGATTATTAAACAAGTCAGGTTGAAATATAATAATGTGTTTGTCAGCAAGTTAATGGGTATGTATTGAGACATCATTTTCTAATGCTACAATCAAGGTAGTTGATGATCATCAACCACAGTCCACAACCAAAACCACATCAACTGTAAACTCCAAAAGTGTTTGATAATAATCAGGAGTTTTTCTTATCAAAAAAAAACCTAGGAGTTTTTATGTAATCTAAATACGTATGTATAGGTATCTATTAGGGATAGTTATCTGCTATTTTGTTATGTAAAATCTTCTCAGCATACGTTGAATATATATATATATATATATATATATATATATATATATATATATAAAAGATGCTGCTCCTGATACATTAATTAAAGAAGCAAAACAAAACACGTTATCTATAAGTTTCTTTAGCATGTAAATTTTTTTTTTTTTTTTGGGGTATACTTTAGCATACAACTTGATTTGAGTATATATAATACTAGTCGCTAACTCATGCAATGCATGAAAAAATTATTGATTCTGAAAAAAAAAAAAAAAAAAAAAAAAAAAAAAAAAAAAAAAAAAAAAAAAACAAAAAACAAAAAACAACAACAACAACAACAACAACAACAACAATGAGTATGTTAAGACATATGTGGTTCAAGTTGTTTTGAACATATGTCATTATTTTATGTAATTGGCTTATCATTTGACAAAACGCACTTTACTTGTATTTTGGTAGATTTAGGATGTGTTTAACGCTTCAAGAAATTACGTTTCAAGATCAAGTGTTAAAGTCATCAAGTCTGTCCAAAAAACAAGCTGGAAAGTACAAGTTATTAAAACTTGACACCTAGACTCGACACATGCATCTATCGAGATTTAAGAAACTGTTTCAATCCAAGACTCGACAGCTGCTCGACAGCTCCCTGACACCTCTAGCTGTCAAGATTTAAGGAAAAACAGATTCTAAGTTCTGTTATGATTCCAATCTATGGATATGTCTTTGGGATTTCTTTTCTTCTAACCCTAGACATATAAAAGGATTATGTTAAGGGTCATCAAACTGTACATAAGTTGCACAAGCATTGAGAAATCCTTGTTCAAGCAATTTGTGATCCGAGACAAAGTTCATGCCCTAGTTCATCTTTCTTGTAAAGAAGTTGCTGTGTATGTGCACCATAGGGTTTTATAACTAAGCATCTTCTTGATCTTCATCGTGTGGATGAATTGAAAAACTTTGCAGCCAACAATTCTCTCTCTAGTTGGTGAATTGAAGTCGCGTACTGGAATCTGCGCAATTGGTTAGTCACGTACTAGGAGCCGTGCATCAAAAAGAAAAACTATCACTACAGAACAAGTCCAATTGGGTATTGGAATAAGGGTTCAATTGTAGGTTGGGAAAGTACTAGGATTCCTTTACTTGAAACCGCTTGTTGTGATAATAGTGGAGTTTCGGGAGTGGTGACCTTAAATCACCCGGTGGGATTTTTGCCGTATAGGTTTTCCCCATTCGTAAACAAATCACCATGTCAATTTAATTTCCACTGCATACTTTAGTTTATTGGTGATTTGTTTGTGCTACCACGCAATTTGCATGTTAACTTGGTTAATTAATAACTTAGCTAATTAATCAATTTAATTCATCACTAGGGGTTAACGCATTTATGACCTATCAGAGTAAATAGATATTCTAAAAAAAAATAAAAATAATTGAAATTAATCTAAATAAATAATTAATCAATCAAAAATATAGTTTTTAATAAGAAAACAAAAAATCACATAAATCTAAATAAAAAGTATTTAAGGTGAAGAATTAAGATCAACCTACTGATACGCAAATACCAAAAACTCCAAGGCTTAAAACTTCAAAATTTATAAAATCCCCAAATTCTACTTCAATACCAAACCAAATTCAACAAATTTATATGTAACATACCAAATAAAAATTTATCGTTCCCTAGGCTAGAAGATATAGGTTACATCTTTGATTTTTCTCCAAAAATAGAGATGTTTTATTTGCTATGTACAATATAAAAAAATAATTAGTATGTGGGTCTCTTTTTTTTAACGTTAGTCTTTTTCTTTTTTTTTTTAGTCCTATCATAATTTTTATTTTTATATAGATTATCAACGTTTGAATCTAAGTTTAAGTTGAACTTGTTAGAGAGATACAGTTTCACTCCTTGTTAAATTTTGGTTTGACAAAAATAATTTTATTTTTAAAAAAATGATAATAATGAGTTTGAGTTTAGGTTTGACTTATTAGAGAAATAGAGTTTCACTTCTTGTAAAATTTTAACTAAAAAATAATAATTTTATTTCAATAAAATGATAATTTTATTTAAATAAATAATAATTTTATTTAAATATTGTGCTGACATGAAAAATTGTGAGAACTTCAGAGGCTTCGATTTAATATATATATATATATATATATAGATTATATTTTTATTTGTATATATAAAGAAAATATACTTCCATAGACATGAGACTAGATTGTCTAAAATTGTAAATAAGTTAAAAATATATCAAATTATTATTTGTAATGTAAGGACACAAATCAAACTGGACCAGAGTTGATCCTTCAGTCCAGCCCGATGAGCCCTAAACAATGAATTTGTAAAGAGTGGGCTTTTAATCTAGGTTTTTAAAACGGTAGATAACACAGAGGTTGGGCTAAATCATGGAGTTCATATATAAATCTTATACTTGGATGTAATAATCCTCTGTTTACATGGATGCCGAGGACAATCCTTGGTTTTTCCTTACAAGTTTTTTCCTCCCCCTCTATTTCTTCTCTCTTCGCCCTTTATAGGCCTGCCTCTCTCCTCCTCTCCTCTACGTGTAGTCTTGATCTTCCCCCTCTTGGATACTTGTCCCATCACTTCCTCTTACTAAGGCCTCTGGCAGTTAGGATAAGGTTGAATTCCCATGTTCAGGCGTCACTTCTTCATTAATGCGACCAGAGAGGTAGGTATAATGCCTTCAATGCAATCGTAGCAGCTTTTTCTCTGATATTTGTCTATCAACTTCCTTTATCCCTTATCCTCGTTCTCTCAGTTATTGTATATAAGGTCCTTAGTACAAGAGTCCTTGAACTGCCAAATCAGTAATACTGTCCTCGGCAGCTGCTGCCGAGGACAAGATCATCCTCGGACGTCATGTCTCGTGGTGTTCTGCTCATGTATGGCACCTTCCTTTGTCACGTGGCATCGTAGGCTAGAGTTATTATGTCCTCGGACCATTTCATGTTGTCGGTTTGGACTTTCCTCTTTGCGGGAGCCTTTGGGCTGGCCCAATACGTGCTTTGGGCCCATGAGCACTACATGTAATTTATTAATAACACAAATAGAAAAATAGTTCATTTTGTAATAAATATTATATATATGATTTTCAACAATACAAGACTAATGGATCTAATTTTTAAAAGTTCATAAAAATTATTCTATCTAATTAAATTTAAAAATATAATTGTAACTATAATTTAATTATTAGCTAATAGCATAGACTTGTGAAGGGTGAAAAAAAAGGTTGTGGTGTTTACTTTCTATAGGAAAATAAGTTAATTAAGTGACTTGTAAATAAGTTTGAGTTTGTTCGATAAGAAATTAAACTAACCTTGAACATGCTATATAGTTTAGTGATAGCTCAAATTCGGCTTCTATTCGAAAAAACACTAAATGAACAATCATAAAATTTTAATACTCGACTTGTTCACAACCTGCATACATGTGATTTGGTTTCATGCGTGATTTGTTGTGTTAATTCTCAATTGGAGTAATAGAAAACACCCACTTAACCTCATGTATCGTAGATGTTAGATATATTATGCCCCAAGAGGCCAAAACTTATTGTCCATAACCAATGAACTCACTACGGGTTGAAAAACTGACTAATTTTCCAGCCACCCGCAACGCTTTATCTACCAACACACATTTTGGCAATTGGTGTCACTCATTTTCATTGTTTATCACTATATGTTGCCACCAACATTTGTCTCACGCATTCCATTCCCACATTGACTACAAGCTTTTGCACATTATATTCGCCTAGTCTTACATGCCAAACTGATCAAAGTTATACCTTTAGTTTGATAGTGGTGTTAGATATATTATGCCCCAAAAGAACGAAACTTATCGTAGACCCATATACTCATATAATTGTATAGCTAACAAAGTAATTTGAATTCTAATCATAGTGCTAGTATTACAAACTTAGGGTTAGCATGAGGCTAGATCGTCAAATTGAACCATGTTGTTCTTTACACTCTACTATATATCTCACAATCACTCTCAATCACACAATAGTTGCAATTCTAAGTTTTAACAATAAAGATACATGGATTAAGATCGAGTGCAATACTTAGGATATTGTATCTGATGTAATTACTAATTACCCCCTCCCCACTCATAGGCATCTTTTTTTTAAATCATTTTTACCTTTTAACTTTAAATTTTTTTGTTAATAGTTGAGATTGAAAGTTGGAGTTTTCAGCTCTCATTCTTAACCCTTGATAATTATTACATCATGTGGTATTTTAACCTAATCTCTATCCAAAGATATTGCATGGTTGGTGTAATTTATTTGAACTTAACCCTCTCACCCCACCCACATATCGTAACTAAAATAATCTTTCGAATGGATAAAATTTGAAATTACTCGGCATACTGCATACGTACTTTCCCCTGTGCCGACGGTCCGTGAAGAAGAAGCTTAGTATCAACATTTCCTCACCAAACATATAGAACACAGACCTTATTGGTCGGTCGGTTGGTCCGACGTAGTCACGAGCCCAAAAGTTATTTGTTTTCTGTTTTCAAAGGAAAATAAGGTTATTTATTCATGAGCAAAACCAATAGTTTTTTGGATGAGTCAAATGAAAAACCTATAGCATAATATTTTATGTAAAAGAATAGTAAAACGTTTTTTTATACATAATATTACGTGTAATGTGGGTCGGTACTGCATCTGACATGAAATGAAAACCTAGAATTGCAACTTACCTGACTCTATTATTTATGTATGAGTTTTTTTTTTTTTTTTTTTCCTTTTTCAAATCTTATCAAACACAGTCCTTACTTTGGATTCTCCTAAAAAAGAAGTACATGATAATACAGAATCATACTTATTTTTTTTAATCATATTGAACAATTGAGTTATATATAAATGCTTATATTACTGAATTATTAGACTTTTTTAATGAAATGGCTAATGCATGCCCACTTAAGTTGTTTATCAAAATGACCATAGTGATCATCAAACAGGGTCAAACAATGTCCAGTACTGTACTTGGAATAAAAGAAATAGTTTGAATTTCTTGTCTTTGAAATTTGAGATGATCTTTGGTATAGTAGTCTCGCGATCAATCCGTGGATGTACATAATGTTATGAATCACATTGTTACAGCATAAGACTAAGTCCTTGATGAAATGTCAGATCAACTTTTTTTTGGGGGGGGGGGCAAAGACAAATCAAATTATTAAGTTAATTTCTTAAAATAACATAGGGTATAACCTCGTCAAAGATTGTGTAGTACATATATAATATCATTCGCAATATATATGCAGTCAAAATGAACGGAAAGGAAGGTTAAATTTGCCCAAAGAATTAAAAAAATAAAACATGAAAGAAATGTTAAAAGCATGCATGTCGGTGAAACTTCAGAGAAGAGACGAAATTGCAACAAGGACTTTGACAAAGACCTAACAATAATGAATCTCTGTCTTTTAATGAGTCGGTTAAGGAGACTCTGATAAATAAGTCAGTAAATCAGTGGAAGAAAGTAAATGAAATTGACAAAATAACAATGTTCAAGGTCTTTTTGAGAATTATTATACTAACTGGTCGAGTTTACATAGCCGACCTAATAAGTAGATGTTGGTTGCACCGATGTGGTTGATCTGGTAGGGTAGTACACCATTTTTGGTCCTGTCAAGAACGACCCCCACACGTGTTTTGCCTCTCATTATTGGTAACTATTTGTGTACATTGCGGCTATGATAAAGTGAAGAAAGGGTTAAAATCATTCCTAAAAAGAAGAATAATGAGTCAAGGAATATACATTGCAACAATTTCTATCATTTTTGTTTTAAACGATTGAGTTGGTATGTTATGATTGGTACAAATAAAAATGATCTTTTTATTTGAATTAACTTAAATATCCTCAAATGAAGGACCTTAGTTCAAATCCTTCTTTTTTTTTTGAGAATTTAGTTCAAATCCTTCTTAAATAAAAAAAATCAATTGGTTTCTTTATATGAGGGTAAAAAAATCATTATAAGTTATTACAATTCTATTGTAGGTATAAAAGGGGAAAATATGTCTATTATTAACCTATTAAAGCGAAGTTACCTCAATTATTCTTCTCAAATAATAAAACAAAGCTATTTCAATTGTAATTATGACATCAACAATTTGTGGGAAAAAAAAAGGTGAAAATTTGCGGTAAGAAAAAGAAGAACCCGTAAACGTCAATGAACTAATATGGCAAAGGGACCCTACTTAGATAAGCTGCATGGAAAAAGTCAGCTGCCATTTATAAGATTTTCCATTTACAATACATTTAGTGTGTGTTTGGCACCAATTTAAAAAATCAAATTATTTTACTATTTAGTTTATTTTTGGTACTATTTATGAGTCTCGCTGTACTATTTCAGTTAATTTTTACCTTTATTTATAGTACTTCTAGTAAAAAACTTTCAATTTCAACAAAATAAATGAATCTGAAATAGGCCCTTAATTAAGAAAGAGAGAGAGAGAGAGAGAGAGAGAGAGAGAGAGAGAGCCTTACCAACAAGGATAGGTGTTAGTAAACAGGACAAAACGTTACAGTTGAGTTTTTGGAGTGATGGCACATAGGGGCTTTCTCTGTCCTTAATTACCAGCTCGTGGTCTGACTAAACCATTGTCAACGGTTCGTTATATGAATAGAAGTGTAGAACCAATCCTAGGGATTCACAAATCCGAAAATGGTTTCTCAAAAACTTGCTACTGTTCCAGCCCCCCCCCCCCCCCCCCCCCCCCCCCCTGCTTCTCTACTATATATACATGCACCAAAACCTTCTTATTATCACGCACTTCATTTCATTCTTATACTCACTATTTCTTTTATCTCTTCAACACTTCACTTTTGGTTTGTATCTAAATCATAAACCTCTTTCCCCCTCTCTCTCTCTCTCTCTCTACAAAAGCATAATACTAGGCTTAATTATAACATCATTTTCCTTATTTGTGCATTCCAGGTTATTGTACCATGTCTCCTGCAATGGTGATGGCAGCTAAATCAAAGCAGAATGACAACCTAGAAAGCAAATACCAGAAAGGAGTGAAGCACCTATGTGAAAATGGCATAAACAAAGTTCCCAAGAAATACATATTACCCGTTTCCGATCGACCCAATATGAAAGATAGAGAGATAATTAATGTCAACAAGCAAAATCTTAAGTTGCCCATCATTGATTTTGCAGAATTGCAAGGTTCCAACCGGCCTAAAGTCCTTAAATCTCTCGCTAATGCTTGCGAACAATATGGTTTTTTCCAAGTAGGTTTTCGTGTGATTTGTAATTTACTAGCAAGATCCTGACCTAAGACCTAGTTATATAACATGTATTGGATATATGCCTCTTTTTTCTTAGTGTAGATAATAAGTCTTACACAATTGTAAGGCCTACATAAGACACTATGCATATATTGGGTACATAAAATAACTATTGCTAGTTACCTCATTCAACTCTCAGAATTGTTTACCCTTATTTTTAAGCAAATATTTTTGTCGGTTAATGCAGTTGGTAAACCATGGAATTCCAAGCGATGTTATAAGCAGTATGATCGACGTGAGCACAAGGTTTTTCGAGCTCCCATTTGAGGAAAGAGCCAAGTATATGTCCTCGGAAATGCAATCACCAGTTAGATACGGAACTAGCTTTAACCAAAACAAAGACGATGTGTTTTGTTGGAGAGACTTCTTGAAGCTTATGTGTAATCCCATATCAGATGTTGTCCCTCATTGGCCTTCTTCTCCCGTGGACTTGCGGTGAGAGGCTTAGCTTAGCTTCAACTAATTTTCTATTTAAATTCTCTCTCTCTCTCTCTCCAATTGCTTGGCCTATAATCGCTGTTCAAGGCTTTGTTGGATTAGCTGCACCTTTCTCTACTTAAAGAACTGGTTGACTTACAAATCATGCAATTTTATATAAAAAAAAAAAAATTTATATTAGTAAACAATTTTGAATGACTTGTTTCAAGTTGTCTATCAATTAATGTAACCTTTTTTTACTTTTTCGTGTTTAATTTGTCTGTCTATGATGTTTGTAATCTAGCAAATGACCAATCAAGCTTGTTGTTGCTTAAAACAGGAGATTGATGGCTACCTACGCAAAAGAAACCAAATACTTGTTCCTAATGATCATGGTGTCCATCCTAGAAAGCTTAGGACTTGTGGGAACCACAGAGAACAAGACAGAAGAAGATGAAATTTTAAAGGACTTTGAAGATGGGAGCCAGCTAATGGTTGTTAATTGCTACCCTCCATGCCCTGAGCCCAATCTAACCCTAGGAATGCCACCTCACTCCGACTATGGATTCCTCACTCTTCTTCTCCAAGATGAGGTTGAGGGTTTACAAATACAACACCAAGACAAATGGATCACCGTTGAACCAATCGCTAATGCCTTTGTTGTCAACGTTGGTGATCATCTTGAGGTGGGTTTATCATATTAAATTAAAGAATAATTAAACCAACATGACACATATACAAATTTGTAAAAATTATATAATAAAATCTGTACGTATCATTCATGTATGCTAACAATAGTACTATTAAATTTTGTAGATCTTTAGCAACGGGAAGTACAAGAGTGTTTTACATAGAGTCTCGGTGAATTCTATGAAGTCTCGGATATCGGTGGCTTCTTTGCATAGTCTTCCTTTCAATTATATGGTTAGGCCATCGCCTAAACTCATCACCGAAGAGAATCCAAGGGGTTACAAGGACACTGACTTTTCTAGCTTTCTTGAGTACATTTCATCCTGTGAGCCCAAGAGGAAGAATTTCTTGGAGTCAAGGAAACTATGCTGAAGGAAAGTGAAAGATTAATGGATAAAAGATGTTTAATTATGTTGATTTTGTGGCATCAATTATTTTGCGTTGATTACTTGATTAGATGGAATGTATTTTCCTTTTTCTTTTTCTTTTTGCTTTTTCTTTTTTCTTGAGTGGGTCACGAATGGCTATCAAACCCTAAGCTAAGCGGCTACACCCCCCACCTCACCTGCTAGAATTGCAAGACAAATGTAGCAATTGCAATATAGTGTGATTAGCATTTTAGCTTATCAGCCTAATCTGGGGATATAGATTGTGTTGAAGATGATCTAGCTCTATTGAGTGTATTGTTAGATAATTGTATATTTAAATCTTTTCTATATTGTATTTTTTTTTTCTGTGTGTCTTATTTTACAATATCTACCTGCTACATTTTGTTTTTGCATGACATATGATCTCTGAAATCACACGCACCCTTTAATCACTTGAGATAAACCAATCACTAGTCAATAGGCGGCAAATTGATTAATATCTTAATATTTATTCAAGATTTTCAAACTAATAAAACCATCTACAAACACAATTGGGAGCGCCATTAAGAATAGTGTTTTATTACCCAGTGTTCAAGTATCTTTTGTCGTCTAGCTACCTATCACATTTCGATATGATAGTGGTCACATCTGGGTTCTTTGAGATAGTCCAATCCGGTACTCATGATAAATTGATAATGAGTTGTTTGTTGACTGCTATCGTTGTGTTATACTTTAGACAAAAGGATGTTAGGGAAATAACAAATTAATGACAAACTGAGTTTTATTATGTATAAGTAACTTAAGCTATGAAGTATATATAATTAAAGTTGAAGAAGTTTGTTAGGCTAGCCTAGACAAGTATATATTTATCATCAATGCCCAAGTAAATATACCAAATAGCAAATCCATTCCAATAAATGTATTTACCAATGTCGATATCCTCTTGTCGAGTCGACTACTAATGATGGCAATGTGTGAAAAATGTGTTATGTGTGTTCCTCATGAGCGTGTGAATTGGTGATTTATGGGGAATTACCTAAATTTAGGAAGTTACCGCCAATCATGAGATTTGTAAAGTATGATGTGATTAGTCACTTATACTCTATCTTGAATTATTCATTGACATATAAAAGAGCTACTGACATTATATTTTGGGACAAAAAGGTTTTTGGGTTTTTGAAATTGCTTTGAAAATCATATGTAACTATTATGCGTGCTTTGCGAGCTGATAGGAATTCCTATAGCTACTAGATTTCTATGATGAAAATCCAACAATATTTCTCCTTATTTTCTTAATAGAAATCCATAAAAGTTCCAAACCTAGTGTGTCACTATACACTAAACATGATCCTTACCAATATTTTGTGGTAAAATGTCGGCATCATTTTGCCTTATATTTACAGTGAAAATTTGGTAAAGATTCGCATTAAGTGCATCATGATGCACTAGCAAGGTGTTGTGCCTGTGTGCACAGGGTGCACCAACAATGTTCATGGCCAGGGAGGGGTAAGCACACATAAAGACGCATTCTACTCCAAGGTGCACCAATGATTTCCCATGTGGTGCATGTCATAGTCATACACACGATGAATCCACATATCACTAAATAACACGAATAGGGGAAATCACACACAAAGATGCATTGTGCACTCCTGGAACATACTTACATATCTACAACATAAGCTTTGAACACTTACATACTTTACAAGGTTAGAAAATTTCATAACCAAGGAGGGTCGTTCCTTGTCACAAATTTCCATCATCCAAAGTTATCAACTTGCCTTATTGCACACATACATCACTTATAGTATATAAAAGTACAAATGACAATTGGAAGTATGCTTAAATTAAATACGATTAACCAGGACCAAAGTGAAATTCACGCATTGATGCATGAGCATGAGTAGGAGTGTGCTCTTTTTTTAATAAGATATTTTTTTGGATAAGTCAGACATGAACTTATATGTCACATTTTTTTTTTTTTGGTTTCTCACAGTGTTTCTTAAAGTTTTCAACCAGAGACTAATCACTATTCGCACAGGGTAGGCCTACGAAGAGGTAAAGTGCTGGCCCAAGAAATTTATAAAACCTGATAGAAGTGAGTGTGATTTATACAAACTTTTCAATAAATCCATCAGTGTAATCTATTAAAAGTATTTTAACTTTAATAGAGTAACTTCCATAGTGGAGCTGCTAGGGACTATATGTTTTGTTGCATACAATGTATTTGAAAATCTTCTAATTAAGGCAGTGACTAAAACTAAAATACAACCTGCCGAACACAAAAATTCAAACACAAACAAACAAAAGAAAAGGCTAGCCCTGTTCTTGTAAATGCTGTGGGAATTAGTTTTTTTTTTTTTTCCTTTAATTAATAGAACAGTCATGCATGTGTATGGTTAGGGGTATAAAGAAATAACCTCAATGCTCATCTCATCATATCTAGCAGATCCCTTGTATCATTGTATGAGGTACTATCTGACATGGCTTTTAAAAAATATATTGTCTTGCCGGGAAATAATGATGAGTTGATTAGGAAAGATAATCAAAAGGTCTGCTATTATAAATGATGGTTATATATGATTAAAATTTTCAAATAATCACATATATTTTTATTAGAAAGGTTGTCATCTAATATGCTTATTGAGAAGTACACGGGAAAACTGCTACTTTATTATAGGATATCCAAATGCAAGTTCTCCATCATTTCTTAATCCCTCTATTTGGGTAAACGTTCTAAATTGTTGCCACCTTTAAGTGAATAACATTATTTATTTTCCTCATAAGAGTTGGTATTCAAATCTCCCCCTCTACTATTGAAGTAACTATCAAATTATTTTTTTGAAAAATTATAAATTATTATATGCTATGGTGTGGTTACTATAACTAAATTCTTATTTGATTCTAAAAAAATAAAAATAAAAATTCTTAGTAAAAAAAACTTATTGGCTATTAAGAATTAAGACATTGCTTGTAGATGGCCTTCAAATTCAATTATACATCTAAAAGTTAAAGTTGTACCTTTAGATTGTGTCCTGATTCTTGTGCACAAAACAAAACTATTTTCACGATGTCCAAAGAAGATCATGATAGCTAACTTTACTCTCAAATCTTTTTTTTTTTTTTTAATAATAAAAAAAGGGTTAGTTCGTATACTTGAATTCGCAACTTACCACTTTTGATAGAAGACATTTGCCATCACACCAAGAGCCGACTTCTTAAAGTTGCCCCTATTTAAAAATGGAAAAAGAAAAAAAAAAGTGATACTCTCCTACTTGAAGAAAAAAATCTAAAAAGTGTGGAATGGTTCATGGGACAAACAAAACAGAGGGAGGGGGAGGATGAACTTAAAATGAAATCAGAACAAAATCATTTCAAATAAGTGGGCGCCGAAGACCACTTTTTAGTCTTAGAGAGTTTGATAAATACAGAATAATAAGAGGAAAAAAAAAATTGTCTAAAGACTATGAACAAAAGAATAGAAATTCAAGGGCGTCTGGGTCCAATTAATCTCGTGGTTGAATTTCAGTGGAGATGGCTCTGGCTCATGACCATGATGATATTATCATAAATGATAACTCTTGACTTGTGCCGTGACTGTGAGTGACCGGTGACGACCTGATCTTAGTTGACCCACACTCCGGTCCTTTTCGATCTGCAAATGTCTTGGCTTCTAAATTTGGTAAAAATCTATAAGGTCACTGGAAACATTTCCGTACAACTGCAACAGGAGTAATATTCCTTTTAACTCATTAGTACGGACTCCTGTGTTAATAATCCCACTCCATAAGTATAAAATTATTGTAGAGTAGGAGAACAAATTTCGGAGTATAAAACTTCACCAGAGAATTTCACTCACATAAATTTTTAAATTAAATTAGAATAAAATTTTTTAAAAAAAAATTCCTTTTAACTCATTCAACTTTTTCTTTTTTATAAGAATCAACTATTTAACTGGTGTGCTGCACTCCTCACAGTTGTATTACCCACAGTGAGTGGGAGTATTATTGTGGAATATTCTAGTGGGGATTCCAATAATGTCTACAAACAAAAAATGATTCTTTTAAATGCCTACATAAAAAACAAAATAAAAAAAAAAAAAAGTCCAAAAGAAAATGGAAGAAACACTCATTTACATAATTCCATGTATTGGCCTTTTCTTTTTCAAAAGTACTAGATGCCAAAAAAAAAAAAAAGCAAAAAATATTAAGGGAAAAGATTTGCTGCAAACTAATTAAGTTGCAACAATTTCTGCAAAAATGCATATGTTAATGCATCATATAGACACTTGTTCAAGCTTATATTTTTCCATGTCAAAATTAAATTTTTCACCAAATGAGGTCTACTTGAGGCATTGACACACACACACACACACACACACACATATATTTGCAAAAATTGCTGCAACTTAATTTGCAGCAAATTCTTTTCCAAATATTAGTAAGTTAATCACATAACAAACTAACGTTAAATAAACATGTTTTCTACTACCTCAATAATATAATATAAATATATATTTAACATACTGCTTATGATTAGTGATATGTTAGTTTATAAAAATTACTATAATTAATTTATAGTATCTTAAAATTACTATAAAAAGAATTAAAACTAGGAAAGAAAAGATAAAGAATGGTAGGTTTCTGGTGTAGTTTCAATTAGTGGGTGTGTATATATAAGTTTATTAGAAAAATTAGTAAATACGAAGGAGATCACATTTTTCTTTTAAAGGGGTTCGAACGTGTTTTCACTCTTTCCTTATTTATGTGTAAAATCAAACATATTATTTAGTCTAAGGGAAAAGAGTAAAGCCTTTACTCTTGAAATCATAATTTCAAATCACGGTTATGATTTCTAAGTTAGAAATTGTAACTTCAAGTCAATGTTTCAGTTGTTTTTGGAGTTATGTGTAAAACAGTTTGTGTGTATTGCTTTTTATTTTTCTTTTTTCCAAAATTCCTTTTAACTCATTTAACTTCTTTTTTTAAAGAAAATTCAACTCATTTAACTGGTGTGCTGCACTGCTCACATTTGTATAACCCATAGTGAGTGGAAGGAGTATTATTGTGGAAAATTCTAGTGGGGATTCCAATAATGTCTACAAACAAAAAATAATTCTTTTAAATGCCTACATAAAAAACAAAAACAAAAACAAACAAAAAAAAAAGTCCAAAAGAAAATGGAAAAAAAAAAAAACACTCATTTACATAATTACATGTATTGCTTTTTCTTTTTCAATAGTACTAGATGCCAAAATTAAAAAAAATAATTAAAAAATAAAAAATAATTAAAAAAGCAAAAAATAGTAAGGAAAAAAGATTTTTTCCAAACTAATTAAGTTGCAGCAATTCCTGCAAAATGCATGTGTTAATGCATCATATAAACACCTGTTCAAGCTTATATTTTTCCGTGTCAAGATTGAATTTTTCACCAAATGAGGTCTACTTGAGGCATTGACACATACACATTTTTGCAAAAATTGCTGCAACTTAATTTACAGCAAATCCTTTCCCAAATATTAATAAGTTAACCACACTAACAAACTAATGTTAAATAAACGTGTTTTCTACTACCTCAATAATATAATATAAATATATATATATATATATATATATATATAAAATACTATATATGATTAGTAACATGTTAATTTATAAAAATTACTATAATTAATTTATAGTATCCTAATATTACTGTAAAAAGAATTAAACTAGGAAAGAAAAAGATAAAGAATGGCAGGTGTCTAGTGTAGTTTCAATTAGTGGGTGTGTATATATAAGTTTATTAGAAAAATTAGTGGATATGAAGGAGATCACATTTTTCTTTTAAAGGAGTTTGAACATATTTTCTCTTTTTCCTTCTTTCTATGTAAAATCAAACATATTATTTAGTCTAAGGGAAAAGAGTAAGGCCTTTACTCTTGAAATCATAATTTCAAATCACGGTTACGATTTCTAAGTTAGAAATTGTACCTTCAAGTCAATGTTTCAGTTGTTTTTGATGTTATGTGTAAAACAGTTTGTGTATATTGTTTTTTTGTTTTTCTTTTTTCCAAAAGTTCATTGTAAGGGCAGGATTTGAGTCCTAATGTTAGGCATAGTTTTGTATGTTGTATAATTTGATATGATGTGTTAGTAGTATGAGTGCCTAAGTGGCTGTGATAGTGTGTTAGTAATATAAGTGCCTAAGTGTCCATATGAGATTGTACATCAGAGTTGGTTAGTGACTGTGCAAGACAATTAGAATTAGTTAGAGTCTTGTGGGTCATTGACAGCTATGTGGAATTGTATTAGAGACCAATGAGTCATGGAATGGGTAATCAAGCAAAGTGTGTTTTCAGTGCTACCTTTTTTTTTTCTTTGTTCTTTCTTTCCTCTCAATTCTTGGAGGCCTAGCTGACCTCAAATCCAGCTGTACAACAAATCCATAAATTCAATCCTAACAATTGTTATCAGAGCATCGTTCCCGCGCTACCATGATTGAGACTCGAGCCGCTGCCATGAATACAGTGAATGAAGCCATTGCTTCTCTTCGTACTACATCTGACCACCATAACAAGGACATCCAAGAAATACAAAAAGATTCAGAGCATTCATATTAGAATTCTAAACGAGATGAATCAGAACATCAATGTGATCTTACAAAAGCTTAATTCCATAGATGGGAATCAACATTCACCTCAGAGGAATGTGCAACCAAATTCAATTCCAAATTCATCAACTTTGTCCCTTGCAAAGTCTGTGAAATTGGATTTCCCTCAATTTTTTGGTGTTGATCCTACTAGATGGGTTTACAAGGCTAATCAGTATTATGGGTATTATCAAATCCTAATTGTAGAAAAATTAATAATAGCTTCTTTCCACATGGAATTGGAGGCACTGGTATGGCTCCAAGAAGCAGAGGAAGCTAGGGTATTTTCTAATTGGGAGTCTTTGGTGCAGGCTTTATATGTAAGATTTGGATCAATGGCTTATGATGATCCTATGGAGGTATTAACAAGGCTGAGACAGATTACCACAATAGCCTTGTATAAAGCAGAGTTTGAAGCAGTATCAAACAGGATCAAGGGGCTTTCTCCAATGCACAAGCTTAGCTGTTTCTTAAGGGGGCTAAAAGATGAGATATGTTTATCAGTGAGAATGCTTAATCCTCAATCATTGAATGCAGCATTTGGGTTGGCTAAAATCCAAGAAGAATATGTGATGAGTTGCAGAAGGAATGTGAAGAATCAACAAAATTCAGGTAAGAACTCTATCTTAGGTTTGCCTAAAAGTAATAGTGTGGTAGAAACTAAGTCTAGTATACCTATTAAGAGAATAACTCCTGCACAGATGGATGAAAGGAGGAAAAATGGGCTTTGTTACAATTGTGATGAGAAATGGGGGGCGTGGACATAAATGTAGGAATGCTAAACTTTTCATTTTGGAAGGAATTGAATTGGTTTATGGGGAAAATTTTGGTGTGAGGATAAATGAATTGGATGAGGAGGTGGACAGTGAGGTGGTTCATAAATTTGATAAAGGTGTTCAATCTAATCAAGATGAAGATGTGGAAATTACCTTGTATCCTATTACAAGAACACCTACACTTGGTACAATGAGGATTAAGGGAAGAGTGAATGGAGATAGGTTAGTTATTTTGATAGATACAAGTAGCACTCACAATTTTGTACATGCATCCTTGATCAGTAGTTTACAACTAAAGATAGATGTTACAAGAGTGTTGGAGGTCAAAGTAGCTAATTGTTCAATTGTTAAAACTCAAGGATTTTGTAGTGAAGTACCTATGATAGTCCAAGGTGTACAATTATGCATTAATTTTCATGTTTTGGCATTATGTGGCTATGATGCAGTTTTAGGTACTCAGTGGTTAAGTACCTTGGGTGAAATCCAATGGAATTTCAAGCTGTTGACTATGAGTTTCTGGTATAGGGATTAGCAGGTTTTGTTGCAAGGTCTTAACTCCAATTCAGGTTCTTCTTTTGTGGATGGCAAGGAATTCTTCAATGCTTCAATGAAGAGAGGGTTATTGCTACAGATTGATGGTGTAGACCTAGCTGCTTCAATGGATAGAATTCCTGCTGAGTTGGAAACATTGTTGCAAGAGTTTAGCCAAGTCTTTCAGACTCCTACTGCATTGCCTCCACTAAAGGGTCATGAGCATTCTATTACCCTTAAGGAGGGTGCCCAACCTGTATGCCAAAAGCCATATAAATACCCATTTTATTAAAAAAATGAAATAGAAAAGATTGTGAAGGAGCTTTTGTTAGTGGGATCAATTAGAGACAGCAGCAGTCCATTTGCTTCGCCAGTTTTGTTGGTTAGAAAGGCTGATGGTTCATGGAGGATGTGCATTGATTATAGGGCATTGAAATCCATCACTGTCAATGATAAGTTTCCTATACCAATTATTGATGAGTTGTTGGATGAATTGCATATGGCTGTTATCTTTTCCAAACTGGACTTGAGGTCTAGGTATCACCAAATCAGAATGAAGGATGAAGATATACCCAAGACAGCTTTTAGGACACATGAAGGTCATTATAAGTTCTTGGTAATGCCTTTTGGCTTAACCAATGCTCCTTCCACCTTCCAATCCTTAATGAATCAGGTATTTAAGCCTTTTTTAAGGAGATATTTCCTAGTTTCTTTGATGACATCTTAGTATATAGCAAATCTGTTTCTGAACATGTCATCCGCCTTAAGAGTGTTTTAGAACTTTTAGCTGCTCATCATTTATATGCTAAAAGGTCTAAGTGTATGTTTGCTTGTTCAGAAGTGGAGTATTTGGGACATGTAATTACTACTGATGGAGTACACACTGACCCAAAGAAGGTGGTTGCTATGCAGTAGTGGCCTCTGCCTAAAGATATTAAGTCCTTAAGGGGGGTTTTTGGTCTCACAGGCTACTACATAAAGTTTGTTATGGGGTATTGGACTATTGCAACTCCTTTGAAAGCCTTATTGAAGAAGGACTCATTTTGTTGGTCCAAGGAAGCTGATTTAGCCTTCCACCAGCTCAAGAAGGCTATGATCACCCCACCTATCTTGGCTTTGCCAGATTTTGACAAGCCTTTTGTGGTGGAGTGTGATGCTTCTGGAAGGGGAGTAAGTGCTGTTTTGATGCAGCAGGGTAAGGCTATTGCTTATCACAATCAAGCACTTAAGGGAAAGAACTTGGCTTTGTCCACATATGAGAAGGAACTCTTAGCCTTGGTAATCTGTTGTGAAGATGTGGAGAGCTTATTTGGTGGGCAGACCCTTCACTGTCAAGACTGATCAATAGAGCTTAAAGTACTTGCCATAACAAAAAATTGGTAATTCTACTCAACAGAAGTGGTTTGCTAAGTTGTTGGGTTATAATTTTGTGGTTGAATATAAGAAGGGTAAGGATAATTTGGTAGCTGATGCTTTGTCTAGGAAGGTTGAGATTGAAGACGCTAATATTGATGGTGAGGATTTTAGTGGAGTTCTATGCATGATTTCCTTAATAAATCTTGCTTGGCTGACTAATCTTAAGGCTAGTTATGCCACTGATCAGCTAGTCCAGAGTATCTTTCAAGCTTCTAAAGTGGGAAAGGAGGTTCCTAAGGGGTTCTCAATATAGAATGGTATTCTATTGCATAAAGGTAGAATTTATTTGGGTTCCTGTGATGCCATTAAAGATGTTGTTCTGCAACAGGTACATAATAGCCCTTTGGGGGGGGGGGGCATTCAAGGTTCCTTAAGACTTTGCATAGGGTGAAGAGGGATTTTTCTTGGCCTGGTATGAGGGAGGATGTGAGGAAGCATGTAAGGGAATATGATGCTTGCTAAAGACTAAAGGCTGAGACTTGTAATATAGCTGGTTTGTTGTAGCCCCTACCTATACCTAATAAGCCTTGGCTGGATGTGAGCATGGATTTTGTTGAGAATCTTCCAAAGTTTCAGTCTAAGGATGTGGTTTTGGTTGTAGTGGATAGACTGACTAAATTTGTTCACTTTGTTCCATTGTCCCACCCTTATACTGCTGCCAAAGTAGCTACCCTATACATGCATTATGTGTTCAAATTACATGGAATGTCAGCCTCAATTGTAAGTGATAGGGACCCTGTGTTTACTTCACAATTTTGGTAAGAGTTGATGAGATTGCAAGGGGTGCAGCTAGCTATGTCCACTGCTTACCACCCTCAATCAGATGGGCAAACTGAGGTGGTTAATAAGAGCTTAGAGCACTATTTGAGAGCATTTGCAACTGACAGACCCCATTCTTGGATTGATTGGCGACCCTTGGCAAAATTTTGGTTCAATACCAACTTCCATAACTCCACCAAATTAACCCCTTTTGAAGTCTTATTTGGTTATCCTCCTTCAAGGTTATTGGACTATATAGCAGGCACTACTAAGGTTGACATTGTAGATGTGCATTTCAAGACCAGACAACAACCGCTAACTTCACTGAAGCAGAATTTAATTGCAACCTAGGAAAGAATGAAGATCAATGCTAACAGGCACAGAACTGAAAGAGCCTTTGTTAAGGGTGACTGGGTGTATTTAAAGCTGCAACCTTACAAGTAGAGGTTATTGAGGCAAAGCAAGATGGGTAAATTGTCTCCTAGGTACTATAAACCCTTCCAAATCCTAAAAAAGGTTGGTCAGGTGTCCTACAAGTTAGATTTGCCCCCAAAATTCAGGTTGCATCCCACATTTCATGTCTCCTATCTTAAAGCAAAATTGGGTTAGCATGTAGCAGCCATTCCTACTCTTCCATCTGTAGATTCAGAGAGCATCCTTAGCCCTAAACCCATTGCTATGTAGCAAGAGAGGTCTCATCAGTTGAGGAATAAGACTGTTACTCAAATCTTAATTCAGTGGCAAGGGGAAGGTTCTAAGAATGCTACTTGGGAGAATTTGTACCAGCTGCAGCAACAATTTCCTCACCTTGTGGGCAAGGTGCTTTAATGGGGGGAGGGGGGTATTGTTAGGCATAGTTTTGTATGTTGTATAATTTGATATAATATGTTAGTAGCATGAGTGGCTGAGTGGCTATGATAGTGTGTTAGTAGTATAAGTGCCTAAGTGTCCATATGAGATTGTACATCAGAGTTGGTTAGTGACTGTGCAAGACAGCTAGAGTTAGTTAGAGTCTTGTGGGTCATTGACAACTATGTGGGATTGTATAAGAGACCAATGAGTCGTGGAATGGGTAATCAAGCAAAGTGTATTTTCAGTACAACCTTTTCTTTTTCTCTATTCTTTCTTTCCTCTCAATTCTTGGAGGCCTAGTTGACCTTGAATCCAGCTATACAACAAATCCATAAATTCAATCCTAACACCTAAGCCCAAGAGGTAACGGGGTTTAGGCCAAAAAAGCCCAACACAATAAATTTGTAGAAAATGGGCTAAAAACTAGACTTCAATAAATTGAACAAGGCTTGCAATGGACTAAGACGATAAGGAAGCAAAGAAAAGCAAGCTTTATGCAAATAAATCCTTCATCGACAAAGTCCAAGGAGAACAATTCTTGGATATATTTCTTTTAGACTTGATTACAGTTTTCGTTCTTGTTGCTACAGTATTTTTTCTATAGATGCTCCTTCTAAAGGGCTTCTTTCTCTCTTATATTATCCTATTTCTTTCATCTTCACCCTCCACGTGTAGGTCAAGTTGCTGGGTTTGATTCTTGTTCCATCAGCACCTTCTGGAAATCTCTAGGAGTAGCTATAAGGTTGAATATTATTGTTCAGGTATCACCTCCACATTAATGTGGCTAAAGAGTTAGCTGCAAAGCATTTAATACAGTGATAGCAGCTTTCTCTTAGATATTTCTTAGATTCCCTTTGTCCTATACTTTCCTAATGTTTATTCTTATCAATAGAATCTTTCGGAGTGTTGCTCTTGATGACAGACCACACCTTTTGACATCTGCTTTGCTTTGCTGAGGAGGCATTCCTCCTCGGACTAGCTTCCCAAATTCTTATAGACATAATCTTTTTGTAACCCACTGATTCTTACCCCTTCACCAACGTTTCCTTGTCCTCGGACTACTAAGCGTCTTTGGATAAAGCCCAAAGCCCAATATACATTTCTGAGCCTTTTACCCCTACATTCATAATGCCAAAAAATATTCTAAAACTATTAAATTTAACCCAAAAATGCTAACAAAGTAATATAATTTTTTTTCATAAATAAATATTTGAAATGACAATTAGTGACAAGTCAATTTATAAGAATTATATGGTAAATTTATAGTAGCATCCTATCCTAGCATTACTAAAAAAAATCTAAAATATATTTTAATCCTTAATGGGCTAAATTAAAGCACAAATAAAAAAAGCTGCAACATCTATAAATTGTAAAATATAGGAGTGTAAAGAGGGGCCAATCAAAATATATTTTCTTTTATTTGTTATTTCTTATTTCTGTGTGGATCAAACATATTAATCAGTTAAAAGAGAGACAGAGTAGGGTTTTTACTTCAAAGGCCCACTCTACGACCAAGTTCATTTTGGGCCTAACGCATTAGCATTTCGAAAAGTTAGTTCATGAAGAAGTGCGGGGACACGCACGCAAAGCCTCAAAGGTTAATCCAACGGCGTGTTGTGCCATTATCATCGCCCAACCAATTTGAAAGAAAGGCCTAAATCTTTCCTCTATCGAGAAGAGACATGAATACATGTAGAACTGTCCTTCCACTTGAAATTTTTGTAACAACTATTGCATTCAACTCGTGGATTAATGAATCTGATCCAATTCAATGATTCCGGTTGGTTTTTAATGAGTTTATGAATTTGGTTGGGTCTGAACATTTTCTCTAAATCTCATGTTGGATTTGTTTGGGTTAGTAAAATTTTCAATCCATACCATTATATCAAAAATAAATAAATAGATTCCCTAAAAACATTGATTTATAAACTTTTTATTAAAAATAAAATAAAATAAAGAAACAGATTGTTTTGACATCTTTTTATATTTTCTATTAAAATGGTATCAAAACAAATGTACTTTTTATATATATACTTCAATGACAAAACTTAGGCACGATATCTTAAGTGTTGTTTTTTAGATTCCTCTTTTAAGATTCAGTCACGACTACTTAACTAAAAAATATACTTCTATCTCATAAGAAAAAATCCACATGGCAGAATTTTAAAAGATAAACCAAAGAAACAGCACCTAAGTACTATACCTAAGTCTTGCTCATACTTCAAAATATATATGTACTTTTTTAGATTTTGAAACTTTGTTTAAATTTGTTAATTTAGTTTGTTTAGGTATTTCAAAACTTATAGCGAAGTGCAATATCAAATGATCATGTAATTAATTTACTGAATTATAAGCTTATATAGAGTTTAATGAAAATCCAATATTTCTATTAGACCTAATAAAATGGCCCAACTTAATGGCCCGACTCAGCCCAACCGCATCCCTACATTTTTTTTTTATTTTGAGAAGGATGCATCCCTACATGTTGGGTTAGGGATTGTCTCAGCTAAAATAAACGAGGATGAGTTGAAAAATACCCTAAATACAACCCAATCCAATAGTAATGATGAAATAAGATTTGTGTTAAAGATATTGAGGCCAAGCCCCGTCCTTAGTGTGCAAACAAAGTATTATACTTATACTACAAGTCTATAAATTATGATTTAATAAAAAAAAATAGTCTTTAAAATTATAAATAGCCTTTATTTGGTTCATTGTAGCATGTAATTTAGTATAGAGAAAATGTAACAATCAAGGGCTTTCTTCCATAGATGTAGGTCATTAGGCAAAACCACATATTTCTTATACTCTCTCTCTCTCTCTCTCATGTTGTAACATGGTATCAAAGTCTTTACTCTTACTCTAAAGTATTTCGGTGCAATCATGTCTTTCTTGGTGTTCATCCACTGCCTTGATTTTCTCCGATCTAGCTCCATTACCATCTAACCTCTACAGTCTTGTTCTTCCAATAACAGAGGATTTCCCAGACACTTCTATTGTTAGATTTATCATATTCACATCTCCAATCATGACATTCACTACAAAAAAATGGGGCTTTAGCCGCGTTTCAAAAACGCAGCTATAGACCCTAAAAACGCAGCTATAGGACAATAGCTGCGTTTTTATGGCCGCGTTTTTAAACGCGGCTTCAGCCGCGTGACAATAGCCCCTTGCGGGGTCCTATAGCTGCGTTTTTAAAAACGCGGCTATAGGTCCCTCTATAGCTGCGTTTCTTAGACCCTATGGCTGCGGTTTTTAGCCACCCTGAAGGCTGAGACCTATAGCTGCGTTTTGTAAAAAACGCGGCTATAGACCCCCTTTGGGCTTCGTTTAAAACGCAGCTATAGGTCCAGTTTTAGCTGCGTTTTAAAAACGCGGCTAAAGCCTCCTATAGCTGCGTTTTTAAAACGCAGCTATAGTTTTTTTAAAACAAAAAAAAAAAAAATTCTGGGTTTTTTTTTTCCCCCAAAAATTCAAAATTCAAACAAAAAAAATTCAATAGTAAACACAAACCCAAAAAATTCAAAATTAAACACAAACCTAAAAAATTCAAAATAAAACACAACATACTCACAATACAAACACACCCAGGAAATTCAAAATTAAACACAAACCCAAAAAATTCAAAATCAAACACAACATACTCACAATACAAACACACCCAAAAAATTCAAAATCAAACACAAACCCAAAAAATTCAAAATAAAACACAACATACTCACAATTCAAACACACCCAGAAAATTCAAAATCAAGCACAACATCCTGACAATTCAAACACAACGTGCTTCAAAATATAAAAACACAATCCCATGAATCTCCTCTCATTCAAGTATTTTGCTCAAAAAAACAAAAGAACAAGTTCAAGAACACAAACTCATTTAAACATAAGTACAATATTAGCAACACAATAGCACAAATTCAAGCACAAATCCAAAAAATTCAAAATCAAAACTCAAAAAAAAAAAAACTTGGTGGCCTACGCAGAAGCAGCAGCAGCAGAAGAAGAATGAGCAAAAAAAGAAGAAAAAAAGAAAGAAAGAAAAAAGAAAGAAGAAAAAAAGAAAGAAAGAAAAAAGAAAAAAGAAGAAGCAAGCAGCAGCAGCAGCACCAAAGAAACAAAGAAAAAAAAAAGTAGAAGAAAAAAGAAAGAAGAAGAAAAGAAAGAAAAAAGAAAAAGAAAAAAAGTAGAAGCAGCAGCAGCACCACCAAAGAAACAAAGAAAAAAGAAAAAAAAAAGAGTTACGTTGGAGAGAAAAAAAAAAAAAAAAAAAAAAAAGAAGAAGAAGAAGAAGAAGAAGAAGAAGAAGAAGAAGGCAGCACTGATGAAGGTCTGAAGTGTGTGAAGGAAGAAAGAATAAAAAAGAAGGAGAAAAGATAAAGCCGGGTAGGTGGGAAAGGGGGGGCACGTGGGAAAAGAAGCAAACTACTGGAGGACCTATAGCTGCGTTTTTAAAAACGCAGCCATAGGCCTCCCTTTAAAAAATAATTATTCTGCTTAGAGGACCTATAGCTGCGTTTTTCAAAACGCAGCCATAGGCCCCCCTTAATTTTAAAATTTATTCCACTGGAGGACCTATAGCTGCGTTTTTCCAAAACGCGGCTATAGGCCCCCCTAAAAAGTTTATTCTGCTGAGGACCTATAGCTGCGTTTTTAAAAACGCAGCTATAGGCCCCCTTTAAAAAAATTTATTCTTCTAGAAGAGCTATAGCTGCGTTTTTAAAAACGCAGCTATAGGCCCCCTTTAAAAAAATTTATTCTCTAGAGGACCTATAGCTGCGTTTTTGAAAAACGCGGCTATAGGTAACCTCTAGCTGCGTTTTAAAACGCAGCTATAGGTTGGATCTAGCTGCATTTTCTAAAAACGCAGCCATAGGCCCCCTTTTAAAAAAAAAATTATTCTACTAAAGGACCTATAGCTGCGTTTTTAAGAAACGCGGCTATAGGTAACCTCTAGCTGCGTTTTAAAACGCAGCTATAGGTTGGATCTAGCTGCGTTTTCTAAAAACGCAGCCATAAGCCCCCCTTTATAAAAAAAAAATTATTCTACTAAAGGACCTATAGCTGCGTTTTTTAAAAACGCGGCTATAGGTAACCTCTAGCTGCGTTTTAAAACGCAGCTATAGGTTGGATCTAGCTGCGTTTTCTAAAAACGCAGCCATAGACCCCCCTTTAAAAAAAAATTATTCAATTGGACCATAGCTGCGTTTTAAAAACGCAGCTATAGGTTAGCTATAGCTGCGTTTTTTAAAAACGCAGCTATAGATTAAGTCTATAGCTGCGTTTTTTGAAAACGCGGCTACAGATCGGCTATAGCCGCGTTTTTGTAAACGCGGCTAAAAAAAACGTGGCTATAGCCCGCGTTTTTTGTAGTGATTGATCACATTGTTAAGTACATCTCATACCAATCTAGTCAATTAAGTGGGAATTGACCACATAAAACCCTTAATGCACCCTCATATGCCACTCACATGTTCAATTTGTACTATCACATGCTACACGTGCTAATAAATGCCCCTCCTATGCTCTCAACTCTTGCCCTTTTTGCATTTTTCCATGTGTAACAGTAATACCTTAGACTTCATCACCATTCAAATGAAATGTTTATTAATAGTGAAATCTTTACAAGATTTGAAAGACCTCATCATTTCTACCACACAACACACACTATCGAAAAATATATGACGATTTTTTTATTATTATTAACAACTTATTAATATTCCACATTTCCACTAATCATCAATGAGTGAGTTTTTAAGGGGTGTGTGCGGTTCAGTCGGCTCAGTTTTTTCTCAAATTTGTTACCGAACCGATAGAGATCGGTTTTCTCATAATTAAAACCAATGCATACCGATTAGGGTCGGTTTTTCGACCTATAGCGGTGCGGTTTGGTCGACTCGGTTTAATTGGTTTGGTCAGTTTGAAACATTAAAAATTTTATTTGTTTTTTTTTTTTATAAAAAAAAAATCTATTCAACCTATTAAAAAAAAAAAACTGTTCAACAGAAACTTTATAAAAAAAATGTTCAACTTGTTTACACAAAATCTATTTAATCTATTCAAAAAATAGCAGCAAAATATGTTCAGTCTGTTCAAAAAATAGCAAGAAAGTTTCACAGAAACTTCATAAAAAATTCTGTTCAACTTGTTCACAAAAAATTTGTTCAATCTGTTTAGAAAACTACAACAAAATATGTTCAATCTGCTTAAAAACAACAACAAAATCTGTTCAAATTTCACAAAAACTTCATAAAAAAAATCTGTTTAACCTATTCACACATAAAATCTGTTCAAAAACTTGTTCAATTTATTCAAAAATCTGTTCAATCTGTTTAATATGTTCAAACAGTTTCACAGTTTGCTATTTGCACAGTTTGAATATATTAAACAATCTGTGCAAACTGTTCAAACTACGCATATTAAACAATCTGTTCAACCTATTCATTCACACAATCACACATAAACAATCTGTGTAAATTTTTTACAAAGCATAATGTCCAAACAGTTTCATAGTCCAAAAAGTTTCACACATGACAAACTATCCAATTTTTTTTCATTTCATTCACTATGCATAAATATTTTGAAATTACCTCAATAAGAGTTCAACTCCCAAAATACTATCATGTAACATATAATATCATTAGTGTTACTATGTGTGTCAGTGTCAATAACAATAAACGTTAATGTATCCACTTAATAACGTATTGCAAAACCATTTGTCGCTATCCACAAATGCCAAAAGAAATATATACAAATTAAATTAGCATTTAGGGAAAAAAATGCTAATTGCTTGTGTCCCCAATGATAATCCCACCCATAAATACCTAAATAACTACCATTAGTGAAAAGTCCACTACCAATAATATGTATAAATATAATTAACATATAGGTAAAAGAATGCTAATTCCTGTAAGTCCTTTGTCCATTAAGTCTGTGCACTATGCATCATTCTAGAACTCCTACAAAATACTAAATAAAACAAAAATAACACGTGTTAATAACAATAAAATTTTATGAAAAATAAAATTTTCATGAATAATAAATTTTTTATAATAAGCACAAATGAATGATAATAGCAAGTATACTTACATAATACTAACTACTAACTAACTCCAAGCAAAGAGCAGCACATCACTTATCATCAATTAACACAACGGTGTTTGGATCCTCCTCCAATAGGCATTGGGCAAACCAATGCAATTTCTACAATCCCATTCAAAACAAAATGATTCTTAAGCATTGAGCAAATAAATAAACAATTGATACATACAACAAACAAAATAAACATATATATATATATATATATATTTACTAGTGTCAATCTCAAAACCATCCATATCCTCCACATTATCCATGCACTCCGAAATTTTATTGGTTTTTTTTCTTTGCATCCTTCAACCAATTTTAGGTACAAATAAGAGTTTCAACTATATTAGGAGACAGTAAAGCACAGAATGAATCCAAAACACGCCCCCCCTGGTACTAAAAGTAGACTCGAATGCAACTGTAAAGATAGGAATAGCCAACACGTCACGAGCAATTTGGGAAAGGACTCGATACTTAGAAGAATTCATTTTCTACCACATCAAGATGTCAAAATCTTCCACGTTAGGGTCCTCAGAAGATTCCAACAAATACCTATCCAACTCAAATTTGCTTTCCACATTGTCCTCGTTCGCCAAGTGTTGCTTAAACCTATTATTATAGTTTTTAATGCTATCAGACAATGAAGCATTACTAACACTTGGCCTGGAAACCCTAGACAATGAAGCACCACTACCACTACCATTAGAACTTGAAGCTCCATTTTGACCCACTCTCTTCACCTACAATCTCTTCAATGCATCCCGCATCTTAGAGCTCATCGCATCCCCCTTGTCTTTTCTATACCACTCCCTAAACCAAAACTTGACATACTTCAATCTATACCTTAGGCAAAAAAATAACAGCAACAAAAGGCATCAAGTTGATATTATCTATACTTCCCCAATACCTATCATATATTTTTTTCATCTCTACCACCATACTCCTCAAAAATGGATCCCCATCAACACTACACAACTGTTGCAATTGATCTTCAATGCTAATTAGCTCATGGAAGTATGTATTAGAAGTAGGAGTGTCCAGGAGAACCGTTCACCCGCCGGAACCGACCAATCCGACCGGAACCGACCCGTCAAGACCCGATCCGACAGCTAAGGTGGTCGGACGCGGGTGCCGAGCTCCAAAACCCGACACCGGCGGTTTGGTTTTGGTTCCCTTCCTTCAAAACTCGTTCAACCCGACCCGCCCGAAGAGAGAAAGACTTGCTGATATTTCAAGTTTTCCGACGAGCTCCCGGCACGATTTGGCGTATTTCGGCGACTAAAACACCAGATCCGGCCTCTAAAACATCAGATCCAGCTTCTAAAACACCAGATTTATGGGAAAAAGCATCGGATTTGGCAAAATTTCTGCCAAATCCAGTTAGATCGCACCAGAAACTGGCCGGATCGAGGGAGATAACGCCGTTCTTTTTAATTTTTTGGTCCTCTCCGGCGGGTTTCGGCCTCACCCGAAACCGCCACTCACCCGATGGGAAACCGACCCATAAAACCCGATCTCCAGACGGGTCGGTTGCGGGTCCGGCGCCTCCCCACCCAATCTCCGGCGGGTCGGTTGCGAGTTGGGCACAAACCCAACCCACCCGACCCATGGACAGCCCTAATTAGAAGTAACAAATAAGGACCCCAAAAATCTAAGTTTCACCTCATAAAATATGCTAAGAAATTTTACAAAGATCTTGACATTAATCAAGATAGTTAGGAGGGCCAATGGGCTTTTTTCCATTCCCATTCTCTTCACAAAAATAAATTTTGTGATGCTCATCCTCCTCTTCCAACCTATTAAATGCTCTCACAAATTTCAAAACATAATCTAACATGAGATAAGTGGAATTCCACCTTGTTGGCACATCAAGGGACAAAAACATTTAGTTTTGATTTTCTCATTTTCAACACATTCTTGAAACCTCTCAAACCTTGCGGGAGAGGCTCTTACATATTGCACCGCATTTAAAACATTGGCAATTGATTCATAAATGCTCTTCAACTTACTTTGTACTTTCAAATTCAAGATATGCGAACAACAATGCATATGCATGAACTCACCACCCAATATGCTACTATCTCTTTCTTTTATTTTCTTCTTCACATAATCAATTGTCACACCATTAGAGCTAGCATTGTCCACAGTAATTGTGAACAATCGGTCTATACCCCATTTCAACAAACATGACTCAACCGCTCTAGCTATGGTGTCCCCTTTGTGATTAGCTATAGGGCAAAAGTTCAAGATTTTCTTTTGGTAAGTCCAATCCCTATCAATGACGTATGCGGTAACTACCATGTAGTTCAAGTTTTGTATGGACGTCCAAGTATTCGTTGTCACACAAACTCGTTGCCCAATAAAAGCCCTTCTCAAAATATCCACCTCACTAGAATAAATCTTCATACAAGCCCTTACAATGGTAATGCGATGGGAAATAGGAAACTTAGACTCAACTATTTCCATAAATTCTTGGAAGCCTTGCCGCTTCACAAATTTAAAAGGCAATTCATCAATAATGATCATCCTTGCCAACATTAACTTTATCTTCTCTTCAGTATAGTTTGCAACCACTAACACATTTGAACCACTTTATCCTTCCCTCTCAGCTTGGAGAGACAGAGTTTTTTGCTTATCATCATTTGGAAAAAGCCACTTCTTACTCACCTTCATGTGTTGCAACATGGCCGAAGTACCATTTGTCTTACCATGACAATTAAAGTGATTTTTACAATACTTGCATTCAGACCCAGGCTTCTTGGGATCAAGTCCAACCAACTTAATGGAGTGCTGCCATACTATAGAAGGGTCCTTACTACCTTGTTTAGGTGATAGTGGGGAAGTGATGCACCAAGACCAATTGGTACTGCAGGTTTAGGTGGATTAGGGTCAGGAGAAGGTAGGTTATGGTCCCTAGGGGCACCAAATCCAGATGGAGTATCGACATCCATTTAATAAAAAAAATTCCAACCAACCAAATAACAAAGTTTCCACAACCATGTCAAATTATCATTTTTCAGCAAATATAATATCAAAAAAAATTTCCAACCAACCAAAAAATAAAGTTTCCACAACAATGTCAAATTATAATTTTTCAGCATATATAATATCAAATAGCTCACTCTCAATTAATGAATGTTACAACCCGATCCAATAATAGCAATAACTAATCAGTTTAATTACAACAAGGCAACAATAATAGACTAACAATCATTAGTCATTACTCAACAATTCATGTCACTAATATTAACAAGGAGTTCATCATTTTATTCTCAATATAAATATAAAATAAAAGTTAATTTTATATATATAAACTTAAAGCAGTTGTTAGTGAGTACTAAAAATTTAACATGAAAATGTTGAATATAATGAGTGATTAGCATTTAGTGATTAGCTCTCGGTGAAGGATTGAAAGCATGAACTCTCTCAATCTCATCTCCCTCAAAAATTAAAATGTCGAAGAAAAAAAAAACGTTAGTGCTTAGTAGACTATGACAAACAAGTGATGAAAATTTGATTAAAAAAAACATTTTGGGGCTAGAATAGAATATCATTTGGGGTTAGAATATCAGGTGGTTATTAAAAAAACTAACTAGAAGATCATGTACCGTACTACAAGCTTCTTTAATTGGATAAATATCTTTATTGGAAGTTCAGATGACAAGCATTATAACTACAAGCAAGAGAGCAAGAAGGAATCCGGTTTTGTTATGCCATAGGCTTTAGATTTCAGATGACTTCACATGTTCTTTGGTATTTATTATTGTATTTACAAATCATATTTGAAACACTCACATATTTAAAATGCACATCAACACATGCATATTCATATAAGATTTAGCTCATCCTGCATTATTTTCAAACGAACAAACAAACCCAACTCAATGATGGGTGTGACAAACAAGTGCTAAAAATTTTATTAAAAAAAAAAAAAAAAACATTTTGGGGGTAGAATAGAATATCATTTGGGGTTAGAATATTAGGTGGTTATTAAAAATAAACTAACTAGAAGATTATGTACCGTACTTTCATTAACTAAAAACTAACTAAATAAATTGACTACACGGTAACCATTCGTGCATGTGACTAAAATTATTCTTCAAGAAAATTATGTACAGTATCTATTTCCCAAAAAGAATACTATAAGATTGGATAAATATCTTTACTAGAAGTTCAGATGACAAGCATTATAACTACAACCAAGAGAGCAAGAAGGAATCCGGTTTTGTTATGCCATAGGCTTTAGATTTCAAATGACTTCATATTTTATTTGGTATTTATTATTGTATTTACAAATCATATTTGGAACACTCACATATTTAAAATGCGCATCAACACATGTATATTCATATAAGATATAGCTCATCCCACATTATTTTCAAACAAACAAACCCAACTCAATGATGGGTGTCCAGCTAAAAAGAAAGGGGCTCATGGCTTACCAATGGTTAGTCGGGGGCCCGCGTTGAGCCGGTGACTATTAGTATCGGTTCGGTTTGGCTCTCACTTGGTGCTGGATTTCCTTCTTCGATGTCTTCACCGCACCGGCATTGGAACTCCGTTCGCATTCCGATTGCTAGCATCAACTCCGTCGGTCAGTGGCAGTGGTGGTGTGGGACGGTCGGTGCCGGTTGGTCTTGTCGGCTTCGATGCTGGTTTGTATAGTCCAAGTTTCTATTGCCCAATCCAATTGACAGGAGTGTTGGGTTGGTGGGGAATCTAACTTAACTCAACTCTTGGACACCTATAGCAATTACCATATATGTATATATTTTAAAAAAATAAAAATAAAAAATCAGTACCGCAAGCAAAACGGTGTGTAGTCTGTACCATTAGTCTGGCATGAGATTTGAGAGAGTGCAGCATCCAAAAAGCCGCTAAACCCAATCCACAACCTGTCGCACGCATACTTACACGGTTACACAACTTCGAACTGAAACACTGAACGCTCTTTTACTTGTCCATCAATGGTGACCGAGAAAGAAAGTTCCATATGAAAACCTCTTCAAGCATAACCCAAAAAAAAGTACACTCTCATTCTCACTTTGTCACTCATCACTATGCCTTCTTCACTCTCACTCTCCTCCTTCTCTCTCCTCCCAAACCCTCTTCTCAAACCCAAAACCAGATCCACCTCTCTCTCTTCTTCCAGACCCACCTCTCACTTCCTCACCATTAAGTCCTCCACAGAAAAAAACTCCACCTCAAATTCCAAACCCACCAATACCAACAAAGCTGGTTCCTCCTGGGTTAGCCCAGACTGGCTCACTTCACTCACTCGCTCTTTGACCATTAGCAAAGACGATGACTCGGGCATCCCTGTAGCTAGTGCTAAGCTAGACGACGTGTCTGATCTTCTGGGCGGTGCTCTTTTTCTCCCACTATTCAAATGGATGAATGATTATGGACCCATTTATCGCCTAGCTGCTGGGCCTAGAAATTTTCTGGTGGTGAGTGACCCTGTCATTGCTAAGCATGTGCTCAGGAACTATGGAAAGTATGCTAAGGGTCTTGTTGCTGAGGTCTCTGAGTTCTTGTTCGGTTCTGGTTTCGCCATTGCTGAAGGCCCGCTTTGGACGGTAATGCTTGCTATAATCCAATAGTTTCAGGAATTTATATGTGGTTGGAGAGGAATATGTTTAATTATGAATTCTCAACAAAAAAGAAGAAGATATGTTTAATTATGTGTAGAGTTTAATTACATTGTTACTATAAATGGGTGTTTTTATAATGCTATTTATTGGTCATGCTGTGGTTTTGGTGCATCATTTTAATTGTTTAGCCCATTAGGGACGAATGCCCTTGAACCCCTTGACAGCTAGTTCTAGCGGTAGCAGGTGGACTCAGTTGCCTGAAGGTTTTACTGACTAGAGGAGAGTACAAAGGACTTTCCTTTAGAAAGCTTCTGTACATCACAATAATAATAAAAAAAAAAAAAAAAAATCTTGTGGTGTGCTTGAATATATTTATAGGGAAATAGTGTCAAAAACATTAGAACTGCAAACATACTCTCTTGAAAATTGCATATAGATTCAATGGTGTTAAAATAGAAAGTAAATATATGACTGATGATGTTGAAGCTGATTCTTAACTATTTTTTTAAAGCTTCTATGTTTCTTACTTATCCCAAAAAAAAAAAAAAGCTTTAAGAGGTTCTTGGCGTTGATTGAGAAAGAAGACAAAATGCTTGGAAAAAAAAAAAAAAAAACGTGTTATGCCTCTCCCCCTTTTTTCTTCCCAAGTCTCCTGGTTTCTTTGTTGTTTTAGGGGCTAAACATGATTTTGTACTATATCTTTCTTGCTTGTCATTCTTAAGAATAATATAGGCTAGAGATTATGTCATTGAATGAAATGTCTATATAACGAGTCAAGTGGAGCTTTGGTGTTCTGGAATATGCACCTAGATGATACTTCTTTTTAATTCCCAATTTAATAAGCTCTCAGCTAGTGACAAAAAAGTCAGAGAACTGGTTATGGTACAGATGATTTTAGTATGTTGTTTGTGATAGGCAAGGCGTAGGGCTGTGGTGCCGTCTCTTCACAAGAAGTATTTGTCAGTGATAGTTGATCGAGTCTTTTGCAAATGTGCAGAAAGATTGGTGGAAAAGCTCAAACCCGATGCACTAAGTGGCACTTCTGTAAACATGGAGGAAAAATTTTGTCAACTAACCCTTGATGTTATTGGCCTGTCCATATTCAACTACAATTTTGATTCACTTACAACTGATAGTCCTGTGATTGATGCAGTTTACACTGCATTGAAAGAGGCAGAGGCTCGTTCCACTGATATATTACCATATTGGAAGGTATGCTATTCTTCTGCACTGTTCTTGATTTTCAATTTATTTTTTCAGTTTGATACTTATACCTAGCCAATGATATTTTTTATGTAGATTAAAGCTCTTTGTAAATTAATCCCAAGACAAATAAAAGCTGAAAAAGCGGTTAATGAGATAAGGAGAACAGTTGAAGAACTTATTGCAAAGTGCAAAGATATGGTGGAAGCTGAGGGTGAAAGAATCAATGAGGAGGAATATGTAAATGATGCTGATCCGAGCATCCTTCGCTTCTTGCTTGCAAGCAGAGAAGAGGTCTGCTAGTGTTCTTTATCTCTGATCTATAGTTTGTTTTGTGTGTGATCATTGTTGTTTTGGTAAAGCATTCATTTTTTTTCTAGTTGCACTTGCTTTTAAATGTGAACAAGTGGCAATGAAAGGACATGTCAATTAAGGGAGTAACATAGAATAATAATATGACTTTGGATAGAGTAAAATGGAGGTAAAGAATACATATAGCTGATCCTAACTAATATATTGAGGATCCATAGCCGACCCCAAGATTTTGGGACTAATGCTTTGTTTGTTGTTGACATGGGAGTTTTTTGAGTTTCATACAATGTGCAAGTTTCTTTATGAACTTTGTTGAGTCTGTGTTTAATTTTTTATGTAAATTTGTGGAAAATTGATGTATATTGCATTCATCTCATTTAAGATGAGATGTCATATTGAACATTTTTACTTTTTTTATTGATTGGCAATTACATGTTTTCATCTTTCTTTAAATCTTGCAATATTTTCCAAACTTTTGACCATGAAAGCATAAAAAAGGAAATAAACAAAGTTCTTTCAACAAATTGTGTTTCGTTGTGATTGTTCATACTCTAGGCTTGTAGATAATATCTCTGATTTTTCCCGTTTCTGGCCAGAAGTTCTCATTTGAGCTTGAAATTCACTTCATCATAATAAATGTTGTCATATTTCTCAAATGGTGGTACTCTCAGTAATGGCTGTGTACCCACTTTATCTACCTTTTTTCTTAAAAAAAAAAAAAAAAAAAAAAAAAAAAAAAAAAAAAATTGTTTCTTAATCCTCTATATGCATGCATTTGAATTCGGCAGACATCTTCATTGGTAAATCCCTATAAAGTTTGGAAAAATTTAATAATAAATTCAGCAAGAATTTTGTATTTAATGATGCTTTGATTTGATATTGTCCCCCCGGCCCCCACCTCTCTCTCTCTCTTTAAATAATAAAATCAGCCTGACTGGACTTTCATTGTCTCTATGGGGCTTGTGTTCTTCTAGTTATGCTTTATCTTATCCATCAGTTTTAATACAGTTCCTCTATATGTCTTAGGTTTCAAGTGTGCAACTTCGAGATGACCTTTTGTCAATGTTAGTTGCTGGTCACGAGACCACTGGTTCAGTGTTGACTTGGACACTCTATCTTCTCAGTAAGGTACCCTTTCCATTTGCACATCTCCCTTTTCTTTTTGAGTTTTTCATCTCATACAATTTAAAACGTTGATAATTTTAGACATAATTGGAGTTCAAAGGCGGACTCTCTGTGTTGCAGATGCAGAAAAAGTATGTAATGTAAAAGGGGAATTTTATGTTTATCTCCTTTTCTTTTCTTGACTTCTTTTGAATTTTTCTAGTGAATTATGAACCTTGTCGTACTCATCCACTTATAGCCAAGTTCTTAGGATCTTTAGCATGGGGCTGGTGACCTCTACAACATGTGTATATATTGCTATGTTAACTTCATATGTGTGCAGAATATATTTTCCATATGGTGTGGATTTAAGATCAGCTACCTATTGTTTATCATCTCTTTTATTTTGTTTTTTCCAATGCAGGACTCCAGTTCTTTGGTAAAAGCGCAAGAGGAAGTTGACAGAGTTTTACAGGGAAGGCCTCCTGCATATGAAGATATTAAGAATCTGAAGTTCTTGACCTGCTGCATAATGGAGTCTCTCCGTCTCTACCCACATCCTCCTGTAGGTTGCATTCTTTCTCTTCCACTTAAAATGAATTGTAAATCATAATCTTTTCTAACACAAAAAAGAAAAGAGTATATATGATAGTTCTGTTAAATCAATTTCTTGTTGGTTTCGGTCTTTTAAATCTTTTAGGTCTTGATAAGAAGTGCTTAAGTTGCTGACATGCTTTTAAAATGAATTTTAATTCAAAATCTTTTCAATCACAAAATAGAAAAGGGTATATATGGTAATTCTGTTAGCTCAATTTCTCGTTGGTTTCATTCTTCCAAATCTTTCAGGTCTTGATAAGAAGAGCTCAAGTTGCTGACATGCTTCCTGGAGATTACAAGGTTAATGCAGGTCAAGACATTATGATTTCAGTGTATAATATCCATCGTTCCTCAAAGGTATCACCTAATATTCCTCAAACTTCTCTTTTTGTGGTTCTTTGCAACTCCTCTTTTTGTGAATTGCTTAAAACCCAATTGAGAATCCATTGCTCTTTATTGTAAAACAATAATATCATTTGGTGTTGTCCTAGTATGGAGCCTTCAGTGGCATTCAGATATCAAAAGCAAGCTTGTTTAATAAAAAGAACTTGCTACCCTAGATATTCAATTGCCAATGCCATACTCCGCATTAGCCTTCCTGATATGGACTTTTCTGACCAGCCATGCTCTTTTTTACTACTATGTATTTAACTGTATATCCTGATCATAATTTTGATTCTTCTACAACACAGGATTGACCAATTTGAATTTGAGGATCCTACACCATATGTCATTTATATTTTTAGCCAGGCAACCTTTTGTCATAATTGACAATTAATTTTCTATTATGGCTTGGTTTCTGACACAAATGGAGGAATTATACTATTACTTTGTTTGCTTGTTTTGATTCGTTTGCATCAATGTAGAATTAAAATTCCATATATATATATATATATTCACTATAGAAGATTTAGGCCTTCTATCAACCTCAAGGGGTGTAGCACAATCGGCTGGGGGGCCCAAGTCTCATGAAACGGAAGTCACTAGTTCGAATCTTCCCTCCCTCAATGTAGAATTAAAATTCCACATGTATATATTTTTTTCCACTATAGAAGATTTATGCCTTCTATCAACCTCGAGGGTAGCACAGTCGGTTGGGGGGCCCACGTCTCATGAAACAGAAGTCACTAGTTCGAATCTTCCCTCCCTCCTGCCTCCTCCCTCTTAGGGCTAAACTCACTTTTATATATATTTAAAGATTATTGACTATTATCCTAGACAATTTGATGAATCTTTAGACAAATCTTAGATGTAATATTTACCTCTCCTTTCCACATTTTTGGCAATTTCATTGCGATGTCATGAGGTTTGGGAGAGAGCAGAAGAGTATGTGCCGGAAAGATTTGACTTGGAAGGCCCTGTTCCTAACGAAACAAATACAGATTTCAGGTAAATAAATTTTCTATTATATCCTTCAGAGATGCAAAAAGAGCTACTTAAGTCTCTTGGCACTTCATATTTCTTGATCCTATTTTCCTAAATATGCATTGTATAGTTCCAAGGCATGAATTCTTTGCCTTTTTCATATACCATTTAACACTTAATATTAATAGTGTAAAATATATTGCCACAGATTCATTCCATTCAGTGGTGGACCCCGGAAGTGTGTTGGTGATCAGTTTGCTTTGATGGAAGCTATTGTTGCTCTCGCAGTCTTTCTGCAGCACATGAACTTTGAGCTGGTTCCTAACCAAAACATTAGCATGACTACTGGAGCAACAATACATACAACAAACGTAATTTTTCCTATTTATCATACAGGGATTGCTTGATTTCAAATCTCAATTAGAAATTCGCATCCCAAACAATATCATGCATTTCTCTGTTGGTGATGCCATATCTAGGAAACGATGAATTGTGTCTGGTTTGCAGTTCTTTTTTTTTTTTCTTTTTATGTCCCGCGGTAGCATTTGTAGAACTAACTGGTATTTGTTTCTGTCATCTTATCATAAATTATTGCAATGCTAGTTTGGTTTTAAAGAAACCTAAGAACCAAATAGAAAATAAAGAAAAAAAAGATTTTAATTTCATGGACTAGAGCTGGCTTGCATTTAATCCAAGCATGTAATGTCTTCTAAAAAGATGTTATTGTTGCAGGGCTTGTACATGACACTGAGCCAACGGCAACCAAAATCTGCATTTGTCTCTTCTTCTAGGTAAGCTGTAATGTATTACATAATATTGATTGCATCCAAGGGTTTAAGGTAAAAAGTTTGTAGCAATGTGTAGTAGTTTTGAAAGAAACATAGTTTATTTATTTTTTTGACCAAAAAACATAATTTATTAATGTTGTAATTCTTTTGATTAACAGACAATATTATCTATTACTTTTGACTGACAACAGAGTGACTCAATGTAGGCTATAATAGTTGAAGTGGTAAACAAAAAGCATCATTCATCATTCCATCATCTTGCTAGTGCAGTGCCATGCATCTTGATCTCACTTCAAGTTGCATTGCTTAGATATGACGTTTGCTTTCTGCAAATTCTAGTAACTGCTATGTGCAAAACAATTTACTATATGTTATGCATACATTTAAAATTACACAATTAATATGTTGATATCCATATTCTTAAAACTTTTGTATTATATGTGCGCGTTTGGTTAATTGTATTAACTCGAGTCTAAAGGACCTACTGGTTACCTTAAAATGTATTTAAAGGGAGACAACAATTTACCTTTCCTTGGGGCATATTATGTGCTGCACAGTAGTATTTATCTACATGTGGCTTGTCTTCTTTCTTGGTGGTATCTCAGATCTCTAAAACTGCTTTCTTGTGGGTCTTATGCCTCAGCAGTATGAAACATACAATCAGACTGTATCAGATTTCAGAGCAAGATTTTTTTGGTTGTGAGAATCAGTAGACATCAGGATATGTCTACTCTTTTATTCATGCCAGCCCCTAGCATTACTCTAAACTACTCCAAACTTTGTAATTTTGTACGTTGTCTACACAAAAAACTAATCAATGCTTGTCTTATAGCTTAATAATAGAGAGAATTCTATCATATTTATATATAATAATAATAAGTGATCTCTATATTGTTTATAATTCATCTGAACAGTTTTTATTTTAAAATAATTTCACAAATGTATATAAATATAGATCAGGTCAGAGGTGTTGTGTCTTTTTATCTTAGTTTTAAAATGTATATGTATATTGTTCTATGCTTAACCTGTAGTGACGCTAGCACAATGGATGATCATTGGCTTTGTTAGTTTTGTTGTCCATCGCATGAACAAACCTTAGGCACCGATCCAACCTGTTACCGTTAGCTCGATGCAAAATTACAGCTTTTATATAATCTAGGAAGTAAGGACACGTTATTTAAAGTGCTGTACCCGTTTCGTACCAATTGTTTCGTGTATTGTTATACTTTTTAAAAAATTGTTCGTGTCACAGGGTTGTACTAGTCCGGTGTCTGTATTCGTACTTCCCAATTTTATAAGATATTTCTCTGCTCCTACATGTGAGTTGTGAGACAGGTCTCAGATACCTTATGAATGTTGTGATATCAAAGAACATAAGGCATCTATTTCAGAGTCTTTGGGCTAAAAATTGCAAAAAAACGGAATTTATTGTTGTTGTAAGTATTGTTCAAAGTTATTTGGTAAAGGGAGGAGAAAGACTGAATTTTGGTAACAGTGTTGCCGAAATTGCAAGAAAAAGTAGAACGTGTTAGGGGAGAGAGAAAATTGAATTTCAGTAATGACATTACCGAAATTCTTTTCCTGCCTGTGCTGCCAAAGCCTGCCCAGGAAATGGCCAAAATACTGAAATGGAAACCAATTGTGATAATGGCATTGCCTAAAATGAGAGGGGAAAAAAAATTGTGGTAACCAAGTTGCCAAAAATGGAGGGAAAAAAAAATGCTACGTTCATAACATTTTTCACAACAAATTACAAGTGGTTAGTTGTTATTGGTTCAAATTTGAACCTAAAACTAAGATTATTTTTTTGCCCTAATAATAACAATTAGTAAAAAAAATCGTGATGCCGAAATAGAAGGAAAAAAAAAAAAAAAAAGTGGCAAATTGTTTTGTGGCAATGGCATTGTCAAAATAGAGGAAAAAAAAAACAATTTTCCACTTTTTTTTTTCCCTTCAATTGTAGAATGGTGTTGTCAAAAATGGGGGAAAAGTATAATAAATATATATATATATATATATATTTATATTTATATCAATTGTGTCAATGGCTTCTCCCCATTTTCAGCAATGCCATTGCAACAATTGATGTATTTTTTTTTTTTTTTTTACTTTTCTTCCATTTTCGACAATGGCATCTCAATTCAATTGCATAGTTTTTTTCCCCCTCTTTTTCGGCAATATCATTGCCACAATTGTTTTTTTTTTTTTTTTTTTCCCCCCATTTTTGGCAATGGCATTGTCACAATTGTTTTTATTTGCTCTAGACCCTTACCTCGCACTTCGGACACTCACTCACTAGGGCAGGGTTTGGGCAATAGGAATTTCGGTAAAGGGATTACTGAAATTTAAATCTTGTTATCGTCTGTAAATTTATTTCTCTCTCATACTTTTTGATGCAATTTTAGTAATATTGTTGGCGAAATTTAATCTCTTTTTTTATTTTGTCAAATAACTTTAAATAATATTTATAACAACAAAAAATTTTATTTCTTTTGTAATATTTAACCAAAAGACTCATCAATCTCACGCTTAAAACTGTGACATGATCGTATCAAAAAAAAAACTAGTGACATGATTTTGGGGGAAAAAGACAATGAATAGGTTTCCTCAGGTAGCACGTTTACGTAGGGGCTGCGGTATCTTCGGTAGGCCCACCATGTTGATTTTCTTACCGTAAAAGATTTTTAAAAAACACTGTAGATAGCAAGTTCCAAAACATCTTGTCCGCTCCAGAATTTGGTTTTCGAAAATGAGATTCGAAGTTGTTGTAGATCAATTTTATCATTGGGATTCTCGTTCATTGTGATGGTGACGGTGGTGTCGGCAACATTGAAGATGAGGGAAATTGTGATGCCCGAATTTAAAAATAGTGTGCAGTGTGTGATGTGTTTTATATCAAGAATTTATTTGGTAGATTTAGACTTTATAAATAGCCTTAATTATAACTAGTTATTTTGAAGTATAGCGCAGTTGTGACCAACATTTTTCTTTGTATATTACATAAGCTATCATTAGCCGGCTCAGTAATGCCATGTGGGCCCAAAGACAACTATCTCATAATATATTTGTTGTGATGCGTCAATTTGATTGATAGGACGTGATAGGTCCCACATTGGGTTTGGGCTTCCTTAACAACTAAGGAACCTTAATTGTTTTAACGTGTTCATTAAGTATCATATACGTTTTTTATATCTATTAGTTAGTCTAATAAAAAAAAAAAAGAAGTCATAATTTCGTAATACCATATCAATTTAGTAGCCTACAAAAACTTTAAATAATTAAAATAAATGTTCTAAAATCTTAAAAACTACATAAACCGATTAAAAATCCGTGTATGGTTGTATGGTGCTGTAGGTGGGTGGGGCCCACACACTCTCTATATAGGGAAAGATCCAAATGAGCTCACTCTTAAATGAGAAAGTCACTCTTAGTTTCTTAAATGAGAAAGTTTAGGAATACAATTTTTGTGGCATAATTTTTTATCAAAACTTTATCGCTGTCAATTGTGAGTAGTGGATTGATTTATATGAAATTGATCACTTTAATAAATTGTCACTAATAGTGATATAGATAGCAATGATATAAAAATTGTGTTTGGCATTAGCTTTTATGTACAATTTTTTTAACCTTCACTTTTTCAAAAAATTTTATGGTACAAATATATTTTAATATACTTTTAACAAAAAGATAAACAAACTATTTGCAAACAGACACAAAAAATAAGAAGAAATTAATAATAATAATAATAATAGTAGTAGTAGAAAAAAATGACACCGTTTTACACTTTAATTAAATATTAAATTTGTTTCTTGAATTTTAGAAAAAAATTTTAATTTAAAACTAAATTTTAACTTACACAAAATGACACCGTTTTACACTTTAATTAAATATTAAATTTGTTTCTTGAATTTTAGAAAAAAAAAATGTTAATTTAATTTAAAAAAAAAAAAAAAAAAACTAAACCCAAAACGGTGCCTCCCTTCCCACCCCTGAAGAACAAAATCTGAAACCCAAATTATATATATATATATATATATATATTGTCCTTCATCATGATTAACCAAAATAACTAAAAAAATAATTAATAATCAAAATATAACAAGATTTAAGCTAAGGTAGAAGAGAATCAAAGAAATATCTTTTTCTTCTGGAAGACTTGGTCGGCGAGTGGACCATTGTACAGCCTCGACGCGAGATTTAATGGTGGCAAATGAGGCGAACGATCATCAGCATCAACTGAAGAAGGAGCTATAGAGAAGAAGGAACCGCAGAGAGGAAGGGTATTCTGGTAATTACAAAACTTTGCTCTAGCTTTGGCTTCTCCAAGTGATTTCTTCAATATTTGCCTCTGCAGCGCCATAGCTTCACCAACTGATAACCCACAGAGATTGTTAAAGGGTATTCTTCTTTTGAATATTTGCCTTTTGAATACTTGGGCTTCAGAGTTGTTCTCCAGAGTTGTTCTTCAGGGGTGGGGCGGGAGTCGCAGTTTGGGTTTGGGTTTAGTTTGTGTTTTTTTTTTTAATTAACATTTTTTCCAAAATTCAGAAATTAAAAAATTTATATTATTAAAAGTGTAAAAGGATGTCGTTTTATGGAAGTTAATGGTGCAATTTGATGGATTGTCAACAGAAGACTGAATGGAGTATAATTGAAACTTAAAGAATTAAAATGACAAAAAGGTAAGTTTTACAGTTTGACCATACTTTTTTATCTCAAAAGAAAATGCAAAATAAATATAGGGCATAGTGCATACTCAACATCTTTCTGTGTCGTCCCCAACCCATCCCAGAGATGGGTTTTAGTACCTCCATGGGATAGTTTTAACTTAAAACCACATAATAAATTTAAAAAAAAAAAAACACCAGCAAGAACAACTCTTGCCACAAAAATAAATCAAGAAATGCATAAATATATAGCTTTTTGTGTTATGCGTGGCACCACCTGATTGGATTTGGTCGCGGATAGATAGTCATCTTATTCAGTGGCGGCTTTAGAAATTTTTCCCAAAATATTCCTTAAGAAACATAAATTATACAATCTAATAAAAAGAGAAATTCATATATTGACAAAAATAACAATAACAAAACACACAAATACATAAAGTCTACAATTGCCTTCTACGAGTTTTCGTATCTTGAAATCGTTGCATAATAGTCTCATTATCAATGCTACAAACTATGTCTCTTTTAATGTATACAATCAAGCAACTATTCATCCACTGAATGTAGAACAAGTTATAAAGTAAAATTTAATTTTATTGGCATAAAAAAAAACTGAGGGTGTTCTCAAATTTTTTTTGAAGGGTAGATACATAAAAATTTTTAAATTATTATATATAATATTTTTTTTTTACCACCCTGGCCTTAAGGTGGCACCGCCCTTGATCTTATTCACCCAATTCCATGTCTAAACCACCCTAGCCTTAAGGTGGCACTGCCCTTGATCTTATTCACCCAATTCCATGTGTAAACTTTAACCCAACGAATACCTTTTAGCCACAAAAGGGAGTAAGTCTGGAACCAATACCTTTTGCCATTACTAGTGTAAGTGTTGATTTTTGTAGAGAGATAGAGTATTAATATATGGCTTCGTTTTTTGTAGTAGTTCTTTATTATTGACGAATTTCAATCTAACCATGCATTGATTTATGAGTCGTGGATTTATGGATCCATATGGAGCTACTATTTTTTCATCACTTTTAGCTCGCGGCAAATTATGATTAAAAGTTGTGAAAATTATTGTAACAGTAGAATAAAAGAGAAGCACATCTTCTAGTGTATGTTTGGATTGTACTGAAAATTGAATTTTCTCTGCGTTTGGCATTTTTCTGTGGGTTCTGTGCACTGTTCATGAGACCTGCAAGTACGAATTTCAGCAAAATAACTTTAAAACTGGATCCCACGGTACTATTCACACATTTAAAAATTATTTTGTTACGGTATTTTCAGTTTTAAGCAATAAGCGATATCCAAACAGCCCCCTAGTCTAGCTAGTCTATATATATATATATATATATATATATATAAAACCGAAACCTTTAAAACTCTCACAATTTTCCACATCAACACTATATTTAAATAAAATTATTTTTGCTTATTCCAAACTTAACAAGGAGTGAACCTCATCTCTCTAAAATCGAAACCTCTAAAACTCTCACAATTTTCCACGTCAGTACAATATTTAATAAAATTATCAGTTTATTTAAAATTAAATTATTTTTGTTTAGTCCAAACTTAACAAAGATTGAAACTCTATCTCTCTAACAAATGCAAATTAAACTCAAACTCATCATTATCAATTTTTAAAACAAATTTTACACATCAGCATTACTCAAATAAATTTAATAATTAATTAATGAAAAAAAAAACCCTTAACCCAAGTTAGACTTCTAGCCAAATACAATAACACCCTCCCACTGTCTCTACTCTCTCCTATTTAAGAACTATTATCCCTCTTTTCTTAGTCTCTTCAAACATAGCATATCATTGCTCCAGAATTATCCTGCCATCATTAACAAAAATACAGAGACCAAAGGTAGGGTGTTGCATGCTGATAAGGATAATTTTGTAATTAAATCGTGACGAAAGAAAAGGTGACGGACACAATAATCTCGTCGGTATTGCTTATTACAGACGACTACATCATAGAGTCTACAGCTTCATACCGAGGCTGACGACCCTATCTTGGTGATGATGCCAAAGGCTGACGAGAACAAGCTGAAAAGGGTAAGCAAGCCTCCGTCGGATTTGATATGGCCTTGCTTAATCTCCACATATACGTATATAAAGAGACATCTTGCGCTACACATTTAACCCTAATAAAAAAGACTCCTACAAAGAAAAAAACTTTATGAGATGTGCAAATCCAAGAGGTTCTCTCTTAGAATGAAAGAACTTATTGGACAAGACACGGATGCCAATCCTACACTACTATGAATACCCAAAAACCCTCACAAACCAAAGTACACATAATTTACCCCAACTATGGTACTCTAGAGTTGTGAATTAGAGATTTCTCTAACTTGACCATTAGAGAGTATTTGGCCGGCATCACACCGGTACTCCTTTTAGGGTCTTCAGCTTTTGTATTGTGTAGGTTCTTGTCGAGAGCACGTGAGAACTGCGTGACTTACTAACGATTCTCAGCATCAAGTACCTGGGCAAGGTCAAAAAGGCCTGACGCCCCCAACTCTTCTGTCGCCTGCTTAGCATAAGGATCTACCTCCTCACTTTTATGGATGAACTCCATTACCTCCACGGCGTAGTCCTTGTGAGTGAGAAGGTGATGGTCGGGTCCCTGAGTGATAGGGCCTGATGATGTCATAAGCCCCTTACCTACCTCGTGGCCAGACTTAGGAGGTGACAGCTTCTTGGGGGATTTATCCCCAGGGGTTATGGAAGCCTTCTTTCTAGGACGAACGTCCTTCTCGTCGGTCTTCCTTTTAGTAGCCGTCTTCCTGACGGCCTTAGGGGCTGATGAGGACGTCCCCTCCCCCTTTGTTCTTTTCTCTTCTTCCTTCCTCTTGGCAGCAGCTGCTCACACTGGCGCTCTTTGCCTAGCTACCTCCATTTCTGTAAAAGATGGGAGACGAGAATTAGAACAAGAGAAACGATTAAAACAAAGAGACGGGAGAAATTAAGGGATGATTACGTCGACAGGAATAGGCATTTAATCTACGAGCCTTCGACGTTGGCTCCTTACCTCCGCAGTAAAGATGTAGAGTGTCGAGTGTAATCAAGTCTTGACACTTCTGCTCGTCCAATGGGATTGCTGTTACCCGACGGATAAAGTCTTCTTGTTCAGCTGTGATATGTAGACGAACATTAGCTGAAAAGAAAAGTAGACGTTGTTAGAGATTTGAAATAAATGGACTAAGTTGAGAAGCAGACAGGATTAACCTGAATCCTTGACATAAGCCCAAGTGTTGTCAAAACCATGGGGTATCGTCTCCCACTCCTCCTGACGGCACACTCAGTTTATCCCTTTGACAAAAAAATACCTACCCTTCCAATTACTATTGGAATCAGGCATGTCAGGTACCAACTTCAACTGCTTCTTCCTTATTGCGAAGTGGTTCGTCCCTTGGAACGAGACGATATGTTGAGGCCGGTAGCACCGGAAAAACTCGTCAAGGGTGAGTTGACGGTTCCCGCCGTTTAGACAACCCCATAAAATCTCAGCCCTAATGAATATCCTCCAAGCATTGGGGGCAATTTGGTTGATGGACAAACCCATAAAGTTAGCTAACTAACGGTAAAGTATCGTTAGTGGCAAGCTCAATCCTGCTGAGAACATAGCGTCGTACATGTCGACGTCTACGGTCCTCCCTGAATAGTATCTCTCACCCTTCCCAGGGAGACGAATTGGTATGTCGTCTTGGATTTGGTAACAGTCGCGTAGAGTACTGAAGACCTTGTCGGATATCGTCGGAAGAAAGTTGTTGATGGCCCACGACTTGGGAAGGATGAAAGGACGGTCATCACCGGGGCCTCTCGAAGTACTCTCTAAGGCCTTCTCACCACCGTTGCTTTCATCCTCGTTACTCACTCTTTCTTCCTCCTTACCACCATCGTTTTCATCCCCGTCACTTATTCTCTCCTCGTCCCCTTCATCACCCTCATCTTCTCCTCTACAACTTCCTACTTCCTTGTCAGAAGATTGGGCTGACGTCTCCCTCTCTGACGACTAGAAGAAGCCCTCCTCAGGCTCAGGACCTTGATTGAAAGACCTTATTGTAACCCACTCCCTCGCAAATCGATGATTGTTCACTCGTTGCTTCTCTAGACATCTGACTACTTACAAGCGACGGTTTCATTCTAAGAACCTAAGATGACGGCCTCACTATAGAATTAATTAACTAGAAAAATGAAAGTAAAGCATGGAATCAAAGAAAAGAGAACTTACAAGTGGGCAATTCCTTGAAAAAAAGGATGGTCATGAAAAGGCGATGGTAATGAAGACGACGCGAGTAGAAGGCCGACTGGGGAGAGGAGTTCAGAAAGCGACAGACTCTTTCTCTCAAGATCAGCGAAGGATGAAATGTTGGAAATGAGGGAGGAATTGAAATATATATATATATATATATAGGCAAAGAATGCACAGAAGACGAAGTGACACACTTGTCCAGAAATGGAACCAATCAGTTCGTGCCACATGTTCAAGCATTTAATAAAGGCGGCTCGAGGCATCACACATGAATGACCTTTTTGACGATGATAACTCCATAACCTGTCAGCCAAAGCTGACGAGGCTGTGGAGTAGGAGGCAGTTGATAAGGATAATTTTGTAATTAAACCATAACGAAAGAAAAGGTGACAGACACAATAATCTCGTCGGCATTGCTTATTACAGACGACTACATCATAAAGTCTACAGCTTCATACCGAGGCTGACGAGAACAAGCTGAAGAGGGTAAGCAAGCCTTCGTCTGATCTGATATGGCCTTGCTTGATCTTCATGCATATGTGTATAAGGATACATCTTGCACTACACGCTTAACCCTAATAAAAAAGACTCCTACAAGGAAAGAAACTCTATGAGATGCACAAATCCAAGAGGTTCTCTCCTAGAAGGAAAGAACTTATTGACCAAGGCACGGATGTCAACCCTACATTACTATCAATACCCAAAAACCCTTACAAACTAAGGTACGCATAATTCACCCCAGCTCTGGTACTTTAGAGTTGTCAATAAGAGATTTCTCTAACTTGACCGTCGGAGAATATTTAGCCGGTACCACACCAGTACTCCTCTTAGGGTCTTCAACTTTTGTGTTGTGCAAATTCTTGTTGAGAGCACGTGAGGATCATGTGACTTACTGACGATTTTCGGCATCATCACATGCGAAGTTGACTATTGAAGATCAAGGTCAAGTTTCTCACTAAGTCATGTATTTGTTTTAGTCTGAGGAACTGACTTAGGATTGACCAATAAAAACAAAAAGCGAGGGTAAGTGGCACTAACACGGTGACACACTCTCTGTGTTCTTTCGCCTTCTTCATGAACCTTGGTTATTTTCATTCTCTTTGGTGAAACTCTAACACTTAAAGACTCCTATATATGTAATATTCTTTCTTCATCTGCAAGTTTCATTGATGTGGGTGTCTATTGAAACTGATCAAACTTCAAAGGGACTGTCTTTTTGTCATTTCTTTTATTGGGTCAAATTTTTTGTGTTTGTATTTTTTTTTTTTTTTTTGGGTTGAAATTGGTTGGAATCTTCAAGTAGTAAAGGGGTTGATGCATCTTTGCTTTATAATATCATGATAACGTGACGAACAATACATGTAGCAAAAAATTTGACCAAGTTACATATTTCTAAGCTTTCAAAACTTGGGTTTATTTTGAAAAAAATGTAAGTTTTCCTGTGAGGTTTAATGTATGTTAAAAGCTAAAGTAAAGATTTTTGGAATTGTTTATATTAATGTGTATGTATGTATGTATTGGGTTTAATTGAATTGGAATTATTTTTGAACTTTGGATTTGATTGAATCGGAAAAAGTATGTTCCAATATTTGGAGTCTTTATCCAATATTTTTTTGTATATATATTCACAATTTCAATTGTTCTTCTATTAATCGTGAATAATAATATTGTTATTTGCAATCATTATGATATGGTATCAATGATGTGATCGTTCCAAATAATTTCCTTTTGAACTTAGATAAAATCTATTTATGATTTTAAAAAATTACAATCAGAAGGCTTTTGAACTTAATTTTTTTATAAAAATTATTAGAAACGTTGACTTCTACTAAACTCCCTCATTTATGGCTTTATCAAAAGAAAACCCTTATGGAAGTACTTCTATTAAACTCCCTCATTTATAACATATGGTATGCAGCTAAATGTAACATCGATTTAGTTAAAACTCTATTAGCTAAGTTTTAAAAAAACTAAAATTCTATTCCAACTAAAATTCAATTTTAAAAATTTTCAAAAACTATAAATTTTATTTTAATTTTTTTTATCATCTATCATAAAAATTTTATATGGTAATATAATAAAATTTATACATTACATATAATCATTACTCTAGTTACCTTCCAAATAATGGAAGATATGAGAGTGTAATTTGTAGATTTATTATCAATATAACATAGATAATTATATTAGTTGTGGATAGTAAATTTAATTACAATTGAGCATTTTGTGAACTGCGAAGTCTTTGCAGAAACGGAACTACACTTGAGCTAGCCCCTCTCAAATTTTGAAAAATTAACTAGTAGTATGTATAGACTATACAAAAATTCTAACTTTTGACCTTAAATTGTATATACTTGCCCCCTTCCCCAAATATTTTTATAAATTGACCCATGAAATTTCCCAAATTGTTTTAATCAAACCATCCATTTGCTGTTTTGCCCCAAAAATATCAAGAAAATCCATTAGACAAATTAATTCATAAATCTGGATAATTGGAAGAACCTTTAGACAATCACAAATCCAGTATAAAAAAAAAAAAAAAAATACCAACAACATAAGTACAAATGACAAATCCTTAGAAAAACAATCCTTTAGTGCAGCACCACCACCATCATCTTCTACTTCTTTGGCTGGCTGTATCCATATATTTTTATAAATTGACCCATGAAATTTCCCAAATTGTTTTAATCAAACCATCCATTTGCTGTTTTGCCCCAAAAATATCAAGAAAATCCATTAGACAAATTAATTCATAAATTTGGATAATTAGAAGAACCTTTAGACAATCACAAATCCAGTATAAAAAAAAAAAAAAAAAAATACCAACAACATAAGTACAAATGACAAATCCTTAGAAAAACAATCCTTTAGTGCAGCACCACCACCATCATCTTCTACTTCTTTGGCTGGCTGCATCTTTGCTGCCTTCTTCTTCTTCTATTTATTTATTTATTTATTTTTTTCTAACTTCACAACCTTTAGACTTCTGTGCATGCCTTCTCTCTATTTTGCTTGCAAAATAATGATTGACAAAGGCACCTTGGAGATTGTGGCAAGATGGCTACAACTCATTGTGGTTCTTGTGGCCAACATAAAGCCATGTGCACTTAATTTTTTTTTTTTTGGGTCTAATCATATAGTATATACTACGTATATTCATAAAGTTATCTTAAGATGAATGTAGTAGTATACTACCTTATATCCATTAATTTTGTTGTAACTTTATTGTGTTAATAAATTACTAAAAATAACATTGTTGTGGCTTGTGAGGTTTTTTTTTTTTTTAATTTAAAATTTTAAACTAAAGAACTAAATATCAAAAATATATATATATTAATTTTTATATAGGTTAAAGATTCCTGGCTTTGCAAGTCAAGAAATTGTTACATAGGATAAATTTCTAAAAATTAATATTAGAATACATCTACAAATATGATATTATGATGTGTCTGCATTTTTTGGTTGGCTAAAATCAACACTGCGAATTTTTTTTTTTATTATGCTTGCCCCCTCCAGGTTCAAATCTTGATTTCGTCCCTAGAGTCATCACCATAGAATAACTATAATGTTGTAAGCCACGCCAATATGTGTTATGTGGACTAATGATATGAAAGAAAAAAAACTTTCTAAACCTTTATTTTGAACAAAATTTCTTATTTTCATTCAATTTTAATTATTTTCAAGTCTTACCTTTTTCTTTTTCTTTTTTAAACCAATCATATACCTTTAAATAAAATAAATATATTTAATTTTTGCTCAAATTTTTTAAATTTTTTTTTATTTTTTACTTTCATGCAATTATCCTGTGCCTGCACATGTTAGCGAATAGTTTTTTTTTTTAATAAAAGCCAGACACTGAACTTGTGGACTCAGGACTGTTACTTTTACAATCTCTCTCTCACGCACATTGAGACCAGAAAGAAAGACTAAAGCATTAGTATTATGGAGAACGAGAGCACAGAGAATCGGAACGAAGCTAGGATAGCCATATTGGAGCTAGCCAACATGATCAGCGTGCCCATGTCCCTAAACGCCGTCGTCCGCCTCAACGTCGCTGATGCCATCTGGCAAGGTGGGTGCAACTCGCCTCTCACCGCCTCTCAGATCCTGACACGTGTCCTCCCCTCGGGTCATCAAGGGGACCCAGAGAATCTCCAGCGCATCCTCCGCATGCTCACCAGCTACGGCGTGTTCGCGGAGCACCTTATCAAAACCCCAGACTCCGACACCTCGGAGAGACAGTATTCTCTGACCGAGGTAGGGAAAACGCTGGTCACGGACAGCGAGGGATTATCCTATGCTTCGTACGTGCTGCAGCACCATCAGGACGAGCTGATGAGAGCGTGGCCGATGGTCCACGAGGCTGTGGTGGACCCCACTTTGGAGCCATTTGTGAAAGCCAACGGTGAGCCTGCGTACTCGTACTATGGGAAAAGGCCGGAGATGAACGGTCTGATGGTGAAGGCTATGTCCGGTGCATCTGTGCCGTTCATGAAGGCGTTTTTGGAAGTCTATGATGGGTTTGGTGGAGTGAGAACACTGGTTGATGTGGGTGGGAGTGCAGGGGATTGCTTGAGGATGATATTGAAGAAGCATCCTCATGTTGAGGAAGGGATTAACTTTGATTTGCCTGAGGTCGTTGCCAAAGCAGCCATTATTCCCGGTTAGATTTCACTTTCTTCACTTCTTTTATTGATTCAATTGCTTTTTTTTTTTTTTGGTTGACTCCACGATGAAATCTTATCATTTTTTAATTGATTTTTAACTTATGGCATCTGGTGATGGTGCTTTCTATCCTTATACCAAAACAACAATCGATCTTTTGGTGTTGGCAGGAGTCCAAACATTATATTATGTTAGCAATAGCTTTTATATATATATATAAATGTAATATTGACTTTATCAGGATTTGGTTGGGTTAATAAAAAGGATGAATAGTAATTAAAAAGAATGTCAAAAAGAATAATAAGAAAATGTTAAGAAGTTACGAAAAAGTTGTAAAAGGTTGTAAAAAAGTAATAATAATAAAAAAAAAAAGCTCCAAAAAGCTGCAAAAAAAATTAATTTCATAACGCTTAGTTGGTAGGCTTTAGTGGGGGGACACAACTTACATTCGTGGGGGACACAACTTATGTTCATGGGTCCCGTTGATTTCTATTATCACTCAAACAATTCACTAATTGTAAAAAGTTTTATGGAAAAAAAAAATTGTGTTTTAAATAGATATCAAAATTATGATAATGAAATATTTATAAAGAAAAAGTTTAGCTCCAGTTTAAAACTATCTTTTTCCATCTCATTATGTGGTGATTCGAAAGAGAGCATCTATACCTAGTTTTGGATCACTTGACTTTTTTAGTAAGTTGTCTGATTTGTTTAAATAATACATATGAATAATTTTATAAATAATTTCATATTTGTTTGTTTTGTGATGTGAGAACACTGAGAAGTAACAGAGAGAATAAAAGGAAAAAAATAAAAAGTCAGAGGAGAGAGAAAGAATTAATATAATAAGTAGCTAGTATAGTTTTTTAATTCAAGAAATCTGATTGTTAATATACAATAACCCATTAGACTTGATAAGCTATTGACCTACTGTTCATAAGCCAAAAAAATTTCGGGTTTAGAGAATCCATTGAAGACCGTTTTTATGGTCCCATTTTCTATTAAAAAGATTTTTATGCTTTTAGCTACACAGTTGAAGATGCTCTAAAATCGGTATGGAGCTAAATTTTGTCCAAATTTAATCAATTTATTTCTAAATGAATGGGTAGGATTTTTAGCGTTTTTATTGTGGAGTTAGTTTAGGAATTTTAAGAGTATATTAATTTAGAATTTAAAATCTATTGACTCTGTTAGTGATGGCTTTTTTTAATCATTAATTCATTAATTAAAATTAAATGACTTTTTCAAGTTTCTTGTTGTTTGGTCATTATTTTAATAGAAACTCACTTAATTATATATAAATGATTAATTCAAATCAAGTGGTGGCGATGCTGAGTTACATGTAATATTAAAAGATCACGTACACGTGATAGCCATATTATTATATATTTTTTTAAATAGCGATATAGTGACATGATTTAAGTCATTATATTTTATTATTGAATTTTATCACATTCAATGAAGTGTCACCAAACAGTGAATTTGTTTTATAGGCTAATTCGAACAGTCGGCTTTAATAAAAGTTTTTGGCATTTTTTCTCAAATAATTTATTATTGATTTTATCACATAGTCTGAATGAAATAATGTGACGTTTGGTACGGGAGAATATTTAAAGATTCTTAAAAATGTTTAAAGATTCCCATATTTGGTTGCAAATTACGCTTGGGAATCAAATGCCAGGGGAATCTAGATTCCTCCCTTAAACCCCTCTCAGTGGGAATGTGATTCTTTTTAAAACAGGTGGGAATCCAGATTCCCAAGCTTAAAAGAAATTTTATTTTTTATAAATTGACAATTTTAACCTTTTTTTCCTTATCATTTAAGCAATTAAGATAATCTATAAAACAAATTATCATTATCTTCTCTCTTGTCTTTATCTTTTCCCGCCAAAATAACATAAATAGGATAAACAACTCCGTTAATATATTTTTTAACAAAGTTCTATTTAGATTTTACGTATGGAAAAAAAAGTTTGAAGGAGACTTTCCATTATTGTCAAGTATTCACTTTTACTATTGTGTGTGTTGTTCAACAAAACTTTAATGAGACCCAAGCCTATCAAAGATCGCATTTGCTTCATTGTTGATGAACTACTTTTACTTTTATTGCTACTTCTATGGTCTTATAGACCTAAACTTTGTTAGGTGGTTTTGTTATGGATTAAGCTATTTTTAAAATTATTATTAAGAACTAGTCTCATCACACGCGCTTTGCGCGTGCGATGAGACTCTTTTTTTTAGTAGTCCTATTTTGTAGGAAAAAAACTGTATTTAATTATTTTATATATATATATTATTTTTATTTTAAAAAATCGAATTTATAAGTGAATAAATCAATTTAAAAATTAATAGGAGAGTGGTCATATTTTTTAGGTAATATTTTAGTAAGAGTTGGAGTTGTATTTTTACCGGATTGTCCTTTAGTTTTGTCTCTACTTAAACATAAGACTGTAGGGGCATTTTTTAACTAAAAAAATAGGAATTCAAACAGGAAAAGCCCCTTAAATAGTAGTATAGATAAAACATTTGGGAATTTAAATAATTATTTTTATATTGTAATTGTCATTTGAAATGTTAGACTACAATTTTAATAAATGTGTTGCTAATTAATAGTTTATATTTTGTTTTTCATTATTTATTTTGAGGAAGATATTTTTTTAAAGGACTAATTAATAGTTTATATTGTATTTTTTCCATTATTTATTCATAGGAAGATTTTTTTTTTAAAGGACTTGGTAGATTACATTCAAATCTAAGGATAAAATGGGAAAAATAAATAATTCATTTAAGATTTCTAAAAATACACCAAACATTATCATCTCACATTTCTAGAAATCTCTCAATCAAATCAAACATAGAAATAGTTACGTTCCTAGGAATGTGATTCCTAGGAATCACATTCCTAGGAATCTGAATGCTAGGAGTAATGTGAATTCCCTCGTACCAAACGTCACATAAGTGTCAGCAATGACCAAACATTAAATTTGTTTTATAGGCTAATTTGAACAGTCGTCGTCAATAAAAGTTCTTTGTATTTTGAGAGATTTTTACCTCCATAATATTTTTACAATATTTTTACAACAAATTGTAAGTAGTTAGTTATTATTAGTTCAAATTTAAACCTAACACTAAAATTACATTTTTGCCCTAGCAATAACAACTAATAACAACCTACTACTTAAGATTTATTATAAAAATGTTATAAAAATATTATGAACATATCATTTCTCTGATATTTTTTCTCAAATAAATAAAAAAATTCAACTCCTCGGTAAGTGGAGCAGTTGCTCCTTGTCATAATTATCTATACTTTCTTTCTTTTATACATTAACTGGGGGAGATATATAGGAGTTGCCAAGGGTCATTGGTTTATCTCTGACTGATTTTTTTTCTCAATGGACGTTAGAAATATCAAATATGAGCTAAAGTTCAGGAATAGAAGAGGAATTGTCTGCAGATATTCATGCCTAAATATAGCTAGTAGGATCATGACAAAACATGGGAAATTAATATGTAATGAGTATATAATATAGGCATTTTATATACATATATATTTACCTATGTATGTATTTTTAAAAAAATTCTTGTTTACTACTGTACAAAAAAATAACTTGAAAGATATATTTTTTTGTAATTAAAAGTATAAAACACATATCACATATTATATTTTATGATTTTATCATACTTCATACTCCAATTTTACTAAAATTTAGTAATTTTATTGACATTATAATTGATAATTGTGTTAAGTAATTTTTTTTTTTTTTTTTTTTTTATAAGCTTCACATCCAATAAATTTTGAACCCACAACCTCACTCTCCAAAAAATTTTTATGGGATAATGAAGCATCAGTTAAGCTATATATAGCTTATTAATTAGTAAAGTAATATTATTATATACAATATCAATATCTTTTGATTCCATGGTTTATTATATTTAGATTAAAAATCAATATTATATATTTTTACTATAATTTAAATGAGTTTTTCATTAGCCTATTACTGTAATATATTTATTTAATTTGGATGATTAGATTTAGAAAAAAAATATATATATATATATAAAAACATATATATATATATATATATATACAATATTTTAAATTGAAAATCAAAGTCTTTTAAGTTTTAGTATATGAGAAAATAAATTATTTTGTTTTTTATTGTAATTGAAAAAAAAAAGGTAAAAAACTAAACCGAAAGAAGCTTGTACCTATTCTATATTATCCTATCCTATCTCATAAATTATAATAATACAATGAAATGTGTACTTATTCTATATTAATATTATCAGCAATTGTCCAACTCTACAACCGCTACCCTCAAGGATAAAAGCCAATTCTCTATCCATTCTTAATATTCCGCTTTATACTTCACAAATTGCATTACGTCGTGTTTAATTTATTTTTTTCTCATTTTAAACTTTAGTTGTTTTATAAAATATGCATAGCCCTCGCTAGATCTAATTGTGTCACAAATCTCTAAGCTCATTTGAGAAGCAATTAAGGTAATGAAATATTGCATTCTAAGCCAAGAAGATTTGAGACCAGAGACTGAATGGGATTGGTGTAACCCGAGAGTTTTAGTATTTGAATTTTATCTCATAAATTTTGAGAGTGTTTGGATTTTACGCCTTAAAGTTTCAATATTTAGAGTATGAAATTTAAATTCTAAAATTTTAGGGAATAAAATCCAAATACCCTTAAATTTTAAGAGTGTAATTTACAATTTACCCTAATTATTATTATATGAAAGGTTAGGCAAATTCCTATGAGAGGAATAGAGGATGTGAAAATTTGGTACATTTTTACTTGTTAACACTACTCATAATTTGAACTTCACTCTTATTAGTTCATCATGACGTGACGTTATTTATTTATTTTTAAAGATAAAGATTTTTAGAAGAGTTGCCATTTTACCATACCAGCAGCTATGCGTTGTATTTCCTAAGTGTGGGTTTGGCAGCGGAGAGCCGGGGAGAGGGGAGGTGGGAGGTGGGAATCCAATCATATAAAAGCCCGAAAAAAAAAATATCATTATCATTATTAACATATGGATTTTGCTAATATGTACCCTAAAGGCATACAATGATTAATCATTTTTGAAAAAAAATTTATTGAAAATTGAAAAAAGTATTGACAGTTTTTTCAATTCTCAAAAAAATATTTTAAAAAATAAATAGCTTAATGTGTGCTCTACATATTACTCGAAACGTACTTTTTGTCTCACGTTTAAAGCTTAGAAATAAATAAATAATTAGTTTAGAAAAATAAAGGAAAAACTTACCTTTTTTTTTTGCCTTATTCAGCAAAAAAAAAACACACCTTTTATCTCTTTTTTTCTTGCCTTTCACCAAAAAAGCTACCACCAACCTCAAATCGGCTGAACATGTCGGGGCATAATTACTCAAATTCTTTTTTGTTTATATATAAGTAGAATAATTTTAGTACTACGTAAAAAATCACAATTTTTCTATGTAATAGATTGTAATTATGATTGACTTTTAGTTAATTTCTTATGGACATATAATTTTTTCTTTATTATTTATAGTTTGTCACATAAATGGTTGTAGCAAAAATTATGCAATTTTTTTGTGTTACTAATTTTTTTTTTTGATTAAACCTTATAAATAGAAAATATTCCATGTGATGGTGACTTTTATTACTAATAAATTACCTGATGGTTACGTGCGACAACCATTCCACATGGCTAGTGACAGCCGTCGTTGTTTGTTTTGGCAGGCATAACCCACGTTGGTGGTGATATGTTCAAGTCTATTCCGGCTGCTGATGCTATCTTCATGAAGGTCTGTATGTTGAAAAACTCTCTCCGTCTCATACATAATGGTCCCTCAAAGTGAAAATCTCACATATTAATGGTCCCATAAGTGAAAATTTCTATGCATTTGATACGTGCATCCATTCTATTGGCTCACATGTAACAGGTCCTACACGTAATTATGAAATTTATTCTAATAACGTGTCCGTCTAGGATTGGAATCCGATACATGTACGTGTCTATTTGAAAATAACTTATACTGCTAAAAACTTTTTGCATACTTTTACTTTGAAAATTTTTGAAAAAAAGTGAGGTTAAATTATACTTGAGTATAATCTTCTTTTAAAATCTTAATAATTATAATGTTGTTTGACCTTATTATTTGGCAGTGGATCTTGCCGACATGGACAGACGATGAATGCAAGTTGATTATGGAGAATTGTAACAAGGCAGTTCCAGTTGGAGGAAAGTTGATTCTTTGTGAGCCCGTGCTGCCTGAGCAGTCTGATGAGAGTCATAGGACTCGTGCACTCTTAGAAGGAGACATCTTTGTCATGACTGTCTATAGGACCAAGGGTAAGCATAGGACTGAAGAAGAATACAGGCAGCTTGGTCACTCAGCTGGTTTCAAACATTTCCGGCCATTCTATCTCAATGATTTCTTTACTATTCTGGAGTTCCAAAAGTGATTGAAAGTGATGAGTTACTTAGTGAACTCCACCTGTATCAAAGAAAATGTCTGCCATGGGACTCGTTGTAAGTGACTACTGACTAGTACGTGGTCATTACTGAAAAAATAAAATTAAAAACTATGGCATCTTCTTCATCACTCAAATTGTACTTGTCTTTGATATATGGTCAAATCGCAGTCTCTTATTCTAGTGTTAACAAAATTTCGGAAGTTGGATTTAATATAGGGTTTGAACTTTGAAGTTAAGCATGAATATAACACGTTTTTGTAATTTGTCCTAAAAAAGAAAAAGAACAACTGCAAAAGGAAGTTATGAGAAAAAAGGTTACAATGCTGGTTTAAATTCTAGTAAGTAGTTTCTTCAATCACTTTAAAAGCATGGTTTTAAAAATTAGACTGAAGAAGAAGAAGAAGAAGAAGAAGAAGAAGAAGAAGAAGAAGAAAAGTAACTCTGGTTTTGGTTTAACGGGAGTTTTGATCAACTGTTGGACTGACGTGATGTAGCAAAAACCACAATAATATAAGAGGATACCGAGTAGTACACAGCTATATTTTACAAGGAAATCGTGACATCTCAAAACTTTGAAATCATGACTTTAAAGTCATAAGTTTTCTTGTAAATTGTAACTTGTGCCTACGTACAATGTATACAAAAGTGTGTGTAATAATCACTGCTGTAACTATAAAATTGAAAAATAGAGAAATAGAAAATAGATACATAGTTAGTACTTAGACTTACTTAGGGCTAGTACCAAATAAGAGAGAATAAACTTCTAGGAGTTAGCACCTAAGGTTGATTGGAGTGGCATTAGACCAAGGACGGAGGGAGACTTGGATATCCCCCCTAATTTTTTTTTTTTAAAAATTAATATATATATATAGTCACCAATTTTAGTAATTTTGTTCCATAAAATCACACTATGCCCCCTTTAATATTATCATTGATTCTTTTAGGAATACTACTCTAACAACAAAATTTTCTATAACAATTTTACAAACTGTTGTAGTAGTAAACTTTTATTGGTTTGCATCTGGTTCATCACTTACATCGCATTTTTACTTACTAATAACCACTCACCACACTAATAATTTGTAAAAAAAAGTTTGTAATTCTAGCATTTTCCTCCTTTTAAAGGCCAGATCTAAAATCTAAAGCAAAATAAACAAGCCCAAAAAAATTATTCAACAACAAAAATTACCAATAGTAAAGCTATAAACAACTAAACTCAATCATCCAATTTTACCTAAAACAAACAATCTGATCCTTCAAAAAATTTTGAACAAAATAATTTTGTCCATACCTGGATGCACACATAAAAAAAAAAAAAAAAAACTCATTACTGTTAAGCAACTGAGCCGGAAGCTAGAGCCACCACACGCAACTAACAGCAAATTGCCCCCCCCTAACGTCATACTCTGGCTCCGTCCTTGCATTAGACCATTAAAAAGAATTCAAAAGAAATTTTATTAATCAATCAAATTGTAATTTATTTATTTATTTATTTATTTTTTTTTTTTTTTGTGCTTCCTAGTTCTTGCATCATACTCCCTTAGTTGGAGAAAATTTATTCCCAAGTTTTGCACTGTTGAAGGATAAAAATTCTGGTAAGACATTTGCACTAAATCCTGAATCTCTTTTACAAGCTCTAAGAACAAAGAAACCTCACATCTTATGGAAAGCGAAAAATCTAAACTGTGGGGGCAGAAATGTCAAAATACATGTTGGGCCTTGGGCCTGATCCGAGGGCATCAGCTTCTTCAAAGGGTTGCAAGGTAGAGATAAGGGCACCTAACTTTAGGGCCCATAAGCCCACCGTTGGGTCATTGGCCATTAAGAGAGGTCCGAGGAGAATGGTCTCCTCGGCCAACAGAAGCAAAGGGCCACAAGGTACGCCACGATGCTTAAGGAGAAACCCGTGAAGCTCGGCAAGTAAGGGTACACTCTAGCGTAATGCAAGAGGGGAGAACCAGTGGGAAGTATTTTGCAGAAAGCTGCCACCACCGCATTAAAAGCTTCACACTTGCCCTTCTGGCCGCATTAATGAAGAAGTGGCATCTGAGGGTACGGTGAGCAGCCTTATAGCCGCCTGGGGAAGGTTTCAAGAGGACAATGGATAAGAAAGGGATCTGCATTTATGGTTCCATGAATAGGGACGTGAGGAAGGAGGAATATAAATAGAGAGGAAGGGAACATTGTTGAGCGATTCTTTTTGGCTCTGGGAATAGTTCTTCTTGAAAGGATAAGCAATTCTAGGGTAGAAAGTCCTCGGACCACATCCGAGGAGAGCTCGTCTTGCACTAGGATCTGTTTGTATGCAATAGTGGACTTGTTCCAACGTCTTTGCTTTCCATTGTCTGGAGTAGCCTAGGTTTCAAGCCCACTCTCTACAAATTTTATTGTTTGAGGCCGTTTGGGCCTGTACCATCAAGTGTTTGGGTCTAGGCTCGATTTGTGTCCCTACAATTGGCGCCGTCTGTGGGAACCTAGAGCTAAAGGACGTGAGGCATCATGGAAGGCTCAGGTCCGCATCATGCAGAGTCCATGGGATCCTAGCACGAGGATCACCGTTCGCAGCTAGAACGGGGAAGAGATCAAGAAACTAGCATGTGTACAGAGCATACGCACGGGAGGAGTCATACACAGGTTAGAAGTAGGACCTCCCGCAAAAAGAGTGTCAAAACCATACAGAAGGAGATTGACCTTCTGAAAAAGAATCTGCGTCGGGGGAAACGACGGCGTACTCCCTCCCCTTCGGATCCTTCTTCAACAAGTTCTCAGAGTAGTAGTGGTAGTCCCAGGTCAGAAACCCCTCCCAGTGAATCCTCCTCCTGCGAGGTCGACTGCCCTCGCGACCCTATAGGTAAGAAGACCTCTTTTAGGGGCTTGGCCAACAACGCTTTGAGCAAGGCACTCCACCAAATCTCCAAATCGCCTTTCACTCGTAGGATTGAGACGGGAAGGCTTCTGAGGCAGTTTACCCAACCAACGTTCACCATTTACAACGGGCGGATGTACCTAGTGGAACACGTGAGCCACTTCAGTCAGAGAATGGTGGTGCACTCTAAGAACGAGACCTTGATGTGCAAAATCTTCCCCTCCAGCCTGGGACCTGTCACGATGAGATGGTTCAACGCTCTGAAGGCAGGCTCTGTGGATTCCTTCATGAAGCTCACCAGGGCATTTGGCTCACGCTTCGTCACCTGTAGCAGGGTGCCCCGGCCCTTAGATTCACTATTGTCCATAGCCATGAGAGAGGGGGAGACCCTCAAGACGTACTCCGACAGATTTTGAGAGATATTCAACGTGATTGATGGGGACTTCGACGATGTTGCCATAAGCACCTTTAAGGTCGGTCTTCCAAACGAGCACGATCTGAGGAAGTCCCTTACCAAAAGGCCTGTCAAAAGCGTGCGTCGGCTTATGGGTCGCATTGACGAGTACAAGCGGGTTGAGGAAGATCAGTTGCAAGGAAAGGGGAAGGCGAAGGTTATCCCTCAGGAGATGAGGGATTTCAGGTCAGACAGATACAACAACAGCAGGCCGAGAAAAGAGTACGTTGGGCAGCCTAGTCCGACGCCCACGCAGGCGGTCAGCACCATGTTCCGCGAACCCATGCAACAGGTGTTTGAGAAAATTCATCATGAACCATATTTCAGGTGGCCTAGAAAATTGTTAGAGGATCCCACGAAGCGTAACCAGAACCTCCATTGCCAATATCATCAGGAGAGAGGTCACACAACAGAGAACTGTAGGAATTTGTAGAATTATCTAGAGCAGTTGGTGAAGGAGGGGAAGTTGAAGCAATTCTTATATCGCCTTGACAGGCAGGCAAAGCATCTTGGTCCGGCCAATCAGGGTAACAGTGTTTCAAGGCCCCCGTTGGGGATGATTAATGTCATTTTCGCCGCCCCTAGAAGGACCGGCTCTTGCCCTTCTAGGGTGATGTCCGTGGCGCGAGCCCTCGCCGAGAACTCTAGCTCTGATCTGAAGAAGATGAAAAGCAACGTTCCACATGGCCATTATAGGGAGACCATGGCTGCATGCCCTAGGTGCTGTCTCCTCGACTCTTTACGCCAAGGTGAAGTTCCCGTTTGGTGGTCAGGTTGAAGAAATTATTGAGAGTCAGTCCGCAGTGAGACAGTGCCTGACAGCCGCAGTTTTGCGTGAACTGTAGCCGGAGCCCTCGGCCTCAGCTGCGCTTACGTTATAGCAACTAGCTTCTTCTACCACGACTGGGGTGATAGTGGTAGAAGAACCCACATATGAAGGATTGGATAAAGTTCTTGTGGATGGCGACCCTGAAAGGTTCTTCCAGATAGGGGCCAAATTGCCAGCTAAGGAAAAGGAAAAGTTGCTCGCGTTCTTGAAGAAGAACTTTCACGTGTTCGCATGGGATGCCTACGAGGTCCCAGGGATCGACCCAAGCTTCATCTGTCACCACCTGAATGTCAACCCGGCTGTAGTGCTGAAGAGGCAACCACCCTAGTGCTCTTCCAAGGAGCATTCCGACGCTATTAAAGAGGAAGTCATCAGACTTAAGAGAGCTGAGGCTATCAAGGAAGTGTTCTATTCTGAGTGGTTGGCGCATACAGTCGTGGTGAAGAAGAAAAGTGGAAAATGGAGGGTATGCGTGGATTTCACAGATCTAAATAAGGCTTGCCCCAAGGACTCTTTCGCGATGCCTCGCATAGATTAGCTAGTGGACGTGATAGTCGGCCACCCTTAGATGAGTTTCTAGATGCCTTTAAGGGGTACCACCAAATACCTTTGGCTTTGGAAGATCAAGAGAATACAGCTTCGGTCACTCCCACAGGCAACTATCATTATAGGGTAATGCCTTTTGGCTTAAAGAATGTAGGGGCTACCTACCACAGGATGATGACCAGGATGTTCGAGGCTTAGTTAGGGAAAACTGTTGAAGTATATGTGGATGACATGATTGTGAAAAGTAAGGCTATACCTCTGCATGTGGCCGACCTGAACAACACTTTCTAGACGTTAAGGAAGCACAAGTTACGTTTGAATGCCTCCAAGTGCTCCTTTGGTGTGGGGTCTGGCAAATTTCTAGGTTACATGCTCACTCATAGAGGGATTAAGGCCAACCCTGCCCAAATCATAGCAATCTTCAATTTACAACCTCCTCGAAATCCAAAGGAAGTCTAAAGGCTTGCAGGGATGACAGCCGCTCTTAATAGGTTCATCTCTCAGTCCGCAGATAGATGCCGACCCTTTTTCCAACTGTTAAACAAGTGGAAGGGATTTGAATGGACCAAAGAATGTTCTATAGCTTTCCAACGGCTGAAGGAGTACCTCTCTCGGCCACCTATCATGTCTCGCCTAGACGTAGACGAAGTTTTGTTCGTGTATATAGCCGTGGCTGTTCATGCCGTCAGCCTGGTCCTAATACGAGAGAATGATGGTGTGTAGAGGCCAGTCTACTATGTGAGCAAGTCTCTGCAGGAAGTCGAGGTACGGTATTTACCATTGGAGAAAGCAATTTTAGCTGTGGTGCATGCAACGCGCGGGCTCCCACACTACTTCCAATCTCATACGGTCGTCGTGCTGACTCAACTCCCCCTTAAGTCTGTGTTACGAAGTGCTGACTACTCTAGTAGGATCGCCAAATGGGGAACTATCTTGGGAGCCTTTGCCATTAAATACATGCCTCGCACCTCCGTAAAGGGGCAGGTCCTTGCCGACCTAGTGGCGGAGTTTGCTGAGCCTCTTGCGGAAGAGAACCCAGAGAGGTGGGATATGGATGGAAAATCAGTCGGCGTGATCTCATGCGAGAAGTCGTCGGTGTGGAGGGTGTATGTGGATGGAGCAGCCAACCAAAAGGGGTTTGGAATAGGGATAATTCTGATATCCCCGGAGGGAATCGTCTTGGAGAAATCTTTGAGATTGGCGTTCTCGACTACCAACAATGAAGCCGAGTACGAAGCTCTGCTAGTGGGAATGGACATGGTTCAAAAAATGGTTGGAAAATCGGTGCAGGTGTTCTCAGACTCGCAGCTGATGGTTAGCCAGGTGGAAGGAAAGTTGGAAGCCAGGGAACCAAGAATGCAAGGGTATCTGTCTCGCGAAAAATACTTGCAGTCCAAATTTGAGTTCTTTGTAGTATCGCATGTCTCCAGGAATGGGAATACCCACGCCAACTAGTTGGCCACACTCGCAACCACCTCGGCCTATGGCCTACCCCGAGTCATCCTCGTTGAAGATTTGTTGGAGCCCACTTGGACGAGTGGTAACGCCGTCCAGATTCACTAGGTCAAAACGGGGCCTAGCTGGATGGATCCGATAGTATCTTTCCTAAAAAATGATGTCTTACTACAAGAAAAATCTGAAGTAGACAAGATATGGAGAAAGGCTCCGCGGTTCTGGCTATCCGAGGACGAAAAACTGTATAAACGCTCCTTCTCAGGACCTTACCTGCTGTGCGTACACCCTGAAGTAATGGAGCTACTCTTGGAGGAGTTGCATGAGGGAATATGTGGTAGCCACACGGGAGAAAGGTCACTAGCCCATAGAGCCCTCACCTAGGGATACTGGTGGCCGAACATGCAGAGGGAAGCACAAGATTACGCGAGAAAGTGTGATCAATGTCAGAGGTTTGCTCCCAACATTCATCAACCTGGGGGCGTCCTTAACCCTTTGACTAGCCCTTGGTCGTTCACTCAGTGGGGCTTGGATATAGTGGGACCATTCTCCAAGACAGCAGAGAATAAAAGATGGCTGCTCGTGAGGACGGACTACTTCACCAAGTGGGTTAAGGTAGAGCCCTCCTCAAACATTAGAGACGTGGATGCAAAGAAGTTCGTTTGGAAGAATATTATTACTAGGTTTGGGGTCCCCCACACCCTCATCTCGGATAACGGCCTGTAGTTTAACAGTAGGGTATTTAGAAAATACTGTGGGAACTTTAGCATCACAAATAAGTATTTTACCCCAGCCTACCCACAAGGGAATGGCCAGGCCGAGGCGATCAACAAAACGATAGTCAGTGGACTTAAGAAAAGACTGGACGATGCAAAAGGCAGGTGGGTAGAGGAAATGCCCGCATGTGCTATGGACTTATCGAACCACACCACGAAGGTCCACGGGAGAGACACCCTTTTCGCTGGCTTATGGAGTTGAAGCTGTGATCCCCGTGGAAATGGGGTTTTCAACGATGAGGACGCGCTCCTTCATCTCGGGTAGTAATGACGACTTACTACGGAAGGGACTAGACTTGGTTGAAGAGAGGCGAGAGAATGTTACGGTCCAGCTAGCTTGCTATCAACAGAAGCTCAAACAAGGTTATGACTCTAACGTGAAGTTGAGTGGCCTTGCTCCTGGTGACTTAGTCCTAAGGAAAGTTGTGGGAACCGCTAAGGACCTAGCATGGGGAAATTTAGGCCCTACCTGGGAGGGCCCCTATCGTGTAACCTCAGTGGTTGGTATAGGGTCGTACTATTTTGCTGACCTGAATGAAAAAACTGTAAAACGACCTTGAAATGTAGATAATCTTCAAAGGTACTACTATTAATAGAAGGCATTTGTGCCATTTGTTCAGATACTATTATGTTGTGTTAATTGTTAGTTTGTTAGCCTTCAATATCAAGCAAAAACTCAATGTCAAACAAAGGCTCAATGCTTTTAAGTGGTAATGTCAACCTTAGCTACACCGGGTTTTTCGGACCTTCTACTTGGGAAAAATTTAATATACAAGCCTTTTTTACTTGTGTTAATGTCAACCTTAGCTACGCCGGGTCCTCGGACCTTCTACTTGGGAAAAATTTAACATACAAATCTTTTTTACTTGAGTGTTAATGTCAACCTTAGTTACGCCGGGTCTTCGGACCCTTTGCTTGGGGAAAATTTAACATGCAAGCCTTTTTTACTTGTATTAATGTCAACCTTAGTTACGCCAGGTCCTCAGACCCTCTGCTTGGAGAAAATTTAACATACAAGCCTTTTTTACTTAAGTGTTAATGTCAACCTTAGCTACACCGGGTCCTCGGACCCTCTGCTTGGGGAAAATTTAACATGCAAGCCTTTTTTATTTGTGTTAATGTCAACCTTAGCTACGCCTGGTCCTCGGACCCTCTGCTTGGGGAGAATTTAACATACAAGCCTTTTTTACTTGTGTTAATGTCAACCTTAGCTACATCGGGTTCTCGGACCCTCTGCTAGGGAAAAATTTAACATACAAGTCTTTTTTACGTAAGTGTTAATGTCAACCTTAGCTATGCCGGGTCCTCAGACCCTTTGCTTGGGGAAAATTTAACATGCAAGCCTTTTTTACTTGTGTTAATGTCAACCTTAGCTACGCCGGGTCCTCGGATCCTCTGCTTGGGGAAAATTTAACATGCAAGCCTTTTTTACTTGTGTTAATGTCAACTTTAACTATGCCGGGTCCTCGGACCCTCTGCTTAGGAAAAATTTAACATACAAGCCTTTTTTACTTCTGTTAATGTCAACCTTAACTACGCTGGGTCCTTGGACCCTCTGCTTGGGGAAAATTTAACATATAAGTATTTTTTACTTAAGTGTTAATGTCAACCTTAACTACGTCGGGTCCTTGAACCCTCTGCTTGGGGAAAGTTTAACATGCAAGTCTTTTTTACTTTTGTGTTAACATGCAAGTGTAATATCAAGCTACTCTTCACATCAATAAAATAGGGTTGCTCCCTCATTAATCCATTGCTTTCTAGCTTCAACATTGTCACGACCTGACCTATGTGCTCAAAGGCGTTGAGTTATTTGAGCTACACATGCAACTTGTGGCACAACAAGACAGAATGCATGGCAATGAATGAAATACATTAGGAAATTAGATGCGAAACCTTAAAATTATTATTAAAAACTACAGGCGTCTACATCAAAGCTGAGAATGAAAATTGCAAGGTAAATGCTCTATATAAACTCCCTAAGGGGGGAAAACTGCACGAAGAGGGAGCCCAAGGTGGCCTATTCCTTGATCTTCAGTGGAGGGTCTTTTCCCAACTTCACCGAGGACTCTTTGGCCCAACCCTCCACTTCGGACGGGACCTGGATTTGCTTTCCTTTGTCCTTCGACTTGGGTGGAGGTGTAACTTGGTCAACTGGCTCGCCCGACCCGTTCTCAGCCTTATCACCCTGTTCCCCCTCCTTATCAGAAGCAGCAGCTTCTTTGGGAGGAGGAACTAGCTCTTGGATGGAGGGAGGCAGCGCCAGGGCTGTAGTCTCGGGGGCAACTAAAGTGGATGAAGGGTCTTCGATCACTCTAATATCCTCGGGATACCAAACCTTCTCTGCTCCCCTCCACTCAGAGTTAGATGGAGCTCTCGCCACGTTTAGGGCTTCCGCCCAAACAAGTTGGCAGTATTCCTTGCATAACTCCACTAGCTCTTCGGCTAGTCAGTTCTTCGTTGCATCAGTCCCCTCATTGTACGCGGCTTTGGTAGCGGCCTCCACGGTCTCTCTTATGGCGTGAGCCGCTTCTTTGGCCTGGGCAAGCTCCCTTTTCAAGTCCGAGACCTCCTGCCCAGCTTTGGACAGTGCCTCGTCCTTTTGGCGCAACAGCTTGTGCTGCCCTTCCACCTGGGCGTCTGCAGTCTTTAAGCCAGCATCGGCGCTCCTCCTTTCATTTTGCTCATGGGTCAGCTTAGCTGCCAGGTCGCTCTTTTTAGTCTCGACGCGACCCAAATCCTTTTTGACCTCCACCCTGGCCGCCTGCTCGGCCTTTACCTGGCTCTGGTAGTTCCCTACCAATTGTGCAGCAGCAAAAACCTCCTAGATGGCCTGTGGAGAGGTGTTTCGACAGATGCACAGAAGAGTAAAACATGTAAATGTTTAAATGATAACAACGAATTAAAAAGGATGGGGTAGCATGTACCAAGCCCAGGTCCCTTTCTAGGGAAAGAAAGAGGCGCGTCTGACCCATCCTCCCTAACTCCTCCATGTCCCTTGGCAGAAGGACAGGCTGCTCCAGGGCATTTGCCAAATGAAGGGTGTGGCCTCTCTGGAAGTCCTTTATGCTAGCTTGGAGAGGTATCGGGGCCCCGTCCACCTTTAACACAGAGGACCAACTGGACTCCCCGCGGCACACCTCGGCATGCCCAGGGCACTCCCCGCTCTCGACGGACAAGGCATGCGCCCCGCCCTTAGCAACTTGCTGTTGTTGTTGCTGTTTTTGCTTCTTCTCTCATTCCTTATCCGCCTCCTCGCCCTCGTTTCTCCTCTTCTTTGGGAGGATAGAAGCGGGAGGAGGTGGGTCAGATGGAGGAGGAGGCGGTGGCAACCTCAGCTAAGACCCAGAGGCATCCCTCTTGGAGGCTTGCACTCCCCTTCTGGCGAAAAGTGATTTCAAAGTTGCCTTGTCCTCATCCTCCTTGGAACTATCATTTATGCGGGTAACAACCAGTTCTTTAATGCCGGAACCCCTGTTCGAGTTGTGCTCCTCGTCCGAGATCTCAACTATGGGACCCTTCAATGGTGTCTCGGCCTTTTCCAAATTGAATCGGTCAATCTCTTCGTCGAGGGATGAGGACGAAGTCGCGGATTCTCCTCAAATGACTTGGGTTTCAAGTGTCGCTGCAAGAGGGGTGGCTTCAATGGTGTGTCCGCAGAGGATAATGGACGGATCGTTAGGCAGATCGTAGGGGGCAAGGAAGTCAGGTTTGGAGACATCTGTCCTCTTGCAACTCCGGTCACCTACAAGGATGGTGTTGCCGACCTCTTGGTAGACGTTCGACAAGGGCTCGAAGCCCAGCATGAGGTGAGCATCCCTCACTTGTAGGTCCCTGTTCACGAAGATCTCGGATCTCAAGACCCTGTTGAGCTCTGAGATGCTAGTTTCGCTCAGGCGGGGCAACGTGTGCCGTTTATCTGTAGCAAGGACAGTAAAGAAACCCAACATGGTTAGATTCAAATAACAGATCAAGCCAAGAAAGCATCAAAGGGCAATGAATCTACTTAAAGAAGCTAAAAGGGGTAAAACTTTAAACCAAAATTTCTAAGTCCTAAGGCATCACACCTGGCTGTCCCTCTCTGACTGGGCAATGGGGACCGTCATACTATCTCCCAGTGGCGATGAGGTAGTCGTCCTTCATGCCTTTATTAGAATTAGGAAGGCAGGATATGAGCCTAACAACATTAGACCTTGATTTGAGGTAATAACCTACGTATCTCAATCGGTGGCACTCATACAAATAGACGACAGCACGCCATGTGAGGCGCAGGCCCATCTGCTCGTTCAGAGCATCGTCGCAACCTAAGACCCTAAACATATTGGGTGTACACTGGTCGGGACATAACTTATGGTTACGAAGGTATTCGCTGGTCACGTCCTTCATGGGAAATGTCATCCCACCCTCTAAGAAGGCGATTATAGGAATGACAACTTGCCCCTCTTTCCTAGAGTCAGCTACGGCTTCCGGGGGGCAGTATTTTAGACCCATTTCCGGAGGAATGTGGTATTTAGTCTGGAATCCTTCCATGCTGGAGACTGTATCTACTAAACACTTAAACCTACCCATCAGGTCGAAATGAGAGCAGAGATTTAGAAAGAAAAGAGGGAAATGTTGACAGCCGAGGAGAAAGGGTTCAATGAAAGGAGAAATTTACTGGAGAAAGGTGTACGAACTTTTGAAAGCTTCTTGAAAGAGAATGAGGTTGAACACTTCTAGGATGTGTTTGCTCTTTGGGAGTAATGACGGATGTCACAATTACCAAAACGTTTTGAATGATTGAAGGGCGGCGGTTCGTGAAAGTTATCACGCTCGAATTTTTGGAAAGAAAGCCGAACCGTTGGATCCACATCTTACCATAGAACGTGGGTGATAGGAAGTTACTCAGTGCAATTAATGCAGGTGTTGCGGGTTACGAAGCGTCAGGGACCTTTCTAGAACGTGCGGGAGGGTTTCTCACATGCAGCATTTAGGAGATCACATGGAGACAGCACTCGCAAGTCAAAAACCTATTTCTCTCCTCGAACCGGAGCCAAATAAAATTTTGAGGGGCTATTGTGGGGACAGAAATGTCAAAATACATGTTGGGTCTCCGGCCTGATCTGAGGGCATCAGTTTCTCCAAAGGGTTGCAAGGCAGAGACAAGGGCACCTAACTTGAGGGCCTATAAGCCCACCGTTGGGTCATTGGCCATTGAGAGAGGTTCGAGGAGAAGGGTCTCCTCAGCCAACAGAAGTAAAGGGCCACAAGGTACGCCACGATGCCTAAGGAGAAACTCGTGAAGCTCGGCAAGCAAGGGTACACTCTAGCGTAATGCAAGAGGGGAGAACCAGTGGGAAGTACTCCGCAGAAAGTTGCCACTACCGCATTAAAGGCTTCACACCTGTCCCTCTGGCCACATTAATGAAGAAGTGACATCTGAGGGGACGATGAGCAGCTTTATAGCCGCCTGGGGATGGTTTCAAGAGGACAATGGATGGAAAAGTGTCTGCATTTATGGTTCCATGAATAGGGACATGAGGAAGGAGGAATATAAATAGAGAGGAAGGGAACATTGTTGAGCGATTCTTTTTGGCTCTGGGAATAGTACTTCTTGAAAAGGATAAGCAATTCCAGGGTAGAAAGTCCTCAGACCACATCCGAGGAGAGCTCGTCTTGCATCAGGATCTGTTTGTATGCAATAGTGGACTTGTTCCAACGTCTTTGCTTTCCATTATCCGGAGTCTCCTAGGTTTCAAGCCCACTCTCTAAAAATTTTATTGTTTGAGGCCGTTTGGGACTGTACCATCAAGTGTTTGGGTCTGGGCTTGATTTGTGTCCCTATAGAAACTATTGTTAACTATGTATGTGTGAATAAGAGTCTCAAGTGAAGGGGAATAAAAGTAGTTAAGAAGTAATATAGCATAGTTAAAGCTAAAGGTTCTAAATTGATATATTTAGGCTACTTAACTGTGTATAGATTGAAGGGGATGCCAATATTGTGACTTGTGTGGGAATTCCATTTATATATCATAATCCATAGACATACCTTGTTTCATTTATTTTTGGCTTGGATTCCTAAATGGGTTGTCTCGCAATTTGGCCCATTAGGCCTCTTTTTGTATGACTTGGAACCCCATCCTAGCTCTCTTCATTTATAGGCCCTTGTTGAGGTTGATGGGCCGGTTTCCTGCAAGTCCTTTTGTTTCTTCTTAATGAATTTATCATTACTCACCAAAACAAGAAAAAGAAGAAGAATATAAGCTTGAGCTCTTGGTTTGTCTGATTTGAAGTCTCTCTAGAAGTGTTATCTCCCTAACAACTAATCATGTTAAGTCTAAAGTCAGTGTGTCCCTGTTGTCATGTTGATTAACAAAGACTCCATGTTGCTTTTAAATCCATCACCTACCAATTGCGTAAAACTTAATTTTAATGCCAGCAAGTAACTAATAGCTCCCAAATGAGCATTGTTGTACTTCTTTTATGATTTTTATTTTTTATTTTTTTTGAGAAGGTTATTTTATGATTAATTAATAATTGCATTTGGCTAAAAGGTTTGGCTGAAGTTAACAATACCCAAATGGAGCCAGATATGGTAGTGGTGAAAGGGATGTTTGGACTGTTATTCTCTTATTCAGTTGTCATGTGATTGCTAATAAAAACATACTTTTTTATTTTAAATATTCACTTTTTTAAAAAAATATTATCTATTTTATACAATATTTTATTAAAATATTACTTTTTAATCAATTTTTATAACTCTCTTAGATCATTTTTTTTTCTTTTTGTCTATATAAGTAAAGACTTATTAAAAAAAATATATTTGAATGTGAATAGTAATTGTGTATATTTATATAATTACCATAATAATAATTTAAAAGGTAAACTACGTATTTGGTCCTTATCCTATATACTATATTTTAATTTGATTCTTAACCTTTCAATTGATTCAATTTGGTCTCTAACTTTTCAGTACTATGTCAATTTAGTCTCTACCATTATCTTTTTTATAAAAATTGTTGATATGTTTATAATGGCCAATGTACGGTTTTCAGCCCATTGTTGGGAAGCTCATGGACCATAGGTTGGATAAAAGTCCTTCATCAAGCCCAGTCCATGATGCTTGATTGAGATAATTGTAGGCCGTTTCATTCTCGGGGTTTAATGTATCTTGGGGCCCACTCTGAGGTACCTCGATAATGATTTGAGGGAGGTCGTCGTCAAGCAGCATCAGGCTTCTATTGCAAGTCCCAAGACTAATGCACCTATTTCCAAAGTGGGGCCCCTTTTTGTCAGAAATAATCCTGAAGGACTCCCACCTACAAGAAAAATCATGGAAAGTGATCATTACTAACCCACTCAGGAAGCCTATAAATAATAAGAAAATGAAGGAGAAAATGTCAGACACTTCAGGGAGAGGGACCAAAGAGTTAGCGTGAGTAAGAAATCAAGGGCAAGCTTGCTCGAAAGGACTAGTTAATTGCACTTTAGGAAAGAACCTTTGCCCTTAGGAGCTTCCCATTATAGGATATCCTTATACCCATAACAATAAATAGTTTCTAAGCCCATTAGCCAAGCTGCATGCTCCATAGCTAAAATAAAAAATTAGCTTCCGTTGATGTGAGAATAAACTTAAATTTTATTTTGACCGTTTGTCATGTCAGTAATTTTCATTTAAGATATAACGGTTATGACTAAATTGACATGATATTGAAAGTTTAGTGACCAAATTAACACGATTGAAAAGTTATGGACTAAATTGAAATATAGCATAAAGTTATAGACAAAATATATAGTTTACCCTAATTTAAATTAACACAAATTTACATGGGACGACACGAGTAACTTTTGGAGTTAGATTTGCAAAATTTATACATACATGACCGATGTCAATGGGAGTGTAGTCAATTGGAAAGCTGAGAGAGACTGCTCAGACTGTACCTGTGAATTGTGACTGCCAAATTTGTTGTCTACTGTGCTGCTAATGGGAGTTAAAATTTTTTTTAGGGCCCAATGACCCGTCCCTTGGATAATGTTTTCCCTTTATAATGGTAAAACTCGATTCTCTATCATTTTGGGCTAAAACTGGGCTTGCGTAACTGATTCCTCCACCCTTTATTAGAGGGGTTGAACAAGATTTGAACAACCTCGCAACAGAGTCAAACAATGGAGCTTTTTAGACTCAGAAATCAAAATATTATCCCATAAAGCTGAAAGACAAACGCAATGCATTCCTAACCCTACGTAGCCTTTGGATTCAACCCACTCCAATACCTAAACATGTCACCCAGCTAGCCTCATACACACTCTCACAAATCATCATCATATAATACTAGAATTATAGGATAGAGACAACAAATTGACAAAGAAAGCGGTGGGCCAACAATTTCACAAGACTTTAGAAGAAGATACATTGATTTTTGGTAAACGAAGAAGAGATATTGTTGAATTGAATAGAAAGTATCGTCCCCATTGACAATGACAAATATTTTTAAGTTTCAATTTTTTAGGAAATGATTTCACGTACCTTTTCTTGGTCTGAACCAGCGTTTATATAGTGTCTTAAAAGCGGTTACTGGATTTGTAACCTCCCCTTGATTTAAGGAGGTTTGTATTTGAATATAACTTCCAACTGTTTAGGAGTTACCCTTTTTGTGCACAACGGTCACTTGGGGGTTACTCGTATAATACGGAGACATCTTACACCTTCATAAATTTTCCAAGTGCCCACGTGTCGTCTATAATTCCTCGTCCTGAGGTCTTCAAGGCAGCTTACCTCGTCTTGAGCAAGTCAAGGCAGCTTACCTCGTCTTGAGCAAGTCAAGACAGCCTACCTCGTCTTGAGCACGTCAAGACAGCTTACCTCGTCTTGAGAAAGTCAAGGCAACCTACCTCGTCTTGAGAAAGTCAAGGCAGCCTACCTCGTCTTAAGCACCTTGCTCGTCCAGGACGATCCCTATGGACAATTTAGGAGTTGTGTTTTATCACACCCCATCAATATATATATATATATATATATATATAAAACCGAAACCTCTAAAACTCTCACAAATTTCCACATCAACACTATATTTAAATAAAATTATTTTTGCTTATTCCAAACTTAACAAGGAGTGAAACTCTATCTCTCTAAATCCAAAACCTCTGAAACTCTCACAATTTTCCACGTCAGCACAATATTTAATAAAATTATCAGTTTATTTAAATTGAATTATTTTTGTTTAGTCCAAACTTAACAAAGAGTGGAACTCTATCTCTCCAACAAGTCCAAATTAAACTCAAACTCATCATTATCAATTTTTAAAACAAATTTTACACATCAGCATTACTCAAATAAATTTAATAATTAATTAATGAAAAAAAAACCCTTAACCCAAGTTAGACTTCTAGCCAAATACAATAACAACCTCCCACTGTCTCTACTCTCTCCTATTTAAGAACTGTTATCCCTCTTTTCTTAGTCTCTTCAAACGTAGCATATCATTGCTCCAGAACTCTCCTGCCATCATTAACAAAAATACAGAGACCAAAGGTAGGGTGTTGCATGCTGATAAGGATAATTTTGTAATTAAATCGTGACGAAAGAAAAGGTGATGGACACAATAATCTCGTCGGTATTGCTTATTACAGACGACTACATCATAGAGTCTACAGCTTCATATCGAGGCTGACGACCCTATCTTGGTGATGACACCAAAGGCTGACGAAAACAAGCTGAAAAGGGTAAGCAAGCCTCCGTCGGATTTGATATGGCCTTGCTTAATCTCCACGTATACGTATATAAGGAGACATCTTGCACTACACACTTAACCCTAATAAAAAAGACTCCTACAAAGAAAAAAACTTTATGAGATGCGCAAATCCAAGAGGTTCTCTCTTAGAAGGAAAGAACTTATTGGCCAAGGCGCGGATGTCAACCCTACACTACTATGAATACCCAAAAACCCTCACAAACCAAGGTACGCATAATTCACCTCAACTCTAGTACTCTAGAGTTGTAAACAAGAGATTTCTCTAACTTGATCATCAGAGGATATTTGGCTGGCATCACACCGGTACTCCTCTTAGGGTCTTCAGCTTTTGTATTGTGCAGGTTCTTGTCGAGAGCACGTGACGACTGCGTGACTTACTAATGATTCTCAGCATCAAGTACCCGGGCAAGGTCAAAAAGGCCTGACGCCCCCAAGTCTTCCGTCGCCTGCTTAGCACAAGGATCTACCTCCTCACTTTTGAGGATGAACTCCATTACCTCTACGGCGTAGTCCTTATGGGTGAGAAGGCGATGGTCGGGTCCCTGAGTGATGAGGCCTGATGACGTCATAAGCCCCTTACCTACCTCGTGGCCAGACTTAGGAGGTGACAGCTTCTTGGGGGATTTATCCCCAGGGGTTATGGCAGCCTTCTTTCTAGGACGACCGTCCTTCTCATCGGTCTTCCTTTTAGTAGTCGTCTTCCTGACGGCCTTAAAGGCTAATGAGGACATCCCTACCCCCTTTGTTTTTTTCTCTTCTTCCTTCCTCTTGGCAGCAGTTGCTCACACCGACACTCTTTGCCTAGCTGCCTCCATTTCTGTAAAAGATAGGAGACAAGAATTAGAACAAGAGAAACGATTAAAATAAAGAGACGGGAGAAATTAAGGGATGTTTACGTTGACGGGAATAGGCGTTTAATCTACGAGCCTTTGGCGTTGGCTCCTGACCTCCGCAGTAAAGATGTAGAGTGTCGAGTGTAATCAGGTCTCAACACTTCCGCTCGTCCAATGGAATTGCTGTTACCCGACGGATAAAGTCTTCTTGTTCAACTGTGATATATGGGCGAACATTAGCTAAGAAGAAAAGTAGATGTTGTTAGAGATTTGAAATAAATGGACTAAGTTGAGAAGTAGACAGGATTAACCTGAATCCTTGACATAAGCCCAAGTGTTGTCAAAACCATGGGGTATCGTCTCCCACTCCTCCTGACGGCACACTCAGTTTGTCCATTTGACAAAAAAATACCTACCCTTCCAATTCCTATTGGAATCAGGCATGTCAAGTACCAACTTTAGTTGCTTCTTCCTTATTGCGAAGTGGTACATCCCCTAGAACGAGACGATATGTTGAGGTCGGTAGTATCGGAAAAACTCGTCAAGGGTAAGTTGACGGTTCCCGCTGTTTAGACGACCCCATAAAATCTCAGCCCTAATGAATATCCTCCAAGCATTGGGGGCAATTTGGTTGATGGACAAACCCATAAAGTTAGCCAACTAATGGTGAAGTGTCGTTAGTGGCAACCTCAATCCTGCTGAGAACATGGCATTGTACATGCCGACGTCTGCGGTCCTCCCTGAATAGTATCTCTCACCCTTCCCAGGGAGACAAATTGGTATGTCGTCCAGGATTTGGTAACAGTCGCGTAGAGTATTGAAGACCTTGTCGGATATCGTCGGAAGAAAGTTGTTGACGGCCCACGACTTGGGAAGGATGAAAGGACGATCATCACCAGGGCCTCTCGAAGTACTCTCTAAGGCCTTCTCACCACCATTGCTTTCATCCTCGTTACTCACTCTTTCTTCCTCCTTACCACCATTGTTTTCATCACCGTCACTTATTCTCTCCTCGTCCCCTTCATCACCCTCATCTTCTCCTCTACAACTTCCTAGTTCCTTGTCAGAAGATTGGGCTGACGTCTCCCTCTCTAACGACTAGGAGAAGCCCTCCTTGGGTTCACTACCTTGATTGGAAGACCTCGTCGTAACCCACTCCCTTGCGAATCGTCGATTGTTCACTCGTTGCTTCTCTAGACATCTGACTACCTACAAGCGACGGTTTCATTCTAAGAACCTAAGATGACAGCCTCACTATAGAATTAATTAACTAGAAAAATGAAAGTAAAGCATGGAATCAAAGAAAAGAGAACTTACAAGTGGGCGATTCCTTGAAAAAAAGGACGGTCCTGAAAAGGCGATGGTAATGAAGACAGCGCGAGTAGAAGGCCGACTGGGGAGAGGAGTTCAAAAAGCGACGGACTCTTTCTCTCAAGATCAGCGAAGGATGAAATGTTGGAAATGAGGGAGGAATTGAAATATATATATAGGCAAAGAATGCATAGAAGACGAAGTGACACACTTGTCCAGAAATGGAACCAATTAGTTCGCGCCACATGTTCAAGCATTTAATAAAGGCGGCTTGAGGCATCACACATTAATGACCTTTTTGACGATGATAACTCCATAACCCATCAGTCAAAGCTGACGAGGCTATGGAGTAGGAGGCAATTGATAAGGATAATTTTGTAATTAAACCATGACAAAAGAAAAGGTGACAGACACAATAATCTCGTCGGCATTGCTTATTATAGACGACTACATCATAAAGTCTACAGCTTCATACTGAGGCTGACGAGAACAAGCTGAAGAGGATAAGCAAGCCTTCGTCGAATCTGATATGGCTTTGCTTGATCTTCATGCATACATGTATAAGGAGACATCTTGCACGACATGTTTAACCCTAATAAAAAAGACTCCTACAAGGAAAGAAACTCTATGAGATGTGCAAATCCAAGAGGTTCTCTCTTAGAAGGAAAGAACTTATTGACCAAGGCACGGATGTCAACCCTACATTACTATCAATACCCAAAAACCCTCACAAACTAAGGTACGCATAATTCACCCCAGCTCTGGTACTTTAAAGTTGTGAATAAGAGATTTCTTTAACTTGACCGTCGGAGGGTATTTGGTCGGTACCACACCAGTACTCCTCTTAGGGTCTACAACTTTTGTGTTGTGCAGGTTCTTGTCGAGAGCACGTGAGAACCATGTGACTTATTGATGATTTTCGGCATCATCACATGCCAAGTTGACTATTGAAGACCAAGGTCAAGTTTCTCATTAAGTCATGTATTTGTTTTAGTCTGAGGAACTGACTTAGGATTGACCAATAAAAAAAAAAAAGCGAGAGTAAGTGACACTAACACGGTGACACACTCTCTGTGTTCTTTCGCCTTCTTCATGAACCTTGGTTATTTTCATTCTCTTTGGTGAAACTTTGACACTTAAAGACTCCTATATACGTAATATTCTTTCTTCATCTACAAGTTTCATTGATGTGGGTGTCTATTGAAACTGATCAAACTTCAAAGGGATTGTCTTTTTGTCATTTCTTTTATTGGGTCAAATTTTTTGTGTTTGTATTTTTTTTTTTTTTTTTTTTTGGGTTGAAATTGGTTGGAATCTTCAAGTAGTAAAGGGGTTGATGCATCTTTGCTTTATAATATCATGATAACGTGACGGACAATACATGTAGCAAAAAATTTGACCAAGTTACATATTTCTAAGTGTCAGGCCACAAATGCGTTGACCCCTTGTGATAACTTAGATTAATTAATTAGCCCAGTTTTTAATTAATCAAATTAACATGCAATATCACGTGGCAGCACAAACAAATCACCAAACTAAGTTAAGCAGCGGAAAATAAATAACAAGGTGATTTGTTCACGAATGGGGAAAACCCTTACGGCAAAAACCCCACCGGGTGATTTAAGGTCACCACTCCCGAAACTCCACTATTATCACAACAAGCAGTTACAAGTAAGGAATCCCAAGTACCTCACCAACCTACAGTTGAACTCTTACCCCAATACCCAATTGGACTTGTTCTGTAGTGACAGTTTCTCCTTTTAATGCACGGCTCCCAAGTACATGACTAACCAGATGCGCGGATCCCAGTACGCGACTTCAAACACCAACTAGAGAGAGAGAGAGAGTTGGCTGCAAAGTTCTTCAAATCATCAAGGATGAACTAGGGCACGAACTTTGTCTATCAGATCACAAATTGCATGAACAACAAGTTCTCAATGAATGTGCAACTTGTATCTTGTGATCTCCTGCTTGACGGCCCTTAAAATAATCCTTTTATATGTCTAGGGTTAGGAGAAAAGAAGTCCCAAAGACACACTCACGGATTAGACTTGAAACAGACCTGGAAATCTGTTTTCTTTAATTTTCGACAGATAGAGGTGTCGAGAGGTGTCGAGATAGCTGTCGAGGCTCGGGCAAAACAGCTCCTTTAAAGCTCGATAGATGTATCTGTCGAGGTATGTGTCGAGCTTTAAAAACCTGCACTTCCTTGCTTGTTTCTTGGACAGACTTTGACGGCTTCAACACTTAACCTTGAACCACTGTTTCTTGAAGTGTTAAACTCATCCTAAATCTACCCAATTACAAGTAAAGTGCGTTTTGTCTAAGGATAAGCCAATTACATAAAATAACGACATATGTTCACAGACTTGAACTACATATGTCCTAACACTAAGCTTTCAAAACTTGGGTTTATTTTGTAAAAATTGTAAGTTTTCCTGTGAGGTTTAATGTATGTTAAAAGCTAATGTAAAGATTTTTGGAATTTTTTATATTAATGTGTATGTATGTATGTATTGGGTTTAATTGAATTGGAATTATTTTTGAAACTTTGGATTTGGTTGAATCGGAAAAAGTATGTTCCAATATTTGGAGTCTTTATCCAATATTTTGTTGTATATATATTCACAATTTCAATTGTTCTTCTATTTATCGTGGATAATAATATTGTTATTTGCAATCATTATGATATGGTATCAATGACGTGATCATTCCAAATAATTTCCTTTTGAGCTTAGATAAAATCTATTTATGATTTTAAAAAATTACAATCAGAAGGCTTTTGAACTTAATTTTTTTATAAAAATTATTGGAAACGTTGACTTCTACTAAACTCCCTCATTTATGGCTTTATCAAAAGAAAACCCTTACGGAAGTACTTCTATTAAACTCCCTCATTTATAACATCTGGTATGCAGCTAAATGTAACATCAATTTAGTTAAAACTCTATTAGCTAAGTTTTAAAAAAACTAAAATTCTATTCCAACTAAAATTCAATTTTAAAAATTTTCAAAAACTATAAATTTTATTTTAATTTTTTTTATCATCTATCATAACAATTTTATATGGTAATATAATAAAATTTATACATTACATACAATCATTACTCTAGTTACCTTCCAAATGATGGAAGATATGAGAGTGTAATTTGTAGATTTATTATCAATATAACATAGATAATTATATTAGTTGTGGATAGTAAATTTAATTACAACTGAGCATTTTGTGAAATGCGAAGTCTTTGCAGAAACGGAACTGCACTTGAGCTGGCCCCTCTCAAATTTTGAAAAATTAACTAGTAGTATGTATAGGCTATACAAAAATTCTAACTTTTGACCTTAAATTGTATATACTTGTCCCCTTCTCCAAATATTTTTATAAATTGACCCATGAAATTTTCCAAATTGTTTTAATCAAACCATCCATTTGCTGTGTTGCCCCAAAAATATCATGAAAATCCATTAGACAAACTAATTCATAAATCTAGATAATTAGAAAAACCTTTAGACAATCACAAATCCAGTATAAAAAAAAAATACCAACAACATAAGTACAAATGACAAATCCTTAGAAAAACAATCCTTTAGTGCAGCACCACCACCATCATCTTCTACTTCTTTGGCTGGCTGCATCTCTGCTGCCTTCTTCTTCTTCTATTTATTTATTTATTTATTTTATTCTAACTTCACAACCTTTAGACTTCTATGCATGCCTTCTCTCTATTTTGCAAAATGATGATTGACAAAGGCACATTGGAGATTGTGGCAAGATGGCTACGACTCATTGTGGTTCTTGTGGCCAACATAAAGCCACGTGCACTTAATTTTTTTTTTGGGTCTAATCAAATAGTATATACTATCGTATATTCATAAAGTTATCTTAAGATGAATGTAGTAGTATACTACCTTATATCTATTAATTGTGTTGTAACTTTATTGTGTTAATAAATTACTAAAAATAACATTGTTGTGGCTTGTGAGGTTTTTTTTTTTTTAATTTAAAATTTTAAACTAAAGAACTAAATATCAAAAAAAAAATATATATATATATATATATTAATTTTTATATAGGTTAAAGATTCCTGGCTTTGTAAGTCAATAAATTGTTACATAGGATAAATTTCTAAAAATTAATATTAGAATACATCTACAAATATGATATTATGATATGTCTGCATTTTTTGGTTAGCTAAAATCAACACTGCAAAATTTTTTTTTGATTATGCTAGCCCACTTCAAGTTCAAATCCTGGTTTCATCCCTGGAGTCAGCACCATAGAATAACTATAATGTTGTAAGCCCCGCCAATATGTGTTATATGGACTAATGATATGAAAGAAAAAGAACTTTCTAAACCTTTATTTTGAACAAAATTACTTATTTTCATTCAATTTTAAGTATTTTCAAATCTTACCTTTTTTTTTTTTTTTTAACCAATCATATACCTTTAAATAAAATAAATATATTTAATTTTTGCTCTTTTTTTTTTATTATTTTTTTTATGCAATTATCCTGTGCCTGCGCATGTTAGCGAATAGTTTTTATTTTTATAAAAGCCAGACACTGAACTTGTGGACTGATACTTTTACAATCTCTCTCTCACACACATTGAGACCAGAAAGAAAGACTGCAACATTAGTATTATGGAGAACGAGAGCACAGAGATTCGGAACGAAGCTAGGATAGCCATAATGGAGCTAGCCAACATGATCAGCGTGCCCATGTCCCTAAACGCCGTCGTCCGCCTCAACGTCGCTGATGCCATCTGGCAAGGTGGGTCCAACTCGCCTCTCACCGCCTCTCAGATCCTGAGACTTGTCCTCCCCTCTGGTCATCAAGGGGACCCAGAGAATCTCCAGCGCATCCTCCGCATGCTCACCAGCTACGGCGTGTTCGCGGAACACCTTATCAAAACCCCAGACTCCGACACCTCGGAGAGACAGTATTCTCTGACCGAGGTAGGGAAAACTCTGGTCACAGACAGCGAGGGATTATCCTATGCTTCGTACGTGCTGCAGCACCATCAGGACGAGCTGATGAGAGCGTGGCCGTTGGTCCACGAGGCTGTGGTGGACCCCACTTTGGAGCCATTTGTGAAAGCCAACGGTGAGCCTGCGTACTCGTACTATGGGAAAAGGCCGGAGATGAACGGTCTGATGGTGAAGGCTATGTCCGGTGCATCTGTGCCGTTCATAAAGGCGTTTTTGGAAGCCTATGATGGGTTTGGTGGAGTGAGAACACTGGTTGATGTGGGTGGGAGTGCAGGGGATTGCTTGAGGATGATATTGAAGAAGCATCCTCATGTTAAGGAAGGGATCAACTTTGATTTGCCTGAGGTCGTCGCCAAAGCACCCATTATTCCCGGTAAGATTTTACTTTCTTCACTTCTTTTATCGATTCAATTGCTTTATTTTTTGGTTTACTCCACGATGAAATCTTATCATTTTTTTATTTTTTTGGGGAAAATGAAAAGATTGGACTTTATTGTGTTCGCAACATTTTTTTTTTTTAATTGATTTTTAACTTATGCCATCCGGTGATTGTGCTTTCTATCATTATACCAAAACAACCATCGATCTTTTGGTGTTGGCAAAATCCCAAATCTTATATTATGTTAGCAATAGCTTTTATATATATATAAATGTAATCTTGACTTTATCAAGATTTGGTTGTGTTAACAAAAAGGATGCAAAAAGAATAAAAAAAAAACTGTTAAGAAGTTGTGAAAAAGTAAAAAGGTTGTAAAAAGTAATAATAAAAAAACAAAAAAGCTCCAAAAAACTGCAAAAAAAAATTAATTTCAGAACGCTTAGTTGGTAGGCTTTAGTGGGGGACACAACTTACATTCGTGACAACTTATATTCATGGGCCCCATTGATTTCTATTATCACTCAAACAATTCTCTAATTGTAAAAAGTTTTATGGAAAAAAAATTGTGTTTTAAATAGATATCAAAATTATGATAATGAAATATTTATAAAGAAAAAGTTTAGCTTCAGTTTAAAACTATCTTTTTCCATTTCATTATATAGTGATTCGAAAGAGAGCATCTATACCTAGTTTTAGATCACTTGACTTTTTTAGTAAGTTGTGTGATTTGTTTAAATAGTAAACATGAATAATTTTATAAATAATTTCATATTTGCTTGTTCTGTGATGTGAGAACACTGAGAAGCAACAGAGAGAATGAGAGGGGAAAAAAACAAAGCAGGAGGAAAGAGAAAGAATTGATATAATAAGTAGCTGGTATAATGTTTTAATTCAAGAAATCTAATTGCTAATATACAGTAATCCATCAGACTTGGTAAGCTACTGACCTACTGTTCATGAGCCAAAAAAAATTTTGAGTTTAGAGAATTCATTGGAGACCATTTTTATGGTCTCATTCTCTATTATAGAGGTTTTTATGCTTTTAGCTACACAGTTAGGGATGCTATAAAATCGATATGGAGCTAAATTTTGTCCAAATTTAATCAATTTATTTCTAAATGAATTGGTAGGTTTTCTAGCGTTTTTATTATGGAGTTAGTTTAGGAATTTTAAGAGTATATTAATTTAGAATTTAAAATCTATTGACTTCTAAATTAATATACTCTTAAGAGTATATTAGTTTAGAATTTAAAATCTATTGACAGTCAAAAAAAAAATCTATTGACTTTGTTAGTGATAGCTTTTTTTAATCATTAATTCATTAATTAAAATTAAATGACCTTTTCAAGTTTCTTGTTGTTTGGTCATTATTTTAATAGAAACTCACTCAATTATATAAAAATTATTAATTCAAATCAAGTGGTGGTGATGCTGAGTGACATATAATATAATATAATATTAAACGATCACGTACGTAACGTGATAGCCATATTATTATAATTTTTTTTTAAATAGTGATATAGTGACATGATTTAAGTCATTATATTTTATTATTGAATTTTATCACATTCAATGAGTGTCACCAAACATTGAACTGTTTTGTAGGCTAATTCGAACAGTCGTCTTTAATAAAAGTTCTTTGCATTTTTTCTCAAATAATTTATTATTGATTTTTATCACATAGTCTGAATGAAAGAAGTGTCAGCAATGACCAAACATTAAATTTGTTTTATGGCTAATTTGAACAGTCGTCGTCAATAAAAGTTCTTTGTATTTTGAGAGATGTTACGTTTATGATATTTTTATAATATTTTTATAATAAATTATAGATAGTTAGTTATTATTGATTTAAATTTGAATCTATTACTAAAATTATTTTTTTGCCCCAGTAATAACAACCAATAACAACCTAACATTTAAAATTTATTATAAAAATATTATGAAAATATTGTAAATATATCATTTCTCTTGAATTTCTTCTTACATATGTAAAAAAATTCAACTCCTCAATAAGTGGAGCAGTTGCTCCTTGTCATAATTATCTTTACTTTCTTTCTTTCTTTCTTTTATACACTAACTGGGGGAGATATATAGGAGTTGCCAAGGGTCATTGGTTTATCTCTGACTGATTTATTTTCTCAATGGACGTTAGAAATATCAAATATGAGCTAAAGTTCAGGAATAGAAGAGGAATTGTCTGCAGATAGTCATGCCTAAATATTGCTAGTAGGATCATGCAAAACATGGGAAATTAATATACAATAAGTACATAAAATAGGCATTTTATATACATATATATTTACCTATGCATGTATTTTTAAAAAATTTCTTGTTTACTACTGTACAAAAAAATAATTTGAAAGATATATATTTTTTTGTAATTAAAAGTATAAAACACATATCACATATTATATTTTATGATTTTATCATACTTCATACTCCAATTTTACTAAAATTTAGTAATTTTATTGACATTATAATTGATAATTGTGTTAAGTAATTTTTTTTTTTTTTGATAAGCTTCACACCCAATAAATTTTGAACCCACAACCTCACTCTCCAAAAAATTATTATGGGATAGTGAAGTGTCAGTTAAGCTATATATAGCTTATTAATTAGTAAAGTAATATTATTATATACAATATCAATATCTTTTGATTCCATGGTTTATTATATTTAGATTAAAAATCAATATTATATATTTTTATTATAATTTAATTGATTTTTTCTTTAGCCTATTACTGTAATATATTTATTTAATTTGGATGATTAGATTTAAATATATATATATATATATAAACATATATATATATATATATATATACAATATTTTAAACTGAAAATCAAACTCTTTTGAAGTTTTAGTATATGAGAAAATAATTTTTTTTTTTTATTGTAATTGAAAAAAAAAAGTAAAAAACTAAACCGAAAGAAGCTTGTACCTATTCTATATTATCCTATCCTATCTCATATATGATAATAATACAATGAAATGTGTACTTATTCTATATTAATATTATCAGAAATTGTCCAACTCTACAACCGCTACCCTCACGGAAAAAAGCCAATTCTCTATCCATTCTTAATATTCCACTTTATACTTCACAAATTGCATTACGTCGTGTTTAATTTATTTTTTTCTCATTTTAAACTTTAGTTTTTTTAGAAAATATGCATAGCCCTCACTAGATCTAATTGTGTCACAAATCTCCAAGCTCATTTGAGAAGCAATTAAGGTAATGAAATATTGCATTCTAAGCCAAGAAGAGTTGAGACCAGAGAATGAATGGGATTGGTGTAATCCTAGAGTTTTTGTATTTGAATTTTATCTCCTAAATTTTGAGAATGTTTGAATCTTACACCTTAAAGTTTCAATATTTAGAGTATAAAATTTAAATTCTAAAATTTCAGGGTATAAAATCTAAACACTCTTAAATTTTAGGAGTATAATTTACAATTTACCTTAATTATTATATGAAAGGTTAGGCAAATTCCTATGAGAGGAATAGAGGATGTGAAAATTCGGTACATTTTTCCTTGTTAACACTACTCATAATTTTAACTTCACTCTTATTAGTTCATCATGATGTGACGTTATTTATTTATTTTTAAAGATAAAGATTTTTAGAAGAGTTGCCATTTTACAATACCAGCAGCTATGCGTTGTATTTCCTAAGTGTGGGTTTGGCAGCGAGGAGAGGGGAGGTGGGAATCCAATCATATAAAAGCCCGAAAAAAAAATATCATTATTATTATTAACATATTAACATATGGATTTTGCTAATGTGTGCCTTTAAGGCACACAATAATTAATTATTTTTTTAAAAAAATTTTCTTGGAAATTGAGAAAAGTATTGACAGTTTTTTCAATTTTCAAGAAAATGTTTCCAAAAATAGATGGTTTAATGTGTGCCTTACATATTACTCGAAACGTACTTTTTGTCTTATGTTTAAAGTTTAGAAATAAATAAATAATTAGTTTAGAAAAATAAAAGAAAAACTTACCTTTTTTTTTTTTGCCTTGTTCAGCAAAAAAAAAAAAAAAAACACTGACCTTTTTTCTCTTTTTTTCTTGCCTTTCACCAAAAAAGCTACCACCAACCTCAAATCGGCTGAAAATGTCGGGCCATAATTACTCAAATCCTTTTTTGTTTATATATAAGTAGAATAATTTTAGTTCTACATAAAAAATCACAATTTTTCCACGTGATAGATTGTGATTGTGATTGACTTTTAGTTAATTTCATATGGACATATAATTTTTTCTTTATTATTTAAAGTTTGTCATGTAAATGGTTGTAGCAAAAATTATGCAATTTTTTTGTGTTACTATTTTTTTTTTTTGATTAAACCTTATAAATAGAAAATATTCCATTTGATGGTGACTTTTTTTACTAATAAATCACTTGATGGTTACGTGCGACAACCATTCCACATGGCTAGTGACAGCCGTCGTTGTTTGTTTTGGCAGGCATAACCCACGTTGGTGGTGATATGTTCAAGTCTATTCCGGCTGCTGATGCTATCTTCATGAAGGTCTGTATGTTGAAAAACTCTCTCCCTCTCATATATAATTGTCCCCCAAAGTGAAAATCTCACATATTAATGGTCCCATAAGTGAAAATTTCTATGCTTTTGATGCATGCATCTATTCTATTGTCTCACATGTAACGGGTCCTACACGTAATTATGAAATTTATTCTAATTACGTGTCTTTTTAGGATCAGAATCCGATACAGCTAAAAACGTTTTGCATACTTTTACCTCGAAAATTTTTGAAAAAAGTGAGGTTAAATTATATTTGAGTATAATCTTCTTTTATAATCTTAATAATTGTAATGTTGTTTGACCTTACTAATATTTGGCAGTGGATCTTGACGACATGGACAGACGATGAATGCAAGTTGATTATGGAGAATTGTAACAAGGCAGTTCCAGTTGGAGGAAAGTTGATTATTTGTGAGCCCGTGCTGCCTGAGCAGTCTGATGAGAGTCATAGGACTCGTACACTCTTAGAAGGAGACATCTTTGTCATGACTGTCTATAGGACCAAGGGTAAGCATAGGACTGAAGAAGAATACAGGCAGCTTGGTCACTCAGCTGGTTTCAAACATTTCCGGCCATTCTATCTCAATGATTTCTTTACTATTCTGGAGTTCCAAAAGTGATTGAAATTTGAAAGTGATGAGTTGCTTAGTGAACTCCACCTGTATCAAAGAAAATGTCTGCCATGGGACTTGTTATAACTTGTAAGTGACTAGTGGTCATTACTGAAAAAATAAAATTAAAAACTAAGGCATCTTCTTCATCACTCAAATTGTACTTGTCTTTGATGGTCAAATCGCAAGCGCAGTCTCTGATTCTGTTTGGATACAGCTTCTCACGTTCACGTTTTGCCATTTTTTTTTTTTTTTTTTTTTTTTTTTTTTCCGATTCTGCTGGGGGACAGAGGCAGTGCGCGTACTGTACGTATACTATGCATGCACTGTTCACGTGCTTTTTCAACAATTTTTTATTAAAAATAGGTCCCGCAGTACTATTCACACGTTAAAAAATTATTTTGCTACAGTGTTTTCAGTTTCAGTTTTCAGTTCAGCAAAAATAAGCTCTATCCAAACGGACCCTTAATATAGGATTTGAACTTCGAAGTTAAGCATGAATATAACACGTTTTTATCCTAAAATAGAAAAAAGAACAACTGCAAAAGTTATGAGAAAAAAGGTTATAATGCAGCTGGTTTAAATTCTAGTAAGTAGTTTCTTCCGTCACTTTAAAAGCATGGCTTTAAAAATTAGACAAAGAAGAAGAAGAAGAGTAATTCTGGTTTTGGTTTAACGGGAGTTTTGATCAACTGTTGGAATGACGTGATGTAGCAAAAACCAAAATAATATATGAGGATAACGAGTAGTACACACAGCTATATTTTACAAAGGAAATCGTGACGTTTGAAATCATGACTTAAAGTCATAAGTTTCCTTGTAAATTGCTACTTGTGCGTACGTACAATATGTACAAAAGTGTGTGTAATAAACACTACTCTAACTATAAAATTGAAAAATAGAGAAATAAAAAATAGATACATAATTAGTACGTAAACTTACTTAGAGCTAGTACCAAATAAGAGAGAATAAACTTCTAGGAGTCAGCACTTAAGGCTGATTGGAGTGGCACTAGACCATTAAAAAGAATTCAAAAGAAATTTTATTAATCAATCAAATTGTAAATTATTTTTTTGCGCTTCCTAGTTCCTGCATCATACTCCCTTAGTTGGCGAAAATTAGTTCCCAATTTTTGCAATGTTGAAAGATAAAAATTCTGGTAAGACACTTGCACCAAATCCTGAATCTCTTTTACGAGCTCTAAGAACAAAGAAACCTCACATCTTATGGAAAGCGAAAAATCTAAACTATTGTTAACTATGTATGTGTGAGTAAGAGTCTCAAGTGAAGGGGAAAAAAAAGTAGTTAAGAAGTAATATAGCATAGTTAAACCTAAAGGTTCTAAACTGATATATTTAGGCTACTCAACTGTGTATAGATTGAAGGGGATGCCAAGATTGTGACTTGTGAGACACTCTTCCTTAACTGAGATTAGGATGGGAATTCCATTTATATATCATAATCCATAGACATACCTTGTTTGATTTATTGTTTGCCTTGGACTCCTAAATGGGTCGTCTCACAATTTGGCCCATTAGGCCTCTTTTTGTTTGACTTGGAACTCCATCATTGCTCTCTTCATTTATGGGCCCTTGTTGAGGTTGATGGGCCGGTTTCCTTCAAGTCTTTGTTTCTTCTTAATGAATTTATCATTGCTCACCCAAAAAAAAAAAAAAAAGAAGAAGAAGAAGAATATAAGCTTGAGCTCTTGGTTTGTCTGATTTGAAGTCTCTCTAGAAGTGTCATCTCCCTAACAACTAATCATGTTAAGTCTAAAGTCAGTGTGTTCCTGTTGTCATGTTGATTAACAAAGACTCCATGTTGCTTTTAAATCCATCACCTACCAATTGCGTAAAACTTAATTTTAATGCCAGCAAGTAACTAATAGCTCCCAGACGAGCATAGTTGTACTTCTTTTATGATTTTTTTTTTTTTTTGGGAGAAGATTCTTTTATGATTAATTAATAATTGCATTTGGCTAAAAGGTTTGGGTGAAGTTAACAATACCCAAATGGAGCCAGATATGGTAGTGGTGAAAGGGATGTTTGGACTATCATTCTCTTATTCAGTTGCCATGTGATTGCTAATAAAAACATACTTTTTTATTTTAAATAATCACTTTTAAAAAAAATATTATCTATTTTATACAATATTTTATTAAAATATTAATTTTTAATTAATTTTTATAACTCTCTCAAATCATTTTTTTCTTTTTGTCTATATAAGTAAAGACTTATTAAAAAAATATATATTTGCATGTGAATAGTAATTGTGTATATTTATATAATTACCATAATAATAATTTAAAAGGTAAACTATATATTTGGCCCTTATCCTATATACTATATTTTAATTTGATTCATAACTTTTCAATTAATTCAATTTGGTCTCTAACCTTTCAGTACTATGTCAATTTAGTCCCTACCATTATCTTTTAGATAAAAATTATTGATATGTTTATAATGGCCAATGTACGGTTTTCAACCCATTGTTGGGAAGCTCATGGACCATAGGTTGGATAAAAGTCCTTCATCAAGCCCAGTCCATGATGCTCGGCTGAGATTAATTGTGGACCATAGATTGGATAAAAGTCCTTCATCAAGCCCAGTCCATAATGCTTAGCTAAGATAATTGTGGGCTATTTCATTCTCTGGGTTTAATGTATCTCGGGGCCCACTCTGAGGTACCTCGATAATGCTTTAAGAGAGGTCGCCGTTGAGCAGCATCGGGCGTCTATTGCAAGTCCCAAGACTAACGCACCTATTTCCAAAGTGGAGCCTATTTTTGTCAGAAATAATCCTAAAGGACTCCCACTTACAAGAATAATCATGAAAAGTGATCATTACTGACCCACTCAAGAAGCCTATAAATAATAGGAAAATGAAGGAGGAAATGTCAGACACTTTAGGGAGAGGGACCAGAGAGTTAGAGTAAGTAAGAGAGAAATCAAGGGCAAGCTAGCTCGAGAGGACTAGTTAATTGCACTTTAGGTAAAAACTTTTGCCCTTAGGAGCTTCCCATTACAAGATATCCTTATACCCATAACAATAAATAGATTCTAAGCCCATTAGCCGAGCTGCATGCTTCATAGCTAAAATAAAAAATTAGCTTCTGTTGATTTGAGAATAAACTTAAATTTTATTTTGGCCGTTTGTCATGTCAGTAATTTTCATTTAAGATATAACGGTTGTGACTAAATTAAGACGACATTGAAAGTTTAGTGACCAAATTGACACGATTAAAAAGTTATAGACTAAATTGAAATATAGTGTAAAGTTATAAACAAAATATGTAGTCTACCATAATTTAAATTAACACAAATTTACATGGGACGACACGAGTAACTTTTGGAGTTAGATTTGCAAAATTTATCCACACATGACCGATGTCAATGTGAGTGTAGTCAATTGGAAAGCAGAGAGAAACTGCTCAGACTGTACCTGTGAATTGTGACTGCCAAATTTGTTGTCTACTGTGCTGCTAATGGGAGTTAAAAAAGTTTTTAGGGCCCAATGACCCGTCCCCTGGATAATGTTTTCCCTTTATAATGGAAATACTCAATTCCCTATCATTTTGGGCTAAGGCTGGGCTTGCCTAACTGATTCCTCCACCCTTTATTGGAGGGGTTGAACAAGATTTGAACAACCTCGCAAACAACCTCGCAACAGAGTCAAACAATGGAGCTTTTTAGACTCAGAAATCAAAATATTATCCCATAAAGCTGAAAGACAAACGCAATGCATTCCTAACCCTACGTAGCCTTTGGATTCAACCCACTCCAATACCTAAACATGTCACCCAGCTAGCCTCATACACACTCTCACAAATCATCATCATATAATACTAGAATTATAGGATAGAGACAACAAATTGACAAAGAAAGCGGTGGGCCAACAATTTCAGAAGACTTTAGAAGAAGATACATTGATTTTTGGTAAACGAAGAAGGGATATTGTTGAATTGAATAGAAAGTATCGTCCCCATTGACAATGACGAAGCACACAACACCCATGGCCCATAGAATATACGTCGATGGCGTTGAGAAATGCCCTACTGGTTACAACAATAATATTCCACAAACCCCACTATTTCATTTTTATTTTTATTTTATTAGATTTCTCTTAGACTGTATCACTTAAACAATATCCATTAAAACCGCCCCATTTTATATTTATTTATTGTTATACTCTTATCTTTTGGCAATGAAGCCAAGGAATTGTAGAACTTACTTTGTCATGTTACTATGCAATGAGTCCATTACACGTCAACAAACTTAGCACTGCCCTGATTCTTGCCTCGGAGAAGTGTGAATTTTTCACTATTTATTTATTAATAATTAATGGGCCCGATTAACCATTGTCGAATTACATTTAATCAAGATTAAGTGTTTTTGAAGTGAGCACGACTTTCAGTTCCGTTCAAAAGGTATTTGTTTATTTGTTTTTGTCGCTATCTCATACAGTGAACCTCCTCCTCGATATTTATGTGTTTTTGAAGTCAACACGACTCTCATTTATACAAAAAGGGTATTTGTCTATATGTTTTTATTACTACCTAATTAAGTGAACTTCTTCTTCGATTTTTATATGCTTTTGAAGTTAAAGACAACTTTTAGTTAAGCAAAAGGGTATTTGTTATCTATTTTTGTTACCATTTGATATAGTGAACCCCCTTCTCAATTTTCATGTATTCTTGAAGTCAACACGACTTTTAGTTAAGCAGAAAGGGTAATTGTCTATTTATTTTTGTTACTACCTGATGCAGTTAACCTCCTTCTCGATTTTCATGTGTTTTTAAAGCCAACACAACTTTTAATTAAGTTAAAAATGTATTTATTTATTTGTTTTTGCTACTTCCGGGTACAAGCAAACCCCCTCCTCGATTTGCTGCTTAACAATGAATATGGAAATGAAGTAGCGTTGACAAATTTCATAATTAATTAAATAAATAACGAGCGTTCCTGAGCTAGCGACCATTGGGTCCGGCAGTTTCAGACTCGCAACAACTTAAATGAGTTAAATTCCATTGTTATTAGTTACTTATTAGGCTCTCACTCACACACATAGAGACACACACAGTCTCTCTATCTCATTCTTCCCTATGAAACGCCTAAGGAGGAAAGTAAAATAACACCCTTCACAACAATGACCAGCTAGCTAACGCTCTCTCTTTCTCTCTCTCTCTTTCTCTCTCTCTCATTACCTGGTTGGTAGTAAATTGATAATGGTGGTTGAGGAGGTGATGGAATTTGCGTTTGAATTGGTGAGAGAGAGATAGAGCAAGTAGCTAATTAATGTGAGCACCAATTATCAGAGGAAAAGGATAGAAATCAGAAAACAATGTTCAGGTTGCACAAGAACAGGCATGCCAAATCAGGAGAGAGAGTTGATTTCAACTTCTCCAACTTTAAGGCCCTTCAGGTATTTACTTTTTTTTTTTTTTGGCTTTCAATGAAACATCATTCTTAAAGAACATGGTAATTTTGAATTTGTTGGAATCAGATGTGTAATGTATATGTTAGCCCAAACTGCCAATGTTATTTACAAGTTCTGAATAATGTTGATTCTGATTCATTTGATCACTGAGATAATAAGTTATTGATCCCAGAAAAAGCAAAAGGAATGGTGTGAATTATGAGCCAAGAAAACAGTAACATATAGCAGTTAGATATAGAAAAATTAATGTAGCTAAAGGTTTTAGAAACAGAGGAGTCGGGCAAGTATGATTCTGCTATGCTCCTTATTCATTTTGTGGCTACAATCAGTTGTTATGGGAAGTTTCTATTAATGGGTATTTGCTAATTGTAGAGATGAATGTGGGATGTTTAGAAATGCAATACAAGGAAACTTTTTGTTGAAGTTGGGTGTTGTGAATGTAGAAGCAATTATAACTGTGAATTTTATTATTGATTGTGTGTTTAACCTCTAGAAAGGATCTAAGAAGTGGAATTATTAACATTGGTTAGATTTAGGTCCAATGTAGAGTCGATTCGGCGACCCAAGCCTTCAAATCTCACCTGCCAAGGGCTGAAATTTTTACTGTTTAGTTGTATATTTATCAAAATTTTCACCTTTGAAAATTATGAGGAACCCTTTATTGTAAAGGTCAGCTACTACCATATCAAATTAGTCGCCGGGGGAGGGGGGGGGGGGCGGGATTTTTGGGTTCAGTTGAGCTGTCACAAGCTTTGGAAGGATTTTTTGTTCAGTAGTTACATACTATTTGCTTACTACTATTTTTTTTTTGGCAAAAGGTACCAAAAGGCTGGGACAAGTTGGTTGTATCTATTATCTCTGTCGAAACTGGGAAAACAATTGTGAAATCAAGCAAAGCACTTGTACATAATGGAAGTTGTCAGTGGACGGATTCTATTTCAGAAACTATATGTGTTTCACAGGATGACTCTTCAAAGGAGCTACATGATTGTTTCTTCAAGCTTGTTGTCTCCATGGTATTGTTGTTTCTACCACATACTCTTTCTTTGTTCATTAACCTTTTTTCATCTTCCTTTTTTCTTTCCTGCTAAATGAGATATGATTCATGACATTCTCTCTTTGCCAATTTTCCAGCCTCTAAATAAATTTTGATTGCGCTTCTTGTACTTGTTTTTTTTTTTTTTTTTTTTTTTTTTTTTTTTTTCAGTTTATCTTTTAGAATGTGTGTTATAGACTTATAGTCATCAACTCCATCTGTTTAAACATTCTGGTTATCTAAATAATTTTGGATGACTTTCTTACTGTAGGGTTCAGCTAGATCTGGCATCCTTGGAGAGGCTACAGTCAATATGACAGGCTATATGAGTTCACCTGCTCCTGTTCCAGTTTCACTAAGACTGAAAAAGTGCAATCATGGGACAATTTTACAAGTGAGTTCTACAATTGTATGCTATTTGTTTCTTGCTGTTTGTTTAGACTTTGCCACGTTACACATCATTAGAAAAAAAAATTGGGACCTTCTTCTTATACCTATCTGGTTCTTTTTCCCCCTTCTGGGAGAGATAGTTTATGTCTTTATTATGATAGCAACATCCTGCTCTAATCAGTGGAGAAGCACATAAAGAGTATTGTGTGATCAAAGAATACTTATGAAGTTGAAGGAAAAATTTTATTGGACTGCTATTAGACTCAGTATGCGTTGTGGTATTGAAAGTTAGACCATGAAGAAGTAACATATTCACGCTAAAATGAGAATAGTAAGGTGAATAGGTGGAAATACACGGAAAGATAGGATTCGAAATGAGGAAATTAGTTTAAATATAGGGGTAGCCCTATTGATGAAAAGATAAAGAAGAGTCGCTTGACATGTTTTGGTCATGTTCATAGGAGAGCGATTAATGCACCAATTAGAAAGTGTGTGTTGATTCAAGTTGAAGGAATGAAAAAAAGGTAGAGGAAGACCAGAAATAACATTAGTAAAAGTAGTAAAAGGGACATGTCAATTATGAAAGTAACAAACAATATGACTTAGGATATAATAGAGTGGCGGAAAAGAATACATGTGGCTGACCAACCTGTTTAGGATCCATAGCTAACCCCAAAAATTTTGAGACTAATGCTTGTAGTAGTCTTAGCCAGCTAAGATATATAAGGGAGTTGAGACAATGACGTTAAATGAATGGAAAATCTTGAAAATGATTGTTGATGAGAATCAACTCGTTTGGTACTAAAATCTAAAGACTGTAGTCAACCTGGAAATTGATTCAATTTCATCAATTTTGATAAACTATAACTTGTCTCAAAATTTTAAGCTAATAGGAAAGGATGAATTAATCAAATCATTATTATGACATTCCTCCTCTCATGTGGGCCCAATATCCCCCTTAATTAGTGTGCTTAACCTGTGAAAATTTTAATATTCTAAATGGGCGGTAGATTGGAGACAAAGTTCAAATTTAGGGCTTCTTGCTCTAGTTCCATGATTAACTACCTCCTATCCCAAAAGTTTAAGCTGATAGGAAATCATGAATTTAATCATTTAAACATTATTTTAACAAATTTTGACATAATTCTAGTCATTAATCTTACTATAAGTTTTTACTGTGCACTGAACTGTGGCAATTATTACAAAATAGTTTCCTCAGTTTTTGTAACTATAAAGGAATGTACATTGTGGGGGTTGTCTACAGAAATCCTTCTTGTCAGTGTGTGCTTGTGATGATATCTTAGGTCAGAATGATTCTGTCCATGAAACAAACAGGACCAACTTTTTAGTTTTTCAGGCATAGCCTATTTTTAGATTAGTGGGATTTGATATTGGTATTACTAGGACAGACTTTATGAATTTCCCAAAGTTGCTAGCATTATGCAGGCTGAAACAGGATAAGAGGCATGTTCTGTGATAAGATAGTTAAAAACAGATTTTAAAAAGTACTGAAGTGGGACTTAAGAATATTTTGTGATTGATTAGATTTTCCGGTATAAGGATGATGTAGAGTAATGGAAATTTGACTTACTGGAGAAGGGGATGTTGTAGAAGGGGGCTGCGGATTTAGGGGTGTATGTTTTTCTATAGTTGAAATTTGGCTACAGTAGTTTTATGCTGATATTAGCTCAGTTTAAAAGGATGAATCTTGATCATTACATATTTATCGGTATGTGGGTGAGAACATGAGGTCCTTGTACTTAGTTGAGAATTCATTTTTCTTTACATTTTAATCTCTCCCCTGACATTATGAATTTTCCATGTCTTTACTCTTTCAGCATAGAACATTTTGGGATTTTAGTAGTAAATATAGTTGTAGTGCACTAGTTAAAATTGCTCAGTTTTCCTTGCATATCTGATTTGCAGGTAAAAATTCACTGCCTGTCACCAAGAACAAAACTCAGGTTGGAATTCTATGGTGGATGTCTTCATCATTATATGGTTGTTAACATTCTGTTTGGTTATGAAGATTTACTGCACATTTTTCAGGGACGAAGAATCGAAAGAGACAAACTTCCCTTCCGATCAAGAATCAAACTTTCATGATCTGGACTCTAAGTCAGAAGGATCTGAAAGTACATTTGCAAGGAGTATTGAATCTTCCTCTAGTAAAGATTTGGGCTCTACCGTGGACCCGGGAGAACCAGGGAGCAGGGTATGATTACATTTTCTGCTCAAAAGTGGCTACATCTCTGTATTGTTGGAACTTAATCATATTAGCATCTCAAGTTGTACTCGTCATAGATTTATGGTTCTACTAACGTTTTTCAATTGATGTTTGCTTTTGTTAGAATATTTGATTTATATAGAGTATCTTTTAGTTTGGATCAAGCAGTGATTCTCTCGTTTTCTTGAGGACTACTCTTGCATACTTTTCTTATATTTTTCAATTTAACTTATATGTAATCCCCTTTATGGGTCTAACTATAACACACCTTCGTAGTAAAGATGTAGTCATCAATGGCTTTCAATGTGGACATAGGCCGTCAGGCCAAACCATGTAGTTCCTGAGTGTGTCCTCTTTCTCTTTCTCTCACTAACCCTCAATCCCAAACATCAACTTTAACAGCTTTTAATACATAACATGATGTGGTGAGTCTTGGATTCAGCTTAGTTAAGTTATTTTTAAGCATGATTGAAGCACTTCTTTAGTTATGATATCTAACTTGGAGATCTCTAGTTATCGTGCATTGTCAGACACTTGGGAGATTATCAGAAACTGGGGTGATTCTCCTAAAGCTCTGTAACTCTAGCTCATTTGAGCCTAAGAAGGACCTGAAAGCCTTCTTCGGTTTTTCCTTTCAGTAGTTAAGTAAAAATCCAAGCCCAGAATCTTTTGGGCTCATAAATCACACTAGCTAGTGTTTAATACTGCACCTTCCATTTAGTCCTTCCTGTTATTCTTCAGCATCTTGATTGCTTGATAGTGTATTATTAGGTAATGATCTTGAAGCCATATTGGAAGTCAAATTAAAAATTTGTTCTGTTTTGTGAAAATTCAATTATGCATTAGGTTGTATTCCATTTGAACATAGCAATCAAGAGTCTCCTTTAAATTAGCCCACCATTTTATCCGATTCATGTAGTACACATCCTGTGGAATAGTTATTACACAAAGATATTGTCAACAAGCCTTATGTTACCTTGAAACTGACATGATCACCTTGCTTCACTGTAGGGAACAAGTTTCTCTGCATCAGGTTCACATTACAGCTATGATTCAGCTGAGGGTTCCATTGGGAAGGAGACGTTCTCCCCGAGAAACAACTTAAGTAGTGATCGACACAGTCCCATTGGAAGACAAGAATCGATCAGCTCCCAAAATGGTGTGCCTTCTGGCAGCAATCGAAGTAGTGATCCTATTCAATTAAATCATTCATCATTTAGTTCAAGGCTAACGGGGTCAGGAAACCAGAATAGTAGGCAAGATTTTGAAACATCGTCTTTGAAACCTGCTGTTTCTGCAAAAAACCTAACGGAAACTGCACAAGATTCAGTCGGAGAGCTTCATGCAGAGGCTAAGATGTGGGAGAGGAATGCCCGCAAGCTCATGCTTGATTTGGATATACTGAGGAAGGAATTCTCTGATCAGTCCAAAAAGGAGGAAAATTTGAAAAAGGAGCTTTCAGCAGCATTTTCAGAACGTGATGAATTAAAGAAAGAGGTTGAACAATTGAAATTGTCACCAGAGAAGCCTACGGCGAAACAAACAGTGACTGAGGACTCAAAATTTCAAGACGACGGCCTATCCCATATTGAAAAGGAACTGAAAGATGAATTAAAGTTTCAGAAAGAGTCCAATGCCAATTTGGCCCTGCAATTGCAGAGGAGTCAAGCATCAAACCTTGAGCTTGTTTCTGTTCTTCAGGAGCTGGAAGAGACCATAGAAAAGCAGAAAATTGAGATGGAGAATATTTCGGCATCACAATCAAAATTTGGTGATATTGACAACTTCATTGAAGTAAATATAGAGGAAAACAGAAATTTAATGCTCCAGCTGCAACAATTGCAGGAATCAGAGAAGACTTTGCAAGTTAAGGTGCATCTGCTGGAAGAGGCCTTGGGGGATAAAAATCATCATATAGAGAACAAAGGGAGTCTGAACAACCAAACCCTTATGGAAATTGAGACAGAAGAATACGAAGGAAAATTATATGCTAAAGAAGAAGAAATCATCAGTGTAAAAGCAAATTCATCAGAGTCTCTCAAAGGTAGAAAATTTCCAGAAATGGGGTCCTTAAATGATGGTGATGTGAATCTGATCAGAGAAATTCAAGTATTGAAAGAAAAAGTGCAGGAGCTAGAGAGGGATTGCAATGAGCTGACAGATGAAAACCTAGAGCTTTTATTCAAGCTTAAGGAAGCAACAAAGAATTCCATGGTAGGAGGCACTTCTTTTGATCTTCCACCCCATGAGCTGTTAAATAACTCTTTTACTAGCGTTGAGTCTGAAGTGAGTGAACATAAATCCCAAACAAACTATCTGGAAGATAAGTTAAAGAGGAAAAGTCTGAGGGAGGCTGAAGATAATGATGACATTTCAACTCAAGAACTTGAGAGTTTGAATATGGAACTGGAAGTTAAAGTCACAGAACTGGGTAAGGAATTGGCTGACAAAATTTCTGAGATTGAAAAACTTCAGTCAAAGTTGCAGTCTAAAGAACAGGAGATTGGAGTTCTTAGACAGTGTCAAAGAGAATTAGAGGCCAGGGTGTCTAATCTTCAGAAGGAAAAATTCCAGTTAGAGGAACAAATGGAAGCTGTGCAAGTAGAAAGTGATATAACATCTAAATGCTTGAGTGATTTGCGAAATGATTTAATGGCACTTAGCAGCAGCTTGGGTTCCCATGTCTCTGCCAATAAGTTTCTTGAAAGAAAATCTTCAGAGCTAGAAAATGGAAAACGTGAGCTAGAGCTCTGTATGTCGGAGCTTAAACAAGAAAATGGGCAGTTATCAGTGCGCATATCTGACTTGGAAGAAGAACTAAGATATTTGACTGATGAGAGGGGGTCCAACCAACTTGAGTTAGAGAATTCCGAGGCTTATGCTCAGAGTCTCGAAGATGAGATCACTAGATTAAGAACTGAAATAGATTCTGAAAAGGTATATATGAAAGAAAAGTTGCAGGAGATGCAAAACCAGTGGTTAGAAGCTCAAGAAGAAAGTGAATATTTCAGAAGAGAAAATTCAAAGTTAAAAGCTACAGCTGAGAGTCTCAGTGAAGAATGCAGTACTCTTCAGAAATCCAATGGAGAGTTGAGGAAGCAAAAAGCGGAGCTGCACAACCATTGTTCGCGATTGGAGGCAAAGTTGACGGCATCACAAAGAAATTTTGCAGATTGCTCCAAAAGAGTTGAAATGTTAGAAGAAAATCTTTCATCAACTTTGGAAGAAATTGCCTCAAAAGAGAAAAGCCTTACTTCCGAATTAGATGCACTTCTTGATGAAAACAGAAGATACAAAGAAAAAATTATCATGGGAGAAGGCTTTTTAAATCAGATGCATTTGGAGAAAAATGTTGAAGTTGAGCACCTTCAACGAGAGGTAGAACACCTAATCAAGAAACTTGCAGAATTGCATGAAGAAAAAGAGAGAATAGCTTCCGATGCTGTGCTTGAAGTATCCAGTTTAAGTGCAGAAAAAGCTAATCTGAAAACTGCTCTTCAAGAAGCTCAATCTAAGATTCAAATAATTGAGAATGAACTCGATATCATGCGGATAGCATCTGAATCAAAGCTGCAAAGCCTGATGGGTGAGCTTGCTGCTTCAAAACAAAACCATGAAATACTGATGGCTGACCATGAAAAAGTGTTGAATCTGCTAGATAATTGCAAATCAGAAGCAGCAAAATTGAAAACGACTGTGAATGGTCTTGAACTAAAGCTTACAGTTACTGAAAATGAACAGCAACAACTTGTGGAAGAATCTAAAAGTTTCAAGGTCCAGTTGCAGACAATGGCACATCTTAATGATGAAGTTTTGGTTTTTAAGAATGAGCTTGATGCAACCAAGTTTGAAAAGAAGAAACTGGAAACATCATTGCATTTAATATCTGAGGAACATGAAGATTTGAAGGCAGAGAATAATTTACTTGTTGAGAAGATCTCTGTGTTGCAGAAGGCTGTGTCTGAACTAGAGGACTGCAAACGCACCAGAGTAATATTAGAAGAAAAGCTTCTGCAGATGGAGGGCAATCTAATGGCAAAAGAGGCAGTATCTGTTCAGGAGACCGAACCAAAAAATGAGCTCAGCCATATCAGGAAAGCAAACAGGCAATATCAGCGGAAGATACAACTACTTGAGGAGGAGAAAGATCAGTTTGTAACAAAAGTTCAAGCCCTTGAAGAAGAATTAAAGCTGTTGAAGGAAGGGAAGCAGAACATGAGGGAGTCTAGCACTATGAAGGTTCTTAGTTTGTCTAAAACCCATGCTAAAGTTACTCCTGTCCATGAAGATATAAAGCCCTCAAAGGTCAGTTTCATTTGTTCTGCAATTGCAAAGTAATATTCAGTGTCAACACTAACTAATCGGCCTTTTCACTTGTACATTATTTTAGAAGAATGAAGTGGTGAAGAACACTAGTCAGCAACGTGAAAATAAAAAGAAGCAATCCTTGAAGAATGCTCAAGTACAAGAACTTGTAAAAGATCATCAGAAGCTTTGTAGCAACCAATCTCAAAGAGAGGTAGGGTATCGAATATTTGGTTTATTCACATTTGTCTCCATAGCTATTGTACATTAGACTCACTTATTTAGATAGGGCTAAACAGATGGTGGAAAATCTGCTGATTGTCACCAAAAAAATATTTTCTTATCTCTTTGATCATGCATAAAAAATATTTTCTTATCTCTTTGATCATGCATATATTTCTCGTTATATCTGCATGAGAATATTGAATTGCAAAGGAATCCTTGCAGTATGAATGATCTCATCTTAATCTTTAAAGCTTTTATTACTCTGTTGTTTAATTCTTAAAGGATGGTAGTGGCAATGAGATTCTTGATGAAAGTCCTCTTTCTGTTGGAGTCGATCCTGCTTCAAAGGTTCAGTTGCTTGAGCATGAACTTGCCAAGGCATTGGAAGCAAATAACATATATAAAGCTGAGCTTGACAGGTATCTATAAAATAAGGATGTTATACCTTCAAAACACATATATGTGCATATTTTATTGCTTGGTATGGTATCATCTGTATATGCTTGTCGTGGTTTGTAAAGGAAACCTTTATTTAAAAACAATCAAAGAAGAAAAAAGAAAGGGCTTTCCATTTTTAGCTCCTTGGATGCAATTATATTCTTCTTGTTAATTCAAATTAATTTTGCAGAATGAGAATATGTTTTCAGAAGACGAGATTCCCAAAACTGTTAGTATCTTTTTGGTCTATATATGGATTAAAAAACTACAAAAAAAAAAAAAAAAAAAAAGATTCTTATTGACTTCAGCCTACCACACTTTCAAATTGTACATTGATCAAAGCTTTTAATGTTGATTCCTTGACTTTTTTCTGAAATAGTGATAAAAAAACAAACTTCTTAACCACGATCATCATAGTCTAGGAATCTGATTTTTAAATCTTATTACTCAACAATAAATAACAAATAAAAGAGCTGTAAATTTTTTATTACAGGAAACTAGCATATGCCTTAAGCATGAAAAACTCTACTTAATTTTTTTAGTTGTACTTCTCATTCTCAACAGAATTTTCTGCATCTTTGCTGTAGGTTGTCTAAAAGCCGAAACAACCATGCACACTCTCCTAAAAAATCAATAGTAGAAGATGACATTGTGGCAAAAGAAAGTAATGGACGCACAAAATCATCACTAGAGGCAGAGTTAATAGATATTCGCGAGCGATACCTCCACATGAGCCTCAGATACGCAGAGGTAGAAGCTCAGCGTGAGGAACTTGTGATGAAGCTTAGGGCAACCAATAATGTAAAAAGATGGTTTTCATGAACTCACGACCGTAAACAAGCAGCTTCTTGTACTTTTTCAGTCTCCCTGATTCAGGTAGCTTTTTCCACGAATATTTGAAGTATATAAGATTTCTCAATCTTTTACGAATATTCCAGAGTGTGAATTATTGTAAAGAAGAATAATACACCCCTAGCCCAAGTTTGTAAACGAGGGAACAATTGAGGCTGACAGGATTATAGAGACGTAAAAGAAATAAAACAAAATGGTTTTCTTTTTTCCTTTTCTTTCTTTCTTTTTTTCTTTCTTTCTTCTTCTTTTATTTTTTATTTATTTTTTTTTATACAAACAAGAGGAGGAAAAAGAAGGAAAGAAACCCCAAAGTATAATGTTTTATACTGTGGGAAAATGGAGTAGGCTGGACTTAAAGTGATTGCATAGGTCTACTTTCCTGAACCACTTGTGAACAAGATTTTTAAAGTAATACAGCAAAATCCAATATCACTTTGATTGTCACAAAATAAATTCGAATATCATTTGAATATTCTTGTAAGTGTACTGTAATTGTTCGTACGGAAGCCATTGGTGTTGCAAAGAGCTTACAAACTAGAGGTACAAAAAAACTTTTTTTAGGGGGGGCTATGTGTGGTAAAGTTTGGTATGAAAACTCAAAGTTGAAGATTCTTTTAATGCATATTGCATAATGCGATTGATCTCTGTAGTGGTCACAGTGTAGTTGAAGTTGGAAAACGTACGTGGAATTTATCATATTGTTTGTGTTTGGTATCAAATAATATTCTTCCAAAGCTTCCTGGTTACCCGTATATGTCACCAACAACCAACTCCAGCATGTCCTTTTTTCGATTCTCCTTTAGATTTTTGCTTAGCAGATTTGTCCTAATATTCTACTCTATAGAGCTTAGTTCACAACTCTACTTGAGGGTGCTACAAGAAATTTTTATTAATACTTTTTCTCTTTCTCCATTCTTCCCATTATAACAAATGCGTTTACTTTTTTTTTTTTTTTTTTCTTTTTTTATCTTCACCTATCCTATCAATTCTACCAAATGCGTTTCTAGTGGTCATTTTCTAAATTAGTCTGCATACATATCTGAAAAAACAAGCACATATTAAGCAATTTTTTTCTTCTTGTAAAAAAGGAATGTTAATTTAATGCCGCCTCATAGTCATTCCATAAATATAAGTGCTTGTGGGGTAAGGGCCGTGATTCAAGTCTCTAGAAGAGAGCTTTATACACATATACACTCAGATTAGATTAGAATAAAATTTTTATTTTATATTAAAAAAAAAAAAAAAACGAATGTTAACTTAACCCTTCAAGAAATTAGCTTCACTATCAGTCTCGCATGACTAATCAGACTCTTTCAAGTGCATTATGCAATCAAGAAATATAATAAAACTTTATTTATGTTTGAGAGAGTGAAATAGCTTGCATCACCTAGAATATGAAATCTCACTCAGACAATTAAAGCCAAAGAAATGTCGAGAATTTTGGTGAAATTTTTCTGAAGGTGTTTTCTGTGTGATTAAAGCCAGAGAGTGCTTTGTATATGTTACCCCAATTTGGTGCAATATGGACGTAGTTAGCCCCCGCTGTGCCTGGTCGCCCACTCAATGAAAATCCATTTCAACAAATCACAAACAAAGACAATTCCAACCTTTGCTATCTAATAAGCCTCCCTCTATCTAGAGTTTCTACTTGTGGCTTAGATTAGGCTAATAAGCACCATCAGACCAAACCAAGTTCTTATCTTACTTAAAATATAGCAGCTATGAATGATTAACCTAATAGACTTCTGTGTAAGAATAATATATATATTTTTAGAAATGCAAAAGTAATGTTAGGGATACAATATTTTCATAATTTATTTTTACAACAGTTGATCTACTTATATATAATTAGAGTGATATCACTTTCACTCCAAATGCACATCACTAATCGTACTATAATTAGAGTAATATTTCACCCCATATGCACATCACTAAGCATTATAATTAGGATGATATATCACTTTCACCCTAGATGCACTACACACTATTAAATCACAATAGATCGTAGTAATAGTAAAAAATATCAATATCACTTTCACTCTAGATGCACGCTAGATTATATTAACAGTAAAAAAAAAAAAAAATAGGGAGAGAATATTATGTCCCAAGATAGGAATATTAGTAACCAGGATTCACGGTCAACCTCCATAACCCTAAAATTGTGTGCCACATGGCACGCCAAAGTTCTTATCATAGTACATTGCTATTAGAGGAGTATAAGTAAAGCTCTCCTCATTGGATATGCAACAAGAAAAAGTTTAGTGTCGCATACAGACAATATAAAAATCTATAGGTTTTGAAAAGGAAAACAGACAGGAGTGAGAAGTGGTGCTGTCTATCAGATGTGGAGCAAAGGAAATGCCAATGGCATATCCTATGGAAGATGCTTAAACTGTGTAGCTTTCCATTTCACTCTCTCTTTTATTCCTTACTTTCTTTTTTGTTACTTTAATAGAAAGTGATGGCGGTACAACTTAAGTCTTCTAAACCTTTTATTGCCCTCATGACCAAGCAATGAAGCAAATCCTATAAACAACCAATCCAAGCTTCACTATCAAACCCTCTTAGTACTGCACTATCCCATCATCTTATATGCTTTGGTTTCTTGACCACCCCTGCCCCCCTCCAATGGCACCAACTGATCAATTGGTGGCGGGAGGGGTGGTCGCTTATTGTGATGGTGGTGGTGGTGTGGTTTTACTACGTATATGAGTGTGCTTTTTTTCTTATCTTCTTCCCATGCTGCAGGGCACAGTGGGAAAAAGTTAAGGCTGTTGACGACTGAGAGCTGCCTTCTAATGGCGGTTTCTCTTATAGGGCAACTTCGATCCTTTGGCATTTTCACTTCCTCCTCAGAATCTCTCTTGACTTTCACCTGCATTTGGGCTCGAGGAAACTTCCATAAAGGGCGAGTCAGATATATATATTGTATATTCTATATTCTATATGTCATTTTCTCTTTGTTTTGTTTCGATTGTAGTACTATCATGAAATAAATTGCTGCTATGCTATCTTGGTATATCAGCAAAATCATGTCTAAGTTACTGTTATCTGTAACTACCATGTATAGGCCTGTGGCCAAAGTTTGTTAATGCAGTTTATAATTGTTGTGTTTTGAACTTTAAGCATATCCGAAATTCTTATTGCAGTCTTTGTTATTATGATTAAAGTTTGGAGTTTATAATTTATCTTCATCTTTTTTTCTTTTTTCTTTTTTTGGGAGCAACTTTGGACATTTGCTGGAGTGCTATGCTGAGCGAGCTTGTAGTTTCATGTGGTGGAAGCAACCGGGAACAACACAACCCCCCCCCCCCCCCCCCCCCCCTTGCCTTTACTTCTTAAATTTTTCCTCTTTTACTCAAAAGTCCCCTTTAGATTTTCTTAAAATCTTAATTATAACTCATTTAAATAATTTAGAGGCATCTTTTCATACCAATTTTATATTCTATTGCTCTTAGCTTTTTTTTCTTTTTTATTTGTTGACAATTTTATAGTTAGTAATTGGGAAAGATAATTCAAATCTTAGTTCTTTTCATAAAAGAGAACTTGCAATGCCAAAATGACTCTTATGCTACATATACATAGTCAGAGAGACCCAAGGTATGATTTTCAAGATATAGTAACAAAACTATTTTTTATTCTTATTTAGATTCAACTTTCCTTTTTTTTTTTTTCATAATTTAAGACATTTCCAAAGTAAGGGTTGGAGATTGAACCTCGATACAAGACTACAATAAGGGATTCATATGGTAATCAACTTAAAGGCCATTGACAAAACATGTTAGGGTTTCACTTTCTAGAATTTCCATTGTTGATATTGTCTCGTGGATGAGACCTTTGTTATTTTGAAATTTAAGAAATTATTTTAAAAGAAAAGATTCTTTTTGAAATTTATTTTTTAGTTTTTACTGTGGCCATTAATTTATGTTTACAATTTTATCATAATTATTTGAATGGGAGAAGAGGAACTTTTTTAGGGTCCCCCCAACCCCCCAATATGAGATTACTATTTTATACTATATATAAATAAGATCGATATTAAATATAAGATTCAAAGAATCTGTCAATATCATGTATATTCTACATATCAATTGAATGCATTTTTAAATAAAATTAGTATTACTATGTCAAATGGACAAGTATCAACATTCCCATCAAGCTCAATGAACCCAAAATTTAAAACAAATCATGTTGTAAGTTGTAACCGAAATCTATGCATGGAAACATTCAACAAGAGTAATGATGATAAGGTAGTCTTGACCATATGAGGGAGGTGATCAACTTGCCTTTCGTGCCATGTATTATTAATGGATTGGCACCCAAATTAAGAAAATTAAATTGAACATATAAATCAAAAATTAGATAACAATTAAAAAGTAATTTAAATTCTGATGGTGCTTTTTCTTTAACATAATATAAATGATATAGCTAAACTCGCCTAAAACCATATTGCATCAAGCTTAGAAATTTGTCCAAAATAATTATCTATGAACAATTCCTTAATATAATTATTGACATGTTTTCCATCAATACATCATAACAAAATCAATTCTATCAGCATACAACATTGAAGCTTGTCTGATTAGTGATTTTTGAGATCAATGTTGAAGGCGGTGGCTTGACCGAATCAACGTTGATGGTTGCGTCCTTTCTTCGATCGATGCTAGCGAGCAACTTTGTTACAAGCTTGCGCCTGAAATGGGTCTTATTATGTTGGGCCTCATGGTGGTGGGCCTTAACGGTTGGGTGGATCTCATGGTAGTGAGTGATAGTGGTTGGATTGTAACTTGCACATTGACCATCGTAGAATGCGGTGGTTTTGTTGAAAAATTAGATATATTTGATACAAGTGGGGAAATAGTGGAAGATATTGAAAAATGTAATATTTAGGGTAAATTCGAATCAATAACAGTTAGGTCCAAGATATTTTAAAATGACCAATTTAATCCTTAAAAGACAAAAATACCCTTACTGTTAACCCTCTTACCCTCCATTACACTTTTCTTTTTTTCTCAAGCAACCCATTACCCTCTGTTTCCTCTCTTCTTCCTCATACGGTCATACCTCTCTTTTCTCTTCCCTCTCATCTCGCCTCTCTCTGCCTCCTTCAGCGATTGCTGCCTCTCTTACCAGCTTGTTTTGATTTTAATCCAGATGTGGCTTCTTCTTTTTTGGGTTTTTTTTTTTTTTTTGGTGGTTTGGGTCAATCTGGTATTGGTGGATTGTGGTGGTTATGGGTTGTAATGGGTTGCTTTTCGCAGTTGTGGTTGAGGTGGTCGGTGGTGGTTGGTTAATTTTGGTCGGTGGTTAACGGTGATGGTTGGTTTAATTTGGCTGGTGGTTGAGGGTTTTGGTGATGGTGGTGGGCTATGATCTGGTAGGGGTGACCTGTGGGTGGTGGTGGGATGCTACAGAGTGGTATCATGGGTTATATTGGGTTTTGTGTTTTTCTTTGGGTTTTATGGTCGGCGTTGGTTTTCAGTGGTGGTGGTGGTTTACGGTATGGGGTGGATTTGCAGTGGAGGTGTGTGGGTTTCGATGGGGGTAGTGGTTTGCTATAGGTTTTTTGGATTTAGGTCTTGATGCTATGGTTTGGCTGGGTTTTATGGCTAGTGGTGGTAGTAGCAGATCTAAGGTTAGAGAGGGAGAGTGGGGTTTTGGCTATGAGAATCAAAGGAACCACCGAGAAAGGGAGTGGGAGAGCAAGGTTTTTTTTTTTTTTTTTTTGTGTTTTAAGGACCAAATTGGTCATTTTTTAAAATATCTTGGACCTAACTGTCATTAACAAAAACCTTAGGAGCTTTTTTTGAAATTTATCCTAATATTTAAATAGAGTATAAAAACAAGCACTCAGCATACATATAGGTGTATGTGAATTGAAGTTTGTTAAAATAGCATTGGTGGGGTTTTTAGACCAAAATTGACTAAAATTGCATTAAGGTTAATGTGAATGCTCTAATATATAGCTCCTATTACGTGCAATTATGTTGCTTCATAAATTCGACATTACAATTGACAATCAACACTCCATAAATTCATCATGTTAAAACAATGTTGCTTTGAGAGCTAGACTTTTTTTTTTTTGTGTTTTGTTTAGTGATATATTATTTTCTTTAAATTTTTTGGCTAATAATCTAAGTGATATGCTTACTTACTAACAAAAATAAAAATAATAAACTTTTTTGATCTCCCTTGATTAAATATTGGTTGTAAGTGGGCAACATTTCAAAGGAACTACAACAAAATTTACGCCTAAGGCTAAACAATGCTAATTCTTGCAAACAGATAAGTACGATGCTAATAAAGAGAAGTCTCTTTTCAACTCAAACCAGCTAGGGTTTGGCTAGGGAGACTCTAATGATTAAGTTAGTAATCCAACAATAGATAAAAAGTGAAATAGCAAAACCTAAGTTCACTAGCTAAGAGTAAGTGGTGGATAAACATTTCTACTTTAGGTTGCACATCTTTAACTGTTTTAAAAGGGTTTATAAGTTCAAGATCCTAAGTTGAGCTTTGGATGACCTTAAAAATTCTAAGAAGTTAAAGGAACTTACTAAGACTACTTCTAGTACTTTATGGAGTTCTATAAGGTTCCATTTACTCAATGTTAAATTTCATAAGTGAGTAGAGATCTAGGCTATTATAGACTTTATATGATCTAGCCCGTTTGCATGGCCGGCCAACATTTTGAGATTTTGGGCTTTGACCATATTTTTGTGGTCATGAATACAATATATCATGTTTCATATTCATGACAATGCATTAATTTTAGATGGTTATGATTAACAAGTACGTCCACCAATGGCACATACATGGTATGTATGGCTTTTACACCATTTTATACGTTTCCTAAATTTCTGTGTTTGTCAGGGGTCTAAACCTGACCGGCAAGCAAAACATGAAACATACAGTGTATGTAGTATGAGCGTTTCAATCCTAAACAACCATGAGCTTTATTTTCAATTGGATCTTATTGAGTATATTCTTGTGCTACTAATGGCATTTTTTGTTGTTGTTGGTGTTTTTAGGTTTTTGGTGGTGGGTTTTGGGATTTTTATTGAGTAGAGGATAAAAATGAGAGTATTGATAGCCAATGATAAGTTCTTCAAAGATTTGGGCCTCATGGTGGTGGGTCTTGCCCTTGGGTGGATCTCAGGGTGAAGGACCTTGTGCCTGGATAGATCTCATGGTAGTAAGTGATAGTGGTTGGATTGTAACTTGCACATCGACCACTGTAGAATGTGTTGGTTCTACAGTGGTGGTTTTGTTGAAAAATTAGATATATTTTATACAAGTGGGGAAATGGTGGAAGATATTGAAAAATGTAATATTTAAATAGAGTAGAAAAACAAGCATTGAGCATATAGATAGATAGATAGATAGATAGATAGATAGGTGTATGTGAATTGAAGTTTGTTAAAATAGAATTGTTGGGGTTTTTAGATCAAAATTGACTAAAATTGCATTAATGTGAATGTGTATTTATATATAGGTGTATGTGAATTGAAGTTTGTTAAAATAAAATTGGTGGGGTTTTTAGATCAAAATTGACTAAAATTGCATTAATGTGAATGCTCTAATATATAGATTCTACAATTTGCACTCATGTTGCTTCATAAATTCATCGTTACAATTGACAATCAACACTCCATAAATTCATCATGCTAAAGCATTGTTGCTTTGAGAGCTAGTGCTTTTTTTTTTGGTTAAGTGATATATTCTTTTCTCTAAATTTCTAGGTAATAATCTAAGTGATATGCTTGCTTACTTAAAAAAAAATAAAGAAGAAATTTGTTTTGATCACCCTTGATTAAATATTGGTTGTAAGTGGGTGACATTTCAAAGGAACAAAGGAACTACAACTAAATTTACACCTAAGGCTAAACAATGCTATTTCTCTCAAAAAAATAAGTACCATGATAAAAAAGAGAAGCCTCTTTTCAACTCAGACCAACTAGGGTTTTGCTGGGGAGTCTTTGATGATTAAGTCAGTAACCCAACAATAGATAAAAAGTGAAATAGCAATACATGAGTTCACTAGCTAAGACTAATTGGTGGATAAACATTTCTACTCTAGGCTGCACATCTTTAACTATTTTAAAAAGGTTTATGAGGTCAAGACCCTAAGTTGAGCTTTGGATGACCTTACTTAAAACTTCTGAGAAATTAAAGGAACTTACTAAGACTTCTTCTAATACTTTATGGAGTTCTATAAGGTTCCTTTTACTTAATGTTTAATGTCATAAGTGAGCAGAGATATGGGTGATTATAGACTTTATACGGGCTAGCCCGTTTGCATGGTTGGCTAATATTTTGAGATTTTGCGTTTTAGCCTTATTTTTTGTGGTCTTGAATACAATATATCATGTTTAATATTCATGACAATGCATTAATTGTAGACAATTATGATTAATAAGTACGTCCACCAATGGTACATGCATGGTATGTATTACTTGGAAAATTATTGTGTACTCCCAGAGTACTATAAATGCGTGCTCCCTCCTCTCACATGAATGGTGGATCCTACTAATTAAAATCATTGTGAGTCCTACTAATTAAATTCATGGTGGGACCCACTATTTATGTGAGAAGAGGAAGTACGCATTTATGGTACTCTGGGAGTACCTAATAATTTTCCGTATTACTTTTTCATCATTTTATACGTTTCCTAAATTTTTGTGCTTGTCAAGGGGCTAAACCTAACTGACAAGCAAAACATGATGCACATACTGTGTATGTATAATGAGCGTTTCTGTCCTAAACAACCATGAGCTCTATTTTCAATTAAATCTTATTGAGTGTATTGTTGTGCTACTAATGGCATTTTTTTTGTTGTTGGTGTTTTTAGGTTTTTGGTGGTGGGTTTTGGGATTTTTATTGAGTAGAGGATAAAAATGAGGGCATTGAAAGGTAGTGATGAGTTCTTCAAAGATTTGGGTGGAAAATAAGAATTAGTAGAAAGTTTTGCGGCCAGGGATAGGAAAAGAAGAAAAAAACAAAGCAAATTGAAAAAAAAAAAGATGTATTTATAGATGGTTAAATTACTAATTTGATCCTTCACCTATTTAAAAATAGATAAATATTTAAATAAGCTGTTGACTTGTTCATTTTATGTCAATAAAACATTTTTTATTTGTTGTGATTGAGCATCAAATTAGCTTTTTTCTTTTTTATAGAAGAAAGTAAGCAATTTTTTTTAGAGAGAAAAAAGTAAGCATATATTTACAAAATTTTATGTGAATTAGACTTAAACAAGTATAATAATAAAATTATTATTAAAAAAGTTTATAAGACCAAATTGATAAAATTAATTAATTTTAGGGTAAATTCTACTGATATAACCTGAAGTTTGGACTAATGGCATTTTGGGTCCAAAACATTACAAAATTAACCACTAACACTGTTAAATCCTCCGTTAGTTTCTATCCTTTCAGTGCAACTCTCCTCCTCTATCCAGAAAACAAGCAAAAAAATCATTCTCATCTTCCTAGAGCACAACCAAAGTTTACCAATGGCAGAAGATTATGAGTATGAAACCAACCTTATCCTCATCTGATTCTAGCGCGAATCTCGAAGCACAAGACAATCCCAACTAGTTCAAACATCCTGTGAAGATAACCACAAGCCAAAGCCAACCATTATCTGATAAGAGGTTGCTAATAAAATCTTGAAATTCAAGTAAATATGTAATCCGTATATTCATATTCATTTATATACATACATATGTACACGCTCTCAAAACAATTGTTACGGGAAGCCAAAAATTATTTTCAGTCTCAATAAAATCCAAATCCAAAAAAATCCAGCCAAACCCACAACAACAAAACCCAAATCCAAAAACTCTATAGCAAACCACTACAAATCCACCCCATATCGGAACACACCACCACGACCACCACCACCACCGGCCACAAAGCCCAAAAAAAAAGAAAACCCACAACAAAGGCTGCAACTTCTACGACCGAGTGTCCCTCCCTCTGCGTATAGAGCTACTGTGACTGAGTGTGGAGTGAAAAAGCGATGGTGTTTGTAGTTCTGATCTTCTTTTGTTGTTTTGCTTTAGGTTTAGAGTTTGAGAAATTCGATAGCATTTTGATGTATATGAGTCTGGATTGGGCTTTGAGTTCTGAAGGTGTGGATCTGCTGCTCATTTGGGATTTGGAGAGAGAGAGAGAGAGGAACAGAGGGATGAGAGGGGGCAGAGAGAGAGAGAGAGAGAGAGAAAATACGGAAGTTAACGGCGTTAGAGATGGATCAAATTGGCCAATTTTGAAATATATGGGATCTAATTAACATTAGCCCAAAGCTCAGGCTAAAAAGGAAAAAAAAAAAAAACGAAATTGTTTTACCTTTTTGGGCTTTAAGCAGTTCGGCCCATTTGTAGTGGACTCGTACTGTTTGTTTTTTTTTTTTTTTAATTTACTGATCTTGCCATTTTCTTGTTCCTGTCGGCCTGTTTAATCTGTTACTCTCTCTCTTCCATCTCTGTCTGTTTCTCTGAGTTGTTCACTTCATCTTCCAATTACAACGAAACCCTGAACCCCTCTCTCTCTCTCTTCAATTCCGCCTCCAAAACCCTAATTCCGATCCCCAATCCGAACCAATTCCTCATGTTTTTCCTCTAATTTTTATCTGGTACATTCCTCTTTCCTCAATTCCCTCCTAAACCCTAGAAATTAGGGTTTTTGTTGTTGTTGTGGTGGTGGTGCAGTTTGATCATTTTGGTTTTGGATTTCGTTTTTTTTTTTGCAGATTTTGGGGGCGGAATTTGCGAGAGCCATGAAGCGAGAGTTGGAGGAGGAGGAGGTTAAGTCAGAGCTGGGAAATTCTTCTTCTCTCGGTAATGGGGCTTGGATTGGGACCGAGACTCAGGCGAGTTCTTCTTCTATTGAAGTTTCTGAGAATAATTTTAATCGTAGATTATTATCCAAAGGTGCTGTGGTGAATGGTTTTATTGTTTACACCCGTGTAAGAAAGTCTCGGTTTAATTTCCCTTATGAAAGTTATGAAATTTCTGATAATGACCAAAATAAGCGGCTTAAGGGCTCCGATGAGCTTGAAAATAATGTAATTGCTTCTGTTTATTCTCGTCGTAAGGATAAAGAGGTTCAAATTGTAGCTGGGAATGGATCCAATTGTAATTTGGGAATTTGTAACGATGTGCAAGAGAGTGAGTTGGAACGATTTCCGGCTAAGGGAAGAGGCGGGGAGGGGGGCATTTTTATGGTAGCTGAGAGTAGTGAGGGAAAGAGTGATTTGCCCAATAAGGAAATTAGACGGTATTCACGGTATTCAGTTAGACCAAAGGTCGAGCTGCCACCAGAGGGTGTAGTAAAATCACCAGAGGCTGCTCAGAATGGAATAAATTTAGATGGGGAGGCAACAGGTGGATTAAGTGGGTCAAAGATGCGGAAGAATAAGTTGGAATTGAAAATGTCAAAGAAGATTGCAATGAATAAGAAGCTGATGACTGTCACTGAGCTATTTGAGACAGGATTTCTTGACGGGGTAACGGTGGTGTACATGGGTTGCAATAAGGTTATTCTGATACCCAATTCTTATGTTAAAGTTGATATTTTTGTTGTAAGTATTGAATATAAAGTGTAATGTGTGGCTTAAGGTTGAAATTGTTGGTATATCAGTTTCAGGGGCCTGGTCTGCGTGGCACAATTATGGGGGGTGGAATTTTGTGCTCTTGTATATCATGCAATGGATGCAGAGTGAGTATTGGTTGTTACTCTATACTTTAATTTAAGCAGGCTAAGTAATTTTGCAAATGATGGATATGTTGTTGTAGATTATTCCACCTTCCAAATTTGAGATTCATGCTTGTAAAACATACAAACGGGCTGCACAATATATTTGTCTAGAAAATGGAAAGAGCCTGCTTGACCTGTTGAAGGCATGCAGGGCCTCTCCTCTGCATACGTTGGAGGCAACAATCAGGAGCATTGTTGGTTCTCCGCCTGAAGAGAAATCATTTATCTGTAGAAGGTGCAAAGGTGGGCTTTCCCCCTTATTATTTTTTATTATTACAATTCTTGTAGCAGACAAGTTCAGATCACATGCTTAACACAAATTTGACAACCTTGTTTATATTCCTAATGCTACAAATTTGGCAATTTTTTTTTTTCAACATTCCAGGTTGCTTTCCTAGGTCTTGTGTGGGGCAAGTAGGGCCTCTATGCAATTCATGTGTGGATTTAAATAAATCTCATGGTATTCCAACTCATTCAGATGGTAAAAAACAAAGGTACTGTTTCTTGACGAGTTACTTTGTGCTTTATGTCACTTATTTTGTGGAGGTGATTTTTTTTTTTTTTTTTTTTTTTTGTTGGTTGTAGTTTGGCTAGCTAGACTATGTAATCGTTTTGTTTTCTCCGAATTAGCATTTGGGTTCAAAATAGTGATGTTTAGGTGTCAATTCCAAAGGAGTATAATAGGATGTGCAATGGTCCCTAGATTTTCCATATACTGGTCTGTTATTATTATTTTACTTGCTTATCAAATTTAGTGGTTACATGTGAAGAGGATTTAGATGGGAAAACAGTTTGCAGTACATCGCACACAATGAACAGTAATAGAATTTTACCAACAAAAGTCAAATTCTCATACTACTGACATTCTATTGCTTTCTTGATAAGAATACATGACTAAAATGAGCTACTCTGATTAAGTTCAAATGTCTTGCCATGCCTTCAAGTGACATGAACAGCACAATGGCTGAGTTTCCAATTTACAATAGCATATGTAAAATGCAAGAATATAAATTAAGTGATTTATCATTCTTTTGGAATTTTAGCTTGTGTATATTACTGACCCTTAGATGCTTTCACCATATGTTCTCATATGCCCTTTATAAAAAATAAAAAAAAGTTTTTATATGCCTTATTTCAGGTCATCAACACCAGTATTGATCTCGAAGTCCCCCAGAGCTCCTCCAGTGTCTATTTCTCCACAAGATCAGAGTCAATGGGAGGCTTCAGTCTATATTTCCCCTCAAAATAAAAGTAATTGGAAGTTGAAAACAAAGTTAGTACCTTTTTTGGTCTCCTTGGTTTGTTCTGCTTTTATAGCTTATTTCTGATTAGTTTTTCTCATTATATTTGGTTGGTTTACAATATTCTTGTCTGAATACTATCTTTTTTGCTTGCTTTTTCACTCTCTCTCAAAGGCACACCCACCTATACACGCACGTGCGCACACACACACTTTCACTTTTTAATATTTATTTGTTTTTTTATTATTTAATATTAACATACTTCTAATTTCTAACTTTGAATTTCAGGCCACCAAAACGAGTTTACAACTCAAAGTTGTCCAAAAGTGCTTCTGCATGTATTTCGTCAAAAGATAAAAGACCCTGGAAAATAACAGCAAAGTTGGTATCCTATTTTAAATTTTCTTTTTTGATAATTAAATCATTTTTTTAAGAAGAGGAAATTAATCAAGTACATCAATTGATGTCCTTACTGTTTTTTTACCTTGTTTGATTGATCTCGGGCTTGGGGATTTATTCACTGTAATTCCATTTTGGAGTTCCAGGTTTCCCTTCATTTCCCGATATGATTCCTTGTAATTTATTTAGGTACTTTGTGAACATGAACTAATCTTCTTTTTTGAATATATGATATTTATTGCTTACAAAAAAAGAAGAAAAAAAAAACATGAAGCAAACTAGATCAACTCCTAAAGACTTACAATTTGAAATTGAAAAGATCAACTGATTCTATGAATGTATGCTGCATAACCCTTTAATCTCAAAAATAAAGATTTAAGTGAAATCACTAATAGCCCAACTGATGCGGTGAAGAATATTTATTATTTTTAACTTACAGACTTCTTTTTCTTTCTAGGTCATGTGAAGGGGCCAGTTTTATTTAATATTAAAGTCAAATGTATTTTTATTGGTTAATTGCATTTTATTTAAGGCCTTAGTAGTTAATTAGACTATTACTATTTTATTTAAAATTTTAACTTCCAAGATTCGAGGGTATTCTTGTTATTTAATAATAGGGATTTCATATGTCAAATAGAGTTAGGTTTTCCTCCATCAACTAGAATTAGGGTTTAATTGTAGTCCCTACGTACTTGTGGTGGGTCTAAGGTTAGGTGAACTCGTAGATCTAGGGTTTAGAATTGTGATAGGAATTAAAAGATGGTTTGATGAGTTACTTGATGGCTAGCCGGTAGAAGAAAGTATGTGGGGTTTTAGGGTTTTGATGGGTAAAAGAAAGAGCTTGATTTGGGTTTGTAAGGAAGAATGAAAAGAGAGGCTTTTATGGTTTTCACGGGCTGGATGAACTGTAGCTGTGAACAATATCACAAGAAAGGGATAAGATTCATTGTCTTTCCTTGTCTTTTCTTGGAAAGGAATTTGGAAGTTTAAGGCTCCTTGGCATTTTTTTTCTTTATTTGGATTGCAGTTTGGGATAAGATTCTTACAAGCGACAATTTTCTTGTAGAGGTTTTGATTTTGTTGACTGGTGCATTATGTGTCGTTGTAGTGAGGAGACAGTAGATCATTTGTTACTTTATTGTGAAAAGGCTCCTCGGTTGTAGAGTTTTGTTTTTAGATCTTTTGGGATTTCATGGGTTTTACCAAGATTAGTTGCAGACACTCTTTTTGGTTGGTGGAATTGGTTGGGAAAGCACTCATCTAGCAACTGGAATGTTGTTCCATTGTGTTAAATGTAGTGTATTTGGAGGGAGCGTAATCAGTGGAATTTTGAAGACATGGAAAGTTTCGGGGACCAGTTGCTTGCTTCTTTTTGTGGTTCTCTTTTTGATTAGTCTAGGGCTTGGGGACTCTCATCTAGTGATTCTCTCCCTTTGTTCTTTAGCTCCCTCCTTTGTAATTGATTTCCTCTATGTTTGTTTGTTTGTTTTTTTTTTTTTTTTTTTTTTAAATTTCCCTCTTTTTGTAATCTTTGGTCTACCTTATGCCCTTTTTGCATAAAGTAGCTTTTTGAATATAATTCTTTCTTACTTATCAAAAAATATATATATATCATAAGAAAGGGAAGAAGAAAAGAGAGGAGAGAGGAGAAAAGGATAAAAAAACATATTATGCCTACATGCCTCAATGCTAAAAACACTTAATATTTCTATTAATCAACTCCATCTTTGAGTACATTGAGCATAAAATATATAAATACTCTTTCTTGTACTAGCAATATTAGAACTTTTAGTTTGAGTAGTGAATTAAAAATCTAATAAAATACTAACTTGGACTAAAGAAAAACCAAATATACATAGGATCTCGTAGAAAATTATATACTTGACTAAATTACCAAAATACCCTTGGTTCTCAGGAATGCAGAAATGATAGATTTCTCCCTCTGAATACAGCATGGACCATAATTAATAAAATAAAAATGCAAATAGAAATCTGTTTTAACTCTACACACACAACTAAACCTCTAAAACTATGCAATTTTCACTTTAGTTGGACTTCATAGTGGCCCCATAAGATAAGTCTTGAATAGGCGAATTTTCATAGTAACAAATTAATCTTAAATGTTTGCATCAATAAGCACAGTGTGGTATTGCTGTGGAGACAAATTATAGTTTGCTTTATTAAAATAATTCTCTTGGAATTTTTCCAACAGTTTGGTGTTGACTCCAGCCAACCCTAAGTGCTGACTCCTAGGTTTTCTATCCTACTTGGTGCTGCCTTCAAGCAAACCTAGGTGTTGGATCCTAAGTGATTTTTTTATTTGTGTTCTTTAATTTTTGTCTAGCATTAAGTTTGGGTTTTTTCCTGCATCACCAACTCCTTCAAGATTCGAATTATTCCTCTCTCTATTATATTATAATTTATAGTTAGTGGCTGGTATTGTGTTATGTAGATCATCTTTCAATTCCTTTATATGCTTGGTGTTATTTGCAGATCATCAAAGGCAGTTTTGATATCAAGGGCCTCCAAAATTGGTTCTATGTCTTTCCCTTCACAAACTAAGGCTCAATGGAAAATAACAACAAAGTTGGTATCTTTTATATGTTTTTTATTTTTGCTTTGTAGCATATATGCGGCCTAAGTTTCCTTTTTTAGCAATTACATAATTTCTTTTGTTTGTTTGATGCCTTTTTTCTCAAGAGATATACGGTTGCATAAGTTGGTTTTTGAGGAAGGTGGATTGCCTGATGGATCTGAAGTGGCATATTATGCACGTGGACAGGTTGATGAGATAAAGCTCTCAAATTCTTGCATATTTTTGTTTCCTATTGATGCATAATGTATCTCCTTCTTCTGGGCAGAAATTGCTTGTGGGTTATAAAAAGGGCTCTGGTATACTTTGTTGTTGTTGCAATTGTGAGGTACTTTTTCTATTCTTCAACTTCGGAGTACCAGAATATTCTTTAATACATTATAGGATGTGTTCACATTGTTTACATTTAACATGCAGGTCAGCCCCTCTCAATTCGAATCTCACGCCGGTTGGGCCTCTCGAAGGAAACCGTAAGTTATGTGAGATATTTGTGGTTCTTGAATCATCCCGTTCTTTTATATTCTGTGATGATGTTTGTGTTCATTGGCAGTTATGCTTACATTTACACATCCAATGGGGTGTCTCTTCATGAACTGGCGATATCACTCTCAAAAGGCCGCAAGTACTCTGCCAAGGATAATGATAACCTATGCATCATTTGTTTAGATGGTGGGAATCTTTTGCTTTGTGATGGATGCCCAAGGGCCTTCCATAAAGGTGACATATAAATTATGATTGATATAACTTATAGTAAATAATTATTAATATATTGAGCAAGTATTTGGTTGCCAACTTATATGAGCTTTTTTGGTTCTTGCTGAGGGAAAAGGGGGAAAATCAGACTTTTGCTCTAACATGACTGGTGCCTTTCCATGTTACATTTGAAATGTGAGATCCTGGGTTCAGCTGGGTTTCCAAAAGAAATATTTCAACATCATACTCATGATTTTAGGTTTAAATGTTTTACTTTTCAATGTTATTATTAGTATGGACATAGCAAGTGAGTTCTCTATTCCCTATCATGTCTATATGGGCATCTTGAAAAGTAGTACCAATTCTAGTCACAGGTAGAAACTCTGTTCTGTATTTTAAATTTCTTTATCCTAATATGCATTGTTCTGTATGCATCACATTTTTGCTTTGGTTGTGTCTTCTCCTGTCTAGGTATTTATAGGCTTATTAGTTCTTATGATTTTTTTTTTTATGAGTTCTTATGATGTTTATCTGTGATTGCTAATTCTTTTTCTCTTTCCTCTAACTTAGGGTTTCACTTTCTTGTCTTTTAAAAGAATTTGCTTTCTTTATACATTTTTTTAGGGATGCTCAAATTTTATATTATATATATACTTTTAATATACTCTGTCACATCATTTAGGCGGGTAATATTAGTTGCCTTTATTGATGGTGGTCTGCTTTGGTAGATTATGATGTGCAAATTTATTGGCTTGTGCAGAATGCGCATCTTTAACAGCTATTCCCCGTGGTGATTGGTACTGTACATATTGCCAGAATATGTTCCAAAGGGAGAAGTTTGTAGAGTATAATGAAAATGCACTTGCAGCTGGAAGGGTTTCTGGTATTGATCCTATAGAACAAATAACTAAAAGATGTATCCGTATTGTCAGAAACATAGACGCTGAACTTAGTGGATGCGTGTTATGCAGGTAGTAATCATTCTTTGTTTTGGTAAAAAATCTATTGGTGCCTTTGTCATGAGCATCATTATGTTGTTTGTAACAAGCAAAATGATACATTTTACTGTGATGTTACCTTCATTGATTCATATATTTTTGTAAATACCATAGCTTGACACTTCTAACCTTGCACTTGCAGAGGTTATGATTTTAGCAAATCAGGTTTTGGTCCAAGGACAATTTTACTCTGTGATCAGGTAATCTCCCCATTTCATTTCATCTTGTCAGATTTGAGCTCTCACATGAGAAGAAAATGGATTTCATTTATGCAATGCCTAAATAAGTAACTGTTACTTTTGTCTTATTTTCACTCCTTTGGCTATACTTTTTGTGCCAGTGTGAGATGGAATTTCATGTTGGCTGTTTGAGGGAGCATAAAATGGCATTTCTGAAGGTCTGCACATAAACGGTTTCTATTTTGTTTTTTATTTGGATTACTTTGTATGAACAACGCCTTTCTCCTGTCCAGTGGACATGCAACTCTGTTTCTGGATCAAAATGTTGATGCACTTGTACAACAGGAATTGCCAAAAGGGGAGTGGTTCTGTAGCATGGATTGCACCAGGATAAATTCTACTTTGCAGAAGTTGCTAGTAAAAGGAGCTGAAAAGCTCCCAGACTCTCTTTTGGATGTTATCAAGAGGAAGGAAGAGGAGAGAGGCTTACAATCTATTAATAATATTGATGTTAGATGGAGGCTTCTTAGCGGTAAAATTGCCTCTCCTGAAACTAGGTTTTATCTTTCGGAGGCTGTCGCCATCTTCCATGTAAGTTTTGCACTTTCTTTATGTAGATATCCCATTTCTTGAAGTCTTTTATATTATTTTATTATAACAATCCTAGTAGTAGTTGATCTGGTCCTCAAGTTTTTGGTCTAAAATGTTAATTAATTAGTTGGATACATCTAAACTTGTATGATTCCTTGTTTTTAGGAATAGTTCTTTCATGAGTGGATTTTTTTTATAATTTGATTTAAATTAAATAATTATTTTAAGATGTTTGCACCATAAAAACAGAAGGAAATGTACTCTCCAAGAGGCATTTCCGGAGCTTTATTGTATTAGTAGAACAAAGGATTCTTCTGTTGCGGAGGTTATGTGTTGGTCTGGTGGGAGGATTCATTGGGATGCTAAATTTCGTCGTCCTCCTCAAGATTGGGAGCAAGAATCCTTTGATCTGTTTATGGATATGGTCTACTCTTCGACGGTTCGGGGTTTGGGTCAGGATCGGGTTTGTTGGAAGCTAGCAAGGACTAGAGGTTTTGAGGTTAGAGGTTTCTATCTTTCTTTCTACCCGCCTACCCTCTTATCCTTCCCGTGGAAGATGATTTGGAAATCGAAGGTTCCTCCAAGGGTTGCTTTCTTTTCTTGGTCTGCCTCCTTAGGTAAGATTTTAACTTCAGACAACCTTCGCAAACGACATGTGCTAGTTCTTGATTAGTGCTATATGTGTAAGTGTTGTGGGGAGTCAGTGGATCATCTTCTTCTTCATTGCCCCTTCGCTTGCGAGTTGTGGTCGTTGGTGTTTTGTTTGTTTGGAATCCATTGGGTTATGCCTCAGAAGGTTATTGAGTTGTTTGAGTCTTGGCAGGGTAAGTTTGGTCGGCATAGAAATAGAGAGTTGTGGAGAATTGTGCCTCATTGCTTGATGTGGTGTATTTGGCGCGAAAGGAACTCTAGAAGTTTTGAGGGATGTGAACGCTCTGTGGTAGAGTTTAAGTCTTTTTTTTTACACACTCTCCTCGTTTGGAGTGTGGTCTTTTGTCATTTTTCTTGTTCTTCCCTTCCTGTTCTTCTTGATCGTTGTAATCTCGGTTCTCGTTTTATGCCCCCTTAGTACATCCCCAATGTACTCGGATTGGCGGTTTTTCTTTGTCTAATAAAATTTTCGTTACTTATCAAAAAAAAAAAACAGAAGGAAATGTATAATTAAGATGTATTTAATGCTACTCCTCAACGTATTCAAATAATCAGCTAGAAACCTATTTACTAGAAATACTATGTATAAAATCTTTTAGGAAGCAGAATGCCTCCTTGAGAAATCTTTATGCCCCTAACTAATAGTTTAACATCTTTTCCTTTTCTAAGCACCTTTGATAAGGAGGGAAAGCAATGGTGCTAAGGAATATATTATGCGTTCTTAGAACAATATAGGAGAGACGAACAAAGTCTTAAGTAGTAGTAGCCAGCCTCATATGTTGTGCTGGTATGAGTTGATAATTGTTACTGACCAAAGTATGGTAGGACTTCGTGTTTAACTGTTTTAGCCTGTAGGGAAGTTTAACTTGTAGCGTTTGGAGACATCCAGTTATACCCTCCACTTCCCATTGCTGAAAACTTTAAAATTACTCGATAGTGTGACCACTGGAAATTACTGCCTGCAAAATGACATCATCCCCAAATCCTACCCCCCACCCCAAAAAAAGAAAAAGAAAAATGAAAATGGTAAAGGGTGGAGGGTGAGGCCGTAGGTTTAATCTTTCGCAGTTGCTTGAGTTTTACATTTACTATCATAAATAAATAAATATGGTGGCTAACAATAGATAAAATCCAGTGCAGTTGCTTGAGTTGTCCATTTTAACGATCACAAATAAATAAATATGCTGGCTAACAATTGGAGTGAATTGAGTAATTCTCTTAGGTTACTTTATGTTCATCATTGTGAACATGAACTTTCTTAATAAAATACCATTATTTATAATTTAAAAAAAAAAATGGAGTGAATTGATTCTTGCCCGAGAGTAGCAATACATGATATTCTATATTTTGATAAATGGTTGCACACGGTTTAGTTCTGTAGCTGAAAAAGGCAGAATACTGGCTTAGAAGTATCCATTTTGGCACTGGATAAAATAATGTATGCTTTGACAGGATCTGGCAGGTTTTGACCAACTTTTCAACTTGTGATAATCTAACATATTTGCTACCACTCAGTGCTAGTGGCTCTGCATTTTGATTCAGATTTAATTTTAAATTTATATTGGCTTATGCAGCAGTGCTCAAACTGTCTGTGTTCCATATGCTAGTGTCTACTTTTCAACCGCTAGGAACTAGTGATTTGCCACTATAATTCTGAATTTGTCAATCTCTTGCTGGGCATCTAGAGATTTATACTGAATATTTTCAGTACTTTTAGCCTTCATAACATGGCTGTAAGCTTCATGCTATTGAGATTATATATGTAATGCGTTCATTCTGTATGAGGGAAACTAGTGAATCATTTTTTTGATCATGTAAAATGAGCTGCAAACAGTGGAGTATTTGATTGAGAATTCTCATTTATATTTCAGAATTGCTTTGCGCCTATTATCGACTCAGTTAGCGGACGTGACCTTATCCCAGCCATGGTTTATGGGTGAGCAAAATTTATTTATTTATTTTCCTTTTCTATTATTGATGATGTTTTTTAAAGCCAATGGTTAAACATCTTTGTTTTCATGGTAACCTAAACACCTATCTCTCTCTCTCTCTCTCTCTCCCTCCCCCTCACAGAAGGAACATTAGGTCCCAAGAATTTGGGGGAATGTACTGTGCAATATTGATGGTCAAGTAAGAACTAGTTTTCTATACCTAAGGTCTACATTTTTTGTTGTTTCTCTTTAAGATATTGATAATAGCCTCTTTTGCTAACATTGCAGCTCCTCCGTTGTATCAGCTGGACTTGTTCGTGTTTTTGGCCGAGAAGTCGCAGAACTCCCTTTAGTTGCAACAAGTAATGGTCACCATGGAAAGGTGAGAAGCTCATGTGCCCTGCTTGGCTAGTAATCTAACACTACGTTGGTTTCATAATCCTCTTTAATTTTTTTGCATATTTACACAACTCTTTCCCTGAATTACACGTGGAACTCCCTTTTTCTTTTTCTTTTCCTTTTTGGCTGCCAAAAGAAACATTACTAGCATCAGAAACTAGGCTTAGTACCTTGGTCTACAATGGCCTTGCTAGCCAATAGGCCTAGAACATTATCTGCAAAGTAAGCTATCTTATTGATCCTATTTGCCATACAAATGCTAAATTCTGTTATCACGCTGTGAATGTCACAGTTGGGATAAATTATTCGTAAGTTTTGTTTTTGTTGTTGTGTTTTTTCAGTAACAGTCACCATGGAAAGGTGAGAAGCCAATGTGCCCTGCTTGTCTAGCAATATAATAATACTACATTGGTTTTATAATCTTTCTTTATCCCGTCAGCACCATATTGCTATTAGTTACATGTTTACGCAACTTTTTTTCTCTGGATTACACACATGTGGACCCCCCCCCCCCCCCTTCCCCCCTCTTTTCCCTTTTTGTCTTGAAAAGGACATTTATATAGTACCAAAAGACACATCATCAGCTGCTAAGGCTCTGTTAAAACTAGCCTCGGCACCTTGGTCTACAATGGCCCTAACAGCCGATGGGCCAAAAACATAAGCTGATGGGTCTTGCAGCTGAGTTACACTAGAAAATGACTTTGAGAAATGATTCAGAAAGCACTATCTTATTTTAGTTTTTGAAAACAATTTCCAAAAGCATAAACCAAACAACCCCTTCTGCGATTTCTTATATATATATATAAAAGAAAAAGATGCCTTTGGAGTATTGAGCTATGAAAAGCAGGGTTATGGTATCATTCATAAAGAGCAGCACCATATTCACGGTGAACTATTTTTGGCACTTGTTGTATGGTACCACGTTTGTTAGTGCTCTATTTGGATCTGTAATTAATTAATATGCCTGTTGACATTCAATCTACTGCAATTTTTGTGCAAGCTCAGTTTTAACATCATGGAACTCTGCCTTTATAGGGTTACTTCCAAATATTGTTTTCCTGCATTGAGAGGCTGCTGGCTTTCTTGAATGTGAAGAGCCTTGTCCTCCCTGCTGCTGAAGAAGCAGAATCCATATGGACGGACAAGTTTGGTTTTGAAAAGATGAAAACTGAGCAGGTATGTTATCTTGTATTTGCACTCTGTATTTTAGCTTGCATTTGAACATTCATCATTTCACATTTCTGTATACCATGTTGCAGCTTACCAAATACCGAAGAAGTTGCTGTCAGATGGTGACTTTCAAAGGGACATCCATGCTTCAGAAAATGGTTCCGCAATGTCGAGTCATCAAGCCTGATTATGAAAGTGAAGATGCAGAGTAGTTACTCTCTTGTTTGTGATAGCTTTTGTAAATATCTTGTACTTTTGCTAATTGAAATTACTTTTAGAATTCATCATTTGGTCTGGATCAAAGATTTTTAATTGGAGTGTATATCCTGGTGGAATTAGAGTTTTTGCAAGAAACACAAGAAAAGAAATAAAAAAAAAAAAAAATTTCCCATCACGACAAAGCCCTACTATATATATATATGACAGTACTAGTAACGCTAAAGAATTCAATGGTCAATTTAAAATGGCCATAGGGTTTTACGTTGTAGTCACTGAAATTTTGATCGCAGACTACTGTTCAATGTTGAATAAATAATGTACTTTCTTTTTGTTTGATAATCACAACTACGTAGACGTTGATCATGGTATAAATAAAATTTAGATGTGTCATGGGTTAGTACTTGCTAGTTTATTAGTGAGATCATATATAATGGATGCTGAACACAATGACTAGTGGCATGTTTGGTAGATTGCTTTCATATATTCAAAAGAACTAAATTAATATGCAAACTCTTAAGGGCAAGCCTCATGTGCCCATGCCATACTATAGTATTTCTTCATTTGAATTCGCTTGCTGGCTAAGGCTTATTATTTTGGATAATAATAATGGGCTAAGGCTTCTTTTATCCAAAAGCAGGCACTCCAATTATAGAGGGTGTTCCTATATATCAAAAAATCAAAAGCATAAACCTTCTTCGAATTGTTCTTTGTAGCTAAAAAGTGTTAAAATACATTATTAGCAACATGATGTGTTATATTGTATATGCTAGAGTGAATGTGGAAGGAGAAGTATCGAATAGGAACATCGAGAACACGATGATTACGTGGTTCAACTTTGTCGGTCTACATCCACGGAAGAATCTCCTAATGGCTATATCTTTACTATGTAAGAGTATATAGTACAATAACTTGTGTTACAATGAACCCGTACATAAGTATATATAGGTGACCAAACTCTAGACTATTGATACAAGTAGGAGTGAGCTTAGGCTTATTACATTGGGTTAATATATCTAATATATGTCTCTAACACCATTCCTCAAACTCAAGGCAGAAGCTTGATGAAAGTTTGAGGTTGGATAAGCATGAGAAAATTACTTGGAGATGCCTTAAGAATGCATTTAAAGAAACCACAATGAAGAATGTGCCAATTGACCAATTTCCGAGCTTCAAATGGAGAAACGGAGTACAAAATTGGAATATACGAGAAAAACTGAGTAAGATAGGTTTTTTCAAAAATTTTGACTTTTGGTCAAAGGTCAATGCAAAAAGTCAAAGTCAATTGATCTAGGGTCAGAGTCAACTGATACATGGTCCAGGTCAGTTTTGGGTTTTAGGGTTGGGTCACAGATTGTGCAATAGAGCCGCTGACGTCATCCTATGACATGTCACTGACGTGGACTAAGGCTTGCGTGGTTGATGATGTGGAGTGATGATATCATCCAATGACGTCAAATGGCATCAGCAAGAGTTCTTTGGCATGTGGTTGGAGCATGTGATGACCATCGGCGTGTGGAGTAGAAGCCAGAAAACCAAGAGGCGTGTGCTTCAGTGGTTGAAAGCCAGATTTCTTCCATAGGCAAATCGGTGATTGACATGGCTGATAGGGCGGTGCCTGTGGCCGATGGATGAGCTGCAAATGAGGAAATTGTGGCGGTGCGTGGGGAGGTTCTGGAGCTGTTAATGACGCGTGGTGGCACGTGAGGCTGCTGTTGGGGGCCAAGTTCTTGGGTTTTGGTTGTAGGAGGTCATGGAGCACGTCTATGGTGTTGGTTTCATCAGGCGAAGTTTGGATTTGCACAAATCTAATAAGTTAAGTCACGGTTTGTTTGGTTGTGGATTTTGACACTGCACAGAGCCATGGTGGCTGCGAGATGCCGTGGAGTCTAGATCCAGCGTGAAAGCATGTGTGATTTTAGATGGTGGTGTGCACGTGATAATCGTCTTTGCTTGCTAGAGGCGTTTGTTTGATGCCAAGAACGAAGTTTGGCTCTAATACCATGTTAAAATACATTATTAGCAACATGATGTGTTGTATATGCTAGAGTGGATATAGAAAGAGAAGCATAAAATAGGAACACTATAAACAAGAGGGTTACGTAGTTTAATTTTGTCGGCCTATTTTCATGGAGGAATCCTTTAAGGGCTACATCTTTATTATGTAAAAGTGTAGTATAATAATCTGTGTTACAATGAACCCTAGTATATATAGGTGACTAAACCCTAGACTACTAGTACAAATAAGAGTGAGCTTGAGGCTGTTACATTTAGTTAATATGGCTAATATATATATATATATATATCTCTGACAATAGATAAAGCAATCCTTATTTTCCTTGCAGTCATTATCATAGTTAGAAACGATAGAATGAGGATTTATAGCCCATTCCAATTTGAAGTTTGAGGCTTGACTAAATTGAGTTTGGTGGAGCTAAGCCAAAGTCCCCTAAAATCATTATTCGAGAGCAGTCAAAGAGACAGAGTCACGAGTTAGACACGTGCACGCACAACCCTAGTGGTTTCGGTGATTTCATCAATGGCACCATATTTTTTGGCTTGGCGTGTATATTTTCCAATCTCCATTGCAGCCCATTCTCTTTTTCTCTCTTTACTTTCCATATTACTTATTAAGGCAAGCCTTTTCATCATCCTGTCACCACCATCACCACACAAAAGTCCATGCTTTCGTACCTCGCAAGCCAATTACGCATCAATGACCTCAACTTTCTCACATGATAAGAACTATACTTCACTCCTACGTCTTTTTTAGCTCAAAATGACATACACTAGATTAACTGACGCCAATGCCTTAACCATGAGAATCAAAATAATCTTCTGGCTCTCTGGCTTTTCCATTGCACTCCTCTCCATCATAATCGCTCTGTATACCATCCTTCCTTCCTCTACTTTTAGTACTGCCATTATTTCTCAAAACAGTTTCAGCCGTGCTATTTTCAAGAAGGTTGTTCAGCAAAGTGGCGTCGATGATTTTCTGTCCCGCCTGACACTCATAGTGTCTGGAGACCATCATCGAAGGAAGCCGGAAAGGAAATGCGACAGCAGAAAATGGAAGTCTAGGCTCATCTCCATCTACAATGTGGCCCTCGTTTTGACAGTTGACTTGAACGGATGCGCGGATTTTAGCAGTGTCCAGGAGGCAGTAAATGCTGTTCCTGACAGTAGCCCCTCTAGGACCCTCATCGTTATTGATTCTGGTACATACAGGTCATTCTCTCATACAAAGTTTTCATCCCTTGATTTTTTTTGATCTATTATAATCGTTATAAAAAGCAAGTTATTTACAAGCATATGCAATTATAAATACAACGGCCTGGTATCATCAAAGAGAAAATAGACTCCCCAAATGAAGTTGCAAAATATAAAATTCATGCATCAAACATTAGCATACAATAAAATGGATTACCATGTGTTGCAGGGAAAAAGTGGTAGTAAACACCAGCAAGACAAATTTGATATTTCAAGGTCAGGGATATCTTAACACAGCTATTGCATGGAATGACACTGCAAATTCTACTGGAGGGACTTCATATAGTTCTTCAGTTGCCATTTTTGCTGACAACTTCACTGCTTACAACATCAGCTTTGAGGTAACTGATGTAGTTTGAGTTATTCTGACCAAAAAGGAGAATATATAATTATATATACGTACTGAATATTGATACACATACAGAGTCATGAAAACACACGAAACTTATTAAATTGATTGCTTTCTTTGTGAGTTTAATTAGGAATCACGGATATTTTATTTGGAGTGTCGTACTTGTGTTGGAAAGGTGTCGGATACTTGACACTCTTCGAACACTTCTGTATGCTTGTCCCAATTGTTACCTTTTTAAAAATGAAAAAAAAAAAAAGGGTTGGACATAGTTAGGAACGAGAACAAGAGGAATCTAATACCATTCACAAAACAAAGAAACAATTCATACTCTGAATTATAATATTGCATTTGAAAATTAATAAATAACTTTTTTTTTTTTATATACAAGATAGAAATTCTACTCTAATCTAATTTAGGAATAAATATCTTTATTCTTAATTTGTGTTCTAATTTGAGTAATGCTACAGACGCAAGCTATTTTACAATATTTTTACAAACTATTAATGTGGCAAATTCTTATTAGTTCTAATATAGGTCAATCACGAACATCACATTTATGTTTACCAATAGTTATTTGAAAATTACTAAAGTCACATGAGCAGTCTGTTAAAATGTTGTAAATTAGTTTGTGTCTGTAGCATTACTTTTCTAATTTTTTAACATCCTTTAATAGTAATGAATTTGCTTTATTATCCATTATTACTATATGATTAATCATATATAGAAATAAAACATTCATTATTTCTCTTAAATTGATATATGTAATATTAAATGAAAAATAAATGTTTAACCATATATTAAAATATAAGGCTAAAATTCGAAACTGACTCTCTAAATTTCTTTAGATCTTATTTCAGTCCTTTAACTTTGCTTTCTTTCATTTTAATTTTCTAAGTTTCAAATTTATTCAATTAAAGCATTTCTGTCAACTTTTATTAAAAATTTTTGAAAAAAAAATATGGAAAATATTTTTCAATCATTAGTTGAATTTTTTTAATTTAAAAAAATTTGAAGAAAAATTTAAAAAATTGAAAAATTAACCACAAAATATAACAAAAGTTGATAGACAAGCCTTAATTGAATAAACTTGAAAATTAGAGGACTAAAATGAAATCTGAAAAAATTTAGATGGTCAATTTTGTATTTTAACTAAAAAAAATTTATTAATTAATTAACATACGTATTTTCATCATATCTGTGTCCTATTTTTCAAAGATTACTATGTCATTGTACGTATCCATACATGTGCTTCCATGGTTTAAATTGACTATTGTAATAAATTATTCAGTTTCTTTATATCCAAATTCCCTTTGGAGTTTTCTTTTGGGACCATTTCCTTTTTGGTGATTTTTTTATTTTATTTTTTCTTTCAAAAGAACACAGCTCCTTCTCCATTCCCTGGAATGGTTGGAGCGCAGGCCGTGGCACTTAGAATTGCAGGCGATATGGCTGCATTTTATGGATGTGGATTTTACGGAGCCCAAGACACTCTTTATGATGAAAATGGGAGGCATTATTTCAGAGAATGTTTCATTCAAGGGTCCATCGATTTCATTTTTGGAAATGGTAGATCTCTCTATGAGGTAGACGTGCAACTCTCTTCATCATGAACGATTTTTTTTTTTTTCCTTCTGCTGTAAGGCATTCAACATTTAGATCATTTTTGTATTAATTAATATATTTTCCTAGAAATGCTTTCTTCTCTTTTGCTATCCACTATTAAAATATCAAAACACTTTTATTTTTTAAAATATTAAAAAAATTTAATCATAAAAGGACGCTGTTTTGAAGATAAAAATCATGTAGGCACTTTTAATTAAGGTGGTGCTAATGTATTTGCCACAATTTCTACTTCATTAACACGAAAATAGACAACCAATGATGCAGTTAGGATTTCGGTTAGGGATGCAAGATTAAAGCCGCCCACACCCAAATGGTCTAATGGCTCCTCCTCCCTTTGAACTATTGACGCTAATAAAAATAACTAAATAATCAATGCAAGAGACTAATCTGAGTTAATTATATAAAGCTTTAATATATAATTTGATTAATAAAAATGAATTGAGAAAATAAATTAACGTAAAAGTGTTATAATATAATACTAGAATTCAATTTTCTTTCTCCATTTATATATTTATATAATATCTATCATTTTTAAATGCTGAAACATAGCATTTATTGTTACTATATGTCTAATTATTATAATTATTTAAAATTTGACTTTATCACAAAAGCACAAACTTTGAAACCCCCAAAAAAAAAAAAAAAAAAAAAAAAAAAAGGAGTCAAGAGATAAAAGAAAAAAATTAGTGAAGGGATGGAGGCCATACAAATTAAAACCATGAGAAAATAAGACACAAGTTGTTTTTTTTTTTTTTTTTAATAATTATTTTAAGTTTAAAATATGGTTTGGCTGTTTTGAGTTCAAGTGCCCTAAATCAAATTTTATGTTATATCTTAAATTTATAATTTTTTTATTTATAGAAATTATATATGACATGTTATTCTTATCTTTGTGTTGGGGCAAGTCAAAATCAATGTGCATGCCCATTTTTCCCACCTCTCTTGATGACAAAATTAGAGTAGGACAAAAAAAAGATCAAAAATAAAAGACAAATTAGCTATGGTAAAGAACACCTTCAAAATGTTCATTGAAGTTTACTTGCTGATAGCAACACTCCTTCTACGTACAACATATTTCCCATTGACTTCATTTTCCTTCTTTGAAATTGTCTTTATTTCTTTCTCTATAATTCCTTATTATACCCATACCCATTTTACTCTATAATCTGTAAATTAAGCAATATGATTTATATACTGTGGACATACTTATATGACAGGGGTGCAACATTAATTCAATAGCAAAACAAGTCTCCGATGAGATCAGTGGCTCTATCACAGCTCAAGCTAGGCAGTCGATGAATGAGCAAACAGGATTTTCGTTTGTGAATTGTAGCATCAGTGGAAGTGGGAAAGTATGGCTTGGGCGAGCTTGGGGATTTTATGCGACTGTTGTCTTCTCCACAACATACATGTCAAATGTCGTAGCTCCAGTTGGCTGGAATGATTGGCAAGACCCCTCTAGAGACCAGTTTGTGCCTTATCTTTTTTACTTTTATCCATATATATATATATATATATATATATATATATAGATTCTCATAGAAGCTTGTCTTTAAATTATCATATAGTTTTACTTTTTTTATTCTATAATTTTTTTTTCGTCAATATACAATAATGTGGGTGGGTTCACCTGCAGAATAATAATAATGAGTTTGAAGAAGAATTAAGAGGTAAAAGAGACGATTTGTGGATGCAATTTTTTTGTTGTAACTTTTGTCATAACCTTGATGTCAGTCATAAGAGTAGTGAAAAAAAATGGTGAATTCATAAGAAAGTGATAGACAACCAATCAAAATCTGTTATTTCAAAATTAATGTAAAAGTTATGGTCTTAGAAGAATTAAGAAAAAATAGTTTAAAGGAGAGAAAAAAAAAACCTTTATTTTTTTTTTTAATAGAAAAAAAAAAAAAAAAACCCTTTATTGTTTTACCTTTTAGTGATATTAGTGAAAAAGCCAAATTGCGCTTATTTTTCACTTAAATTAAAATGCTATGAATATTTTAGCAAAACGGTTTAGATTTAGTAGTGCAGTAGTGTACAGGTCATGTTGCTTTAGGAGGTGTTTGGTTGTGCTGTTTAAATGTTATTTAAAATTTTGAATAACATGGAACTAAAATACACCTTTAGATTTGTAATATTTTTTTTGAGAAAGTAGATTTGTAATATTTAATCGATAATGTTTCCCTATTTCATTATGAGGCAATTGAAAACATATGATCCTTAATTTTTTCTGACTTCCATAAAAATACAGGACGATCTTCTTTAGAGAGTATCAATGTTTGGGACCAGGAGCAAATTACACAAATAGGATTTCGTATGGAAAGCAACTTGAGGAATCTGAAGCAACTCTCTACATGGATATTGCCTATATTGACGGAGATGGATGGCTAAGTTATCATCGAAATCATTTATTTCCTCTTGATTGGAAATATCCAATCAAAAGGAAATAAGTGATTTCTAATCAAGAGGAAATAAGTGATTTCGATGATAACTTAGTCATTCATCTCTATTAATAAAGAAGATATTCATGCTTCTTATTATATGTAAGAATTTTTCATTTTTGTGTTCAAGAAATGAGAGACAAAGTAACTTAAGCATAATCCTTGAGGTTTGAGTCAAAATTAGATAGCAAGTGTTTTAGGATGGTTTTATTTTATTTTTAACAAATTTCTAAAATTAAAAAGAGAATAGAATAAAAGGAAGTGGCTCGTCAATTGTACCACTATTATTGAAACTAGCATTTTAATTTCTTTTGAGATGTATAACTTTTAAATTTGTTATATATTAAAGAAAATTCTCTTAAAGATGCAAGTAAAGATTACTCGAGAGGGTCAATCATGTTGGCATGGGCATCTTGTATATATTCCAAAAAATTTACTCCTCATGCAGCACAAACAATGCAAAAGTAGAAATAAGTTTTATTAATAATTTCTGTAAGTTCAATAGGTTGGATTATTTCTTAATAATCCGTATACATTGACTGATTGACATTATCTCTTATTAAATAATAACACTTCAACATTGTGCCATAACACACAGGGAAGCTAGCTTTCCAGGAAGCTTTATTTTTATCTTCATAGAATACTCCAGTACGAAGAAATAGAATTAGTCCACCCTGCAAATGGTCAAATTCATAAAATTAGTATATGTCAAATCATGTACCAGTTCTAGATAGAGAATTATATATAAGAGATTTACTTGGAACAATCAGTAGTGGGTGTGATTTTGTAGGAACAAGTAGTGCCACAAGTCTCAGGAAGTGTTCCAACTAGTTCATAGTTGATTCCTGGGATCTTTGAAAGACCATCCATGATGCAACTACATGCGGCTCTGTGATCTTGTGTGGTATTTGAAGCAGCATTGAGTGCTTTAATACCTTCACAACAAGCTGGAGGAACCGTTCCTCCAAAAATGGCATAACTGATACATGGGGTCAACAAGGTTGTCACCTCAGCACATGTTATGGTTGCATCAACATGTGAAGCAACAACCAACATGCACACAAGCACTGCTGCTGTGAAAGCCATAGAAGAAACTGAAAACCTTGCCATTGTAATAATAATGTTAGCCTCTCTCACACAGATTTGATTACTTTTGGGTGTTGAGGTACACAAAATGAGTCTAGGCCTTTTATAGAGTGGCAAAGATGAGGGTTGGCCCTTTTGAGGCTTCGTCTGTTACCATCAAGTCTAATGGCTGCGAGAAAACTCAGACTGAGGCTGAGACTAGCTAAAGAATTTTCTTGGTCAGAAACTCAGATAGTCTTCAGTAAGAAGCCAATAATGCTAATTAATGGAACTTGATGTGAAAAAAAATGAGTTACGTGATTGATTAAGCAGCCTTGATTTGCGGTGGGGGACTTGGATCTATAAGAATTGGGCCTTGAGTGAAACTATGCCTACAATGTGAATTGGACTTGGGCCTTAGTTGCAGGCCGCCCTGATTGGTAAATACATCATCGGGAGGGTTGGAATACACAACAAATGAATCCATTGCATCAACACTCTTGTTATCTTCTAGGTAACAGTGATTTATTTCAATTTTGCTAAAGCTGCTGATGTTTATATAATGCTAAAGATTCACTTTTAGCATTTGGGGTTGTTTTTATTTTGACCATTTATATTTCAAAATTTTCATTTTAACTCTTTATGATTGGTTTTGTTATTATATTAATCCTACAATCCTTTTTATTAGTAATTTGACTGTTAAGTGCAATCTGTGCAAGTTTAATATTTTATGAAACACTAGTTCTAAAATATTGAAAAATTGGACTTTCAAAAAAAAAAAAATATTGAAAAATTGGGAAACGCATGGAGTTTTATTGAGGTATTAAAAAATACGTTTTGGAAGGTTTGGCCAATATGAAAATTGAATTAAACATGAAGGTCTAAAAAGAAAATTTTGACACATAAGGATCAAAATGAAAACAACTCAAAACTTTAAATTTTTTTCATTTTTTAATCCGTCATTTTTTTTTCCCATATTGACTGATGATTGGAAGGTATGATCTTGTTGCAACTTGCAAGTGTCTTGGGTGGAGAGATATTTTTAGAAATTGTACTTGGATTAATTGCTTAGAGACACCTCACAAGAGCTCAATCATTTTGCGAGGACATTGTCGGGAAGATTCTGATACAATTCACGAACCACTAGCACAATATACACGAGTCCCAATATTTTTCGTAACCATAGTTTAGGGAAATAGTTCAGCTATACCCTTGGATTCCTTTCATACTTTTAGTATGGGTGAGTTTTTGTTTTTTATGAATTAATATGTGAGTTTATCCAACTGAGTATTTTCATTTTGAGGTAGACATTTCTAATATCAAAATAGGTTTTTACATATACAGGCGTAAAATCTTTTCAAAAAATGAGATAAAAAGTAACTCTATTAAAATAATCTAGTCTTTTTGTGAAGTACATTTTTAGTTTCATGTTCATTATTAGAGCATTCCCAATAGCATTTTGCATTACCTTGTAGCAACAAAAAAACACCAACATTAGATTTGTATTCCTGTAGCAAATTATAGATATTACTATACTAAAATGCAAATATACTTATTATGGTGCAGCAAATGTAAACTTATTTTGCTTATTTGATTCACTTGTCTTTCTCACTCCACTTGACCGATTTGTGTTTTGTTTATAAAAGATTAAATAAATAAAAAAGTCATTTTGTATTGTTATAATGGAATGGGTTGTGAAATAGAGAATGAGATGTATTGTATATTGTTAAAGTAATGGTCTAAAATAAATATAAATTTTAGAGGTGTACAATGCTTTTTTCATTGGAATGCTCTTATAATATATTCTACATAGATATGTTAGGACATTTTAAGAGAGTAACACATGCCCACTTGGGCTCACACATGTTTTGCCTCCAATCCCCAGCTCCCTTACCAGCCTCACCCAGAATTTAAGTTGAGATATATCACATTCATGACCATCTTAGAGGTGAAAGAAATATAAATGAGCATTATATTGTAAATTAACCATAGAAGAAGGTCATAGTCACTCTTTAAAATATAAAATAAAATATCAATTTGGGATGTTTAGTGCTGTCTTTTTCTTGGCCCTCGTTTTGAGAAACTCAGAATAGTCTTCTGTAAGAAGCCGATAATGCTAATTAATGGACCTAAGTGTGGAAAAAAATGAGTTACGTGATTGATTAAGCATCCTTGATTTGCGGTGGGGGACTTGGATCTATAAGAATTGGGCTCTCGAGTGATACTATGTCTACAAAGTGAATTGGACTTGGGCCTTAGTTGCAGGCTACCCTGATTGGTTAATACACCAGCGAGAGGGTTGGACTACACAACAGATGAATCCAAATGCAGCCACTTATAGCCATTGCATCAACACTCTTGTTATGTTCCAGGTAACAATGATTTATTTCAATTTTGCTAAACCTGCTACTGTTTATATAATATTAAGAGCATTCTTATCAAATGTGCTAAAAATGTTAAATATTAAATGCTATTTTTTAGCATTTTTAGCACCTCAAATGATAAAAACACATCTACATTAAATATGCTAAATCTTAAAAAATTTAGCACCAAGCTACAGTGAGCTGTTATCAATAACAGCTCACTGTAGCTGGATTGTAACAAAAAAAAAAATCATTTTATATTCACCAATGTCTTTTTTTAAATTTCTGTCTCTCTTTCCTCTCTCATTTCTCTCCTCTCTTCTGTGGTTCATGGTCTGTGATCCGCCGATGTTTGTGGTCTGGCGTTGTGGGCTGTCATGGGTCTGACCTAGCCAACCCACGCTTAACTGACACTAACCCATGCCTCCAAACCTTTTCCCACGCTGCCCAACCTTCTCTCACGCCTTGGATTTCGATTTGCAAGTTGTGGGTTTGTATAGGGGTTCTGATTTGGGCATATTTTGGAAGGGTTTGTGATTTGGTTTTGGATAGGTATGGTTTGTGGTGGACCAGTGGTGGTTGATGGTGGGTGGGTATGAATTTTATGATTTGGGTTTGGGTTTGGGTTTGTGATTTGATTTTGGGTGATGAGTTTGTGATTTGGTTTTGGATGGGTATAGTTTGTGGTGGTGGGTATTTGTTTGGTGGGTTTTTGTGGTGAATCAGTGGTGGTTGATGGTGGGTGGGTATGAGTTTTATGGTTTGGTTTTGGGTTTGGGTTTGGGTTTGGGTTTGTGATTTGATTTTGGATTTGTTTTTATTTGTGATTTTGGTGGTTGGGGGTTGAGGTTGTAGACGGTGGTGGTTGTGGTAATGGGTGTAAGCGATGGTGGCTGGTAGCAGTGGGTGTGGGCAGTAACAGGGGGGTGGGTTTTGCAGTGGGTTTGATACATAGAGAAAGAGAGAGGAAGAGATAAATTGAGAATAAAAAAGAATTAAAAAATGATAAAGAAATAATATTTTAATGAAGTGGTAAAAAATATAAAATTTTTCATGTTGGATGTATTGTAAGAGCATTCTCATTAGAGCATCCACAGCAGTGGAGCTAAAAATTTAGTTTTTTAGCTCCACCAAAAGTTACTTTATCTATTTTACCTACACATATGCTGCAGCAGTGGATCTATTTTAGCTTTCAACACAATAAAATAATATAATCACAATAAAACAATATATTCCCTACAATAATATAATATATCCCACTATCCAAAAAATATTCATAGCACCAATCACAACCAAAAAATAATAAAATAATATTTTTTTTATTTAGCTCTCACGAACAGTGCACATCTATTTATAGATGTGCACTATAGCAATGGAGCTAAAAAAAATAGATTTAACTCCACTACAAGAGCATGCCTTTTGGTGTTTGAGGAGCTAAAAAATATCAATATACCAATATAACACCACTGCTCTAAAAATTAGAGCACACTGTAGCAAGATATTATTTTTTTAATGTTTTTTCTATTGAGAGAGAGAGAGAGTAAAAAATGAATAAAAAAATAATAAAGAAAGAATATTTAATTAAAATAGTAAAAAAATAGAAGTTTTGATATTAGGGTATTGTAAAATGATGTGATAAATGCTATAAAAGTTATATTTTTAGATGCTAAATGCTAAAATTTTTATAATTCTTGACTAGAATGGCCTAAAGTGGTATGGTAAAATAGATAAAGTAGGGTTTTGAGATGTTAAATGCTAAAATATTTGCATTCTTTGATGAGAATGCTTAAAGATACACTTTTAACATTTGGAGTTGTTATTATTTTTACCTTTTATATTTCAAAATTTTCATTTTAGCTCTTTATGATTGGGTTAATTTCATTTTCATATTAATCCTACAATCCTTTTTATTAGTACTTTGACTGTTAAGTGCACTTCATGCAAGTTTAATATTTAATGAAACACTAGTTCTAAAATGTTGAGAAATCGGGAAATGCATGAATTTTTATTTAGTATTAAAAAATATGTTTTGGAAGGTTTGACCAATATGAAAATTGAATTAAACATAAAGGTTTAAAAAGAAAATTTTGACACGTAAACATCAAAACGAAAATAACTCAAAACTTTAAATTTTTTTCACTTTTTAATACTTTTTTTTTTTTTTCATATTGACTGATGATTGGAAGATATGATCTTGTTGCAAGTGTCTTGGGTGGTTTTCACCAAAAAAAAAAAAAGTGTCTTGGGTGAAGAGAGATATTTTTAGAAAATGTACTTGGATTAATTGCTTAGAGACACCTCACAGGAGCTCAATCATTTTGCGAGGACATTGTCGGGGAAACTTCTGATGCAATTCACGAACCACAAGCACAATATACACGAGTCCCAATTTCTTTCGTAACCATAGTTTAGGGAAATAGTTCAGCTATACCCTTGGATTCCTTTCATACTTTTAGTACGGGTGAGTTTTTGTTTTTTATGAATTAAGCTGCATTTGTTTTAGTATAAAATATCTTTTGGGTGTAAAATAATTTCATTTGAAAATATTTTCAAAAAAAAAATAATTTCTAATGTTTGGTTACATTTTAAAAATTATATTGGAAAATAATTTCAAGTGTTTGGTAACATTTTGAAAATGCAAATTTTCTACTAGTTTCTCACATTTTCTCAACTTCCAAACAAAATTTTACGTCAGAAAATCCACCACCACCACCCACACACCAGCACCAAACAACACAAAAATTTCCAAAACACCAACACAACAACAACAAAATCAGAGATCAAAGAGAGAAAGATTGAGAGATTGAGGGAAAGAGAGATCGGTCTTCAGCAGCGGCGACGATCTTTAGCAGCGGCGTGAAAACGAGATGAAGGGCTCCGATCTAGATGGCGGCGATGTTGGAGCACGGCCTACGGTTGGTTGTCAAGATCGGAGCTCAACGAAGGACGACGACAGCTAGATCGGGTGGGTGTGGATCGGAGACATGCAAAGGTGGAGCATGGCGGTGAGGTTGAGTGGGTGTGTTCTCAGTGGTGCGGCATGATCTGGGCATATGTGATTGGGGGCGGCAGTGGGGGCGGCACGATCTGGGCTAGCCTTGGCTTGGCTGGGCAGCCGGAGTTGGGCTGGAACTGAAATGAGGTTGGTGCGTGTGTGAGATGAGTGTGTGAGGAGTGAGGAATTTCGAAAAGCATTTGAAGGTAAAATAGGAACGAAAATGATTTTACGGACTGGCAAGGTTTTTTTTCAGTCAAACTAAATTCTATTTTTAGTTTGACTTTATTTTCAGGTAGTGCCAAACATGAACCCGGTTGTAAAATATTTTCCGGAAATCATTTACTCCCAAAACAAACGCAACCTTAATATGTGAGGTTATCCAACTGAGTATTTTCTTTTTATGGTAGACATTTCTAAAGCCAAAATAAGTTTTTACAGATATAGGCGTGAAATCTTTTCAAAAACTGAGATAAAAAGTAATTTGTACTAGACGCTATTCCCCTGTAGGCCCAATACCCACAAAACCCATTACATTGAAGCCACTTGTTCAAGGCCCAGAACTTGTTGGGCCTCAGATCCTAAAATATCATACGCAAACACATACTTTATTGTGTCCACGAACATGCTCCGGGTGGTCCTCGGCACCCGACCAAGATCTGGGAACCGTTACAAAGCTAGTTAAGACATAAACTGCAAAGGTGAGATCCTACTTGGTTGGGAAGGGCAACTTCCTGAGGGGATGAATCCAAGGGAGCTTTACGAAGTCTAGGGAGTATCGCCGCCAAGTAGCCCATTTAGCGGTGGAACCAGTTCCAATGCCACTATCACCACCTCTCACTTACAACTAAACATCCATTTAAGAGTAATTGTATTGGACCTCTTTTTCTACTCACCAAGAAAACAATCATAGTTTTGCCACTAACCTTAGGCTATAAATAAAGGAGGAAAATTCGGTACAATAGATGGCAATTTTTTAGAGTAAATACTGAGGAAAGAGGATAATCATTTTGAAAAAGGGAGGGAGAGTAACTCTGTGAGGACAAAGAACGAATGTATTTGGGGTGCCGAGCATAAGACCACTTATTGTAAGAAATCCAAAAACTCACAAAATAAATAAATTGTAAACCCAGATAAGAAGTTGGGCTTGTCTGCTTCTTTTTGGGTGCGCACATAATTCTAATAAAATAATCTAGTTTTTTTGTGAAGTACATTTTTAGTTTCATGTTCATTATTAAGGTATTCCCAATAGCATTTTGCAATATATTGTGGCAACAAAAAAACACCAACATCATATTATGTATTCCTGTAGCAAACAATAGATATTACTATACTAAAATGCATATATACTTATTATGGTGGAGCAAATGTAAACTTATTTTGCTTATTTGATTCACTTGCCTCTCTCTCCCCACTTGACCGACTTATGTTTTGTTTATAAAAGATTATATATATAAAAAAAAAAAATTTTAAAAAAAGTCATTTTATATTGTTATAATTGAAAGGGTTGTAAAATAGAGAATGAGATGTGTTGTATATTGTTAAAGTCATGGTGTAAAATCAATAAAGTAGATTTTAGAGGTGTAAATTGCTTTTTTCATTGGAATGCTCTTGCAATATATTCTACATAGATATGTTAGGAGTGAGGACATTTCAATAGAGTAACACATGCCCACTTGGGCTCACACATGTTTTGCCTCCAATCCCCAGCTCCCAAAATACCAGCGTCACCCAGAATTTAAGTTGAGATATATCATCTTCATGACCATCCTAGAGGTGAAAGAAAATATAAATGAGCATTATAGTGTAAATTAAGAACCATAAAAAATGGTCAGTCACCCTCTAAAATATAAAATAAAATATCAATTTGGGATGTTTAGTCACTAATAAATTGTGTAAACTTTAGTGTTGTCTTTTTCTTACAACAGCACTCACAAATTGTTAACATAAATGAACATTAGTCCTCCTATTTAGAGATTATTTCTTTTCCTTTACTGAATTGCAATGTTTTTCTATTGCTTTGTTGTTTTTTTTTAATTAAAAAAATATTTATAACTTTTATCTTCATTTTGAGTGCAAAAAACAAAATTTCAATTTGGCTTTAAAAAATACGAACAAACTTTATTAATTGTATCCTCATTTTGAGCACAAAGAACAAAATATTAATTTGGCTTTTACTCTAAACTCTAATTAAAAATTGTCTCAATTTGTTATGGCTAAGGCACAATGAGGATTAGAGGACACAGTTTCTTTACTTGAGAATATCTCATTCCTTCCTAGACCTTTATGGACCATGTCTATTAGCAGAAAACTATCTCTGAGCCCAACAACCAATATGTTCAAGACACCACATGCTAATGCAACGACAAGTCTGAAGCTCCTTAACATGTATTAGGAGTGCACCTAAGTATATATGCATGTCTTCTCATAGAGATTACCAAATACCAGTCCATATCAAATGAGGTAACTTGCACACTGAATATCATTCTTGTCACTATTTAGGATAACAATTTTTCATGTGCAAATACAAATCTAAGAAAGGGAGTTTGCAGGAAGGGGATTGTAACATGATAAAAGCAAGAGGGTCAACCTTTTTCCAAATATACAACATGAATTTTGACAATGAGAAGCTCTATTACACTCGTAATTTTTGAAGAATGAGAACCAACCATATAAAGTCTATGTCAAGAATTCAAGTATCGTAAACAAATCTTTATTCTTCTAATCATTATTTTGTAATTGAAAACAATTACAAATATATTTTTTTAATAACATAAAAATAAGTGCTCATATCATAATCAATTAATGTTGTTACCACATCTAAAACACCAGCATGCATGGTTGGCCTACGGCCTACCTACTCAAGATTATCATTGATCAAAACAATAATGCACTTTACCTCCCAAATTCTAGTCATTGTTTCAAATCTAGGATTCATATGTATGCTCTTTATGGCCATCAAGGACGTCATTGCATGATAAATGTTAATATTAGAATCCCTTCTCTGCTTTCACATTATATATATACATTCGAGTGCAAATCTATTCCTGTTGGAGACAAGACTTACAGAATCTATTACACTCGTAATTTTTGAAGAATGAGTGTACCAGAATTGAACTAAAGTATCCTCATTCTTTTGCAGTCAGCATATTGATGTTTCTGTACATGGGCATTCGGTTATGGGCATTTTTATACGTGGCTCGCTAAGGGTGGTTGTTAATGTTGTTGTTGTTGTCTTAGTTAAATTTTGTGTAGTATTCTAGTTTAGTTTGATGATTTAACTACATGTTTTTTAGCGTTATTGACTAATGTTGTGCTTCAATTTTAAATCAATAAAGTTTTCTTTCTTTTAATTAATAAAAAAAAAAATAGAGTCCAAATTCATATAACCAACTTTAGTTGCAAATGAAGGCTTCCACATTCTTTGGCAAAAGACAGGATTAATACTGAGAAAGAATTATATCTCTATCGCCAAAAATTAATTCAAAAGCAACCACAATAATAAGAATGCTCAAAAGATTGTGTGCCATTAATGAGAGATCATAAAACGAATTGTTCCCTTTCTACCGAGAGAAATCATCCGACAAAAACATATTACCTTTTAAAAAATAATTGAATTGAAGTTTCCTTCTTTTAAAATAGGTCGGGTTTGGATCCTATTTTTTTGCTTCATAACAGATTAGGCTTACGGCCTTGGGTCCAATTTTTTAGGCCTACCTACTAGTACATTTTATAGTTACATTTAGAACGGTTAAAATGTTACAATAGAGCCAAAAGCTTGTAACTTACTTGGTGTGTGCCTCATGTGCCTCCTAATGTTTTCAAGAGTTCAAATCAATCCTTCCTACTATAACTTTCAAATTAATTTAAAAAAATTTATATAAAAAAATAGGTTACAATTGAAAGAACAAACAAAATAGAAAATAGAAAATATTCTGTCTTTTTTGCTAGGTAAAATGAGTACACAAGACAAACTCGTGTTTGGAAGTCTTTACTCTCTATCTGTGTATGATCATCTCAACTAAGGACTAATTTAACAACTGACAAAATTGGTTGCAATTGAGCTTGTCCACCATCATTGGTCACAGCGTCCCTAGGAAATTGGCATCGAGTTTCGACACCCTTGGACAGCTCAACTTAACCAATCCAAAGATGTCTTGTTCTCGGGAAGCGAAACTCATTTGGTACTAGTGGAGTTGGTTTTGTCGAGAGTTGTGGTTGTGGTCTAGTCCAAATCATGTCTTCTTTGATGTGGTGGTGGTGCAGGAGGAGAAATAGTACGAGTGATATAGTTGAGAGAGAGAGAGAGAGAGAGAGAGAGCGAGAGAGAGAGAGAGTTGGGGTTCTGTACTACTTAGGTAAATGTGTTGACTATTTTTTTTTTTTTTTTGAGAAAGAGGTAAATGTGTTGACTATGGTTAATTGGAAGAGTTCTTTCAATTTGTGTTGTAAAAGTGAAGGGTCTACAAATTTAATTGTTCTTAAATCTATACCAATTTACAATTACCTTTTTTTTTTTTTTCATTCTTAAGGGTTGCGGGTATACAATTACATCTTTTAATACTTTTTTATTTTTTGATTGTTTTTCTACATAAAGGATTAAACTATAAACAGATATGTTCAAAATTTCCGACCATGTCATCCGACAACTACGCAACATTTGAGTAGCTCATAGCTAATCAAAACACATTTATATATATTTATATATATATATATATATATATATATATATAACTCCAATCAATAACCTAAGTTAGTTAAGATCCCTCTTTAAATATTATGGAACATCTTTTTTTTTTCTAAGAATGAATTAAAAATAACTTCAAAGGGAGTATTTTGTCAGAACACAGAATATTTGATTCTGAACACAAACATAAAAAAATTCAAAATTATGGATATATGTATTAGCTTCTTTATGGATGTGCTTCACTTGAACCAATCAATTTCTAGTGATCAACTAGTTGTCATCTCTTGATATTTTCAAGACATGTATGACTTTCAAATCCTCCCCTTCGATTTTAATCCTCAAATCATAAACCAAAAAAAAAATTCCCACAATTTAGCAATCAAAGAGTTGAAATGAGGAATATTAGAAGTGTCAACTAAAAACATATAATTTATATATTGTCAAGAGCTTTGTAGTTCAATTAATTAGTGCATCCTAAAATTTCTAATAGAGACCCCCAACTCTAAACCATTAAATTATCAAATCTCTCTATGAGGTAGGCATGCAAGTGATGCAACTCTTTTCATCAAGAATAAGTTTTTTTTTTTTTTTTTAGTTTTCCTTCTGCTGTAAGGCATTCAACATTTAGATCATTTTTGTATTAATCAATATATTTTCCAAGAAATGCTTTCTTCTCCTTTGCTATCCACTATTATAATATCAATACACTTTCATTTTTTAAAATAATAAAAAATTTTAATCTTAAAAGGACGCTGTTGTGAAGGTAAAAATCATGTAGGCATTTTTAATTATGGAGGTACTAATGTATTTGCCACAATTTCTATTTGATTAACACTACAATAGACTGTTTCCACAAAAAAAAAAAAAACACTAGAATAGACAACCAATGATGCAGTTAGGATTTCAGTTAGGGATGCAAGATTAAAGCCGATCACACCTAAATGGTCTAATGGCTCCTCCTCCCTAGGAACTATTGACACTAATAAAAATAACAAAATAATCAATGCAAGAGACTATCAAAGTTAAGTATATAAAGTATAAATATATAATTTGATTACTAAAAATAAATTGAGAAAATCAATTAATGTAAAAGTGTTCAAGTATAATAATATACTAGAATTCAATTTTTTTGCCCTCATTTATATTTATATATCTATATATAATATCTAAATGCTAAAATTTAGTATTTCTTATTACTACATTCCTCTTAAGTCACATTAGTTAGCATTTTGGACAACTTCAGCCCATTTCAGTGCACTTAAGTACTAGTCCATTTAAGTAGAGCAGAGAACATCAGTGGGCTTTCACTCCTCTTACAAACTTTTGCTAAAGAAATCCATCGTAGTGTTTTGCCGGATCTTCCATTTCCTCATTGTCCCTCTCGCTAGAACCCTCGCTAAAACCCTCGCCAGGTATGCTCTCTCTCTCTCTCTCTCTCTCTACCTCTTGATCTCCCCATTTATTCGTTTTTTTGTCTGGTTGTTAGTGTTTTTTAGGTGAAAATCGGTGTTTGGTTTGTGATCTGGAAGAACTTTTTTTAAGAACTTTTTTTTGTGCAATATCCGAATGAGCAATTTCTAAAATTTGCATTAGTTTATTTGAGTTTCTCTTCTAAAAATGTTCAATTGAAAAATAGGCTTCTTCAAGGTCTCTCTCTCTCTCTCTCTCTCCGTTTATTTGTTTTTTTGTTTGGTTGTTAGGTTTTTTTAGGTGAAAATCGGTGTTTGGTTTGTGATCTGGAAGAACTTTATTTTGTGCAATATCTGAATGAGTAATTTTCTAATTTTGCATTAGTTTTTTGTGAATTTCCCAACAAAAAAGGTCCAGGATGCCCAAGACAAAATCCCAACGCTCTGTCCCCCTTGACGTATTTCTTAAGAAGGTAAGTCATCAGATCGTAATTAGTTGAATTGTGTCCAGCATGTGTTAATGCATTCGAATTGTGTCCAGCATCTGTGTTAATGTATTTCTCCAAAATTCCTTCAGGGAGTGCCAGATTCCCGTTGCAAGAAATGCAATACAGCATGGACCAAAATCAGTCCCGATGACTTCTCCAAACACGTGAACAAATGCCGGTAAGAAAATTTTGATGCAATGCAAGTGTTCAATTTATTAATGCAATGGAAAAAACATTAATGCAAATGTAATGCAACTGCACAGTGGGGTGCCCAATGCAGTCCCAATCCCAAATGCAGGGAAGGGTCACCCCCTGATCATTGAGATGGAAAAGAATGACAAAAAGAAAGAGAGGGCCAAGGAGAAAAGGCTGAAAAACTCAATAGCCAATGCTGAGAAGAAGAGGGCAGCAAGGGCAGCAGCAGATGCAGCAGCTGAGGCCAAAGGGAAGAAAGATGTGAAGGGAAATGGAGGGAAGAAAGGCAAGAAAAATTGAGGTAATTTTTGTTCAGTGAAGGCAGAGTATGCAAGTTTTTAGGGAGAAAATTGAGTCATAAAATATAGAGTTTTTTTGGTCCTTGTTAATCTCACAGAAGTGACAGTAGAACATAATGAACCTGTAGATAGTCAAGAAGAACTCAAAACCTGCAGCTGACTCTTACCTTGATTCTATATATATGTTACATCAATGTTGATTTTCAAATTTGTGAGGACAAATTAGGGTTGATTTGAATTAGGCACATCTGCACTAGAGAGGGAATTGCCATTGTGAACTCATTATGCATTTGACTGTCTTTATTACCATCTTGATATAGTTCCATACTTCCATTGACTACATATGTGAGCAGCTGTTTATTTAGGCCGTCTGAAATGTGCAGTGAGCCCATTTGGCACTCCAGAAGAATGGTTAAAAAACTGATGGGGTCTGATGTTAACACCCCTGTAAAAAAAATGGTTAAAAAACTGTCAGGATATTTACTACCCTATTAAATCCACTAGAGGTTAATAACCAGTAAACTGCCACAAAGTAGGACAAGTCAAGGTTTTCTTTTTAATAATAGAACTCAAGGGTCTCACTTTGGGCTGGGTCAAGCTAGGCGGCCAAGCCCATTTATGAGTGCTCAATTGGACTGGGTCAGCCTGACTCTAACAACTATGATGCATCTTGAACACTTATGTTATCCGAGTATATAAAACGTAAAATGATCTTTTTGACAATATGCTCTGATGCAGGAATGAGCTAAAGGTTAAGTTACTATCTGTAGAGTTATTTTAAGTTCTGAAAACTTCTAACTTTATATCTTCAATGCCAGTATCCGCAAGCGTCTTATGGTTTTAAAGGCCTTGATATTGGTTCCTAGGTTTTAAAATAGTTTTTAAGTTGTTTTTAATTTTACAAGTTATTGTTGATTTTGTAATGAGGGGCAGGTTTATAATTTTCTACAACTACTGCCAGTAAATTGGTAGTTGAGTTTAGTCTAAAATTTCCTAAGAGATTCTAATTTTCATGTCTTTATTTTATTTGAGTCAAGTTAGTCTTTATTTGGGTTTTATCTTTGGCTCACTACTTTAGTTTACAAGTTATAATGCTACTTGTACAAGAAAGAGTCATCAGTCAGTACACTCAAATAACTCAATATACAAAACCTAAAGCTGTCCTCACCATGACTAACCCCAAGGTCATAACTTTTCCTATCCTAAAGTCCACCAAAAACATAGGTAGGCAGATGTCTAAACTTTTCCTACGTTTTCCATTTATATGTTTTTTGAATTCCATAGTACGCCAAAGGCTGCAGTCATCACCAACAAAATATATGTTTTTTGAATTCCCTAGCACGCTAAAGGCTGCAGTCATCACCAACAAAATATATCTTAAGCGCAAGGAGAAGAATATTGTCTGGGCATGATAGGCTGCTTCTTAAAGGTATAGTGGCATTAGTGATATGAATTAAGTTCTGTTGGCCATTCACAAGCAGAATTTTCCAACTGGACAGTCACTAGTTGATGGATGAGTGACTTTTTCGCAGAAAATATTTTAGCACTAATGGTAGTCAAATGAACTGTGTTCTAAAAATGTTGGAAGCATGGGACCTGAACATCAAGGTCCTTGACATTGAGAAAATGGGCAAGAGCTTCCCACTGAGTGTTCATCTTTGTTTCAGACTGTGGAGTGCAGTAGCTTAATTTTAGCTTCTGCAATAGGCTTGTAAGCTTCTGTTTCAGTTTTGGCATTTCTGGTTGTGTATAGTAGTTCCTCTGTTCTGTCAGAGTCTGTTGGGTGTTAGCAATTAGTTTCCTGGGTTGGTTCTGTTTTTTCAAACCTTTGTATTTTCGATGGTGTTTTGATTAAATGAATTTCTGAATTTAAAAAAATAACAATAATCTTTGTTTACATTTTTCTAGCATATACTTAATTCTCAGAAACATGATAAGATATAACCATAGTTCTTTTTGTTTGTTATCAACAAGATGTGTGTAATTACAAAATCTTCTTCCTCCACACACTTAAATGTTTGTAACATTCTTCTGGAATTGTTTCAAAGAAGTGCATAGCATACAGTCTTGTGAAATCTGTGGCACTGTGCACTGCACAGTATAGGTGATTATTGATTTTATCTAGGAGTGCTGGGACAGCAATGAGCCCAATGTATTTATAGTGAAATCAGTTATGGAATTCTAAAGTGGTTTTGTTCCTTCATTAATCTAATGTGGGATTGGCCCAAATTCACTTGTAAATAATACATAGTAGGTTATTTCCCTAGGTATAGTGACCCTAACGCACAATCAAGCACATACACAGAGACTAATAGATTTACCATGGCATTCTAACAAGGCCCAGATGTAGGGTTTTTCAAGAACAAATAGTAATCATAAGTAAACAAAATGCTAATCTAATGGTTCAACCTTTAGCCCATGTCCACAGAAGGAAAATTTAATCAATTTCAATTGATCAGCTAATATATTTCCGAAAAGTCGAAAACTAAGTGATAGGGGTTTTGTGAAATCTTCTAAAATATTAATGGGTAAAAGTATTGGAGTTGGTTGAATGTATTTACCAAAATAACCTAATCCTTTTTTACTAAGACCCGCATAGAAATATGCTATGGATTGGGCCACATACATTCAGGTCAGATTAGATTTGCCCAGGCTCCCCAGTGAGTATGACAGAAGGATCAAGTCAAAGGGTAGAACTCAAGACACCATCACGTGACATTTAGACATGGCTATTGGCTAATGGCTATAAAAGCCAGCAATATATACTAACCTGTTGCTGCTGTTACTTGGGACTTAATAAACTGCCCTTTGTTTCTAAACCATTCAGTAATAAATGGCACACCCAAATATATAGCTTTCTTCCCTAGCTCTTTAGCTCCCTGCCTTGCATACATATAGCCAATTCTACTCAACATATCAACATCATAAGCTGTATAGGAAACAGAAAATACAACGAATCAGGAAGAACCCTTTTTAGTTGTAACAAAAAAGATTAAAAAAATGCTATATAACATCTTGTAGAAACCAGACAACAAAATGAATCAGAAAGAACCCTATGCAATTGAATCAGTAAAGATATAAAAATTATATACAATGAACAAGTATATCCTCAAATTGATCTTATCCATATGTACCCTATGCCAACGCAAGAATTGCTTGCTCATATTAAAAGCTTGCAGAAAAGCCTCCTTTCAAAGATAACCAACAGGCCAACAATTACTTGATTTGCTTTGGGTTCTCTAGGGTGCTTTTAGTACCAAGCAAAGACCATAAGATGCTGTACATATAGGACACAACAACCTAAGTACTACAGTTGTTTATCTTATGGGACAACATTCATGGCCTAAGCTACATGCCGTTTAGGAAAAACCCAGTGTCCAGCAACTCTAGCTTTTCTTGAGTGCTATTGCCTTAATCTTTGTAAAGTTATTGTGGGCAGTAAGTTAGTTAACATTCTGTACAAGTACTTGGTTCCTGATGGTAACAGTAACGGTGGCACTATCGTGGACTCTGGGACCATTCTCACCTCCATTGAAAAGCCAGTATTTGACCATGTTCAAGACCCAGATGGGTAATTTGCCTAGTACTGCTGACGTGGAAGCAAAATCTGGTTTGAGGTCTTTTTATAATCTTGCTAGGGTAAAATTAGAGAAGGCTAAATTTCCAGATTTAACCTTTCACTTTAAAGGTGAAGCGAAGTTGGAATTACCAGTGGTAAATTATTTTGCATTTGCTGGTAATTCTAGTGTGGTATGCTTGACAATTGTGACAGAGTGGATTTGGTCCAGTACTAACAGTTGGACCAGCTATAATTTTGGGAAATTTTTAGCAGCAGAATTTATATGTGGAGTATGATTTGAAAATTGGGAGATTCGGATTTAGGCAACAAATTTGTAGTAAGTGTGCTGGACTAAACTCAAATCTAGGCAAAGGTGGTACTGTAGAAAATAATGCTGCCAAAAAGGATTGGCCATTATTGGGTATGGGCACGTTATGCATGTGAAGGTTGCTGAGGAATGAGAGGCAAAGATAATGGTGGGTGGTGATGACATTAAAGGTATTTTTGCTTACAGTGCCTATTGGGGTTGTAATCAAATTTACTGTGTTTTTTTTTTTTTTTTAAATATTCTTATATGATTGTTCAAATAGTAAAATAATGTTATGTTATAGGATAATGATATCATTGATATCTTTTTCATAGTAATTTATCAAAAGATGTTGGCATTTTTTGAATGATGTCTTGGTTATAATTTTTTTTTGCTTGTTATTGCAACCTCAAACATTTTTTTTCCTTATAATGTTGAGAGATTTTATTGGTGCTGTTTGTTTTGCAGGGTACTAAGTGCATCAAAGTTTCAAACACGAAGACAATGAAAATAAAAGATGTTCTTTTGATTAGACATGAATGAAGATGTTCTTGGTTCATTGGTTTTTTGTTTTTTTAACTAGGAATGATTGGTTTTTTTGGCTGGTTGGATTCTTTTCTTTTTCTTTTTCTTTTTTTTTTTTTTTTTTGCACTATCTTTGTTTTAATGAACTTGGTGTGATTGTTTTTTTGGTAAAATCCAGTAAACTACACTAAGGTTTGACATAATGCAAAACACATCTAACACTTCTAAAAAAGAACAAGTATCTCCTACAGTTGGCACTTAACCACAACCCCAACCCAAGTAAAACAAACCAAAATCCCAACCATCTCTCCACCACTATTTGTCGCCACCATCATTTCTTGGCGGTGATACCTCGGTCAGGTTGGCTCAACTCAACAAAAACACTCCTTTCTCTCTCCATTTAGTCTTAAATCTCCTACAAAAATGGGAAAACAAAAAATATTCTTTTTGGTTGTGATCGACCCATGGTTTAATTGGAACGTTTATGTGGAATTCGTGGGTGTATTTAGTTGTAAATATTTGATTTGGATCAAATTTGTGTTTAGAACTATCAAGGTAAAAAGAAAAGATTTGTTTGTGAGAAGTTTGGCTTGAAATGGAGACTGAGAGTACAAATAGGCCAATTTGTTTCTTGTTTGAAAGACAAATTTGATTTGTAAACTATTGCAGAGGAAGTTGAGTTTTGCTGGTCCTAAGAAGGTATATTGTGAGTTGGAGAGAATATTTTGGATGCCGAGAGGTTTTTTTTTTTTTTTTTTTACTTTTTTGGGAAGCATGGAGAGGAAAAATTCAATATTTCTTTTGTTTTATTTGTTGTAAACCTTTAGCTTCAGTTTTATATGTGAAATTTTTTTCCTTGGTTGCTTCATTCTAAAGCTCTAAATCCCTTGTGGCTTTGCAAATACAAAAAAATGGTCTTTTTTGTTTTTGGATATAATTTCTGATGTGGTCCACTTAGTAATCAGATCTGAGTATTGTGCACGCACATTGAGTCACGAATTTTTCAGATCTGAAACTTTTTTTTTTCCATCTTTGTAAGAGAGTAAGAGTAATTGGAGAGAGAATGGCTTGGTTGAGTCAAGCTCATTGATGGTGTTGCTGCCAAGGGATGGCAGGGGAGACGAAAGGTGGTGGAGAGAGAGAGAGAGAGAGAGGGGCTGGCCAGCAAAGAGAGAAATGGTTGGGAGTTTTATTTTACTTGGGTTGGTTTAGAGAGAGAGAGAGAGAGAGAGAGAGAGGTAGGGAGGGGCAGAGGGTTGGTGGCCTGGTGCTGACTCTGGTTAAGTGAATTTGATGACTTTGGCTGTTTAAGTGACATGCACATGGTCCAGGACAGACGGTAGCTTCATAAGCTGCTACATAACAATGTCTACAGTAACTCCTACAAACATGATTGTAGGAAATCCTTGTCCTCTAAAACATGACCAATTTAATCTTTTAACACAAACGGAGTTAATGTTTTCTGTTAATAACAATATATTCACAAAACCAAATTAAAACTCAGATCTTCTCTCTCCCTCTTCTTTTCCTAATCTCACCAACTCTATCAATCTCAACTCCCTTTTTCTTTGCATGTACAAATCTGAAAATAGCCCCTCATGGATCCAAAGATTCATTCTTTGAATTTTTCTCCTTTTTCTTCTTAAAATAGAAACACAAGCAAAGCTTTTCTTTGGTTGTTTTCTTAAATAATATTTTTTTTAAGTTAATTACTTTGCTACTTTGCGTTTGGTAGCCAGAAAATCTGAGAAAATAAATGAGAAAATCACCCTTTTCTTAATAGATCAACCAACCCTTTTTTATTTGGGCAATGGGGAAAAAAAAAGGCATAGGAAAAGTCACATCTCCTTCATGTAGAGTTCGGGAGTTGAGAAAATCAAAGAGAAAAGCTGAGAAAAAGTTACATCTCCACCATGTAGCGTTTGGCAGCCGAGAAAATCAAAAGGAAAAGTTCCTTGAAAAAAAGACCCTTTTTCTTCTGTACAAAGAAACCTAGGAAAACCCAATAACTCCAGCCAAGGTCTAACTCTGCCACAAAGTTGCCATCAACCCCCAAGCAAATATCAAACTCCTAATACCCACATTGGCCAAACCCAAATCCAGTAAACCCAATCACCCTTAACCCATAGAAAACCGTTGACCTACCACCACAAGATCTCCATCACAGAATAGAGAGATGAGAAAGAAATAGGATCCATCATCAGCAAGATTCAGACAGACAAGAAAAGAAGATTGAGAGAGAAAGAAAGAGTCAGGTGAGATTAGGCAAAAAGAAAAGAGAAGAGAGTCAGATTCAAACAAGCAAATGAAAAAAAAAAAAAAAAAAAAAAAATTAGAGAGATCTGAGTAACGGCAAGCATTAACACCGCTTGTGTTGAGGATTAAATTGGTTACTTTTTTAGAAGTTTTGGATGCGTTTGGTATTACCCCAAACCACAGGGTAGTTTATTGGAATTTACCTTATTTTTCACTCAACAATTTTTTTTAATAAGGGCATATGAGTCAATTTAAACTAGCCTCATCGCACGCGCGAGCGATGAGATTTTTTTCTTAGAAAAAAAAAATCTGTGTTTTGATTCTATATATATAATTTTTAGTGGTCCTATTTTGTAGAAAAAAAATTGTATTTAATTATTTTATATATATATATATAATTTTTATTTTGAAAATCTAATTTATAAGTGAATAAATCAATTTAAAAATTAACAGAAAAGTGGTCCTATTTTTTAGGCAATGTTTAAGTGGAAGTTAGAGTTGCATTTTTACCAGATTGTCCTTTAGTTTTGTCTCTACTTAACCATAGGACTGTAAGGGCATTTTTGAACTAAAAAATGAGAAATCTAAATAGGAAAAGCCCCCTTAAATAATAGTATAGATAAGTGAATAAATTAATTTAAAAATTAATAGGAGAGTAGTCCTATTTTTCGTCAATGTTTTAATGGGAGTTAGAGTTGCATTTTTACCAGATTATCATTTAGATTTGTCTCTACTTAAACATAGGATTGTAAGGGCATTTTTGAATTAAAAAATGAAAAATCCAAACAAGAAAAGCCCCTTAAATAGTAGTATAGATAAATTACATTTTCTATCCTCTCACTTTTCTCCTCAACCAAACAAGAAAAGTTTTTCATCCCTACACTTTTCCACCAAACACAAACTAAAATCTCTTCTACCTTCTCATTTTTCCATCCACTCCCCATTTTCTATCCTCCAACTTTTCCGTCCTCCCAACCAAACGGACCCTAAGGGTTTATTCTCCACATGCCATAACCTCGCCTCAAGTACACAGTCTCTTGACATCAATTTCCTCTCATCTTACTTGAGAACTCAATCCCTAATTGAATGCCACTCAGCATTCCCAATATTTCCTTCATTGCCAACAGGGAACTCACACGGCTTCTTCATTATATATCTAGTTACAACAGCAACCAATACTTAGTCCCAAAGGGTCAGATCCTACATCTGGTTAATATCTCTAGCTAATATCTCATATATGAAAATCAAAGCACCATGTTCTACAACTTGTATACGAGACCCAACTTTTTTTTGAAAGGTAGTACATGAGATAACTGATCAATACTATTTAAAGGCATCTCAAAGTGCAAAACAGGCTTGACAATGCACAATGACAAGAAATGCACTAGAAAAATAAATAAAATGTAAAGCAGTAATCTTGAATTAAGCATCCATACCAGCCTTTCTATATCTTTTTTTATCTCAGCTTCAACTAACATGTGAAGCATCATAGCTTGGGCAACAACTCAATCAATCTTCTTTTTCCACTCAAATCTGCAAATACACATGATGAGATGTATTAATATATGAATAAACCCAGCAAGTATGACTGTGTGAGGTCAGTTGTTTTAGCCAAAAGGGTTTGCATGTAAGCCAGGGTGGTCTAGCAAAAACAAATGTATATATATACACTTGCCAAAAATATAATATATGCTTAACTAACCTATTGTGACCACCCCAATAAAAATTTTGAATACCCTGAGACTTGAGAATTAAAAAAAATTGGGTTCAACAAAAATAATAGTGCTACTATATTAAAAACATTTTTACAATAATTTTACAACAAATCTAATGTAGTCAGCTGTTACTGGTTCTAATTTAGGCCAAATACTAATATTATTTTTTTACCCACCAATAACAGGTTTTTGCATAAGCCTTACTGTAAAAATGAAATGTTGTGGACGTAGCATTACTCCAAAATTAATTCTGCCTCCAAACATAATTCTTAATCCCCTGTTTTTTTTAAAAGCTTAAATAACGACAACAAATTTTAGCTCAAATAACAACAAACATAAACCAAAAAAAAAAAAAAAAGACAAGACCAAACAACAAAAAGTTTAAAATTATTCAACAAAAAGCCTATTATAAAACAAAAAGATAAAATTTGTAGCTCGTCTAACCTATTCAATAAAAATAATTTCTAAATTCATTTTGCTTTAAAAAATGGTACCAAGAAAAATATTGTGATAATTTAAATTTCTTAGTGACCACCCTAAAAAAATTCCTAGAGCCACCACTGACTGCCGGATATGAATAACATGTATAATTCTCAATGAAAAACAAGATTAGATATTAAAAGATTCAAGATTTATGGTCTAGCTTTGATGTGTCTCTTAGAAGTGCACTTTTTAGCCTACCTTGGCCAAAATTCTCGTTCCAAATCGTACACTAATTATCAGGCCTTAATTGATACTGCATCTTTAGGATCTTTAGACTATTAATATAAACCACGGAATTGGTATATAAAATTAAATGTTATGGTGTGCTGCTATACACTTCACAACCCCTCCAACTCTACAAATTCTATATAGACCCATTTGGGACTGAAATCGTTCCAGTCCACCAATGATCTTATATTGACAAATTCTTATAGATTTGTTAAGTACTTAAATTATAAACTAGGGAATGTTAACAAGTGCCCGAAGGGCATTGGTTTAAGAACTATTTCTAGAAACATTTTATGGGAAAATGATAAATTTATTATTTTTTCTGACAACTTTTTATATTTCCTATGAAAGTCATTAAAACCTTTCCTAATATGATTTATTAACAATTGCCTAGGGGCATCAGTTAACACGACCCTATTAATAATTAGTCATATGGCATTATGGCTACCAGAAATGCAAGACAAAAATATTGCAAAAGAGTACTCATATCTATCAGATCCAAAAAAGTAAAAATTTCTTGACTTCCAATTTTTGTGGTACTATAGCAAAAGGAAGGGCTTATATAAATTTTATATGTATTAAATTAAAATGTTCTGTTTCAATTTATATACTTATTTGACCACTTGCCTCTCCAAAAAAAAAATTTGGGGCTATGGCTGCATTTTGGGGCTATGGGGATAGATATGACACATTTAGAATCACACCATTTATCATATCTCAAGGTATAAGAGCAATAGCATAAGATGTTGTAAAAAAATTACCATTTTGACACATCAAAAAGCTACTTTTTTAATTTAAAGCTAGCTTTTTACCATACACCAAAACAAAAAACAAAAAACAAAACCAAATCCAAAACAAATTGAGATAAAGAGAAGAAAAGAAAAGATCATACCCTTTCACGTCAATTGTGCCGATGAAACTGTGCCGATGAAACTGCGCCGATGAATAACCATATCCAAGAAGGGTATGTCAACTGCACCGATGAACAGCCATAACTAAGAAGGATTGTTATTGCCAAAGATCTACAGAGAAAAGGACACAGAAGGTCAAAGATATTGTGCTAAAAATTACCAGGTTTTCAAAAACAAAAACAAAACATAGAGAACCTAAAAAAAATCAACAAAATAAAAAATTGACGAAGAAGTAATATTTGAAAAAGAAACATAAATATATGAAAATCTTCTTTCTGAAGGGATAGATATGACAGATTTAGAATTACACCGTTCATCATATCTATAAGAGCAAATTAGGATAAGATGTTGTAAAAAAAACCATTTTGACACATCAAAACGCTACCTTTTTATTTTAAGGTACACCAAAACCAAAAACAAAACCAAATCCAAAAACTAAAAACAAATTGAGGTAAAGAGAAGAAAAGAAAAGATCATACCCTTTCACATCAATTGTGCCGATGAAACTGCGCCGATGAATAGCCATATCCAAGAAGGGTATGTCAACTGCACCGCTGAACAGCCATAACTAAGAAGGGTTGTTATTGCCAAAGATCTACAGAGAAAAGGACACAGAAGGTCAAAGATATTGTGCTAAAAATTACCAAGTTTTCAAAAACAAAAACATAACATAGAGAATCTAAAAAAAATCAACAAAATAAAAAAATTGACGAAGAAGTAATATTTGAAAAAAAAAAAACAAAAATATATGAAAATCATGTTTCTGAAGGGATAGATATGACAGACTTAGAATTACATCGTTCATCATATCTATAAGAAAATAAGGATAAGATGTTGTAAAAAAAAAAACATTTTGACACATCAAAAAAGGGTACACCAAAACCAAAAACAAAACCAAATCCAAAACAAAAAACAAAATGAGATAAAGAGAAGAAAAGAAAAGATCATACCTTTCACGTCAATTGTGCCGATGAAATAGCCATATCCAAGAAGGGTATTTTCAAAAACAAAACATAGAGAACGTTAAAAAAAAATTCAACAAAATAAAAAATTGACGAAGAAGACAGATTTAGAATTACACCGTTCATCAAATCTATAAGCAGATGTTGTAAAAAAAATACCATTTTGACTCATCAAAAAGCTACATACACCAAAACCAAATCCAAAACAAAAAACAAATTGACATAAAGAGAAGAAAAGAAAAGATCATACCTGCGCTGCGCCGATGAATAGATGAATTGCCATAACTAAGAAGGGTTATTATTGCCAGAGATCTACGGAGAAAGGGACACAGAAGGTGCTAAAAATTACCAGGTTTTCAAAAACAAAAGTAATATTTGAAAAAGAAACATAAATATATGAAAATCTTGTTTCTGAAGGGATAGATATGACAGATTTAGAATCACGCCGATCATCATATCTCAAGCATATCTCAAGCAAGGTATAAGAGCATTAGCATAAGATGTTGTATAAAAATACCATTTTGACACATCAAAAAGCTACCTTTGTATTTTAAGGTACCATTTTAAGTACACCAAAACCAAATGCAAAACAAAAAACAAATTGGGTTGAACCCGTGGACGAGATCAACATCGAGGCGAGATCTACCGTGGCTGGGCGAGATCGACGGCGGCGGAGGCTGGGAAAGATCGGCCGAGAACGCCGGTGACTGGAGAGTGTGAGACCGTGAGGGTGAGAAGAACTGAGAGAAAGAGGGGTGAGAGGCAACGGGAGAGAGGAGAATAAAAAATTATAAAATTACATAGGCGGAGATCGAAAAATTGGTGGCGTTTAGAGGCATGAGATAGAAGAAAGAGAGGCAGCGTGGAGAAGTCGGTGAGAGAGACTTGCACGCAATTAATTATGCAGAGAGAGGACACTAGGGTTCTCTTCATATACAGTAAGTTTTATAAATAATTAATAAATAAATAAATAAAAAGCAGTAATTCCGAGACTGTTGTTTAACTTTAACCTTTTTTTTTTCCTATAAAAAAAAACTTTTTTTTTTCTATATGAAATTACCAAATTGACCACTCTTTGTATCACGAGATAAATTATTTTTCTATTCCAAATTGGTAAAATCATATCATTTAGGCACTTGTAATATGAATGAATTTTTTATTTTCGTGTGTGACACTTGTCAAATAGATGCAAAAATAAAAATAAAAATAAAAAAACACTTGTCAATTAGGTTTTGGCCTGAATCCATTTAAGGGTAACTTTTTTTTTATCTTTTGAAAATTGCATAATGAAAACCCTTTGTATTTTTAAAAATTTATAATGAAAAATGTACTTTTTCAAAAAGCTTCAGTGTTTGGTAAAATCTGTTAAAAGTTGCTTTTTTAAAAGCTACCAGTGTTTAGCCTAATTCACTTATAAAAGTTGCTAGTTTGAGGAATAAATTACCAAAAGGACAATGTATATATAAGGTGTTTATTTCATACTTAAATCAATATTGTGAAATTATTTTTTCTCACCAATATTAGCTAATAATAACTTAACACTTAAAATTTATTGTGAAAATATTGTGATAATTTTATACTGATTTTAATTTGAACTTACTATTACAATTATTTTTTTCTCTTTCTAAAAAAATTATTTTTTTCTCACTAATATTAACTAATAATAACCTACCACTTAAAATTTATTGTAAAACTATTGTGAAAATATTGTAACAGTATTTCTCAATTTTAATTTCTTAATCTTTATTTTATGTTTTCCTTATTTTATTTTATTTTTTATTTATATTTCCTTTATTTTTATTTTTATTTTTTTTCATCTTTTTTTCTCCTCCACACACCGAAACTTAATTTTTTTTTCTTTATCCCTTTCTTTCCTCTTTTCCCTGCCAGTCCCTCCACGTCCACACACGTGACTGTCCTTTTCTTCTTCATTTCCCTTTCTTCTTCATTTCCTTCTTCAGAGTCTCTGCGTCTCTCTTTTTGTTTTTTTTTTGGACAGTTCGAAAGCTAACGATGATGATGAAGAAGATGAAGATGATGATGATGAAGAAGATGAAGATGAAGATGATGAAGTCTCCGCATCTCTTTTTTGGTTTTTTTCTTTGTTTCCTTATTTCGTCTTTCCTTTTTTATTCTTTTTTTTTACACACTCCACAGAAGATTATGATGATGATGATGATGAAGATGAAGATTATTGAAACATAAGAATTTTGGCCGTGGATTTGGGTTTTTTTTTTTTCTGTGGATTTTGGGTTTTTTTTTTTTTTTTTGTGGATTTTGGGTTTGATTTTGAGTTGATTTTGATTTTGGGTTTGATTTTGAGTTGGGTTTGCCGAAGTTGATTTCCTTATTTTGTCTTTCCTTTTTTTTTGTTGATTTTGGGACTGTCGAAGTTTGTAATTGCCAACAATTTCCGGAGAGAACAGACGAGATGGGTTTGGGATGGATTTTGAAGGGCAATTTCGTAATTGCTGAAGTTTCCAACGGATCCATCCTAAACGCTCACCAACGTTTAGAATATGTACCGAAAACCATCCATAAATGTTTTGAGCGTTTCCTTCGTTGGAGTAAAACGCAACTTTTTCTAAAAAGCCAACTTTTAGCTGGAAAAAGCCTAACCAAACGGGCACTAAGTGGACTGGTTTTAGAGCATTATCATCAGGTGTGTTTGGCATTTGACACACCAAACACCAATATTCAAGCTTCATGAGATGTTCCAAATCTCAAAATTTTTTGCAACATGCTATAGTGCGTCATAAATGAAACTGCACTGTAGCATGTTGTAAAATTTTTTATTATTTGTTTATTCACCAACCTTTCTCTCTCAGATTTTCACTCAGACTCTCTCTCTCTCTCTCTCTCTCATCTAAGTTCTTTTATCTCTGCCCACCATTTCTTCTCTCTTGCCGAAGCCGCTAATCTAGCTAAAGCTGCCGATCTCGTCGAAGCCATAGTCATCCTCAACAACTCCCCCTTCACTCTAATTCCACTCCTCTCTCATCCTCAAAAGCCGATCTCACAATTTAAGTTGTCTCGCCTATCTCGCTATCAATGTCTCCTCTCTCTCTCTCTCTCTCTCTCTCTCTCTCTCTCTCTCTCTCTCTCTTTTTAAAATTTATATGCTGACGTCTCTCTCTCTCTCTCTCTCTCTCTCGGTGCTTGTGGCAATGTTTATAATAGTGGTTGGTTGATTTTGGTTGATGGTGATGGGTTTGTAACCATGGTAGGATGTGGTGGTGGGTTTGTATCAGCGGTAGGCTGTGGTAAGGGTGGCAGTGAGTTGGTGGGAGTGACGGTGGGAATACATTTATGATTGGTTTTTTTTAATGTTATTTTAATATTTGTATATATTATTTTAATGTATAGAATTGAAAAATAAAAGATGTGATGAACGGTATATTATAAAATGGAGTGTTAAAATTGATAAAGTATGTTTTAATGTGGTAAAATGGCATTTGGCATAGCACACCTAATGGGAATGCTCATAGTATCCAAAGTTGTAAAACTCCGAATATGCTAAAAGTTAGCATTAAACCTCTTAAAAGATACATTATCTGGACATGTAATTATAAAAAAATTTACAACTTAGCTACAGTGCCATCATAATTTTATGATGACACTATAGCAAGATTGTAAACATATTAATGGTATTATATTACTTTTTCTCTCTCTTCTTGTTAGTTTTTCCTTTCTCTTTTTTTTTTTTTATTTTAGTTTTTGATTCTCTCTCTCTCCCTCTCTCTCTCTCTATGTAAATCGATGCTAAGCCTCTCTTAGTTTTCTCTCTCAAATCACACGATGTGGGTAAGGTGATTGCGATGGTGTGGGCTTGGTGGCTTAGGCACCGCCGATGAAACAGAACCTCACCATGCTCACCTCCACTAAGCAAACTCTCTTCCCTTTCTATCTCTCTCTCTCACCTCTTTTTCTCTCTCTTCCCTTGAATCAAGCCGCCATAGGTTTCATGGGTTGGTGGAGCTCATGGGTTTGATGTGGTGGTAGATGTGGTAGATCAGGGCGGTGCCGAAGTGGTGTATCAGTGGGTGGTGGTTTGTGTAAATGGTGGATTAGGGTGGTGCAGTGGTTTGTGGATCAGTGGGTGGTGATTGGAAAGTTTTGGGTTTGGGTGGTGCTTATGTTGCTAATGGTGGATCAGTGGATGGTGGTTTTGTTGTTGATGGTTGATTAGTGGGCGATGGTGTTGTTGATGGTGGATTAATGGGTGGTGATTGGAAAGTTTTGGGTGGATCAGTGGGTGGTTGTGTTGTTGATGGTTAGGTTGATTTGGATTTGTGAGGTGGATGTGTTGTTTAGGGTTTGGGTTGAGTTTCTGTGTTGGGTTTGTTTGGGGTTTGGATGAGTTTCTGTGCTAGGGGTTTTAGGTTTTCTCTGTGGTGATGAGTGGTTGAGAGAGAGAGAGAGAGGAAGGGAGACAAAAATTAGAAAGAGAAAGAAATATATTTTATTGTGTAGATATATTATTTATATATATTGTTGTACGGGCATCACCTTCCCAGGCCCATTTGTCCATAGGCCCACAAGAATACTTGTCCACTGAGGGTCCTAACGCTGACCAAGCCAATGGGCTTATCCCGAGCTGGCCCAACAAACACCGAGCGTCCTTGAGGTAAAAGGAAAACCACCCGTGGTGTGCTCGGCATTGGTAAATCTCGTCATTTCGGGCCAACACGTCTCTAGGAACTAATCCAAGTTTATATGCACGGCATATTTGGGTATCGCCGGGCCTCAAGCTTACAGACTATGCAGGACCCAAGGTCACAATCGTCCTCTTCCCTCCACCTAACCTCCAACCAAGGCTGTTGGCACAAGATCATTCATCCGTTGCTTTGGGAACGCTTCCGCCGAGAAATAGACATGATAGTGGAATCAAGTTCCAATGCCACCATCGTTCCCTTATCACTCATAATTAATCATCCACTTAGAAGGAATGTCATTAGACATTCCCATCCACTGAACTAGAAGATGACCGTAGCGATCCAGCAAGTTGTAACTATAAATAGGGAAGAGGAATAAAAGACAAGGGGGTCGAAAAAATCATGAAGAAATAGGAGGAGGGAGGAAGCAAATAAGAACACTTGGGCTGCCGAGTAAGGAGTCACCCCATTGCAAGAAACACTACAAACCCACAATACAAATAGATTGTGAGCCTAGTACCTTTTTCAGGCCCAGTCGCTACCTTTGGGTGCGCACAATTGGCGCCGTCTGTGGGAATCTCTTCCACAGCGATGGTTTTTCACGAGGCACCCTAGAAGGATGTCAGGGAGCAGACAGGGAAGTTATGCTAAGAGTGGCTCTAGCGGGTCGTCGCGGGGGTCAGCATGGCGTGAAAGGAGACATAAGAGGTATGAGGACTAGCGGCAAAATGAGGAAGGGGAGTCTGGGCTTGGAGAAGGGTCGTTCCAAACGCTTCAGGTAATATCTGACTCCTCGGGACGTAGCCGCCGCGACGGAGAAAACCAAGAGCTCGAATGGAAGGATCGAGAGCTCGAGCATTTGCGCGGGTTGGTAAGAGATTTGGAAATTAAAGCAAGGGCCAGACGTCGAGGAAGGGATCATAAGGGACGCAGAGAAAGATCTGCCAGTATAGAGAAAGACCGTGCAGCGGGATCCCAATCATCCGGTTCTCATCGGTATCGCGAGCGTTCACGGGAATATGGGAACCGTGATTCGACCTCCCCGGACAAAGAGCGACCTCAAAACGCAGCCATGGACGCCATAAGCAGGGCATTGCGCTAGGCTGCCAAATCCCCTTTTTCGAGGGACATTGAGAATGCGTGTATGTCGAGCCGATTCACGCGCCCACCGTTCAATTCCTACACAGGAAAGACAGACTCGGTAGAACACGTGAGCCACTACATCTAGATGATGTCTTTGCATGCCCATAACGACGCGCTGATGTGTAAAGTCTTCCCTTCGAGCCTCGATCCCACAGCTCTGAGGTAGGACAACGGGTTAAGGAAGGGATCGATTCACAGTTTCTCGGCGCTGATCCAGGAGTTTGGTGTACGGTTCATGACCTGCAGCCGGGTTCCTCAGCCCGTGGACGCATTATTGTCGATGAAAATGGGGGCCGGAGAGACGCTCCGTAGCTACGCCAGTTGGTAATGGGAGTTGTATAATGAGATCGGCGGAGGCAATGAGAAAATCGCGGCAAGTACCTTTCGCATGGGATTGCCCGACAGATCGGGACTAAGGGAGTCATTGACGAGGAAACCCCCCGAGGATATGAGGCAACCGATAAGGTGCATAGAGGAGTATAAGCGGCTGGAAGATAACCGGCTGCAGAATAGGGGAAAGGCTCTAGTAATAAATCATCCTTGGAACAGTGGCTTCTAACCTAGATCACAAAAGGACCTGAGGATTTAAGAGCTCAACTTGGGAACAAGAGAGGTGAATGTAGCCTTCAAAAAGCCGGTCCACAGGATCATCGATTGAATAAAAAATGAGTCATACTTCCGATGGTCGAATAGGATGGCGGGTGACCCAGCACGAAGAAACCAAAATCTATACTGTACATACCACAAGGATAAAGGCCACACTACCGAGCAATGCAGGGTGCTGAAGGACCACCTAGAGCAGTTGGTGAATGCCAAGCACCTTAAAGAATTCGTAGCTACAAGAAACCACGACGCGGGTAATAACGACAGTGCACGCGGGAATCCCCCCCTGCCATCTTTGGGAATAATAGAGGTCATCCATGCAGTCCCGAGGGAATTTCCGATAAAGGAAACCCTATCTGTGACGTCGGCAGAAGGACGCATGGGCGAATATCCTAGAAAGAAGCTAAGGGGCACCAACTAGCCCATCGCTTTCGATGACGACGACCTAAGGGCCACCATCCAGCCTCACGACGATGCTTTGGTGGTCACGGCCCATATAAGGGGATTTGTAGTAAAAAGAATAATGAAAGACCAGGGGAGTGGGGTAGACGTGATGTACCCCGACCTATACCAGGGGCTCGGACTGAGAAAAGAGGATTTATCCGAGCCCAATACCTCTTTCAGGCCCAGTCGCTACCTTTGGGTGCGCACAATTGTATAGGAAAATAAAAGTCAGGATGTTTAGTGTGTTGTAAAATGTTATGATATAATTTATAAAGTAGTTTTTGAGATGGTAAAATGGGATATTTTATAGAAACTGGATGTGAATGCTCTTGAATGCTCTTACAACAGCCAATTTATACTCCATTTGACCTATGTTAAAGTTAAAACTTTTTTAAAAAATTGTCTCTAAGAAATATTTGTTCCACATGTGCCAATAGTTGTATGTCTAATGTCCATACCTTTTAAAATTATTAGTGTGGCTGGCACATGCAAGTCACATGCTACTTCTTGAGTGAAAAAAACTAGAATAGAATTGTATTTGAAGAAGTATGAAATTACATACATAAAAAATATGTCATACAAAGTTAATCTCATTTGTATAAGAATTTTGATAACTATTTGCTAAAGACAATATTCACTCATTAAAAACTTTTAAAAATAATAACGAATATCATCATTTTTCAACAATAAGCAACTAAATTTTGCTAAAACCTTGTCACAATATTTTAATTTTCGCAATGAATAATGTCATATGCTACAATCAAAACTCTTCATCAAATACCTTCAACCATACACAATGAAAATTTTGTCTTTCATACTTTCTTCTCTATCATTCTACATGAGTCAAGGTGCAATATTAATCTTTAGCTTAATTAGTTTTTAATGAACACCCATTTTAGGCAAGAAAAGGAAAAAGGCATGTGTTATCAAATTTTCCATTAGATAATTTATAAGTTTCGAATATTTAAACCTAGAAAATCAATGTTATCTAGGTAACAAATAAAACACCTTATATTACCATTTCAACTTTCTAAGCATAACTTTCATCTAAAGCTAAACATACATGAATAAAATTTTTGGATGTTAAAATTTAGTGAGAGTATGTTAAACATTACACAATGGAATATTTTAAGAATTATAAGCTTTCATTTGAGTTTAATTGAGAGAATAACAATATGCAATATTTGCCATTTTCCAAAATATTAAGGGAGAAATTACTTGATTTTAAAATTTAAAGAAGAACTGTGAACTACCCCAAATATAAAAGATCAAAAGTGTTTTCATCCTAAGTTTTTGTTTTTGTTTTTTTTCTTTGTGCATGCGTGTGTGTGTATGTAAAATTGTGTATTTTTACTTAAAATGGTGTATAAAGAAAAAAAGATTACAAAACAAAATTACAAAAATTTAGCCCAAGAAAACTATACGTGAAATAGTGAATTTTGACTTAACAAAAATTTACTAATAAAAAAAAAGAATTCTAGAATCACATAGAATGTCACAACATTTTCATAATATCTTACAAGCCTCATCACAAGTGCTCCACACGTACGATGAGGCTCTATTTTTTAGTTTAATGTAATTTTTCAACTTGAATTTATCTATTGATAGTGAGGTTACACAAGAATGAATTTTTAAAAAACTAAAATTTAGGATTTAAAAATAAGTAAACTGTTAGGTTTAGTGTGTGCTAGTTTTTAGAAAAAAAAATGTATTAAACGTATGTGAGATATATTCAAATAGAGTGTGCTAATTTGTAGGAAAAAAAATTTATCTAGTAGTTTTTTTTTTAATTACAATTTTAACCCTATTTTTTATTTTTTAAGAATAAGGATTATTATCTAATTAGATTAAATGTATTTTTGACATTTTTTGAAATCATAACTAACTTTCTGAATCCTCTTAATATGTGGAGATAACTTTATTATATTTTATTTTGACTTGTAAAGAATTGACACCTCAAAAGTTGTGAAAATATTGTAACGATAATAATGTGTCTTAACATTTTCACGAGAGAAATATTATATTCACAACATTTTCATTACAAATCATAAGTAGTAAACTGTTACAGGTTGTTTTTTGTGGGCAAAAAAATAATTTCATTGGTAAGTTTTCATTAGAATAACAATTTACCACCTAAAATTTGTTATGAAAATATTGTGAAAATGTTGTAGATATAACACTTTTTTTTTACAATACTTTTATTTTTAGCTGTGATTGGTTTCAGTATGATATTTTATTATTTATTTTGACATATAAAAAACTAACACATTAACAATTGTGAAAATATTGTGGTAATTTGTTAATATTTTATTACTAGATATGAGAGTTCAATTGACTATATTATTAAAAACAAAAAGAAAAAAAAAAGAAGGCAAGTGTAAGAGAGTTGAACAAACCAAAATTATTGTTGTTATACTCATTGGCTCTTTTTATATATAGAAGTGGTTTGGTTTAAGTCATATACCATGTCAGCACACCATTAGGCTAAGTAGGACATAAATTAACGGACGTTGACAAAAAATACAAAAAATATAACGATTTGCAAAGATTAGGGACAAAAAACAAACTTTTAAAAGTTTAGAAACAAAAAACGAAATATTATGAAAATTTAGGGACGAAAATGATATCTTACCCAAAAATGATATAAAAAGGCTCTTGAGGGGTGGTGCAAGCTTATTATTAATGGCGCCTCCCTTGGATATCCAAAGAAAGCAGGAGGGGGAGGGTTAATTAGAGACCACAGGGGAAGTTGGACAAGAGGCTTCACTCGCAACATAGGCTTTACTACCAGTGTTATGGCTAAATTTTAGGCCTTAAGTGATGGGCTTTTGTTGGCCCTACAGATGGGAATTAATTTGCTAGAAGTCGAACTTGACGCTAAAGTTATAGTTGGCCTTGTTCTTGCTAGCTCAACCCCTAACGGAGCTTATTATCCCCTTTTGAATGATTGCAGGTGCCTCCTAATCTGGTTTCAACAAGTCAACATGAGGCATATCTTTAGGGAGGAAAATAGATGCGTCGATGGGTTTGCGAAGAGGAGACTAGTGGATTTTGTTGTCTTCAATGAACCCCCTTCCCTTGAGTAGGGATGGCAATTTCGGCCCGATCCGCAGATACCCAGCCATACCCTAATACTTGGCCCAATAAAAAATAGGGTCGGGTTTGGGTTTTTTAAAAAATAAACCGAAGCGGGTTCGGGTTTTTACAAAAACCCAGCCCAACCCGTTTATATATATAGTTACTAATATACCCTTACATACGTGTGTGTGTGTGTGTATATATATATAACCCAAAAATTGTCTACTCACAACCTCACCTCACACTCACAATCTCTTTAGCCGCCTCTTGTCTCTTCAGCTCACCACTCTTATCTTTTCAACTCACAATCTCACCGCCGATTTCTCTTCTCCAATCTCCGTCAGCATAAGCATCTCTAAACTAGCTGCTATTCTTTTTTTTCTTCTTTTCTTCTCTCTCACTTGTCGTTTGCTCGCCATTTGCTCAATTTTTTGGCAGTGGATCAGAGGGGCTGTAGATTGGGTCTTGTGATTTGGGTTGTGTGGGCTCATCGTGGGTGTGCTCACCGTTTGCTCGCTGTGGGTTCACTACAAAAAAGTTTGCTATTTGCGACGAAACTTTTTCGACAATTACAAAAAGCCATCGTAAAAACTAGCTTTTTCGATGGCAAGTCTCTTCCATCGACAATGACTCGTCATATATGAACACATTTGTGATGGCAAAATGAGTCTGTCGAAAATGCCAATTATTTTTGTCGAAAATGTGATTTTTTTTTAGGGAAATGTTCCAACCTTACTTTTTACGACGGCATAAAAATGTTTGTTGCTAGTAAGGTATTATTTATGACGACTAAACAAAGAACCGTTGGAACTATTAACACTTGTGATGGCTTTGGTACATCGAAAATACAAAATATAGATTTTTTATGGTGTTAGTATTTGCGACAAACAATCTTCCATCATAAATATAAAAGATGGTATTATTTACGACGATAGAATAAACACCGTTGGCACTATTAACACTTGTGACGGCCTTTGTGCATCGAAAATACAAAATATATATTTTTTATGGTGTTATTATTTGCAACAAACATGATTCCATCGTAAATATAAAAAAGGGTATTAACGATAGACATGAGGCCATCAAAAATGGTAAAATATTTTGGAGGGAAAATTCCCCCTTATGTTTCACATTTGTGACACATTTATCCATCGCAATTAATAACTTTTTTTTTTTTTGTCTAATTGAGATTGTATTTACGACAAACATGCTGACTGTCGTAAATAGTTAATTTGCTTTGAAAAAAAGAAGGTATACTTTATAATTTGGTAGCAATTTTTTTTTCTTTACCGCCACCCCCTCCCTCCTACCCCCACCCCTCTCAAAATTTAGAATTTGGTAGCAAGAAATTTAAAATTCAGATCATAAAAAAAAAAAAAAAAAATTATACTTTAAAATTTTATAATTGACCATTACAAATTTGTTGAAAAAAATTCAAAAAATAAAATAAAGTTGGTACAACAATGGGAACAAACCCATCTTCTTAACAAAAAAAGAAAAAAAAAAAGGTTAAAAAACCCAAAAATATAGGAAATCCCTTTCAGGTAAACATATCTCTAATTACAAAAAACAAAACAAAAATAAAAAAAGCCCAAATCTGTCTTCCTCAACAAATCCCTAATTCTCAGTGTAAAAACCAAAAAATAGAAAAATAAAAAACACAACGCTGTCTTACAGATACTCTCTTGTGCCGTCAGTATCTTTGCTTATCTTTACATCATCATTCTCCATACTTGCCAGAATTCAATTGCCTTGTTGAGCCATTGGTATCACTTACTCTCTCTCACGCTCTTTGTTTGCACTTTAGTTTTTTGTACAGTTATACTGGACGTTGTGGTTAAATGAATCCGATGAACAAATATATAGTGATAGTGGATGGCTGGATGTGGGCCAAAAAGCTAATGAATGAATGGCTGAAATTTTTTTTATTAAATAAATATATTTGAATGAATAGTTGGTGGTTGTGTATTTATGTGGTGGATGTATAATAATATATTAGTGTATCGTTCCAACTTTTTTTTGTCTGTGAATTCTGAAATTACAAAGGAGACTTGATGAATAGTACTATTGACCACTTTTCAAAAATATAAGCATTTGTTGAAGCTTTAATAATAATAATAATAATAATAACAATAATATAATATTGATTAGTGTACTGTTTGAACAATTTTTTGTCTATGAAACTATCGGGGAGACTTTATACTATTTTTCAATAATATAAGTATTTGTTGAAGTAATAATAGTATAATAATAATATTTGTGTTGCAGATATATAATAATATATGTGTACAAGTAAAGTGTTTGGTAGGGTAATTTGAAATGAAATTTTTATAATTTTTTGAAATATGTATGAGTTAAAAAATAAGTGAAAAAATATATAATATTATTTAAAACGTAAAAAAGTAAGTTTGAAATGAGATAGCAAATAGGCATAAAGTACTGGACGTATAAAATTCGGTAGTAATAATGCTGAAGTACTGAACATATAAAAACCTTTTGCGATTTGAGTTCTGACATGCCACCATGAAAAAGAAAGATAAAAGGAAAAGAAAAGAAATAATTGTTGTTTTTCCTGTAGGTGGTAGGGGGAAAAAATAATAAAATGGTAGACGTAGAAGCCTAGGTGATTGATTTAGAAAGTAAGCCTAGGTGTTGTTTGTCCTTATCTCAAAAGTGATAGCAGGTGGTAGAAAGCAAAGTGTGTGTGTGTATGTATGTATATATATATATATATATATTTATTTATTTATTTATATGTTTTGAATATGTGGATTTTTTGTGTGAGTTAATAATGAAGGAATTATTAGTTTTTTTTAGTAGTCTCTCTTTTGATTGGGTATTGTTATTAGTTCATGTTATTTGTTTATAATTATTTAATTAAATTAGTGTACCTCTAAAATTTAATTAAGTTTTTCATGTTAGTTAGTTTACAATATATTCAGAGGTAGTGTTGTTAATTTAGTGCTTTTGTTTTTAACTTTTATAATAAGTTTATCTATCACAATTTAGACTGGAATAATTGTTAATATTTATGTCATTTTTGAAGGGTGTAGATATAATGCCGGTTGATAAATCTTGGACCGGTCTTTCTAGTAGGTCATGTGAGGAATATATAAATGGAGTAATAGAGTTTGTTGATTATGCATTTCAACGTATCAAAAATGAAGATATGAAGATAAAATGTCCTTGTAATGATTGTAACAATAGATATAGAAGAACACGAGTTGAGGTTACAAGAGACCTCTTATGAAAAGGGATGAGGCGTGATTATACTAGATGGCATCTCCATGGAGAGGGAAATAGTGATGAGGACGAGGAAGGTAGTGATGAGGATGAGGATAATAGTAGTGATGATGAACAAAGTATTGATGATATCCATAATATGATACAGGATGCTTATCCTCATATAAGAGATGTTGAGGAAACAAGTGGGAGTGAATCACAAGATCCAAATGAAGAAGCAAAGGAGTTTTATAGATTGGTTAAAGAGGTAGACCAACCACTTTATTTGGGATGTAAAAAGTATTCCAATCTGTCCTTCATTGTCAAATTAATGCACATAAAGTGCAAGAATTCATGGAGCAACAACTCATTCACAATTTTGTTGGAGCTACTGAAGGATGCATTTCCAATGTGCGAAAAATTGCCCATATCCCACTATGGGGCAAAGAAGATTGTGAGTGATTTTGGTCTAAACTATGAAAAGATCGATGCATGCAAAAATGATTGTATGCTATATTACAAGGAGCATTCGGAAGCAGATAAGTGCTCAGTTTGTCAAATCTCAAGATGGAAGTTGAATAGCAAGGGTGGTAAAAGGGATGCTAAAAAAGTCCAATGGAAGGTATTGCGATATTTTCCTCTTAAGCCGAGGCTACAAAGATTATTTATGTCATCAAAAATAGCTCCAGACATGAGATGGCACCATAAGAATCATTCTAATGATGAAGTACTAAGGCATCCCGTAGATGCTGAGGCTTGGAAATCCTTTAATCGAACTTATGAGTCCTTTTCCTTAGATCCTCGCAATGTAAGGCTTGGGTTAGCTACCGATGGCTTTAATCCTTTTGGAAACATGAGTGTTAGCTATAGTTGTTGGCCTGTTGTCGTATTCCCTTACAATATTCCCCTGTGGATGTGTATGAAAGAGCCTTATCTATTCTTGTCTCTACTTATTTCGGGCCAAAAGGGTCCTGGCAATGATATCAATGTATTTTTAAGGCCATTAACTGATGAGTTAAAAGAATTATGGGAAAAGGGTGCAGAAACCTATGATGCTTCAACGCAAGAAAACTTTCAAATGAGAGTTGCATTAATGTGGACTATCAATGACTTTCCTGCGTATGCTTATACCTTGGGTTGGAGTACACAATAGAATCTAGCATGCCCTTGTTGTGGTAGTGAGACTTCTCATCGTAGGTTAAAGCATGGTGGCAAAATGTGCTATATGGGTCATCGTCGATTTCTTCCTCCTGACCATAAATGGAGATCATAGAAAGCACAATTTGATGGGAAGAGAGAGAGAAAAGGGGCACCAAAACGATTATCTGGTGATGATGTGTTGCATTAACTTGGTACTCTGCCACCAGTAACACTAGGTAAGGTCGTTAAAAGGAAAAAGTTACCTGGGCATGGAAAGTGCCACAATTGGAAGAAGCATAGTATTTTCTCTGATTTGCCCTATTGGAGAACATTATTGTTGCGTCATAATTTAGATATGATGCACATTGAAAAAAACATATGTGATAGTGTGATGGGGACAGTATTAAATATTGATAAAAAAAGCAAAGATTCCTTAAATGCCAAGCTCGATCTAAAAATGATGGGTATACGAAAGGAACTTCATCCTGAAAATGGGAAGACTACTTTTTCTCGTGCTTGTTATACACTCTAAAAAGATGAGAAAAAGGCTGTGTTTCAGTGGTTGCAAAATATAAAGATTCCAGATGGCTACTTCGCAAATTTGTCTCGGTGTGTGAATGTAGGAGAACAGAAGATTTTTGGTATGAAAACTCATGACTGTCATGTCTTCTTGGAGAGATTACTCCCTCTTGTAGTGCGTGAATTATTACCTAAAAAGGTATCTGATGCTCTGATCGAGCTTAGCAATTTTTTAAAAGAATTATGCTCTAAAGTTTTACGGTTGGAGGACTTGGAGCATATGGAGCACACAATTCCTATAATTCTTTGTAAGTTAGAAAGAATTTTTCTACCTGCTTTCTTTGATGTAATGGTACACTTGCCAATTCATCTACCTTGGGAAGCTAAAGTTGCTGGTCTGGTGCAATATCGATGGATATATCTGATTGAAAGGTAAAATGAGTTTTTTTTTTTTGATAAGTGAAAGCTAAAATGAGATATTATTTACAATATAGTTTTTTTTTTTTTTTTAATTACTGATATTAATTTGATGTATCGATAGGTATTTGTGCAAGCTCAAGGGTTATGTTCGTAACAAGGCACACCCAGAAGGGTCGATTGCAGAAGGGTATGTGGTGGATGAATGTCTAACATTTTGCTCACGATATCTTATTAGGATCGAAACAATATTTAATCGACCTGAGCGAAATGATGATCGATGTCCAGCAACATGTGGTGATACCCTTCGATTACCCATATTCTCTAGGAGAGGCCGCCCTTCTGGGAAGAGTGTAGTCCAAGAGTTAAACAACACTGATTACCATGCAGCATTGCTTTATGTCCTACAAAATTGTGATGAGATCGAGCCCCTTGTTCAGTAAGATTTACTTCTTGTACATCAACTCTTTAATGTTCTTGTATAAACTTTGAAGATGGACTATTATGATATCTTATATGTAGAGAACATAGGAACATCCTTGTAGACTTGGGTGTCAATGTCGATAAGATGCATAGACATGAGTTCATTTGTTCATTCAAAGAAAGGGTACAATCACATTGGTTCATCCATTTTTTTTTTAAAATTAATTACTTAAGTATGAATCTTACATTATTTATATATCTTTGTAGATCACAAAACTTTATAATGATGGAAACGAGCAAGTTGACGAGCATGTGCGATCATTGGCTTAGGGTCCAGATAAACGAGCTACACACTACCCTTGTTACAATGTCAATGGGTTTAGGTTCCGTACAAAACAACGCGATGATGGTAAAAAAGCACAAAATAGCGGTGTTATGGTGAGAGGGGAATATCAAAATATGTCTTATTATGGATTGATAACAGACATTATCGAACTCCGTTACACAAAAACAAGGAAACGACATTTTCCAACTCTGTTACACAAAAACACAATCGGATTTTTGATTTTTATACTTACCTGCTTCGATGATATTCGATGATTCCATTTGAGTTTCTCAAAGATTCAACAACTACTTTAGAAGATAGTGCTAATAGGGCTTCAAATTTTTTTTTTCTTTGGTTGGGCCAGATTTGGGCCCAAGAAGATAAACGGGCCTGTGGAGCCCGACCAGGCGGGTCTGGGCCCTGGAAAAAAAATCCGATTAATAATCGGGCTGGGTCTGGGTCGTGGCCCGTAAGGCAGGTCCGGGTATGCAAAAACCCGATCTGAACCCGACCCGTTGTTATTTCCAAATGGGTTTGTGTGCTATTTGGTTAGGAAGGAGGAAAGAAAATTTTTGTGTGGACCCAGGCATTTTCCACTCGGGCCCACACAAAACTTTTCTCTCCAAAATGGAGAGAAAAGAGGGAGAAAAGTTTAGGCATATGGTGATACAAAATGCCCTCATTTTTTATTGCTCTCACCTACTCCTCTCACATTCCCATCTTTTGTAACCTGATCATCCTTATCTCTTAGCCTCTTCATCCTTATTAGTTGCCCACGCTATACACTATTTGTTTCCCACGTTCCATGGAGGTTTTCTTGGCGAAGTTTTTTTTTTTTGAAAATTTCTTCCCAGTTGATGCATAATAAATTTTGTTGCCCATAAATTTTATTTTATAATAATAATAAAGAAAAATAATATAAATTTATATGTATTTGTGTGAATTTTTATATTATTTAATGAGTGTAAATATATTTATTTCTTATATATTATGTAACAAGCATATAATAGTTAATTTATATAAACTACATTTTCTATTCTCCCACTTTTCTCTTCAACCAAACAATAGAATTTTCCACCCCTCCAACCAAACACTCATGAGGGAAAACCAAATCTTTTTTATCCTCCAATTTTTTCATCATTCCACTAATTTTTCATTATCTCATTTTTCCACTCCTTCAAAGATCCTAAAGATTTTTCCTTGGTCAGAGTAGTACTCCGTAGTAAGAAGCCAATAATGGCAGCTCTTTAGTCACACTTGCTGTTGCAATTCTTCAGGGCATTGTTTCCCATCTTTCAATTTTCTCATGTTAAAAGGGATGGCAATAAGTCAATCCATCATTTGGCATCGGTGGAGGAAACCCCCAGATATTTAGAAGTTGCTATTGCCTCTAATGTATTTGTTTGTACTTGATCTTCTACATTTATGATATGCATCCATATATTCTCATTAAAAAGGTTAATTACTGAATTAACATATTTAAAAGGTCAATGACTAAATTAACATAAAATATAAAAGTTAGAGGCCAAATATATATATAATTTATTATTATTATTATTATTAGGTAAAAAATATGGATCAATGTCGCCAGGTCTATTGTCGCTTTGTCAAGATTGTAGGGGTGCAAATAGTATCACTTTAAAAAGAAAAAAAGAAAAAATTAAGAGAATCAGTTTTATCGGGATTATTGTGTATTATGACTAACGTGACGTTATCTATGCATGTCATTTTTATATTATATACTTTTTAATTTTTTTTAAGTTTATTTTACATTTTATAATTTATACAGTTTAATACTTGCAAGTTGTAAAGGTTGAGACTATGTTTAATCCAATCCAAACAATCCAATTTCTAAAATGTGAATTGTGTACTAAGAATATAATTCGACTAGATTTGTAATATTTCTAACCATTCTCTAATTTCTTTATTATTGCATATTGCATGCGGAACTCTTATATATGGAAGTATTTATTAAAAGAAAACAGTACATAAGGAAATACTTAAAATTTAAAGCAATAAATTGTGGAGTTACCGCTTACAACAGTATGAATCCACTACATGTTGCCATGAAAAAAATCAAAATTAATAAAATCTTATACTATGAAAAAAGCTGATGTAAAAAACTAAATCAAAATTAATAAAATCTTATACTATGAAAAAAGCTGATGTGAAAAAACTAACTTAAACTTCGAAATTGTCTTTTCAAAAAAAAAAAAAAAAAAAAAAAACTTTGAAATTGTAAAGTTCGTAGCAAGTAGAAATTACTTTCTAAAGAAAACACCAAATGCAAAACAATTTAATTACATCCTCACAAATTCTCTGTCACCATTTTGAGTCTTCATCCAAAGTTGCAAGTGCGGGTTTGATCCAAGTGCAATTGTAATGTTCCTTTCCATGGGTTGAAATTCTGGTGAAGTAATTACCGAAAAAGGATCTGCACTCGTTGGTTTTGAGGGAGTAGATTACGCACTTGTTGTCTTGGACATTCGGCAAGTAAATCTTATTGCGCATTCCTCTCTTCACAGCCAGTTCTAAGAAGGAACTCCCAAGACTTACATAGAGCATTTGATTTCCCAGATTTTTTACTGCATCCCATTTCATCGTGTCTAGGTTCAATGAGAAAACATGTATACATGGCTCATAATCTTTGACTTCAAACACTGCAAACAACTTCCCATTACCTTCCACCAAGTAATTATGTACAAGTTTATAAAGCAGTGCTTTTGGAAATCGAATAGGATAAGTAATTCTCCAACGACGTTCATTAGGATCAAAGACAGCCACCACAGGTACCTGGCACAAACAGTAGCACATCCCTTCATATAAAATGGGATTGCAATTAGATAATAATTGAATGTCATCTGGAATCATCACTGTAAATGGAAAAATCCTCCAGCTCTCTTCGCCACGCCTAATAATACAAAATTCACGAGCTAAAAATGGTATTCCAATAACAAAACAATCTTCATCAGTGGGAGGTGTTGAAAAAGTCATCGTCTCGATTGCAAACGGTAAACAAGGAAGTTCTATTTTAGTCATATTGAAGGGGTGGAAGAAAAAGACACTTCGGTCGTCACCTTTATCACTAGATAAGAGCAACCATCCATTTTTCGAGTACCGGATTCGGACACCCGACAATGCTGGAATGTCCATTTGGTAAGGACCATTGTATAATGGATGATAAATCCTGCATTTGCTGCCACCCAAAGTTAGCAAACATGGAGAATCCAATAAGGTTGGAAATGGAAGAGGCCGATATATTGGTGGACTTGAACGCCATGATCTGCATATGGAACGAAAGGTAATACGGCTTTCTGTATCACATAGATGTTTCACCACTAGATCAAGAAGTTCTTGTGGAAGGTCAGACCACAGTTTCTTCTCTTGGTCTTTCTTGCATAAGTATAACTGAACAAAATCTTCAGCATTCTTCAAGGATTTTTCATTCTCAGCTTTTTTCATGTTTTTGTTGAGATTCTGTGCTAAGCCTGAAATATGAATAAACAAACGAAGTACAAGGTCAACCAGCCAACGGGATTAAAAAGAGAATATTGTGTGCATCAATGAGCATAGGTTTGTTCCAAGCGTCAACAGAAGCTTTTATTGTTGGGATAAACAAATTTATAGGGTAAACAATGAACAGTAAAGCAAAATGGTTGCTTGAACGTTAAGGCCCGTTTTATACCTGTGCTTAAACAGCAATTTACAGTTTTTTAGAAATACATGTAGGTGAAAAAAATGTGTAAAAATACGTGTAATGTTGTTTAAAAATTAAAAATATGTGTTTAAACACATTTATCAAATAGGCCCTAAATATTTCAAACCTGGTTTTTATAGAGAGTTATTCAAATGATTAAAGAAAAAAACCCGTCTCCCCCCTTGCCCACCCCCCCCCCCCAAAAAAAAACCTAATATGGTATATCCTATATGTTGGGTCCAATTGCATTAGATCAATTAAGATGATGACGTGTTTAATTCCACACTAGACTCAAGCCAAATCCTCTTATATATAACTTCAATTTTTGTGGGATTTAAGTAATTAGTAGGCAATTTTGCTCCCAAATCTTGTTTTTGAAGAGACCGAAATCATCTGTCAACAAAAAATGTTGAACATAAATATAAGTGTGCTGCACCTCAATTTTTTTTTTCTCTTTCTCTTTCTTTCTTTTTTATTTTATTTCAATAAACAACAAATAATTCATTGAACAAAATCAGGGTTGAACCCGAATCTTATTAAAAAAAAGTGATAAATTACAATACCACCCTTGTGGTATAATCTAAAACTACAAAGAACTCTATTACTTGGACCTAATTTGATTAATCAGATTTCTCAACAAAAAAAAAAAAAAAATTGATGAATCAGATAACAAATCCTAAACAGTATTTTCAAACCAAATTTTTTCTTTTTTCAATGGTAGATGGGATCATCCAAAAATTACAGTACAGATAAATTAAAAAAAAAAAAAGACTGAGAATTCATATGAATAGATATCAAATTGCAAAGAAACTCCACTACTTTATTTCGAACCCGTGTCATTGAAGAACATAAATATTCTCGGAAACTCAGTTATAAAACAAAACACAAAAAGGACTATTTTGTTTATTTATTTCTTCAGAAGGTCAGGATGATAATACGAATTCCAGAATTCCCATAACGAATCGACTCTAATGATGAATTAAAAAAAATTGAGAAAAAAAAAACCGAACAAATACAGAAATAACGTATTGAAAACAAAAAAGAAGAAGAAGCATATGTCTCAATTTTTTGGTTAAAATAATCAATAGATTTCAAATAATGAAATAATATATGAAAAATAAAATTACAAAATTGAGGAAACTCACAGTTTAACAGGTTTTAGTCTTGCGATCTTATACGCCCATGAATGTGGTTTGATTGTTGTAGTGAAGAGGTAAATCGGTTTGCGTAGTTTTAGGGGCCTTTTATAGATTGTTCTCAAGGGAAAAAAAATTAAAAATTAAAAAAAAAACCGACTTACAATATCCAACTAGTATTAGGAATAGTACTATTCTTTGAGTTCGAGTTGATTTGTTCTTAATGAAAAACAAAGAAAAGAAAAGAAAAATAATAATTAATTAAAAAAATCAAGGGGAACCGACTTACAAAAGTTGTCCCAGTTCCACGAGGAAACGGCGTTGTCTTGGGGTGCTATATATACAGTGCTTCGCCCACATCGAACGATTAAAACCTAGCACCTCTTTAGTTCTAAGTCAGTGGAGGAAATTGATTTCAAGCAAGAAGTTGATTTGTTTGAAACGCAGCCAAACAAAAAGCAGGTACGTTATATCTCATAATCAAAAGTAGTTTCTTCCCTAGAATTTCATATACGGCTTCTAATCTCATATAAGGTTGGACTTATTAAATTCTAAGAAAAATTAATTAGGTCAATACCGTAGAAAACATGTACATCTATCTCTCTTAATATGGGTCTGGAGCCTGGACACTATATGTTTTTTTGTTTTGTTTTTTGCTTTTTTAAGAATGGGAAGTGACTATCAGACTATATTATGTTGAGGTCGGGTTAGTGCTAAACTTATTTTACAACAAAAAAAACAGAATATATTTTGCTGCCAACATTATATCACTTTCTGCTCTTATCTCACTGAAGTACCTTATTATTTAAGTTAATTTAGAATTTATAAACTGCTCTTGTGAAGAATAATCAACTTAATTTTCTTCTTGTCTTAAAGGAATGGAGCCGACACATGAAAGGAAAGTGCATAGGCAAGAACTGAGCGATGAGAAACAGCTTATGCTTCATAATCCTCCCACTGTCCTACAACCATATCCATGGTTACTAATCTCTGATGGGAAAGATCAAGAAAGGCAAACTTTCTTTAGCATATCAGAAGATCGTTTCTACACAAGGACCATTCCTGAAATGCGCAATAAAGTAATAATATATACTTGTAACAATGGATGGTTAGTGTTAAGGGATCTCAACTCAATGAATGTTTGTCTTTTAAATCCTACTTCTAATGAGACGGTGCAGCTCCCCCCATTGGAAAACGATGATATTGATGAGTATACTTGCATTTTGTCATCATCACCAAGTAACCATAACCATCAATGCCAAGTGGTATTCATAAATACCAAATGCATGTTTTATTTTTGCCAGCTTGGTGATTCCAAATTTGATAAACGAGTGTTCGAAACAGAGATGCCACTGGGCAGGATTCATATGACAGACGCCACATTTTTTGGAGGAAAAATTTACTTCATAGTGAGCCTTGGTTTTGCAATTTATCCATTATTTATTGCTGAGTTTGTTGATACAGAAGTACGTTTTACAAAGTTGGGAATAGAGGAATATCATGACCAAGCACCCCAAGATATAATAAGTTTCCGTCTTTATCTTATTGAATCGTGTGGTGAAATCTTATTGCTTCAGAAGATGATGTTTGGAATCTATAGGAGAAACGTTTTGGGTTTCTTGGTTTTTCGCATGGATTTGTTAGAAAATAAATGGGTCCAAGTGAAGAACATAGGAGAGCGCACTATTTTCCTTTCCGAGAGTGGTTGTAGCATTAGTACGTGTAGCATTGTAGCAGGAGTCAAGCAAAATGCAATTTACTTTACAAAGGCTGCGGATCGATATCTTTATGTCTTTGACCTGGAAGACGATACCGTTTCAAAGTCACTACCTTGCCCTATTGTATCTTGTCAACGGTTGTTCCTTGATTGGGTTATGTTGTCATAGGATTGTTATTATATTTTGGATGCTTCTTTATAAGTTGGCTCAGATAATGTGTTTTTATCATATTCTAGCAATAATGGTGGTTTATCGTTTGAGAAATAAAATGATAGTTTATAGAATATAAATAATGCTACAAACACAAACTATTCTACAAACATTTTACAAACTAATGATGTGGCATACTCCACTTCAGCTTTTTAAAAACTAAAATACCACGTCAGAAATTAACAAAGTAAATTAAAAAAAAAAACCAAATCATGTTTGCAACAAAACCCTCTCCCTCTCCCTCTCCCTCTTTGTGCCTCCCTCTCTGCCTCAGCAGTACTGTATGGCGCTGCATCTCCTCCGACTCTTCGGTCTCACATTCAAGCTAAAGAAATCTACTTCCTCTTGCCGACAAACGCTGCCACCACACCTCTCGCTGGAATCGTTGCAGAACCCGCCGGAACCATGGTTGAGAACGGTGTTGCAATCAAAACTGATGAGAATGATGCTCCCACTTCGGTATCGGATGCTTCTAATTCTTCTACTTATGGTAATTCCTCAACTACTTTAGATAAGAAAGACATGCAATGCTTTAGATAAGAAAATTTAAAACATGCTCACGGCAAATAGGCCAACATTCTGCTATTATTCAGGCCAAAATGGGAATTTAATCATAACTTTCCAACTATATAGTTAGTAATTAAGGTTTACAAACTATATTTTTTACTAGCATTTGGAGTCTGAGAGTATCGATTTTGGGGGTCAAAATCGGGTCTCAAAGACTCGATTTCCATGGTCTATCATGCCTGACGTGGCATTTTACTCACGTGGCATCCACTTGGAAATCGAGTCTTAGAGACTCGATTTATAAAACAAAAAATTTCAACACTCAAGTCTCTCCCAAAAACACAAAAATCCCACAATGAAATCTCAGAAACACATTCCCAGAAACCTAAATCAGATCAGAGATCACCTCACCTCACCTCGCCGGGTTGATGCCTAGGAATCCCACAATGAAATCTTAGAAACACATTCCTAGAAACCCAACTTGGGTCGTGTGCCTGGGTCGCGCAGCCTGGGTCTCGCTGCTGGGTCTAGGGAGATGGGCTTGTGGTGGCTGGGCTTGTGTAGATCGGTGTGGAGGGCAGATGGAGAGGTAGTGAGGAGAGAGACACAGAGAACAGATGCAAAGATAAAATGAAACGAAGTCGCACAACCTGGGTCTCTTTGCTAGGTCGACGGCGATAGGCTTGTGGTGGCTGGGCTTGTGCAGATCGGCATGGAGGGCAGATGGAGAGGTAGTGAGGAGAGAGACACGGAGAATAGATGCAAAGATAAAATGAAACGAGGAAGGAAAAGAAGAAAAGAAAAATATAAATCGAGTCTCAAAGACTCGATTTCCAGATAGAGTCCACGTTGAAAAAATGCCACATCAGACGTGATTAGATCATAGAAATCGAGTTTTTGAGACTCGAGTTTGGCCTCAAAATCGAGTTTTTCAAACTCGAGATGCTAGTAAAAAATATAATTTGTAAACATTAACTACTAACTATATAGTTGGAAAATTATGGTTAAATTCCCACTTTGGCATATTATTCATTCTATAGAAACAAAGGAAATTATATATATGATATGATTACAAATCAATTTGGTAGGTAAGCATAGAGAGAGAGGGAGAGGGTTTTGTTGCAAACATGATTTGGGTTTTTTTTTTTTAATTGACTTTGTTAATTTCTGACATGGGATTTTAGTTTTTAAAAAGCTGAGATGGATTACGCCACATCAGCAGTTTGTAAAATGTTTGTAGAATAGTTTGTGTCTGTAGCATTATTCTATAGAATATAATGTATTTCTTTGCTGTTGACTTGGAAAAAGAAGTACCATTATTGTTAGTGACCAAAAAGATATATGGTGATGGTGAATTAAATTTCAGAAATAAGACAAAATTAACTTTTAATTTAGTTGTTCTGCATTAATATCTTAAAGTGGCGAATTAAAGTATTATTTAATTGCTTCTAAAAAAAGTTATTATTCAGTTGTAAGAGCATTCTCATTAAAAAAAAAAACCATTTTGACACACCAAACGCCTTCTTTATTATTTTATCACATCATTTTACAGTATCTTATTTATCAGATATTTTATCCTTCAATTCTGTACATTAAAATAATATTTACTACACATTAAAATTATATATTAACTCCACCCTATCATCATCATTGTCAACAACAACAACAATGGCACAACCACCAATGTCGCAATAACGGCCACCAACAACCATTGTCGCAACAACACCGACAACTACTACCGGCACAAACCCACACCCACCAAACCAAACAAACCCACATCCCAAACCCACCATCGGCACAAACCCACATCCACCACTGGCACAAACCCACCATTGGCACAAATCCACATCCCAAATCCACCAAATCAATTATAAAATTAATTACAATTTAAGAGCGATGGAAGTGTTTGTTACAATATTACAATTAATTATAAACCCAACACTCGCACAAAATTAATTACAAACCCATATCCCATCTCCTCCTTTAGTGTTTGATACCTTTCAAGAGCGACAATCAGATTAAGACAACTGCCTCCGTCACCGTTGTTGATGAAAATTTTCACTTCCAGCCATCGTGTCCTTTACATTGGAGTTCCTCTTCGTCGCAAAGTGAGTCAGTGATCAGTGGCGAGCCTGAGTGGTCTCTGTCTCTCGGCCTGGAGATGGAGAAGCAAAATTTGTGGCTCAACATGATGCTTTGAAGAGATCTTTTAATTGGGATGAGAGAAAGCTGAATAAAATAATAATAAAACCATATAACACATATGTCCATACTGTGCTAAAGATGGAAGCATACTATAGCATATATCAAAATTTTGACACATTTAACACACTTCATGATACTCTGTTTTTGGTGTTTGGTGTGCCAAATGCCAAATATTTGGCATTTGGTACATCTGATGAGAATGCTCTAACAAAAAAGTTGCTTTATAATATTTAAACAAAAATATAATAAAATTTGTGTGATCTTTTTTCTACATGCCAAATGTCAAAAATATTTTTTAGAACATTTTCAAAAATACATTCAAACACGTGGAAACAAATATATATATATATATTTTCTTTTTGGCCCTTAATACATCCATTTTTGCCTCTCTCTCTCTCAAAAATTGATTTTGTGTATTTTAGTCTACACATGAGTCTCACGTGCCTTTATTGTTAGTACTTAGTATATTAACGGCAGATGGCAGTTAGATTGAGGTATTTATTTGGTTCATGTATAAAGTTTATGAAATAAATTGACTAAAATAAAAGTGCAGGAGATATAATAGGCACTATGCTAAAGTTTATGGGGGTATTAGGGCATTTTTTCCTATATTTTGCATTCAACAACAATACATAGTGATATATACAATGCATGCTTTTTTTTTTAATCATGTAGGTATTAAGAAAAAAAATGTAATCATCTTATTTATTACTCGGCCCCCCAACCACAAATTTTTGGCTCCGCCACTTATTTTACGTGTGAATTTCGCACATAAGACTCATGTTTGTATTATATGAGATATCAGTGTACACTCTTTCCACAAAGTAATTGTGTACAAATTTTTATAGGAAAAGTAGTTCCAAAATAGGATGATATGATACTTCGATATGACTTTTGACAGTCGTAAAACAGTTTATACCGTATGTGCGGTTTTGTAGTGATATATAAGGGACAAGGGTTGCGTTGGGAGATATCTGGATTTCCTCTGAAGAGTTTGTGGTATGTAATTCTTGTTATGGGGAATGAAATCATTTCCAACTACTCTTTTGCATGTGGAAATTGATAGAAGATTCTGTTTACTTATTAGGTAAATTCATAAATTTAAATTGCAGTTCTCATGGGGATCCCTTTTGAAAGGCTTGTCACGAATTCACAGCAACACATTGAAAAATCATGTCTGTATGAAATATCATGTCTATAACTAGCACATTCAACAGTGTAACTAGAACCTAAGTGTTCCGTAGCCAACTATTCATATGGAAAAGGGGGATGAAAGTATGAAACACATTTTCAACAGGAACCAAACACTGTGTTCTACTAATTTAACTATTGTGTTATAAAGGATTATGTTGTCCTTTTAAGCAATGGAATTCACATACAATGAGCTGATATTAACCTCAAGTATTGGATCTACAACATCCAGGAAATTTTTGAACTTGCATATATATATATATATATATATATATTTATATGTACACACACACACACTCTTTTTAAGCTCATTCAAATAACAGAAAGTAATACACATTCAAGATGGGCATAGGGTGGAATACTTGGTCTCCATCCCCAGGAGCCAAGTGACTGAGGAAGTCCATCAAAAGTCCATGGACTACTATTCTACAATTAATTGATATAGACACTACACCTATCCTACAGTGAGTTTGTCCACACACGATCACTTCTCATGCAATCAGTGTCGATCATGTAGAGTATCCACTCAGTGGATGCAAATTTCTCTTCTATTTTACACGAAAAACCCCACTTTTTCTATTTTACACATATTTTTACAAGGCACCCACATCAGTTCATTTATTTCATCGCATTTTTTAATTAAATAATCAATTTTCTCAAATTTTTTATTATTTTTCTTAACTACCTATACATACATACGCGCGCCCTCTCTTTCTTTCTCTCTACCCATTTTTTCTAATTTCTCTCTCTCTCTCTCTCTCTCTCTCTCTCTACCCATCTCTGCCCATTTTCCAGATCAACTCTCCCGACAGCTCCGATCTGCAGCACTGATCCATAGCTCCGATCCACAACACCGATCCCAGTTTCGATCCACAGCATGCACCGATCCAGAGCTCCAATCCACAGATCGATCCCAGCTCCGATCCACACTCCGATCCATAGCTCCGATCCACAGCACCGATCCCAGCTCCGATCCACAGCACGCACCGATCCACAGCTTCGATCCACAAATTGATCCCATCTTCGATCCCAGCTCCAATCAACACTCCGATCCACAGACCGATCCCAGCTCCGACCTAGCTCCGATCCCAGCTTCGACCCAGCTCCGATCCACAGCTCCGATCAACAGCATCAATCCACAGCTCCGATCAGGCAAGACCCATCTCCGATCAAGCATCGATTTGTCTCTTTGTTGTTTGTCCGTGTGGGTGTGTCTGTGTATCTCTATGGGGTTTTTTTTTTTCGAGCAAGTGTATCTCTATTATTTGTCCGTGGATGTTGATGAGTTTGTTGAGCACGGAGAAGAAAGAGGAAAAAACGAGCGAACGGGAAATGAATAAAATAATAAATAAACGAGTTACAGTAGCCGCGTATATTTACATGATTACTGTAGCTTGTGGAAGAATTTACACAATTTTACACCCTTTTAGAAGCACTGATGTGGAGCATTTTTAAGGCAAAATGTGGAAAATTGATCTGTTTTTCTATTTTACATGATTTTAAATCCACTGATGTGGATGCTCTAAGAATAGCATAAACTAAAAAGTTTTTAAATTATTTATTGTCCTAAAAGTTTAAGCTGTTATGTTCTTGATGATGTCTTATTGCAAGTAATTGTCAAGATACTCTAAAATATTTAAATTTACAAATGGATGGCGCTTCTCATTAATTCCATAAACCTGAAAGTTCAAATATGCATCGGATTAAAATTTCTAGCTAGCATGCCCACAAAGTTAGTAAACTTTATACAGCACGAGAAGTTTCTAATTATTTCTCTCCATTTACAGGACACCTAAAAGTAGTTATAAAGCATTGAATTGCAGTCCTTCATTGTACAATCTTTCGAATAAAAAAAATGTATACCTATCGCAACTGAATCCATCATGAATGGCTTCAAATCCTGTAAAATACTGTTAGGTGCTCAAGTTAGGTTCCACACTAAGCTGTTAATAGATCTTAACATCACTCGAAAGGGGGATCAGAATGACCATTTCATGAGTCCTATTTTGCAGATCAAGTGATCCAACAACAACTTGGTTCACAAATCCAACCATCTGAGTCAATTCCACACTCACAAAATTTTACCATCCACGAGGTTCGAATCAAATCATATGTATACAATTATCAAAACAAACTGATTTTGTCACACATGATCTGCAGAATGCAACCTATCATATAGTTGTTCAAATCCTAATTCACTAGAATTCACAAGTCAGATATTATAAGAGATTTAATCAATGGTAAGAAAGGAACCAAACCTTAAGAATCCGGAATAGGTCATGCATTTCTTTAACAATCTTGTTAGTTACAATAAAGTTAAAAATTGTCTCTATAGGTTATGAAGTTAGAGCTTCAATTATAATGTCACTAGTACAAGCTTATAATCTTTCATACGGACATGATATTTCCTTTAAGATAGGACCACCAGAAAACATTCACTATCTAATGAAAGTGAACATCCTAGCTAGATGAATGGACCTATTAGTTGAAGATTATTCCCAAAATGTAACGTTAGTTCATCCTCAAATTGTAGGAACAAATGGGTTGGCTGGCCTCAATCATCAAATTTTCCTTAATTGTTTAAAAATTAAAGGCGTAAATGCACTTTTAGTCCTTACATTTTGACGTTTTTCCATTTTAGTCCCTACATTTTATTTTTACCACTTTTAGTCTCTAAATCAATTAACGCGTGTTATTTTCGTCCTTTCCGTCAGTCAACCGACGGAAGTAGTTGACGTGGTAGCCGGAGAGATTAAAATATTATTTAAAATGCCACGTCAGCATTTAAAAAAAATTTCAATTTTAATTAAATAAAATAAAAAAACTAAAATTAAATAAAATATTTTAATTAAATAAAAAATCACTCAATCGGCTTTCACTCTCTCAAATTTTCTCATTTTCTGCCCCTCTCTCTCTCTCTCTCTCTCTCTCTCTCTCTCTCTCTCTCTCTCTCTCATTCGGGTTTCTCACTCGTGATGGCTGCGTGGGTTGAGATCGGGGTGGGGGGTGGGGTGGGGTGGGTGGGTGGGTGAGATCGAGGTGGGGTGGGGGTAGGTGGGTGAGATCGGGGTGCGGTGGGGGTCGGGGTGTGGGTGGGTGTGTGAGATCGGGGTGCGGTGTGGGTCGGGGTGTGGGTGGGTGTGTGAGATCGGGGTGCAGTGGGGGTCGGCGTGTGGGTGGGTGTGTGAGATCGGGGTGCGGTGGGGGTCGGGGTGGGTGAGATTGGGGTGGGGTGTGGGTGGGTGGGTGAGATCGGGGTGCAGTGGGGGTCGGGGTGGGTGAGTCAGGGTGCGGTGGGGGTTGGGGTGGGTGAGATCGGGGTGGGGTGTGGGTGGGTGGGTGAGATCGGGGTGCGGTGGGGGTGGGTGGGTGGGTGAGTTGGGGTGCAGTGGGGGTCGGGGTGGGTGAGATAGGGGTGGGGGTGGGGGTGGGGGTGGGGGTGGGAGTGGGTGGGTGAGATCGGGGTGCAGTGGTGGTGGGGGTGGGGGTGGTTGGGGTGAGATCGGGGTGGGGTGGTGGGTGGCTGGGTTGAGATCTGGGTTTGGATTTTCTGGGTTTGTCATCTTTGAATTTCTGGGATTGTGTTCATAGCATGTGATTTTTGTGATTTTTTATTTTATTTATGTTTTTTATTTAATTAAAATTGAATTTTTTTTTTTAAAAAAGGATGCTGATGTGGCATTTTTAATAATATTTTGATCTCTCCGGCTGCCACGTCAGCTATTTCCGTCGGTTGACTGACGAAAAGGACGAAAATAACACGCGTTAATTGATTTAGAGACTAAAAGTGGTAAAAATAAAATGTAGGGACTAAAATGGAAAAATGTCAAAATGTAAGGACTAAAAGTGCATTTATGCCAAAATTAAACTAAGCAACTAGGGAATTGTGAATTTAAGATAAACATATATAGTTGACTTCATTTTTATTCATTATCTTTAGAGACTAATATGGTTTGGTCGGTTTTCAATAATAGGTTGATCTCACTTGCTCAACCAAAGCAGTAGAAGCATGGGTTAATAAACTCAAGTAACATTGTTACCGAAACTAAGTCTATTCCATTGTACAATTTGTGATTAGTGATTCCCGCTATTTTTATAACACAACATAAAAATAACTAAGTTTTCATCTTATAGTTTTATATCACATAAAATCATTAATTCGAAATCAAATAATATGCTGTCTTACCAATATCATCATTACATAAGCTTTATAGTGTTTAACCTGCACTTCTTGGTGTTTTCAACAAATCTATAATGTCTCATTACATAACATTAATTTATCATAAATCAATAACTTTATAAGACAATATTTCAAATATCTAATCAATAAATTAAAATTTTGATAAATCAAATCTATATATCAAATTGCTCAAATTTGTTGCAGAAATAATATCAAATAAAACTCAAATTTCATAGTCTAAGAAAGAAATTTTTAAAAAACCAAGTTATAATAGTTAATATTTTGTTCATGTTGTGGCCGAAATTGAGCAGAAAAAAATCTGAAAATGTCAGAATAGGTTGGAAGTTGGAACATAGGTTGAGCTAGAATTGGGGGATACTTAAACAAAGTTTCTCTCCAAACTAGTTTGGAGAGTAACCCTTCAAACTTATCATATATCTATTTTTTGGGTGTGAATTTTGAAAATCTAACCGTCGAATTTCTTGTTCTTTATGTTCTTAACATGCATATTAAATTTTGTTCAAATCGGATTTTATTTACTATTTCAATGAACTTATTTTTTATACACAATTTTAGATTACAAAAACTTGAAATTTTAACATTTGTTTGATGACATAGCAATTGATCTTTGATCTTTTTGAAATTTTCCAAACATGAAGGATATAATAAGAACATGCAATCCAACGATTATATTTTCAAATTTCATATTTAATATAAAAATATATGATAAGTTTGAAGGGTTTATCTTCAAACTAATTTGGAGAGAAACTTTATTCGGGATACTTCGTAATGATTAAAAACTATCCGATATGGACTTTTTTTTTTTCTTCCCTCTGGAACATAGCATAATTGATAACTTTTGTCGTAGACTTTGGGTAGCAGTACCACACAATATCAGTTAGGGATGGGGTGAGAAATTAGTAGGTTTTGCCTATCCCCTTTTTAATAGAAGACTATTACTTAGGTTAACTCAACCTGATCCTACCTATTTGATCCAACTCATGGTGGAAGACGTTGAGTTACACTTTTTCAAATATAATGCAATGTGTATGAGATAGAATTACTAAAATTTATTAGGGTTTGGTAATGGTTTGGCGAGTAAAATATATAGCTAGTGTATGGGTTTGGATAAGCTTTTAATGTCCCAAACCGAAAGTGTATTCCTAGTAGATTCTCTATTGTTTTTAGTATCTCAAACAAGTAATACAAATTCTTTGTCCACTTTTGACATGTGTTCCACTTTATACTCCACAACTACAATTTGCCACAATTTTTTTTACTCTCTTTATAAAATAGCCAAAGTCTAAAATGAGAAAAAAAAAAAAATCAAATATATATCATATCATAATTACTGAAACATAAATTAGAACACGCAAAATGTGATAAAGAATTTGTATTCCTCAAACACATACGCTATTTGTATTGTTTCCTCAAATTTCTATTGAACTTCATTTCTATAAAAAAATGTTGGTAGAAGCATATGTACTTGTGGGCAAATAATACTTAATCCAAAAGCTTAGGCCTATGAATATGGGCTTAATTATATTATATTATATTAATTCATCAAGTTCAACTCACAAGTATAAACTCAGCAATATTTTTCTCACATGTGAGTCATTGCCTCTCCGTTTGTTTTAAGACCTCTCCATGGGCGATGAGCGAGTCTTACTAACTCACCCTAACCTATGATTTTTTTTTTTTCCCTTTTCTTTTCTTCCTTCACTACTTGTTATTTTATGGGTTTTTTCACATGCCATCCATGGGAGCCTCATGTGTCCACCTCCATGGGAATCACATGTAATGTCATTCTTCTTCAATCTAGCAGCTTTGGTAATACTAATTTTGTAGGCTCCAAGTGCGTGCAACATTTCCCTGCTCATTTCTTGGCCTACTCCAACTGCGAAAGGTACCTTAATAACCTTGTCACATTGTCGCACATCACCATAGATACCATATGTTTAGAAGATAACAACACAGGGAGACTCCAATTGAGATTTAATGTAACATATAGAGAAATCCTACGTTCACAACATTTCATAGCAAATTGTAAGTGGCAAGTTGTTACTTGCTATTACTAGTATGTAAAAAGAAAAAAAATTGAATTGTGGTGAATTCAAATTAAAAACTCATAACAATCCGGCCCCTAAAATTTATTGTAAAAATGTTGTGGGCATATCACTATTCTACCATATAATGATAACACTTCACCCAAAACAAAAGCTCAAACCTATAAGTTTTGACCCAATTATGTAATATTAATTACTTATAATTTTCTCCATATATAACTATTTATGTATCCAACAACATGAAAAAACAGACTTAAACCTATGTCTGATTGTCCCTAGTTTTTTCATTTATCTTTTAGCTTATTTTACCGAAGTGTAATATTTTAAAATTTCATTTTATTTTTCAATGTAACCTACTTTCATTAAAAAAAGAAAAAAAGAAAAAAAAGAATTCGCAAAACGTCAAATAATTAAATGCCAAAAACTATCTCTCAGCTATACCCTTGGATATATTCCTTTCATATTTTTAGTATGGGCGAGTTTTTGTTTTTTATGAATTAATATTTGCGGTCATCCAACTGAGTATTTTCTTTTTGACATTTCTAAAGTCAAAATAGGCTTTTACAGATATAGGCCTCAAATCTTTTTAAAAATTGAGATAAAAAGTAACTCCAAACAAATAATCTAGTCTTTTTGTGAAGTACATTTTTAGTTTCATGTTCATTATTAAGGCATTCCCAATTGCATTTTGCATTACCTTGTAGCAACAAAAAAATACCAAAACAGACTGTAGCAAACAATAGATATTAGTATATTACTACACTAATGCAAATATACATATTATGGCTTAGCAAATGTAAAATTATTGTGCTTAGTTGTTCACTTGTCTTTCTCTCTTCACTTGACGGATTTGTATTTTGTTTTATAAAAGATTATATAAAAAATCATTTTATATTATTATAATCGAATGGGTTGTTAAATAGAGAATGAGACGGGTTGTATATTGTTAAAGTGATGGTGTAAAATAAATAAAGTGGATTTAAGAGGTGTAAAATGTTTCTTTTTTCATGGAAATGCTCTTACAATATATTCTACACATGTTTTGCCTCCAATCCCCAGCTCCTAAAATACTAGCCTCACCCTGAATATAAGCAGAGAAAATATAAATATGCATTTTATTGTAAATTAAGAACCATAGAAAGGGTCATAGTCACCCTTTAAAATATAAAATAAAATATCAATTTGGGATGTTTAGTGTTGTCTTTTTCTTACAACAATAGCATTAGCACTCACATTTTGTTGATCCCAGGCCCCAGCCCAAAAAAGTTATTGAGCTCTGCATCTATGTGTCATGTTAACGTAAATGGACATGTGGTCCTGTTTAAAGATTATTAATTTCTTTTCCTTTTCTGAGGTAGATCAAAGAGGCCTTCTACTAACCTCACTAATGTTTTAAAAAAAATATTTATTACTTTTATCTACATTATTGAGTGCAAAAAACAAAATATCAATTAGGCTTAAAAAAAAAACTTTATTACTTCTATAAGTTCTATACTCATTTTGAGTGCAAAAAACAAAATATCAATTTTGGCTTTAACTTTAGACTCTAATTAAAAATTTGTCTCAATCTGTTATGGCTAGGGCACAATGAGGATTAGAGGACACATAGCTTTACTCGAGAATATCTCATTTTTTTCTAGACCTTATGGACCATGTCTATTACCAGACAACTATCTCTAAGCCCAACAACCAATATGTTCAACACACCACATGCTAATGCAACGACAAGTCTGAAGCTCCTTAACGTGGATTAGGAGTGCAGGTAAGTATATACATATGTCTTCTCATAGAGATTACCAAGTGCCAATCCATATGAAATGAGCTACCTTGTACGCTAAATATCATTCTTGTCACTATTTAGGATAACAATTTTTCGTGTGCAAATACAAATCTAAGAAAGGGATTCTGTGGGAAGAGGATTGTAATATGAGAAAAGTAAAAGGGTCAACCTCTTTCAAATATACAACATAAATTCTGACAATGAAAAGCTTTATTGCACTCATAATCTTTGAAGGATGAGAATCAACTATGTAAAATCTATGATGAGAATTCAAGTATCATAAACGAACCTTTATTCTTCTAATTATTTTGTAATTGAAAACAATAACAAATATTTTTTTAATTACATAAAATTAAGTGCTTATATCATAATCTATTAATTTTGTTATCACATCTAAGACACCCGAATGCATGGTTGGCCTATACCTACTCAAGATGGTCGTTAATCAAAACAATAATGCAATTTACCTTCCAAATTCTAGTCATTTTTTCAAATCTAGGGTTCATATGTATGTTCTTTATGGCCATAAAAGTCATTGCATGATAAATGTTAATATAAGAATCCCTTTTCTGCTTTCACTTTATATATATACGGTCGAGTGCAAATTTGTTCCTGTTGGAGACAAAACTTACAGAATCTAGTATGGAGTGTATCAGAATTGAACTAAAGTATCCTCATTCTTTTACAGTCAGCAGCATATTGATGTTTCTGTACATGGGCATTCGGTTGTGGGCATTTTTATACATGGCTCACGAAGGGAATTTCGTTGTTAATGTTGTTGTTGTCTTTGCTATATATTGTGTAATATTCTAGTTTAGATTGATGATTTAACTATATTTTTTTAGCCTTACTGACTAATGTTGTACTTCAATTTTAAATCAATAAAGTTTTCTTTCTTTTAATTAAAAAAAAAAATTGAGTCCAAATCCATATAATTAACTTTAGATGCAAATGAAGGCTTCCCACATTCTCTGGCAAAAGAGAGGATTAATACTAAGAAAGAATTATCTCCATTGCCAAAAATTAATTCAAAGCAACCACATTAATAAGAATGCTCAAAAGATCGTGTGTCACTAATGAGAGATCATAAAACCAATAGTTCCCTTTCTACCGAGAGAAATCATCCAACAAACATATATTACCATTAAAAAAAATAATTGAATTGAAGTTTCGTTCTTTTAAAATATGTTGGGTTTGGATCCAATCTTTTGCTTCACGTTAGATTAGGCTTACGGGTTTGGGTCCCTTTTTTTAGGCCTACCTACTAGTACATTTTATAGTTACGTTTAGAACGGTTAAAGTGTTACAATAAAGCCAAAATCTTGTAACTTAACTGGTGTGTGCCTCGTGTACCTCTTAATGTTTTCAAGATATTTAGAACTTAAATCATTCAGCCCTATTATAACTATCTAATTATTTTAAAAAAAAATTATATATATAAAAAAAGTTACAATTGAAAGAAAAAGAAAAATAGAAAATAGAAAATATTTTGTCTTTTTTGCTAGGTAAAATGAGTATATAAGACAACTTGTGTCTAGAAGTCTCTACTCTCTATTTGTGTATGATCATCTCAACAAGAAATCAATAACAATACATAATTAATCATTAATTTGAGGATTGAGTATCACACCGCGGTACAAGTCATACAGCCCACCATCAACACTAACACCATCAACACTAACACCATCGACATGACTTTGATGATAAACGGACACGATATGTTAAAACACTTTAAAAAAAAAATCATCAACCAATGTTAATCCCCTGCCATGAATAGCACGAGCTTCATGGGTTGTTAGGGTGTTGCTTCCAATTTATCAAATAGTTTGCTCTTTTCCTTTTTGACAATAATCATGATAAATTAGTTCGTTTAAACATTTTTTTTTTGTTGTAAAAAATTAGTGAATTTGGTCATTTTATCCAAATACGTTAGCAAATGAAATCATTTCTTTTGTTTTTATTTTTAAAATAATATTCGTCAAACAAAAAGATTTATCAAATAGCACAACTCATGAATGTTTTCAATTATATTTGTTTTTATTAAAAAATTGATAGATAAACCATAGATACTAACTTTGAAAAAAAATTAAACCGTAAGAACTAATTTCACAGTTCACAAAATTTGGTTGCAATTGAGCTTGTCCACCATCATTCACTGCGTCCCTTGGCAATTGGCATCGAGATTCGAGACCCTTGGACAGCTCAACTTAACCAATCCAGAGATGTCACGTTCTCCGAAGCGAAACTCTTTTGGTACTTGAAGAGATGGTTTTGTCGGGTGTTGTGGTGGTGGTCAAGTCCAAATCATGTCTTCTTTGATGTGGTGGTGGTGCTGGAGGAGTTATGGTACGAGTGATATTGTTGAGAGAGAGAGAGATAGAGTTGGGGTTCTGTTTTACTTAGGTAAATGTGTTGACTATGGTTAATTGCACATAACATAAGATACATGTTAACTTCATAAACCCAGTTTGGAAGAGTTCTATTAAATTGCGTTGCAACTCAATTTTGTCCTTTAACAATTGAAAATGAAGTAAAAGTGAAGGTCTAAAAATTTAATCTTCTTAAATCCATACCAATTTACAATTACCTTTTTTTATTTTTATTTTTTTTCCAATCCTCTTATGGGTTGCGGGAATGCAATTACTTCTTTTAATCCTTTTTTATTTTTTGGTTGTTTTTCTTCATAAAGGATTATATTATAAACACATTGATATGTTCAAAATTTCTTACCATGTCATCCGACAGCTATGCAAAATTTGAGTAGCTAATCAAAAAACATTACACACACAGATCTCTCTCTCTCTCTCTCTCTCTCTCTCTCTCAAACTTCAATCAATAACATGAATTTTTTAAGATCCCTCTTTAAATATTATGGAACATCTTTTTTTCTTAAGAATGAATTTAAAAAAAATCTCAAAGGGAGTATTTTGTTGGAACGCAAGGAATATTTGATTTTGAACTCAGAAAAAAAAACCTCAAAATTATGGATATATGTATTAGCTTCTTATTGTAGCATTTTAATATTAATTAATTAAAATGAATGTGCTTCACTTGAACCAGTCAGTTTTTTAGTGATCAATTAGTTGGCATCTTTTCACTTGAACCAGTCAATTTCTAGTGATTAGACATAAAAAAAAAAAAAAAAAACCTCAAAATTATGGATATATGTATTAGCTTCTTTTTGGAGTATTTTAATATTAATTAATTAAAACGGATGTGCTTCACTTGAACGAGTCAGTTTTTAGTGATAAACTAGTTTTCATTTCTTGATATTTTCAAGACACGTAGAAGTATCAAATCCTTCCACTTTCATTTTAATTTTCAAATAATAAACATAAAAAAAAATCCTACAATTTAGCAACCAAAGAATTGAAATGAAGAATATTAAAAGCGTCAACTAAAAAAGTATAATTTATATATTGTTAAGAACTTTATAGTTCAATTAGTTAGCACATTCTAAAATTTCTAATAGAAACTAAGGTTCAAATACCCCCTGCTCTAACTATTAAATTATCATATAAATAAATCATGTACTTATAGCAAGTCACATTCAAGGACGAGAATTCTAAAATCTAACTTCCAAGCTAAAAATAAAACCTTCTCTAATCTCCCACAGTTTTTTATTTATTTATTTTTATGAAACCCATAGTTCTTTATTAATACATGTTGAATGTCCAATGTTCACGGAGAAAACCAACAATACAATGACCTAAATGATCTCTAATGAGACCGTCACCCTAGGATGGTCTTGGTCCACTCCTGAAATTCCTTCAAAATTATTATGAATTTTCAACTTAACACTTTCAAACACTTTCAATATAAGGGTAGTGACCATAAAATCCAGGGATGGACCCAGGTGGGGGCCAAGGTTCAAATACCATCATCTACTCTTTTCTTTGATTCTCGAGATATATAAAAAAAAAAAAAAAAAAAAACTAGATGCAAAATGAATAGTATCGGTGTAAATTTACATGGTTACCGTAGCGATAATTTATTTTTACTCAATTTTACGTAAACTAATGCGGGTAAATTTTGGACTTAATGGGATAAATATTGTAACAACAGCACAATGTCGTAAAATTTTCACAATCCCACCTATAAAGATTTTAAAAAATATTTTGACTCAATATTTTATTATTTAAGATATTTGAACAAAAAAACTCTAAAAAAGATAAGAAAGAAATGGTGCATTGCAAATTGAGAAGCCTAAAAACTTACTTTGCTCCTTATAACCAAATACATTTCCTTATTTTAGAGAGACAAAGAGAGATCTTAGCAAAAAAGAGAGACAGAGAGAAGTAGAAAACTGCAAACTCATGGTGACCACTGACCACTCTAGGTACCTAACGTTGATTTTCTATATTTCATTGTGCATTTAACATTTTCTTTCCTAGTAAACCCTAACTCTAAACCCGAAACCCTAAACCCTATACTTTATACCTAAAACTCTAAACCATTAATCCTATACCCTATACTCTAAATTATAAATCCTAAACCGTAAAATTTAAACCCTATACTTTAAACCCTAAATCCTAAACCCTATACTTTATACCATAAACCCTATACTCTAAATTGTAAATCCTAAACCGTAACCCGTAAACCCTATACCCTAATACCCTATACTTTATACCTGAAACCCTAAACCCTATACCTTATACCCAAAACCCTAAATCCTAAATCCTAAACCCAAAACTCTTAATATCAATAACAGAGAGATTTATAAAGGTGTTTTTGTATTTTTTTAATAAAAAAATCCCTATACATCTTAGCTTTTACTTCTAACAGTAATACTCATGTCTTCTATTTTTCATTTTAATACTTGTAAACTAAGTTATATAATATCGTTTAGTGATTATATTCCTAACCACACCCTACCCATAATATATAACCTCCTACAGATTTATTAACAAAAGCAAAAAAGCAAAACATCAACAAAACAAAAAATTGACGAAGTAATACAGGATAAGCACACACATATATATGAAAATCTTGTTTATGAAGGGATAGCTATGACAAATGTAGAAGAAAGAAAACACAGCTATAAGACAATCACACGGTTCATCATATCTTAAGCAAGGGGTAAGTAAAGTTAGACCTGGAAAAACAAAATTGCAACTTTTGAGTGAGAAACCAGAGATCAGAATTTTATTACAGTCAATGCATGTAATATGAAGAGAAGAAAAGAAAAAATCATACCTTTCACGTCAACTGCACCGATGAACAACCATGATCTGTTAACCAAATGGGTTGTTGCTCTTGCTCAAAAGGTCAAAGATCTGGGTGCTAAAAATTACAAAGGCGGAGATTGAAGAATTGGCGGTGTTTAGAGGTCAAAGACAGAAGAATGAAAGAGAGATAGGTGGATGTCGAAGGTTGAAGAATGAATGAATGAGAATGAAATATGGGAAGGAGGAGTAGGTGAGAGAGAGAGAGTACTAGGGTAGAATTGTGGGGTCTATAACCCTTTACCTTAAACCTTATATCCTATACCCTAAACCCTAAACCCTGAACTATAAATCTTAAACTGTAAACCCTATACCCTAAACCCTATACCATTTACCCTAAACCCTAAATCCTATACCCTAAACCCTATACCCTGTATCTTGAATTGTAAATCCTAAACTGTAAACCCTATACCCTAAACCTCAAACTCTATACCCTATACTTGAAACCCTAAATCCTAAACCCTAAAACCCTTAAAAACCCTAAAACCCTTAAAAACCCTATACCCTATAGTCCTCTTTTAAGGGTACATTACTGACTTGGTCTAACTAGATTAAGATTTGGTGCAATAATTAAGGTCATTGCACCATGCAATACCTTCTTAACAGTTCTGATCAGAAGTTAAAAAGTCAACTTTTGATATCAACCGTTGGATCAAGGAAGTTAAAAAAGTAAAAGAAGTTAAGAGTTAAAAAAAAAGTTAATAATTTTGAAAAAGTGAAAACGATGTAAGAGGAATTGCATGGTGCTACTGCAACAGATCCCAATCTTGGTCTAACAAGTTCCAACAATTACGTTTTGAAAGTACAATAAGTTTTATAAATAAATAATAAAAAAAAACAAAAGTGTAGTAAGTTCTTTTATTAAAAGAAAGTATTGTAAGTTTGAGACTGTTGTTTAACTTTTTTTTTTTTCAAAAAAAATTTTATCCTTTGAAAAATTTGTGAAATTTACACATTTTAACTTAAAAGATGTGAGATGAAAGTAAAAAAAAAAAAAAAAAAAACTACAAAAGGAAAAGATAAAGTCACCCTAAACATCAATAACAGAGGCTTTGTACCCCTCTTCTCTATCACCACCATTATTCAAACAAATTCTACTTGTAGCTAAACTTCATGATCACACACACACACACACAAAAATAAATAAATAATCAATAAAACCAATCAATGGAAAATTAAAATAGATTATAATCATTAATCTAAACAGAAAAAGGGAATCAAATAGTTAATCCAATAAAGAAATATTAGCGGTAATTAGAAATAAGAGGTATAAAGTAGCAATATAAATTATCGTAAATATAGGCTTTACGGTTTAGGATTTACGGTTCATGGTATAGGGTTTAGGGTTTAGAGTATAGGGTATTGGGTATTTAATGTTTGAGAAATTTTTTTGATGATTTTGTAAGCCTGATTTACATATGATTCCACATTGAATTGTAGTGTGTTGGGTTGCTAATTGGGTGTAAATTTTTGGATTGAATTGTTGTATCTCATTGCTTTTATCATGTTCCATTATATTTTTGTTTGATAAAATGCCACAATTAAAGTTTTTCGCATTGGCCCTTCTCATTTAACACTCCCTGTCTGGTAGCACAAAATCACTTAAAAATCTAGCACAACTCATATGATCTTTAATTCTTTGCTCTTTTGTGGTTCATATCCACAACTCCTTGATCTTGGTCACTACCCTTAGATTTATAAAAACTCCCCTAACCAACGACACAAAGTCCTTCCAAACAGCCCTCTAAAGCATAGATTAATGGCCTCCTCCAAGGAGTTCCTCCTCACATTGTAGTATATCTCAATAACCCCATTAGTAAAAAAGAATAATAAAAAAAAACAATAAAAAATACCACTTCACCTACAAGTTATGGCATGTTTGGTTAATTTCCCCCAACTTCAATAGCCCCAATCGAACTTGATTCTCTTGTTGACCGTTGTTTCATGGCTTTTTCCTCATCTCCTATAAAAAACACAACATAACCCCAAAATCCAAAATTGCCTAAAACCCCTTTTCTTCAATCACACACTCTCTCTCAAATCCCATCCATCAATGGTGGCTTCGTTGCTTCTCTCTCTTCTCTTTCTCATCTCAACACTTTCCCTCTTAGCTTCATCTTCATCAGCATCCAAAGCTACTCCCAACCCCACAACCTTCACCATTCCTCTCTCACCCATCTTCATAAAACACCCATTTTTAGATCCAATCAAAACTCTCAATTCCTTAGCCTATGCTTCTCTAACCAGAGCTCACCACCTCAAACACCTAAAATCAAAATCCCCACTTGCCAAAACCAAAGTCTTTCCTCATAGCTATGGAGGCTACTATATCTCTCTTAGCTTTAGCCTACCCCCACAAACCATTCCTTTGTGGACCGGCTTAAGCATACTCAGTAGGCAATTTATACTCCATTTGGCCTGTGCTAAAAAAAGAAGAAGCTAATTTGGTTAGAATAGATTAAAAAAGTGGGAGGATGAAAAATATCATAAGAATAGAAAATATTTTCTTTTGCATTATGTGTATTTGGTTGGAACAATGAAACTGTGAAAATATAAAAAATTAAAATAAATTTTTTTTATTTTGTTTAAATAAAAATAAAAATGGTGAATATAAACACTCTATTTTACAAGTTTGACTATATCTTACCGGTAAACAAACACATGTAAGTAAGAAAATATTTTACTTCAAAACAAAAAGAGCGTTAATGGAAAAACTAGTTAAGTACGACATATTCATACCAATTTGAGCATTAAAATTTCCCAATAATAGAACGAAGCCTACCTTCTCACATTTAGTGCCAAATAAAATAAACTAAATTGTGTAAAATTACCTAGAACGTAACTTGCAATTATCATGACTTGCAATAAAATAAAAATTTTGGAAACAAATAAACATATGTAATAAAACCCACCAAATCCTAAAATAACCAAGCATATCTCAATAAGGGTAAAAGCACTCATATTGGTGGGTGTATAATAGAAAAATCTGTGAAATTTACACATTTTAACCCAAAAGATATCCACATTAGTGATTGTAAATGTGTGCAAATTTACAAAATTGTTACAGTATACACAGCTGCTATAGTTTTGCATTTTATTTTTTTCTTATTCCTTCATCTTTGCTCTCTCTCTTCCCCTCACTCTCTTTCTCTATCTCAAACTCTCTCTTCTTTCTCTCTTCTTCCACTAATTCACTTGCTGACCACCACAAGTGTGAACATGGATGATGTGGCCTCGTCGGTGTGTTGGGGGAACCTAGAATCGTCCCATAAGCTCGCCAATCAGGCCTATTGGTGGATCGGCTTGCTTGGGTTTTTGTGGATCTAGTTGCAGATGGGTTGATCTATGATGGCAGGGTAGGACGCACATTAGATCACTGTGAGTAAGAATAGTGATTATGTGAGCTCGTCAATGCATGGGAGAACCTAGAATCATCAAATGGTATGTGTAGGATTTGTGCAATGGGTGAGTCGATTATGGAGGAGGAGGAGAGAGAAAGTCTTGGGTTTGGAAAAGAAGAGGAGACTAGTTGTGATCTTTGTGGTTGTGGAAAGAGAGAACCTTGGATTTAGAAAGGAAGAAAATACAGACTATTGTGGAGGAAGAGAGAGTTTTGGAAAGGAACTCTCCGTTTGTTTCAATGGAAAACCTTGTATAAAGATAGTTTTCCTTATTTTCCAATGTTTGGTAGTATAAAAAAAGATGAGTCAAAGGAAAACTATCTTTGGTTAACATAAAAAGTATGACTTATTTTTAGAGATTGTTTTCCATTAATTTTTTTTGGAAAATAACTTTATCTCACAGCAAACTAAATAAGGGAAGTTAGGAGTTTGTTTTTGAACTCATTTAAAGTCATTACCAAATATTGGAAAATGAGATAGTTTTATAGAAAATGCTTCTTGAAAAATGACTCATCTTCTAGAAAATATTATTGTTGAAATAAACAGAGCACGATGAGAGTGATTTTGGAGAGAGAGACAGAGAGATGGGGTGGTTTTTGGTTGGAGAGAGAGAGAGAGAGAGAGAGAGAGAGAGAGAGATGATTTTGGAAAATAGTTTTAAAAAATAATTTTTTAATGAAATGTAGTGCAAAATAGATAATATAATGTGAAATATTTTAAAAAATGAGTACGTAAGATAAAAAAAAGAAGAAGAAGTAGGTTTTTATATTAAAATAGACTGGAAAAAAGAAAAAGAAAAATAATTTTGGAACTGGCTGAGGCTCAAAATAATTTTCAAGAAGAAGTAGGTTTTTATATTAATAGGTTTTCTTCTTCTTCTTTTCTTCTTCGCCTTCTTCGTCTTCTTCCCTCTTTTCGTCTTTCTTCGTCTTCTTCCTTCTTCCCTTTTCTTCTTCTTTCTTCTTTGTCTTCTTCTTCTTTCTTCTTTGTCTTCTTCTTCTTTCTTCGACTTCTTCTTCTTCTTCTTTTTCTGTATTTTTCTTTTTTAATTTTAATTTGTCTCTGATCTGTTTAATTTGTTGAAAATTTTGTGATAAATTGTTAGGATCTGTGATTCTTCTGTCTCTCAAGACACATCACGCCAGCCTCTCCTCTCTGCTCTGCGATCTCCGTCCGTGGTAAGTCTCTCTTCGTCTTGTTCTTCTTCTTCTTCCTTCTTCCTCTTCTTCTTCTTTCTTCGTCTTGTTCTTCTCTGCTCTGTATTAATTTTTTTAAATTTTAATTTATGTCTAATCTGATCTGAGAAATTTGTTGAACAATATGTGGAAAAATTTGTTGGGGTTGATTCTGAAATATATGTTGAAAAATACACTCACAGAAGAAAAATTTGTTCTGAAATATTGGTACTTTGTTCTGAAAAATTTGTTCTGTAATGGTACTCTGTTCTGATTTTTGTTCTTCCATATTGGTTGTTCTGTTTTGGGGATTTTGGCTTTTGGGTTTTTTTTCTTTTTGGTTATTTGGTAAATGGTTGCTTTTCGAACTAATTAAATGTTCTGTGCTGTTTCTGGAGTGCCGTGTTCTGTTTTGGGTTGCTTTTCGAACTATTTGGTTAGTTGGGATTTTGGAACTTGAAATTGCAAAGTAGGAAATACGCAGAAAATGTTTTGCTGTTTTGCTCCTATTTTGTGAAACTGTTTTGCTCCTATTTTGGAACTGAGAAAGTAGGAAATACGCAGAAAATTAGAATTATAGTATTAATCATTAGGAATTTCATTATGTGGCACCTGGAATTTCATTATGTGGCACCTAATTCAAACACTTTGGCTTAGTTGGTGATCTTAATGACATTAGATTTTTAGAATTTCCATTAGTGTTTTTCATTGGTGTTTTTCATTGGCAACCCGTTTTGTTGTTTTGCTTAGTTGGTGTATGTGCTTGAGCCACACTCGCCAAAGTCTTGCTAACAGGTCTTTTTATAGTCACAGACTCACAAACCAAGATCAAGAGACTATAACAACCAATTATCCAGGTCTTTGACTTGTGATTCTCAGATGTAAATAACAACCAATTATCCATTTTTTGTTATGATCTCGCAAGACCGGGGTCCCTTTAGCACTTCCAGCAATATTGAGCTTGACATTGGAAGATAGAGAATATAACCATGAAATTCAAACATTTTGTTTTCAAAGAAAAATAAATTCTGGTTCAACATCATCATATGATGAAGCGATATATGAAAGCTCTTTCATATGATTTATTTTACATTGTTTAGTTATCAATGTTGATGTTATTATTATTTTTTTAAGTAACAAGCTGAATTTTTTTTTTTTTTTTTTTTTTTTATGTGTGAAGTAAAAAAGGTTATTAAATGGGATGCAATACCCTAACAATTACATAGGATCTAAATCCAATTTATTTATTTATTTATTCATTGTTATATATATATATATTTTTTTTTTTAATGGAAAGGCATGTACATATTAGTTTACCTATGTGTCTATTAATAGCTTAGTTTTATCAAAATTCAGCAGGTTCTCCACCATAGGTGGTGATTTATTTAAAGATGAAAAAAATACAAGGAATATGATAGGGTCAGCTCTATTGTGAATTAAGTTGCAATTGTGCAGTGTGTTGTGCACTTGTGCTATCAAAGCTTGCCTGATTTGGAAGTTAATTAGGGTAATTGCTGATGTGGCAATGGTTGTTAGTTGTAGTTAATGCAGCAAAAAGTTTAAGTTAAAACGATTGACTAAGCAATGTTTTCTTAGTTAACTTGCATAGCATAGAGCCTGGATTTTATTTTTGTTTAGTGGTATGTACACCTATTACAATCAATTCACAGCCTCACTGCCTTATTGAATACTTGAATGCTTATAAGTTAAAAATTCTCTATTTTTTGCATTTCTTATGGCTGCGTAACTGTATAGATGGGTAAAAAGAGCACTGCCAACTCCGAGACAAAAAAGCCTAGAGCATTATGGGGAGAAGCAAGTTGGACAACTATTTTTTACTAAGTATATGAAGTAGTTAATTTAAGTATGAAACAAACTCCCTTATATATAAACATTGTCATTTTTAGTAATTTACTCTTTAAATTGCTATTTTTATAAGTGCTAGCCAAACACTCAGTTTTTTCAAAAAGTACTTTTTAACAGCTTTTACCAAACATTTAACTTTCTGAAAAAGCACTTTTTCATACTGCACTTTTTGAAAACTCTACTTTTTCAAAAAACCTAGTTTCAAAAAGCTGAAACAAATTCACCCTTATTGAAGGAGCACTAATTATCCCAGTCCAGCACCATATGCAAGGTTGTGTCCTCCGCTTTGTCCTTTGCCACGCACCACAACTCTGTGCCTGTGATGCCGTTTTGGACCTTGGAAATTGACCTGCCCAGCTGGCGAGCGAGAGCATAAGGATCAAGAAGATAATTATCTTAAAGAAGAAGAAACCAAGAAATCCTATAAATATTTTTTCAAATTTTCTTTTTGGGTGATGATATATATATATATATATATATGCATATCCATTTGGATATGTATCCGTTTGGAGTACGAGGGAGTGCGATTTATGAGGGAATGTGAAATGGAAAGTGACTGTTGCAATGAGTTGATAATGGAGAAAGTGGAACTGGGAAGTTAAAGTAAGGAAAAAATGAGTGTTTGAAGATGAGGGGAGATTCAAGGCTTCAAAGTGTGTGACAGGTTTTGATATTACTGACTTCCAAGTGTGTGAGTACTGACTCTACTGACTTATGGGATCTGTGTCTATTGGATTTGTCTTCTACCAATTATCTCTCTCTTAACCTAATTTATTTGCTAGTAAGAGTGCTTTTTTTTTTCCTTGGAAAAAAGAGAGTATTTTTTTGTAATTATATAATTATAGCCATTGACAAGAAGAGAGAGATCTTAGAGAACACGAGAGGAGATTCAAGACCTCATAGTGTGTAACGGGTACTGACTCTACTGACTTCTAGGATATTTTTCTATTGGATTTGTCTTCTACCAGTTTTGTGTGTGTGTGTGTGTGTGTGTGTGTTGGGGGAGGGAGGGGGGGTGTAAGACACATTGAAAATATATCATCCATGTATAAGTCTGTTACAATAAAGCTCAACTTTGTCAAAAGCTAGCAGATTTACCACCACATACAAAATTAACATATCCAAAAGATTGGGTGACTCTAAGCTTAGCAGATCACCACAATGTTTGCCTCCCTTAAGATGCGGTGGACTGTTGATCTATGGTATTTTTTCAATAGGATCTTGTAGTCATTGGGAAGGCTCCGTCATAAGATTATTGACATGACAAATTTTTATTAATTCTCGTTTAAATTCACCAATAATATTACTTTTTCACTTATCAATAATTCTTTACCACATTAATATTTTATAAAATAATTTATAATTTTAGCATTTTATTTTTAAGAACTGAGAAAGGTACCATACAAATTTGTTGGGCATTATATTATTATTGTTGTTGTTGTTGTTGTTATGTTACCCCCAAACTTTTTTTTTTCCTTTTTATATTTTATTTAATAAATTAGAAAGCGTCAACTTCCAGTTAAACTATGATCCTCTTATCATTAATATTTTAAGAATTGAGAAGGGTCATATAAAAATTAGTTGGGCCATTATATTATTATTTTTATCTTACCCACAAGCCTTTTTTACTTTTTCCTTTTTTTTTTTTTTTTGGTTTTTTAAATTTGTAAATTTGCTTTTATTGTTACTCTTGCACTAATTCTACTCACAAGTCACGTCTATATTTATTAGTATCCCTTGAGGATAAGCAATGTAGAAAAGTAACACTTAATTTACGCATGCGGATTTTGTAATCAATAAATCAAGCTGATGTAAACTTTGTACCTTACTTAAACATGTGGTTCTTGTAATAAACGAATCAAGCTTAGGTAAAAAATTTTACAATTTCTTTCTCAATTTTTTAAATTGTATAGTGTAAAAAATGTATATTAATGGTTTATATGAAAGTAACGTTATACCAGTCAAAATTTAATATGATAGTATCACATTAAATAATAAAGGATCACATGATTTGTTTTTTTGCATTGATTTTACTTTCTAGACAGTTTCATAGCAATTGCATCCACTTCAACATGCATTTTAAAAATGTTTACCAAAAAATATGCATTTTAAAAATTAAATAAAAAAATGTTAACGTTGTCCTACTCCTATCTCCTACCAAGTGAATGAAGGTCTTGCCCATTCTAAACTAATTAGTTTTCTTGCACAAAAGTAAAATAATTAGGTCTTTATAACTAAACTAAGATACCAATCAGTTTTTGGTGTAAGTGGGGATTGAATCCTAGATCTCTTATTCAACCATCAGAGACTTTACCAGTTGAGCTAACTGAAACTCACTACCCAATACATATACACACACACGCATATATATGAAACGCCCAGTACTTATATAAAATTACCAAATTGACTACTTTTGTATCATGAGAAAATTTATTTTGAACAAGACTTAGGTACAGTATTTAGGTGCTGTTGTTTAAGTTCTCTTTTAAGATTCTGCCATGTGAATTTTTCTTTATGGAATTGAAGTGCATTTTTTTAATTAAGTAGCTATGTGATTGAATCTTAAAAGGAGAATTTAAAGAACAATACATAAGATATTGTACCTAAGTTTTGTCCATCTATTTTTCTTTTCTAAGTTGGTAAATTATATCATTTACGGTACTTGTAAATTTGTAATATGGATTTTTTTTTTTTTTCTCCCGAGACTTGGGTTTTTTGGATCTTTAATTGTTATTGCCCAAAATACTTGTCAGTTGGGTTTCGGCCCTTTCGGGCCTGGATCCATTTTTGTTGACTGGCCTAAGTATACTGGCATGCAATTTATATTCCATTTGATTATTCTCGTGTTTTTTTTTTAATAAAAAAAATTCATCTTGTTAGAATAGATGAAAATTTATTAGAAGTATATTAATTATTTTATTTTTTTCCACATGTATTTAGTGGAATAATAAAGAAGTGGAAAGATGGAAAGTTCATATAAATTTCATTTGTTTGGTTGAGAAAAAAAATTGAGATATATGGTGAATATAGACACCCCATTTTACAAAATACATCCATTGGATTGAAATATTTTGAAGAATCAAATTTCAACCGTAGAAATGCATTCACATTAATGAGCCAATTTATAATTAATTTGAAATTGATGATGTGTCATGATCATATTAGGTTGGGTAAACATAAAAAAGGTAAGGTTAATGTTACAAATATAAGAGTAGAACTCATACTTGAAAATTGGGTAGTGACACTAACCCGATGACCCGATGGTAGTCCTTTATCTTTTGGTGACTCTACTCATCTATCAATAATTTTAATCTAGTTTTTAGGTCACCCCTTTCAAGATTTGACCACAAAGCCACAACTCTTTTGATTTTATACTCAATGAGTTACATTCAATTACTTGACGTGATGGCTGACTCTGATACAAAATATTACAAATCCATAGGTAGAACTCATCTTTGAAAATCGACTTGTAAAAGGAGGGTGTTCAAGAGTTTATAAAGACTTGGTTAAGCTTATACTTAATTCATGTGAGACACTAAGATCATAATAGTTGTACACACTTGATTAATCTAATGGTCAAACATTAATAATTTCTTGATTTTGGCTATAATTGATTTGTAATTATAATAAATTTGATGAAATTAAGGGTTATTGATGTTTGATTTGAGGCTGATTGGGTTGTTGAAATTCAAAATAAAAGAAAATCAAAGAATAGATTGAAGTAAAAAAAAAAAAAAAAAAAAAAAGAAGAAGAAGGTGTAAGGCACTAGGTCCAAGTGTCAATCACTTGCCAACCATTTGTCGATTGGCAAACATACGGCCAGATTAAATGTCAATTTGCACTTGGTCCCACCAATTTTCAAATTTCAACCTTCATCCTTTTATGCTCCCAACTTAATGCTCCCCTTCGTCTAGAACCTTCAATTGTCATATGTTGGTCTTTCGGAGACTAGAGTCCGTTTGATTGAGGTGAAATGATAGAAGGGGAGCAAAAATAAGAGAGAAAAAGGGCAAAGGAGGGTGTTTGATTGGATGGGAGAAAACGTGAGAGAAATGTGGAAAAAGAGTAGGTTTAATGAGAAATTACTCATCTTCCTTCTCCTTATTTATTAATTTAATGTTGCCTCTTCTTTCTTTTTTTCTTTTTTTTTGGAAATATTACTACTACTACCTGGTATGCTATTCCCCCACCCCCCCCCCCCCCCCCACTTTTTTTTTTTTTTTTTTTTTCCTTTAGGTATAGTAGTGCACATATTGTCTCTTTTTATTCTTTATATTAAATGCAACTTTTTTTTTGCTAGATGTTTTAATAGTTGGGTTAGTTTGTGGTAATTAAAAAAACTAATTTTTATAAACTATTTTTAAAAAAATGTTATTTTATTTTATTTTATTTTATGTACTAGGGCCATGTAAGTAAATTTATACAAACTACATTTTTTATTCTTTCACTTTTTTACTCAACCAAATAAAATAGTTTTCCACCTCTTTACTTTTCCATTCCTTTAACCAAAAGGATAATTAAATCTTTTCTATCTACCCACTTTTCCACTGCCTCTTTATTTTCTATCCTCCCAACCAAACGAACCCTTAAGGTATTGGGTGAGTACCTCTTCATTTCACCTCTATAATTTTGAAGAAATTCCTCTATAATCTTAGAGGAGGCAAAGAAATTGCATTGTGAATCTAGTCTTCCTAAGTTTCTAAGTGCAACATTATTTCAATGTTTGGCTTCTAGGGACACTTAAGCCTTGTTTAAGTCATGCCCCAAATTGAATCTCGTTGTTCAATCCAAGCCTTAACTACCTTCCCATACCCATCTCTACTAAACACATCTTCACATCTGGTGAAGTGCAATTGTTTGTGTTCACATAACAGTTCAACCAACTTCCATAAAGGTACTGTGGGGTACTAGAATTTCGAGTAAGACGGTTATGCCACGTGTCATAGCATGGTCAAGAAGGGTAGTTACTGCCTGAGGAGTCCATTTTCTCAAATTCTATGATCACGTCATCAACACGTCATCAAAGGAGGCCTTACTGTACGAAAAGAGCTTTGGAATGGGGACTAGCATTGATGGGATTGAAGAGCTAAGGGCTGCTACCATATTCAATGCATCCTACCAAACCTCCTAACTGCATTTATGTGAAGAAAACCTTTGATCAGTGTTGTTTTGGTTGTCGCATCTCATAGGGGTACAGGAAAGGTGGATGATGGGATTAGCACTTGAGTGGTGGCTTGCGTGATCAGCAAATGGAAGGCCAAGATCGTCTAAAAGGGCCTATATAAGGCAAAAGGTCCCTCGGAGAGTGGGAATCAGAAAGAAATGGCAGAGAAAAACATTGTAGCCCAAAGAAAGGAAATTGTAAACGAGTCTGATAGTGATATATTCAAAAACAAAACCTTATCGGACTTATTCAAGGAGAATTATCCTTCTCAATATTGTGATTGCCATCTATTTTTCCTTGTCTCTTTGATTTTTTTGGCTTATGGTAAGCGCTATCTCACCCATGAAAGCCTAGTTTTGGAGATCACTCTCTAACAAATTCATTGTGTTGGGCTATTTGGGCTCGGGTCCTTCAGTTGTTTGGGCTGCCAAATCTAGTCCTTCCAGGTACTTTTATTTATGTAATGTTGACCAACCAATAGTTTAAGAATATCTTATAAGACTGATAACTAAGGGGAAAGTATAAGTTTAATGCTTGTTTCTAGAAAGTGAAGGTTGTCTTTTGCATACATAATTCTTTATATTCAAGTAAAAAAAAAAAAAAAATTTAACATTCAGTCCCTTTTAAATGAAATAAATATATAAAAAAAATAAATGTAAATCAATGAACATTCAAAATATTTTGGTTCATACTTCAGTCCCTTTTAAATGAAAATTTTGTTTAATTCATGTTGAGAGATTTCTGGGTACAAATGCTAGTGAAAGTCCCATATGAAGGAAAAATAAATAACTTGAGAAATTAGAACAATAAAGCTAGAGTCACATTAAAAATTTACAAAAAATTCACAACAAAATCCAATTTGTCTATCACCGCATACTTGTCCCTCACAAATTTTTATTTATTTATAATGATTCATGTGTAATGGGGTAAATAAATTAAGAATTTTTGTGAGTTGTGATCTTATCTTCACCCAAGATAGAGTATAAGAGCATCTCCAATAGATTAGCTAAATCTATTTTTTGGAGAACAAACCCCAAAAATTAGCTCCACCAGATTCTTCAAATGCAAAATTTTTTCAAATTTTTTTTAAAGTTGCTATAGTGCTTCTCTAGATATAGAAAATATTGTATTAACTCCAAATGAATTTTTCTATTTAAAAAAAATCATACAACTCAATAAAAAACAAAATTTTCTCTCTCCTCTCACAACAGCTACAAACATTCACAACGGCTACAAACACAAAAATCCTTTCTCTTAAACATCTCTAAACTCAAGATTAATCATATCATAACAATAAAAGAAAAAAAAAAAAAAAAAAAAAGAAGAAGAAGAAAAAGACAGAAGCCATCTAACCCATCTGGGCTGTGTTGGGGAGGAAGACGAGTGGTGGCAGAGCAAAAGGCACAGCTTGATATAGTGAATGCCGTTTTTGCGCTTGCCTGTGTCCTTCGATCAACGATGGAGCAAGCAAGATATCTCTCGCTTGTTCTTTCTCTATTTCTTATCACATAGAGGGCTAGAGAATGTTCTAGAATCAAGTAGAAAAAGAAAAAAAGTAGAAAAAGAGAGAGCTAGAGAAAGAAAGAGAGAAAGAGAGCTAGAGAAAGTGATCTAGAATCAAGTAGAAAAAGAAAAAGAAGGAAGAATAGAGATAGGACGAGTATACGTGTGTGGTGGAGAAAAAACAAGAGTAAAAAAGAAGAAGTAATGTATGGATGAAATTAAGAAATGAAAAATAATATAAAGAATAAGAAATGACAATTAAGAAATGCTACTACAATATTTTCACAATAAATTTTAAGTAACAGATTGTTATTAGCTAATATTAGTGAGTAAAAAAAATAATTTCAGTGGTGGGTTCAAACTAGAACTAGTAACAACTTTTCACATAAAATTTTGTTGTGATTCTTGTGAAAACATTGTGAAAAATATTGTGAATACTACACTTCTCATTGAAAAATATGGTTGTTGGGAATGAAAATAGGAAGAATAGATAATGATTAAAAAATAATAAAGAATGAATGAAGAAATAGTATTTAAATGAGATGGAGAAAATGATAGAGAATTTGTTAGAAAGTGTATTGGAAAAAATAGGTAGGTAAAAGCTAAACGTCACTGTTTACTATCCAATAAACTGCTGGAGATGCTCTAATTGGGTCTATATTTATAGACTTACGTTTTGGGTTAAGTGGGGTTAAACATGTTATATAGTAAAATCCCCCTTCGAATTTCTTCAAAATATTATTAATTGATTGGATGTCTATTTGTCTACTAATTATGATTAGATCCAAAATTATTTGGAAAAAGTCAATCAGGATTTAGGATTTAACTAATAGTCCTTTAAAATCGTTATATTAAATTCACGTTAGAATCGTAGATCTGTAACCCATCCATTTATCAGAAGAATGTTTGGATAATGGCACTAAGATAAGAAGAAATTGTTAGTAAACTAATGAATAGAATTTTGCCATCTACTTAATCTCACAAACTACACAAGCCATATTTGCGAGTCAACGGGTAATATTTATTATTGCCTTTTTGCATTAGGGACATTCAAATAATCCGAAAAAAGTATGTATACAAATTATTAGAATTATAATATAATATGACTGGAATTGAAATCGAAAGCATTAGAAAAAAGTTGTCAATCTCCTAAACACTTCATTGTTTTTGCTAAAACCTTAAACTCTTTATTGCAGTACATATACATTTATTTGCTAAAGAGTAGCGTTTATTTTATACAAACTGTTTTATGCAGAGTACAGGCTTAAGACCTATTTGATAAGAAATTTCTAACAACGCTATTTATAGAAATATGTGAAAAGTGAAAATGTGACTTGTGACTTAAAAATTAAAAAGTGAAGGTGTACTTTGTGTATGACAATGTGTGCAGTCTAGTTATTACCAAAATAAAAATTTGTAAATAAAACTTAAGAAGTCTAACACAACCGCAGGGACTGAACTAGTGACCATTAGCAGTTTCTCCAAGCAGTACTTCTCCTTGGTCTTGAGTGGACTGTCTTCTTATATCTTCAATCAACACAGACATGTTCAATTGAGAAGATCCTCCTTTTTCCATTGCCCTTCTTGCCATATCTCCAAGTTCTGTTGCTTTCTTTCTTCTCTTTTCACCTTCTTCTCCCTCATCCATCAACATAACTATGGCCTTCTGAACCTCATCTTTTCTTCACCAACACCCCAACTCTCTCTTCATCCCCCCATCTCACAGGGATATCCACACCTACCCGAATTCCAATCCTCAAAATTTCAACAACTAGCTTTTCATTAAAGAATTGCTCGAAAAACAGAGGCCAGGTTATCATTGGCAACCCAGAACACATGCTTTCTATTATTGAGTTCCAACCACAGTGTGTTAGGAACCCTCCTATTGCTGGATGGGATAGAATAAATACTTGTGGAGCCCATCCCCTGATTAAGAGTCCTCTCCCTTTGATTCTTTGTTCAAAATTTTCCTTCACCAACCACTCCTCTAACTCTGGTCCCGTTTTGATTACCCAAATGAATGGCTGATTTGATGCTTCTAGACCCAACCCAAGTTCAATTGGTTGTGAAGGAACAAGGCGGCATAAACTTCCTAGACAAGCATAGATAACTGACCTTGGTTTCATCGAGTTAAGCCATTCCAAGCGTTGATGAGCATCAATTGGTGCTTTGTTGCCTTTCTCAAACTTGTCCAAATTCTCCTTGTTACATAAAGAAACTGGCCCAACGCACCACACCTCCTTGTTACATAAAGCCATTCCATAAGGATGTCATTTAAGAAATCCACAAAGTGGACGGAGCATCTAAAAGGATGTTATTCGCTAAGTCCACAGAGTAGACGGAGCATCTAAAAGGATGTTATTTATGAAGTCCACAGAGTGAGCAGAGCATCCAAACGGATGTTATTCACTAAGTCCACAGAGTGGACGGAGCATCCATGAGGGTGTCATTTAAGAAATCCACAAAGTAGACGGAGCATCCAAAATGATGTTATTTACTAAGTTCACAAAGTGGATGGAGCATCCAAAAGGATGTTATTCACTAAGTCCACAGAGTGGACGAAGCATCCATAAAGGTGTCATTTAAGAAATCCACAAAGTGGACGGAGCATCCAAAAGGATGTTATTCACTAAGTCCACATAGTGGATAGAGCATCCATGAGGGTGTCATTTAAGAAATCCACAAAGTGGATGGAGCATCCAAATGGATGTCATTTACAAAGTCCACAAAGTGGACGGAGTATCCAAAAGAAGGATGATATTTGCAGTCCACAGGGTGGACGGATCGTCCAAAAGATAGATGATATTTACCAAGACCACAGTATGGACGGATAATAAAAAAGTTGGATAACATTTACTAAGTCCATGAAAGTGGGCAGAGAATCCAAAAGGCTAATGGTAACTAAGTTCACAAGCTGGACTGATGATTATTTACAGGATGCACAGAACAATGAAAAGCAAATAAAGCATTCAAAAGAAAATCATACGATGGATGAAATTACTTGAATTGATCGCTTACAAAAAAGGTACATATGACGGTTAAAAAATTACATAGTCAATTTTTCTCCCATAAAAAAAAAAAAAAAAAAAAAAAAAAAAAAACTATTCTTTAACTTGAGGGGCGTCAGCTAGGGTGCCGGGAGCAGAGGGAGTACGTTGACGATCATCATCCTGGATGGGTCCGATCTCATCGTCCCCTATGGCCACGTCCTCATCAGGAACTCCGCCAAAAAGTTCGACAGTCCCCTCAGAGTCGACGGGGTGAGCTGGGGTCTGGCCTCCAGCATCAATGTTGATGTGGGAAAGGTTGAGGTCCGGGAAGGACGCTTTTACCTGACGGATGTAGTTGTCAAAACCATCGGCAAAGGACGTACCTAGTTCCATCAAAAGAGCATCTGAGTCACGATACTCTTGGACGGCCTCAACCTTCGCCCGACGGATGTTGTCGTCATTGGCCTTCACCATCTCCCTCAGGTACTCTACCTCTTTCTCCAAGTTTTTGCGAGCTTGCTCGGACAATTTAATTTCTCCTCGTGATGGAGCCTCCAAAGCTTCAACTCGTTGAGTTCCTCCCCCGTCGTCCTGGCCTTGGCAAGAATGTGCTCCAGAGATTTCTCGCGAGCCAGGCATCTGTCCATCAGCCCTATTGCCATTAGAACCGTCTGCATCAACAAACAAACAAATTAGCACATAAGTGTCACGAATGCTCGCAAAGCAAGTAGTCGACGGGAAGGTTACCTGAGCAAGGCTATACAAAGCCGTTGCATGGTTGCCAATATCCTCGTAGTCCTCCTCCTTGATGATAGAAGTCAATTGAGTAAGGGCGTATTGAGGGTCTTCCCTAAGCAGGACAGGAGCTTTTTCCTTGACGGGGTCAGGGTTGATCATGAGACCTTTACCCTTTCCCATGCCGAGCTTTGGTGGCAGCTTTGCTGTAACCTGGACGGCTGGCAGACCCGTCACCAGCCTTTGCTTTTTACTGAGGCGGTCTGCCTTCTCAGGACCTCGTTTGGTGGACGGGTGGGATGAACCCATCTTAGGGGAAGGATCACCCCCAAACTTTTTCTTTTTGGTTGCCTGCTACTTGATAAGGGCTCTCCTCTCAGCGTCGTCCATTTCTACAGCAAAGTAGACAGTAAGAAGACGTTAAGGGCCAATAACAATACTTAGTCAAAAGAAACTTACGTTTGCGTATTCCCGAGTAGTATTTAAGCACAACAGCAAATGGCTCAGGACTGTCGCAGTACCAATGGATGGTGTCCAAGGTGATGAGCTTCGCTCACGTCCTCTCCGACAGGTCAGTCTTCTGGAAAATTCTTTCTAGGAAACCAAACTGCTCGGTAATAATGTCTGGACGGCTACGCCTTGCCAAATACGGACGGTTAGAATGACAAGCAGTAAGAAAGTAAGTCAGGACGGATACACAATAAAACACATTCCGGATGGTGATAGTATGCCCCATGTCTTATCGACGAGCATAAAATCCTTGTCGTCAGGACGATCCATCCAATCGTCCCCTTAGAGAAAGAAATATCTAGTTTTCCAGTTTCGATTGGAGTCTGGGGTCTCGGACACTAACCTAAGTACCAGACTCCTTGCTGAGAAGTTATATATACCCTTCGACTTAACAATCTTAGACGGATAGTAACAGTTGAAGAACTCCTCCACTGTTAACCATCTCGTCCCGTGAGACATGACGCCATATAAGACTTTAACGCTCAAGAAAACTCTCCAGGCATTTGGTGAGATCTGGGTGACGGACAAACCCAAATACTGGAGAAGGCGATGGTGCAAGGCACTCAAGGGAAAGTGAAGGCTCGCCTTAAGTATCTGCTCGTACACATCGACGTCTTCGAGTCCTTTATAGTAGCACCTCTCGGACTTGAATGGAAGACGAATGGGTATGGTGTTTGATATCTGGTATTTTTCCCTAAGAGTGTTGAAATGTTGGGGATTGATGAAAGAAGTGAAGTCGTTCACCGTCCACATGGGGAGCAGGACGAACTCTCTTAACCCATCTTTGCCTATCACAAATCGAACGAGAGGATCTATACTTTCTACATTGTCATTTGAGTCATACTCCGACCCGTCTTCACCTCGCCCTTCTTCTTCCGCATAGGAAGGAAAGTTGGATGACGGTTGCCTCTCCTCAACGGAGGAACCCGGGTCTCCCTGACCTGACGGGTACACCTCCTCATAGCCTGCTCCCTCACGGACAAAAGATTGACCGCTGGAAGTCTCACTAGACATCGGACATCTACAAATGACGGTGAAGGAGACCTAAGACTCTAGATCTACACAGACAACAGACTAATGTACAAGTAAAAAGGAAAAAAAAGAGAAGAAATAATACTTACAGTTGAACGAAGTGAGGATACGATGGAAGAAAATTGAATGAAATGACTGAACGGTAGCTCTGCAAGATGACGGTCACACAGAGGACGGTTGCGCTCTGATCAGCAAATTTTTTTCCAAAATGTGAAAATGAAAAGTACAGGTGATATATATATATATATATATAAGGGGAACGACGCGACAAATGAAGGGACGCCTTGATTGCAATAAGCCATTAATCAAGGCTCGCCACGTGTCCTCAAGCGCATTTATGACCCTAATCCAGGCTGGCAATCAATCCGCTGGAAATACATGATGGATCCTTAAGGTCGAAGCAACTTATTCCATGCACCCGTCAATGAAAGGTGACGGATTCATGGAATGGGGGGCAACTGAAGAGGAAAAATATATATGATGGACACATGGTGGACGGACGTGTGTGACACATAGCAGGTGTTGGACTCTAAGGTCTTTTTCAAAACTCGCTTGCGGCTTACATTAGGACTACCACGGTTTTGTTTGACCTACACGCCTATCCCAAGCAAAGAAGACTCCTATAAGGAAAAGGAGTTACTCTCCTAGAAGGAAAAGACTTCTTAACCAAGGCATAGACCTCGGCTTTACGCGACTATAAATATTCCAAAGCCCTCACACTTCAAGGTACGTATAATTGATTCAACTCTAGCACTCTAGTGTTGAAAATAAGGTTTCTAACTTGACCTTCGGAGGGTTTTTGACCGGCACCACACCGGTGCTCTCTGTTAGGTCCTTTCTTTTTATTGTGTAGGTTTTATTTCGCTCTAGTGAGAATCATGTAGCTTATTGGTGTTTTTTCGGCATCATCATAGATATTTCTAGCCTTGGTTACAATCTCTCTCTCTCTCCATAAACATATTCCTTGGTCTTGTTTGGATTCCTAGAAAAAAGGAGGAAAAGATAAAAAAAAAAAAATCTAGGAACTTTGATTTTGGAGAAAGACATGGGTTTGATGTGTTGAAGACCCACATTATTTGGGTTTACCCATGTGTATAATACAATATATATAATTTTTTAATAATAAATAGGCTGCCACGCCATTTAAAATATGCCACATCAATGTTCCGTTAGACACATAAGCAAACAAAATAACGGAAGTTAACAAATTGACTAATAGCACTCATATTTAAAACTTCAGGGACTAATAACACACACTCGAAACTTTAGGTATTAAAAGTGCTCAACAGGCAAACTCTAAGGACCAACAATATAGTTTCGCCTAAATAAATTAAGTATTTTTGTTAGTTGTGATCTTAGCTTCACCCAAGATAGAACATAATTGGGTCTATATTTATAGACTTACATTTTGGGTTAAGTGGCGTTAATCATGTTATATAGTAAAATCCCCCTTGGAATTTCTTCAAAATATTTGTCTACTAACTATGATTAGATACATAATTATTTAGAAAACGTGAATTAGGATTTAGGATTTAACTAATAGTCCTTTAAAATCGTTATATTAAATTCACGTTAGAATTGTAGATTTGTAACCCATCCATCTGTCGGACATGTTTATTTTGTAGTTCACCATATAGATCCGTGAAATTTTCTAAATCATCGAAATATTTGGATAATGGCTCTAAGAAGAAATTGTTGGTTTTTATTCATTTATTTAAATAATGAAAAGAAATTGCCATTTACTTGTCTCACAAACAACACGGACCATATTGGCGAGTCAACGGGTAATATTTATTATTGCTTGATTTTCTTTTATTCAACTAACGAAAAGAAATTGCCATGTACTTATCTCACAAACTACACAAACCATACTGTTTCTCCCAAAAAAAAAAAAAAAAATTACACAAACCATATTGGCGAGTCAACGGGTAATATTTATGATTGCCTTTTTGCATTAGTGACATTCAAATAATCCGAAAAAAGTATGTATACAAATTATTAGAATTATAATATAATATGACTGGAATTGAAATCGAAAGCATTAGAAAAAAGTTGTCAATGCCCTAAACACTTCATTGTTTTTGCTAAAACCTTAAACTCTTTATTGCAGTACATATACATTTATTTGCTAAAGAGTAGTGTTTATTTTACACGCTACTGTTATATGTAGAGGACAAGCTTAAGACTTATTTGATAAGAAATTTCTAACAACGCTATTTATAGAAATATGTGAAAAGTGAAAATGTTCCTGGTGACTTAAAAATTAAAAAGTGAAGGTGTACTTTGTGTATCACAATGTGTGCGGTCTAGTTATTACCAAAATAAAAATTTGTAAATAAAACTTGTAAGTCTTACACAACCGCAGGGACTGAACTAGTGACCATTAGCAGTTTCTCCGAGCTGTACTTCTCCTTGGTCTTGAGTGGACTGTCTTCTTATATCTTCAATCAACACAGACATGTTCAATTGAGAAGATCCTCCTTTTTCCATTGCCCTTCTTGCCATATCTCCAAGTTCTGTTGCTTTCTTTCTTCTCTTTTCACCTTCTTCTCCCTCATCCATCAACATAACTATGGCCTTCTGAACCTCATCTTTCTTCACCAACACCCCAACTCTCTCTTCATCCCCCCATCTCACAGGGATATCAACACCTACCCGAATTCCAATCCTCAAAATTTCAACAACTAGCTTTTCATTAAAGAATTGCTCGGAAAACAGAGGCCAGGTTATCATTGGCAACCCAGAACACATGCTTTCTATTATTGAGTTCCAACCACAGTGTGTTAGGAACCCTCCTATTGCTGGATGGGATAGAATAAATACTTGTGGAGCCCATCCCCTGATTAAGAGTCCTCTCCCTTTGATCCTTTCTTCAAAATTTTCCTTCACCAACCACTCCTCTAACTCTGGTCCCGTTTTGATTACCCAAATGAATGGCTGATTTGATGCTTCCAGACCCAACCCAAGTTCAATTAGTTGTGAAGGAACAAGGCGGCATAAACTTCCTAGACAAGCATAGATAACTGACCTTGGTTTCATCGAGTTAAGCCATTCCAAGCGTTGATGAACATCAATTGGTGCTTTGTTGCCTCTCTCAAACTTGTCCAAATTCTCCTTGTTACATAAAGAAACAGGCCCAACGCACCACACCTTCTTGTTAATAGCCTTTCTGTACAACTCAACGCACTCATTCTCTAACTCATCGAAACTGTTTACTATAACCCCGTAAGCTGTTAATTCAGCCTCTTGTATCTTTTCTCGGAAATCGTCAATATTGGGAAGTGTAACAAATGTTCCTGGCAGCTGGGCTCTTGTTATTTCAATTCTTTGGGGCAGTCCTGGAATCACAAAAGGCTGAGATTCAGAAGTGACCGATTGATGAGCATTGTAGTATTTGATATTATGCGAGCTTAGAAGTGAGAAACAGCCCATCCCATGAAAAACAAGCCTTGGAATGTTGAACTTTTGAGCTATTTTTGATGTCCAAAACAGGCTCTTGTCAGATATTATGCAAGTTGGGGGGGGATTTTGTTTCTCGAGGTGTTTTTCTAGTGGTTCTTGTAGCAAGCTAAGAGCTTTGTAGAATTTTCTAAGCAAGTCTGGTGAAGGTAGGATATCAAGATTCTCATACCCAATAGGTAGTCCAACTTCTTGGCATGAGAACTCGATTTGTACGAGGCGAAGTGGGAGCCCAGACTCTTTTGCTCGATGAACAATTGTGTCAAATCTTGAGGCGTTGTAAGGGGTTGTGACCAAGCTAACAATAACGCCACGCTCTGCAAAGAGCCTGGCCATGTCTATCATGGGAATCATATGGCCTTGTGCCATGAGTGGTATCAAGACAAAGTGAGGTTGGCTAGTTTGGGAGGCCATTGCTGAAGAAGAGGTTGGTTACTGACAATGTCAATGGTTGCAAGCTTAAGGGATCGAGATGAATTTAATATGTGTTGCTGGGGGGGTTCTTATTCTGTGAGCTTATTGACTTTGAATAGCACTTTTAATTTTAATCTGGTAAACAGTGGGTAAAGGGAAAATTATTGAATAGTCTAGGAGTACCATAAATGCGTAATCTCTTCTCTCACATAAATTGTGAGTTTTACCATAAATTTAATTAATGAGATTTATAATTATGTGAAAAGAGGAAATACGCATTTATGGTACTCTAAAAATACTTAATAATTACCTATGAGTAAACAAATGGCAATGATAATAGGAGAAAAATGGTATACAAAATACCAAGTGATTTCTCCATAAAACACAAGTATTTGGGCTTTTGCGTGAGACACTTCAATATCGTTCAAAACTTTCTTATATGTAAAATTTTAATTCTATAGTGATATTTATCTTTAAGAATTTTGTGTTACACTCAAAACATTGTGCGGTAATATGGACACAAAACATTGTGCACTAATATGGACACATTATCATCCCATGAGTAATTAATGAATATTTGTTTTTCAAGAATGTTTAATAATTAGGAAATGTTAACGAATGCTTTATAAACTATTTTTAGAAATATTTTATGAAAAAATGATAAGGTAATTAATTTTTTTAACAACTTTTTCTATTTCTTATAAAAGTGTGTTAAAAACTTTTCTAATATAATTTATTAACAATTACTCCTAAAGCATTCAAGCATTCGATAACATGAAACAATAATTTAAACATGAAACAATGTTACAAACAAGTCTAATATTACATCCAAAAGTTTAGGTAATTCTGTGTTTTACTCAAGTTTGACTGGTTTAATTTAACTTAGCAATTGGGTTGATTGAGTCAAATTGCGTGTATAACGAGGCAATGATTTTAATCATAGGTCATCTCTTTATTTTTTTCTTCTTGGGTTGGGAATCTCGGCTAGGCCTGACCCAAAACACACGTTCCCATTAGTATCCTGTTAAATATGATGATATTATTATTTAAAGTTCTCTTTTTTTTTTTTTTTGGTAAATATTTAAAATTCTCTTGTAATCATAATTTTTGAGTCATAATTTTTGTCATACGATAGATTATGAACGATTGTTTACCATTTTTTTTCCTTCTATTATTTATAGTCTATTACATCAAGATTGTAACACAAAAATTGTGTTTATGTATTGTCTCTATCTAAAGTCAAATGACGGTCGGTGTTCTTAAAAAAAAAAAAAGTCAAATGACGGTCGAGCCTGTTTATGTTTTTTCATTTGCAGTGGCCACTTTTAATAGGAACTGCAAATTCATCAAATTGAATGAGGCCCGCCCAACAAAAATCTAAGGTTTTCATTTTTCATGCTACCATTAAATATGTCGACAGTCGACATGTTGACCACTGCACAGTTGCTCTATTCCACTTTCTTGTCTCCACTAATGTGTATGGGACATGGGGTACCTGTAAAAAAAAAACATAAGCTATACAAATTGGTGACTGAAGCTTAATTCTTATTCAATTTGTCTGTTCTTATACTTATAGCGAGAAACAAGGGGAAGAAGTTAATTTATTGGTAATAGTCGTAATTAACCGCCTGTAACTAACTCCACTATCTCAACCAACTCCACTTATCTATGAGCTAACCAATTAGAAATAGATGCGTATACGGTATTAAACGTAAAGCACGTAATTTTAGGACCATGCCGGGGAGAAAATGAGCATTTGTTATTGATTTACAAATTCTGCAGCAAAATGCTCATGTTTTAAAATTATTTAGTAAAATGCTCATATTTTTCAAACTCGACATTAGCAATGTTGAGTTCTATTCATATTTTGCCACTTAAATTTTTTTTTTTTTGAAAGTTTAAGTGGAACTCGACATTAATAAAGTCAAGTTTCACTTAAAAATATTCATATAACTCGATTTTGAGGATATTGAGTTTTACACCTAACTCGATTTAGTAAAAATCGAGTTTCAAAAATAGGGATGTTTTGATAAATAATTTCAAAATATGGGCATTTTGTTGCATAGTTTGTAAATTATGAGCAAATGCCCATTTCCCCCTATACCTTGACTATACAATTTTCCACAATTATTGGCAAACCGTAAATGTTGCTCTGTTTGTTTTGATGTAAAATATTTGTAGGAAAATATTTTCATATTTTGCAGTGTTTATTTTGCAATAAAACATTATGTCAAAGGTAAAATATTAGCATTTACAAATATTTTACATTGAAACAAACGAATCGTAAGTGTAAAATATTTTACACTTGAAATATTAGTAAAATATCTTACATTTGTTGTCTCTCTCAGTCTCATCAGCCTCTCTCTCTCTGTCTCTCTCTCTCTCTCTCTCTCTCTCGTGCTCTCTTAGTTTCTCTTCACAACCCGGCCCACCTTCACTCCTTCTCTCCACCCATCACCGGCCCTACCTTCTCCAGCAGTCCTTTAGGACTTTGACTCTTGCATCAATGTTCCCAACGTGACTGTTGAGCGCAAGGGTAGTGCAAATCAACGACCACTACCCCTTTGATGGCGCAAATCATTGATAAGATCGGTATTGGGGTGGGTCATAATTAGATCTGAGTGTCATTGTCTCTCTCTCGATGGTGGGTGGGTAGTTGATGTTGGGTTTTGGTGGGTTGGGTCATTGGTGTTGGGATTTGGTGGGCTAGGTTTGGTGTTTTCAGGTTTGGTTTTGAGTTTGGTGATTGGTTTTTGGTGGTCAAAATTGCCATAGTCGTGGTGGTTTGTGGGTTTTGATGGTGGGTGAGTAAGGGTGGGTTTCATTGATCTTTGATTTTGGAATTTTTGTTTTCATTTGGTATTGTTGCTTCCTGTTGGTGGTTGTTGTTGTGGTGGTGTGGCCATGTGAATGGTGGTTTTTAGTCACTAGATTTTGGTGGCAATGGGATAGTGGTCGCTATTTTTTTTTTCTCTTTCCAATTTGGATTTTGGGTCGTAGGTGGTGGTGCTACTCGTATTTGGTGGATAGTGGCTATTTACATTTTTTCAAATGTTTAATCTTGCCAAACACTTGAAAATATTTTACAAGTAAGATATTTTACATTTGAAAATATTTTATATCGAAACAAACGAAGCATAACTGTATGTTACTTTTGCATAAACCTGCCTCTTTTTTCGACTGGTCATAGTTTGCTACATCGCACTTGTTTGCTACATCATACTTGTGACAAAGTTGTAGTATAAAAATGTGTAGTCGTAGATTTTTTTTTTTTTTTTTGAAGTGCATAGAGAGGAGAGAATGGGATGGAAGAGTTTTCCACTTGGGTCTACCATTTTTTTTTTCCAAAATGGGGAGCAAAGATAAGAGAAAATGTCATTGAGAAGAATAGTACAAAACTATCCCACTTTTCATTCTTTTACTTTCAATAATAAGAGTATCATAGTTATTTACTATCTATTCTTCAACTTTTCCATCTACTCTACTAAAAAAACATGATAGAAAACACATATTTTCTATGTTCTTACTTTTCTATCATTTCAATATTTTTTATACTCCCACTTTTTCATCCTCCCAATGAAACATAGCCAAGATAATATGTGTCAAACTAAGAATCTTGTAACTTAATTGGTTAGCACTCTTTCATATTTTTAACAAAGACATTCGGGTTTCATTTTCAAATCCCCCACCCTATATAAAAAGAAAGGAAAAAGGAGATAATGTTTGTCTAATTGTGGCTATACACTTAGCTAACACTACGTTCATATATGCCTTGCACACTATCCTTTTCTAATGGTTATTCCTTGCACACTATCCCTTTGGACCTTTACTAATTGGTTAGCTCTTATTGGTTCATATAAAGTTAAATTATCCTCTTTAAAATGTGTTTAGAGGTTTTTTTTTTCAATAAAAAATATAATAATTCAAAACTATAACCGCAAATAATTATAATTCTTCGTTTCAAAATAAAATATTTTTTTGAAAAATTGTCTCATTATTCTATGTTTAGAAACAATCTTGAAAAATAGTTGGAAATTTTTTTTGGGTGTTTGGTAAGTTCAAAAAATCAAAAACATTTCTTGTATAATTCAAAACATATAAAAGCAACTATGAGAATGAGATTGTTTTATGGAAAATAGTAACAGATTACAATCTCTTAGAAATAAGCTAAATTTTTATTATGGTTTTCCGTTTATCAACTTTTAGTTTTTCTTTAAATTTAAGTTCTAAAATTTTGAATTCACCATTATAGGCTTTGTTTAAATAATTGTTTTACAAGGGGGAGGGGAACCCCTGACACCTCCAGAACTCTCTTCTAAGTAATAGTATAACTTATATAAAAACTCATCTTTTATGCAAAATTTTAAATACAAAAACTTGCAATTTAAATATTTAATTGATGGCATAGTTATTGATTTTAGATCATTTTGAAATTTTGTAAGCATGTATCGTTAAGAAGAAATTTAATCCAACTTAAGTAGAAAAATATTGAGTGGTGCAATATAGTTTAAAGTTATATCAAATGTAACTTGAACCCAAATTATATAAAATAGACGATAAAAAGTAAAAACTAACTTCAAAACAATTCTTATATTTATAGAACTTTATTTAGACTCAGTGGCGGCTCTAGGAATTTTGTCCAGGGTGTTCCTTAAGAAGCATAAATTACATAATCTTATTTCCTTTTAGCCTTTAGGTAATTATGTTTGATTCAATGTTATTAATTCTGTTCCATTCTGGCCGGAACAGCCGGAAAATACCGTGCCGATAAACAAACTAGAACAGTAACCCACCCTATTCCACTTTCAAAAAATTTCGTGTTATTCCGGTCTATTTTGGGTGTTTCAGGACATTTCGGTAAATACCGGCCAAAATTCAAGATTTGGCTGGCATGAAGTTTGTGCTTAAAAAAAAAAAGTTTTTAAAACCAAAGCAAATTTGCAATCTGTGCATTGAAAACCCTCAAAAGGAAAAAAAATGAAAAGAAAAAAAATGAACAAAGGTACCTGTGCAGCTAAAAAAAAAAAAATCGTATTGAGAAATTTGAAATTCAAAACTTGAGAAGAGGCATTGCTGCACTGATACTAGTAGAAGACACAGAAGTTACAAACAAGGAGCAAGGAAAAATGTAGATGTAAGTGTAGATGAAGATGTAATAAAATTTAAAACATAGATGAACAAGTGTTTAGGAACCACTGATTTTGCTAAAATTGAAATTTTTTTACTGAAAATATTGTAAATAAAGGTAAAAGATAGCTGAAATATTACAGTGAGGTCTATGAATAGTACTAAAAAGTGCAGTAGTACCCATGAATAATAGTAAAAAATAAGCTATATAGTAAAATAAACTGACTAAAAATAATTTATCCAAACACACACGAAACATGCGTTTGGATTGAAATGAAAAATTAAAATTATTTTACTATTCAGTTTATTTTTACTACTACTTATGGGCCTAACTACACTTTTTGGTACTATTCAAGAGTCTCATTGTATTATTTTAACTAATTTTTACCTTTATCTATAGTACTTTCAGTAATAAGTTTTTAATTTCAGTAAAATAAGCAGTATCCAAATAGAAAAGTGTAGAAATTGAGGAGATAGAAGACGTGTATGGTTAAGAATAAATAAGGAAAAAAAATTTTAAAATGAGAAGTAATATATGTTTAGCGAGGAAAAACAATGATAAAAAATAATAAAAGGTAGGAAATTGTGTTGTATTGGCCATTGTGCTTAGTCAAGGAATCGAGCCACTGCTCAGTCTTTAATAGTTTTATTATAAATTTTTTTTTTTTAAGATTTTAGTTCAAATTTTTTTTTAATTTTTCTTTTTTGTTTTAAAAACCCTAATATATTGTTAAGTTGCTCAAATTATGGACCAAAATTTCATAAAAAAAAAATTCAAATTGATCCCAAAAAATTTTTTAATGGTAAATAAATATAAAATTTTAAATTATTATATATAAATTTTTTTTTTCAGATCAGATGGTCCTGGGACGACCACCTTAGCCATAAGGTAGCGCGCCACTCTGTAGACTTCTTGCCTACCTTCCCTTGACAAAAACTGTGGCAATATACATATTGGCATTAACTTTGTCAAATGAGGTTGTTCAGTCTGGTTTTGCTGGGTTGAACGGCCTGTGTTTGTCAATTCCTTCTTCTAGTTCTAGCCTTCTAGGGCTCTTACGTTTCAAAAGTGGAGAATAAAATATATTTATGTTTGAAACATCTAGCACGAGCGTACCTAAAGATAGGAAATTTGTACCTAGACCTAGTTATTTCAGACTTATGAGAGGGGATTTTCTACCTGCTTTACTTGGTCCTGGTTTTTTTTTTTTTTTAACTACTTGGTCCTAGTTAAACTAAGACAATAACGTCTAGAATAATAATAAAAGGATTTTATTAATGTGTGCCTTAAGGGCACACAATAACTATTCATTTTTGGAAAAAAGTTTCTCGAAAATTGAAAAAGTAATGACAGCTTTTTCAGTTCCCGAGAAACTAATAAAAAGGGGTTTGATTCTAAAAACAATTAAGGGCAGTGCCAGGTCTATATAAGAATCGTCTGCGATTTCTGTACAGCTTCCGACAAAGTATATTATATTTTACAATACAAGTAGATGTCAAGAAAAACAAATCCTTAGATAGAGAGGACTGATGAGGAGCCATAAGTTTTGTTTGAATCAGCTAATTACATCGTGGAATTAATTTTCTTTTATGTGGAATTAGGTGACCATTCTTTGGATAATCTTATGCTCCTTCCCAGTGGCGGAGTCAGGATTTTGGTTCAGAGGGGGCAAAATTAGAAGATAACATTTAAAGTGAAATTGATCTAAAGAATATTAATCAATAATAATAACAAAATAAATAAACAATTATAAGAAAATAAATATATTTCACATCATTAAAATAAATAAACAAAAATAACCAATTCATAGTTATTACAAAATTTATAACAAAAAGTTTACAAATTGATGTGGTAAAAATATTATTAGTGTTATTTAAACAATATAATGAATAGATGTTTGTGATTATTTTTTGTGATTGGTGTACATGTCAATTTGTAAGATATAAATAGTAAAATTTGCAATATTTTTAGCATCACTTAACAATAAAATACTGCAAAAAGTGTCATTAATAGTGAAAATAATGATAGAATTTAAAAAAGAAAAAAATTGTGAAATAAGTGTCAAACGTGAAACAAGACAAAAGCTTACAAAAACAGTAACTTAGGTGAAAAGGAGATATAATTTGATGTTTGAGAAAACTTTTTTTTTTTTTTACTTTCCTTTTCTTGAGTCAGAATCACTTTCAAGTTTCAACCAATAGGAATCATTTTTTCCTTTCTTTGTCCTGTCTCAGAGTTCTTTAAGATTACAAGGGAATTTTAGGTGGAGTCAGGAGGGGGGAGGGGGGGCAGGTGTCCCCCCTCGCCCCCCTCTGGCTCCGCCACTGCTCCTACCCAATAGTTGCATGATTTTCATAGATCAAAAACTTAATATATTTTTGGGAAATGTTAATGGATGCTCTTAGAGCATTGGTTAACATTTCATTTAAAGAAAGTTTTTATTAAAAAAGAAAAAAAATTAATAAAAAAAGCAATTAATGTTTCGACAACTTTTTTGATTTCTTATAAAAGTTGTGTCAAAACTTTCCTATTATGGTTTATTAACTAATACCCTAAGAATACTCGTGAGAATAACCCTATATTTTTAAGGAAGCAAATTAGTGCATTGATGCACTTTTTTTACACTTGTTAAGAGTCAATCAATTTAATTGATGATTATACGTATTTTGATAATCCACCATTTATTGTAGAGAACCTACCCATTTGTTTTTATAAAACCGAGCTCTTTTGTAATAGATTTAATTGCAATTAATTTATATTTGAGTTATCATATTAATATATCCCAATAAAAAAAATTATGATACTAATTCACTAATCAACACAAAGTCTTCCCTTAAAAAAAAAAAAAATACTAAAAAGACAAGAATTGGGTCATGTCAAAACACTTATCCAGCCCTATATGCTTGCAAAATTTTAAAGGTTGTGCCTGCTCCTTATTAGTATCACATTTACAATTATCCAGCCAACCAATAGTTATAGTAAATTTTTTGTTGGTAATAAGCAATAACCTTAATAATTTTTTTCTTTTTGTAGTTTTAATGATGGCTTATAATCATCAAACCAGGACACTAAATTATTTTTGGAGTAACCGATTCTCATATTTCTTATTCGATGATAAAAAACTTTGCACGGAAACTACTAATCATACTATTTTTTTCCAAAAGTTTTGTAAAGAAAACATGATAAATTAGTAACCAATATTAAGTGGCTTTTTTTTTTTTTTTTTACAGTTTTACTTCCATTTGATCCGTGCATACCGAGCATTAATTGGTAATGGAATTCTGAAACTGAGGCATCTAGAATCTGACAATTTCAATTCAAGGATTGCCAAATTGTAGTAATAATTTATTGCTAGGCCTACATACATAACTACATATAAATACTTTTTTTTTTCTTTTTCTTTTTGGAGAAAAAAAAAATCACCTTATAATTTTTTTTTTTTTTTTTTGAGAAACAATCACCTTATAATCTAAGCGAGGACAAATGGGCCATATTTAGGCTTATTGCACAGCTGTAAATGACTTTGGTATTTTGGAATATCCTCCGCGTGTCCTTGTCAATTTTGTCATCATACTCACGACCACGCGGGACAGTAATAATAAGTCTATATGGCAGTTGACTCTAGTCTTTCATCTTTTTGACCAAGTTTTGTGTACCAAAAAAATAAAATTAATAAAATTATCATATTCAAGATTTTAGTTTCAATAAAGGGTAAATTATAACCGACACTCCTAAAGTTTGAGGGTGTTTAAATTTTATACCATAATATTTTAGAATTTAAATTTTACTTCCTAAAATTTGGAAGTGTTTGAATTTTACATTATGAAATTTTAGAGCGTGGAATTTACCTTCTAAAGTTTTAGGGTTTTGGATTTTAAACTTTCAAATTTTGAAACTTCAGAGCGTAAAATTCAAATACTCCACAAATTTTAGAATGTTAAATCCAAACACTTCCAAATTTTAAGTTATAAAATTCAAATTCTGAAATTTTAGGGTATAAAATCCAAACATTCAAAAATTTTACGGGTTAAAATTTAAATTCTGAAATTTCAGGTTGTAAAATCTAAACACTTCTCAACTTTAGGGGTGTAGCTTGCTTACCTTTCAATAAATAAAAATTCTTATAATTTTGTGGTATTATCTAAAAAAATCGGAGTAAAATTTAAATTCTGAAATTTTAGGGTATAAAATTTAAGCACTTTTTAACTTTAGGAGTGTAATTTGTAATTTACCTTTCAATAAATAAAAATTATTATCATTTTGTGGTATTATCTAAATAAATCTCTGCTATTACTTCACTATCTGCCATTGATATGTAACACTAATTATTTTTCCTATTCAGCTATTCATTTAAGCACACCAATGAATTTATAATTTTAAATCTCAATCTAACACTGACAAAAAATTCCCCCTCAAAAAAAATAAAAAATAAAAACAATGACAAAAAATTAAAATTAAATCTGATAAAATAGAAAATAATTCTGCATTATTAGTTTTTTATATTATAAGTCTATAAATCAAATTTATTCCCCATGAGTCATAAGCGAATATAAGAAATTGATTGTTTGATTAAAGTAGTAATTTTTTTTCCTTTGTATATTAATATTTTTAAATCAAAGGAAAGGATCATCTCTCCTTTCAGAACAAACAATTTTATCAGGAAGAGATTGGCCTCCGGGCTCCATGAAAAGAACCTAACGGCAAGGAAAATAGAGGTAAGACAATATGATTGGCCTTATTGACAAAGTTTACAAATCACATACCAATGGAAGACAACAACAGTCTTGACATCTTCTAGGATATTTTGAATACACTAGTAGACGTGGAATGACTTTAACTACAATTTGAATAGAACTTCTTAGTATTATCTTAGAAAATCATACAAGGAGGAGTTCCGTAGTGTTTACTTCAATAATCTCTTGGAATAATTAGGAATCTGAAGAAGATTCTCAAGAAGTAGTGAGACATTTCATATGATTTGGACGACATTTTAAATAGACCAACATATAGTGGGAGAGTCTTGTTGAATTGCTTGGAAGACATTTTTAGCCTCAGAAATCATGTAGGAAGGACCAAAGGAGTCACCGTAGCATCTACTTCAATAATCAGTTAGAAATTTTGAGAAGCTTCGCAAGCATTAATGAGACATTTCAAATGACTTAAACGACATTTAGAATAGACCAATATGTAGGAGGAGAATCTTGTTGAATGGTTTGAGTGATGTACTTAATTAGCATTGAAATCACATAGGAAGGAGTTAAAACACTCCAATGGAAGTTTGAATGACATTTTTAGCATTGTCTTAAAATTTCACATAGGAAGGACCAAATGAGTTAACGCAGCGTCTACTTCACTTCAATAATCAAATAGAAATTTTTAAAAGTTTTGCAAGCATCAATGAGACATTTCAAATGACTTGAACAACATTTAGAATAGACCAATATGTAGGACGAGAATCTCGTTGAATGTTTTGAATGATATTCTTAATTAGCATTGAAATCACATAGGAAGGAGTTAACGTAGCATGTACTTTGATAATATCTTGGGATTCTTAAAAATTTAGGCTAAATTACTCTTGCACCTTTAAGCTATATTGAAATTAGCCATATTATACCCAATTTTCAAGAAAATGACATTCCTTCTCCAAATGCTCAAAATAATTAACACTCTGCTTTGCCAAAAGTGTCAATTATTTTAATCATATGGGACAAAGTGCCATTTCTTTAAAATTTGGTTTAGCAAGTCTAATTTAGCTGTACTTTAAGTGTATCAATGTAATTTACCCAAAAATTTGAAAGATTCTCAAGTATTAGTGAGACATTTCAAATGACTTGAACAACGTTTTGAATAGTAAAATTATATAGGAGGGTATTGTTGTATGGCTTGAATGACATGCTTGCCATCATCTTTAACCTTTGATTAACTTCTTCTAACATTGCCACATAAGCTTTTGAAATTCTACATTTTTTCATGTCATTATTTTAATTTATACTTTCCAGTTGAGTTTAAATATCTATAAAAATTTCTTATAAAACTTTATACAATTATACCATTCATTAGAATCTTGCCACATCATATTTTATTTTGATGTTATAATAGACAAATTTATATGCAAATATAATCATAATTAGTTACTATTAATAAGTACAATAATTATATATAAATTTTTTTTGAACTTTTCTATATATTGCACGAGCTATTACGTCTTTTAGAATCTCAAGAGCATTAATAGGATTCTCATGCATAATAGGGGTATTTCAAATGGCTTGAATGCCATTTTGAATATATATATATATATATATATATATATATATATATATATATGATTCTTATGAATTGTGAGAGCTACTGCTGAACTGGCTGTGGTTCGGCCGATTAAATGGAATGACTGTTGTCTTGTATATGTAACACTAATAATTATTGCAAAAATTATTAGTGTTGCATATAAATAGTAGGAAAAATAGGCAATATGCTACTTATAATTTGAGGGATGACAAATTGACAGCTGTAATTAACTTTAGAATTTTGGAATATACTCTGCATGTCCTTGTCAATTTTGTCATTATCCCACTCACGATAACGCGAGACGGTACTAATAAGTCTAAACGACAGTTGACTCTAGTCTTTCATCTTTTTGACCAAGTTTTGTGTAATTTTTTTTTTGGCAAATTATTTTTATTTCTACAATCTTTGTATCGTAAGCTATACACCAAAAAAAACAGAAAAGAAAAAGAAATTATCATATTCAAGATTTTAGTTTCCGTAAATTGTCAATTATATCTTTAAAGTTTGAGAGTTTTTGAATTTAACACCTTGATATTTTTGAATTTGATTTGCCCTCATAAAATTTGAGAGTGTTTTAATTTTACATCCTGATATTTTAAAATATGGAATTTACCTTTTAAAGTTTTAGGGTTTTGGATTTTACACTCCCAAATTTTAAAATTTAAGGCTGTAAAATTTAAATACTTCCCAAATTTTAGAGTGTCTAATCTAAGCATTCTCAAACTTTAGACGATAAAATCTAAATTCTGAAATGTCAAAGTGCAAAATTCAAATACTTCTAAATTTTAGGGGGTTAAAATCTAAATTCTAAAATTTTAGGGTGTAAAATCCAAACGCCCCCAACTTTAAAGGTGTAATTTGCAATTTATCTTTCAATAAATAAAAATTCTTATAATTTTGTGGTATTATCTAAAAAAATATCTACTATTACTTCACTATCTGCCATTGATATGTAACACTAATAATTTTTCCTATTCAGCTATTCATTTAAGAACACCAATGAGTTTATAATTTTAAATCTCAATCTAAAACTGAAAAAAAATTAAAATTAAATCTAATAAAATAGAAAATAATTCTGTATTATTATTTTCTATATTAGATGTCTATAAATCAAATTTATTCCCCATGAGTCATAAGCGAATATAAGAAATTGATTGTTTGATTAAAGTAGTAATTTTTTTTCTTCGTATATTAATATTATTAAATCAAAGAAAAGGATCATCTCTCCTTTCAGAACAAACAATTTCATCAGGAAGAGATTGGCCTCCGGGCTCCATGAAAAGAACCTAACGGCAAGGAAAATAGAGCTACGATAATATGATTGGCCTTATTGACAAAGTTTACAAATCACATACCAATGGAAGACAAACAACAGTCTTGACATCTTCTAGGATATTTTGAATAAACTAATAGACTTGGAATGACTTCAACTACAATTTGGATAGACCTTCTTAGCATTGTCTTAGAAATTCATACATGGAGGAGTTCCGTAGTGTTTACTTCGATAATCCCTTGGAATAATTAGGAATTTGAAGAAGATTCTCAAGAATTAGTGAGACATTTCATATGATTTGAACGACATTTTAGATAGACCAACATGTGGTGGGAATCTTGTTGAATTGCTTGGAAGACATTTTTAGCCTCAGAAATCATGTAGGAAGGACCAAAGGAATTAATGTAGCGTCTACTTCAATAATCCGTTAGAAATTTTGAGAAGCTTCGCAAGCATTAATGAGACATTTCAAATGACTTGAATGATATTTAGAATAGACCAACATGTAGGAGGAGAATCTTGTTGAATGGTTTGAGTGATGTTCTTAATTAGCATTGAAATCACATGGGAAGGAGTTAAAACACTTCAATGGAAGTTTGAATGACATTTTTAGCATTGTCCTAGAAAATCACTTAGGAAGGACCAAAGGAGTTAATGTAGAGTCTACTTCAATAATTAGTTAGAAATTTTTAGAAGCTTTGCAAGCATTAATGAGACATTTCAAATGACTTGAACGACATTTAGAATAGACCAACATGTAGGAGGAGAATCTTGTTGAATGGTTTGAATGATGTTCTTAATTAGCATTGAAATCACATAGGAAGGAGTTAAAACACTTCAATGGAAATTTGAATGACATTTTTAGCATTGTCCTAGAAAAGCACATAGGAAGGACCAAAGGAGTTAACGTACGTAGTGTCTACTTCAATAATCAGTTAGAAATTTTTAGAAATTTCGCAAGCATTAATGAGACATTTTAAATGACTTGAACGACATTTAGAATAGACCAATATGTAGGAGGAGAATCTTGTTGAATGTTTTGAGTGATGTTCTTAATTAGCATTGAGATCACATAGGAAGGAGTTAACGTAGTATCTACTATAATATCTTAGGATTCTTAAAAATTTAGGTTGAATTATTCTTGCACCTTTAAGCTATAGTGAAATTAGACTTATTATACCCAATTTTCAAGAAAATGACATTCCTTCTCCAAATGTTCAAAATAATTAACACTCTGCTTTGCCAAAAGTGTCAATTATTTTAATCATTTGGGACAAAGTGCCATTTCTTTAAAATTGGGTTTAGCAAGTTTAATTTAGCTATACTTCAAGGGTATCAGTGTAATTTATCCAAAAATTTAAAAGATTCCCAAGCATTAATGAGACATTTCAAATGACTCAAACAACGTTTTGTATTGTGAAATTATATAGGAGAGTATTGTTGTATGGCTTGAATGACATGCTTTCTATCATCTTTAACTTTTGATTGACTTCTTCTAACATTGCCACATAAGCTTTTGAAATTCCACATTTTTCCACGTCATTATTTTAATTTATACTTTCTAGTTGAGTTTAAATATCTATAAAAATTTCCTATAAAACTTTATACAATTATACCATTCATTAGAATCTTGCCACATCATATTTTATTTTAATGTTATAATAGACAGTTATATATATGCAAAATTGTACGGGGTGTTACTCTCCCTCAAGCCTATTGTTCATAAAAATCCATTGTAATGGTGCCGTGTGTAAGGCCTTGCCCTTGTTGGGCCTTGGCTCTTGGGACACTGTGCACAGTCATGTGTACTATTGGGCCCATGAACTCAGCCCAAGCAAGCTTTGATGCCCATCAAAAGCCCGAAACCACAAAATAAAGCCATTCATGACATGAACGATGAAGGTGAGATCCTACTTGGTTGGGGAATGCGATTTTCAGGGAAGATGAGTCTCGGGATGCTCGACATCACCTAGGGAGTATCGTTGCCTGGCAGTCCCTCTAATGGTGGAATCAGTTCCAATGCCACTGTCACCATCTCTCATTCCCAACTAAACATCCACTTAAGGGTAATAGTATTGGACCTCTCTTTCCACTCATCACAAAAATAATTATAACTCTTCCACTTGCCTTGGGCTATAAATAAGTGATGAGAATTTGAGAGAAAGGGTTGGCAATTTGGGAGTGAATATTGAGAGAAAAAAGGAGAGCAATTCTGAGAGCAGAAAAAATAAGGGTACTTAGGTTGCTAGGCATTGAATCACCCATAGTAGGAAATCCAAATCCCACAATAAAAATAGATTGTGAGCCCAGATAGAGGTTGGGCCCAACAGTCACTTTTTGGGTAAGCACAATTGGTGCCATCTGTGGAGATCTCCTACATAGCTGTGGTTTTGTCTAGATGCGTACGGGAAAATGTCTGGGGGTCAACCAGGAAATTATACTGAAAGTGGCTCTAGGGGGTCCTCATGGGGATCCACATGGTAAGAAAGAAGGTAGAAAAGGCGTGAAGATAGGCAGCATGAGGAAGAAGAGCAATCTGTGCTCAGAGAGGGATCGTTTCAAATGCTTTGGACAGTTCCAATGCCTCAGGGCCCAACCGCCATGACAGAGGAGACCAAGAGCTTTAGTAGAGGGACTAGGAGCTCGAGCGTCTACGTAGACTGGTGAGGGATTTGGAGTTGGATGCGAGGGTTAGGCGTCAAAGAAGGGACCACGAGGAGTGAAGGGAAAGGTTGGCTAGTTTCGGGGACCACCGTGTAGCAGGGTCCCATAAATTCGAGTCTCATCTGCACTGCGATCGCTCACGGGAATATGCAAACCAGGATTCGACTTCCCCTGAGGGGGGGACGACTTCGAAATGTGGCCATGGACACAATGAGCCTGGCGTTATGCCGAGCTTCTCGGTAACCATTCTCGAGAGATATTGAAAGAGCAACAATGCCGAGTAGATTCACACGGCCACAATTTAACTCCTACGATGGAAAGACAGATCCGGTGGAACATGTAAGCCATTACATTCAAATGATGTCTTTCCACGCTCAAAATAATACGTTGATGTGTAAAGTGTTTCCCTCGAGCCTCAGCTCCACCACTTTGAGATGGTTCAATGGGTAAAGGAAAGGCTCGATCCATAGTTTTTCCGAATTGATCCAAGAGTTTGGTGTACGGTTCATGACCTGCAGCAGAGTTCTGTAGCTTGTGGACCCGTTGTTGTCAATGAAAATGGGGGCTGGGGAGACCTTTCGCAACTATGCTAACCGATCCTAGGAGTTGTACAACGAGATCGACAGGGGTAATGAAAAAATCACAGTGAGTACTTTTTGAATGGGGTTGCCCGAGGTTTTCGGACTGCGGGAATCGTTGATGAGGAGGCCTCCTAAGTACATGAGGCAATTTATGAGGCGTGTAGAGGAGTATAAACGGCTGGAAGATGATCGGTTACAGAGTAAAGGCAAGGCCCCGGTCATAAATAATCCTCGGCATATAGGCTTTCAATTGAGACCCCGGTGGGATTTAAGGATCCAAGAGCCAAGGTCGCAGATGGGAGAGGTGAATATAGCCTTCAAGGAACCGGTTCACAGGATTATGGATCGAATCAAGAACGAGCCGTAATTTAGATGGCCGAATAATATAGGGGGAGGCCCATATAGGAGAAATCAGAACTTGTATTGTACTTACCATAAAGAAAAGGGGCACATCACCAAGCAGTGTAGGGTGTTAAAAGATCATTTAGAGTAGTTAGTGAAAGCGGGGTATCTGAAAGAGTTTGTTTTGGACCCAAGAAATCTAAAAAAATAGATAATCTGCTCAACCGAGCAAAAATCCTCTTCCACCCCCTTTAGGAGTGATAGAAGTCATCCACGCGGCCCCAAGAGGCGCTCAGGCAAATAGGAGAAGGGGGGTATTGGTCGTGGTACTAGGAGGAAGTTGCATGGGTGAGCAACCCTTCGAGAAGAAGTTGAAGTGCACTTAACAGACCATTGATTTTGATGACGACGACATGGAAGGCACAATTTAACCACACGGAGATGCTTTGGTAGTTACAGCTCGGATAAATGGCTTCATTGTAAAGAGGGTAATGATAGACGAGGGGAGCGGTGTAGTTATTATGTATCCCAACCTGTACAGGGGGTTTGGCCTAAAGAAGGATGACTTATCCAAGTATGATACACCACTAATCGGGTTTGACGGCTATATGGTAATTCCAGAAGGGCAGATTTCGCTTCTAGTAAGTATGTAAGGTAAGGAGGTGATCGTGACATTCATAATGGTTGCTTCTTTCTCCCCGTACACTGTGATTCTCAAAAGGTCGTGAATTCATGACATGGGGGCCGTGCCGTCAACATTGCATGTGAAGGTCAACTTCCGCACTGAGCAGGGAATTGCCATGGTAAGGGGCAACCAACAAGTAGTCAGACAGTGCTTAGTTGTCGTAGCTAACTGAGGAAATGAGCAAAAGGAATCAATCGAGAAGACCCTTTTATAGCAACTACCGAAACCCCAAGAGGAAATGAGGGCTAGTTGTGCCGAGGACTTAGTGAAAGTGAAGATTCTGCCGGATTATGAAAGGAATTTTCTGATAGGGGCAAGTTTGAAGGGCGAAGAGAAGGCGGAGTTGTTGCTTTTTCTTGAACAGAACATAGATGTATTCGCTTGGAGTCCATACAAGGTGCCCAAGGTTGACCCCGAGTTTATAGTCCATAAGCTTAACATGGACCTTCTGTAACCTCCTAAGAAGCAGAGGCCTAGGAGATCGGCTAAAGAGCATGTTGAAGCCGTTAGATAAGAGGTTGGGAAGTTGAAGGAAGCCGGGGCCATAAAAGAAACATTCTTTCTAGAATGGCTTGCAAACACCGTGGTAGTAAAGAAGAAGAATGGCAAGTGGAGGGTGTGTGTTGACTTTACTGACTTAAACCGAGCATGCCCAAAGGATCCATTCCCGATGCCGAAGATTGATCAGCTGGTAGATGCCACGTACGGGCGCCCAAGGATAAGCTTTCTGGATGTTTATCAAGGTTATCACCAGATTGTCCTAGCTACCGAGGATCAGGAAAAGTTTGCATTTATAACACCTGATGCTAGTTTCATTACACTGTGATTCAGTTCAAATTTTAAAATGTGGGAGCCACTTACCAACGAATGATGACGAGGATATTTAGGGATAAGATTGGGCGTATGGTCGAGGTATACATCAATGACATGGCGATAAAAAGCAAGTCGGAAGAGTGACATATTGACAACCTCAAAAAAATGTTTGAAATACTCCGACGACATTAGCTGCGTCTCAATGCTGATAAGTGCGCCTTCAGAGTAGAGGCCTGCAAGTTCCTAGGCTATTTAATCACTAAACAGGGAATCGAAATTAACCTCGATCAAATTGAAGTCGTGAAACGTCTAAAACCGCTGAGCAGTTTGAAAGAGGTCCAGAAATTGACCAGCATGTTAGCTGCCCCTAACTGGTTCATTTCCAAGTTTGCTGATTGGTGCCGACCATTTTATCAGCTTTTGAAGATATGGAAATGGTTCCAGTGAAACGAGGAATGTGATAAAGCCTTCCAAGACCTAAAAGAATATCTTGGACGAGCACTAGTGTTAACAGTCCCGGAGCTCGGAGAAGATTTATACATATACCTCTCGGTATCTGAGCATGCTGCAAGCACAGTGTTGCTAAAGGATAAAGGTGTGCAGCTGCTAATATACTATATAAGTAAAACACTTGTTGACGCTGAGACGAGGTATTTGCCGCTGGAGAAATTGGTGCTAGCACTCGTACACTCTACTCGAAAGTTGCCCCATTATTTTCAAGCTCGCACCGTCTATGTCCTGACTGAGTATCCTCTGCAGTCATTGTTGATGAGGTCTAACTTTATGGGGAGGATAGCTAAGTGGGAGACTTGGTTGGGCTCTTTTGACATTAGATATAGGCCAAAGAGCTCGGTGGAAGGTTAGGTTCTCATCGAAAAGATCGGAGATGGTCTGCCAAGTAGAAGTCATCCCGTGAAGGGTATTTGTGGATGGCTCTTCCAACGTGGCAGGGGCTGGGATCATGGTTATCACCCCAGAGGGGATAAAGCTGGAACATTCATTCAGATTAAGATTTAGAGCCTCTAATAACGAAGCCGAGTATGATACCCTATTGGTAGGATTAAGAGTTACCTCAGACTTAGGAGTTAAGGAGGTGGAGATCTATTCGGATTCCTGACTAGTAGTTAACCAAGTACAGGAGGGTTCGAGGCCAAAGATCCCCGGATGATTGAGTATTTACGGTTGGTGAAGCAAATTATGGGCTACTTTTTGAGTGTAAGGGTGGAACAAGTAGCCAAAGGGTAGAATTGACATATTGTCTCCTTAGCCACGTTAACATCGTCGATAGCCAATGAGGTGCCTCGATTAATCAGGGTGGAATTGGTGGCTGAACCGAGTATTAGCGCGAGGACAGAAGTTTCACAAGTTACCACAGCCGGGAAGTGCTGGATGGATCCTATTGTTGACTTTTTAGCTAAGGACTGAGTACCTGAGGACGAAAAGGAGGCAACCAGAGTACGACAGACTGCTACTTGATACTGCCTATCTGCCGATCGGAAGCTATATCGAAGGTCATTCGAGGGGCCATACTTGTAGTGTCTGCACCCTAGCAAGATTTAAGAACTCCTAGCCGAGCTGTACGAAGGTGTGTGTGGCAGTCATGTTGGTGGACGTTCATTGGCTTACCGAGTAATGACTCAGGGGTTTTAGTGGCCATAAAAGAGGAAAGATGCCATCAAATATGCACGGAGGTGCGAGCAATCTCAAAGGCACGCCTCGACGATCCACTAACCTGCTGGGAACCTGAATCCTGTTAGTAGCTCGTGGCCTTTTGCCCAGTGGGGGCTAGACATAGTTGGATATTTTTTTCGGGCAACGGGCAACCAAAAATTTGTGTTGGTGGCAGTGGACTACTTCACGAAGTGGGTAGAAGCGGACGCACTGGCAAACATCCGGGATGTTGATGTCAAGAAATTTGTATGGAGAAACATTATAACGAGATTTGGAGTGCCAGAGTCCTTTATGTCAGACAATGGGTTGCAGTTCGACAGCAGAGCCTTCCACGAATTTTGTAACAATCTTGGTATCAAGAATCAGTATTCTACCCTGTTATACTCGTAGAGTAATGGCCAAGCTGAAGCCACTAGTAAGGCCATCGTTAACGGATTGAAGAAAAGATTAGAGGGCGCTAAAGGTAAGTGGGTTGAGGAACTGCTTAGCGTTCTATAGGCGTACCGAACGACCCCGAGGAGATCCACGGGAGAGACTTCATTTTCTCTATATTTCGGAGTAGAGGCTGTCATACCGGCTGAGGTAAACCTATGCAACGCTTGGGTTACAGGATTTACTCCATCCGAGAATGAAGAATTGATGTTCCGACATCTAAACTTGTTAGAAGAACATCAAGATGCAGCAACCATTCGGCTGGCAGAATATCAGTAGAAGCTCGCCTAAGATGTAACAGAAGCGTGAGGTGAAGGGAGTTCACTGTGGGAGATCTGGTGCTTCGAAAAGTAGTAGGGAATACACGAGACATCAATGCAGGGAAGTTTGCCAGGCCACAAACACGTTGACCCTTTGTGATAACTTAGATTAATTAAATTAGCCCAGTTATTAATTAATCAAATTAACATGCAATATCACGTGGTAGCACAAACAAATCATCAAACTAAGTAATGCAGCGGAAATTAAATGACACGGTGATTTGTTTACGAATAGGGAAAACCTTACGGCAAAAACCCCACCGGGTAATTTAAGGTCACCACTCCCGAAACTCCACTATTATCACAACAAGCAGTTACAAGCAATGAATCCCAAGTACCTTACCAACCTACAGTTGAACTCTTACCCCAATACCCAATTGGACTTGTTTTGTAGTGACAGTTTCTCATTTTCAATGCACGGCTCCCAAGTATGTGACTAACCAATTTGATGCGTGGATCCCAGTACGCGGCTTACTCCTTTGCACGAATCCCAGTACGTGACTCATTCACCAACTTGAGGAAGAAGAATGTTGGCTGCAAAATTCTTCACTTCATCAACAATGAAGATTAAGAAGCACTTGGTTACAAAACCCTAAGGCACAAAGACGCAGTGGCTTCTTTCAGAGAGAATAAGGCTTCGGTCACCTTTTGCATATGTTCTCCTTGTATTCTCTTGTGTGACGGCCTCAAAAATAAGCCTTATATATGCCTAGGGTTGTGAGAAAAGAAACCCTACACAAATACAAAAGCCTGGCCCAAAAATCAGATCTGGAAATCTGAATTCCCGTAACCTCGATAGATACCTCGATTGATCGGGCAGCTGTCGAGCCTCATTAAATCTTGATAGATACCTCGATAAATAGCTTGATAGATAGCTATCTGTCCAGCAGCTATCCGCAGGTGTCCAGCAGCTATCCGCCAGGTGTCCACCAGGTGTCCAGCTTTAGTACACACTTTTTCTTCACTTGTTTCTTGGTCCAATCTTCATGACTTTAATACTAGACTTGAACAACATGTTCTTTGAAATATTAAACACATCCTAGATCTACCCAAATACAAGTAAAGTGCGTTTTGTCAAAGGATTAGCCAACTACATAAAATAGCGACATATGTTAACAACTTGAACTACATATGTCCTAACAATCTCCCCCTTTGGCAATCCGTGACAAAACCATCATAAACAAATGAAGATATGAGAGAAGTCATAAATCACTCAACTTATACTCATTTGTTGAATACAATAAAATCTACCCTAACACAAACTCTTGAAAAACTTTGCAAGAAGAGAGTTCATGGCATGGAAGACTTTGACAACCTGTATTTCTGAAACACTTTAAACAAAACACATCAAGGCATCTTTGTGTGAAGCAGAAATAATAGATTGCATACAAATAAAGAAACATGTGTATAAAGACAGAAAAGAAACAACACATGTAGAGATAGGTGAAGAAAACATACATCATCATATATATACCACTTGATAAATACCATGCTGTATGTAAAAATGGTCATAAGACCTAGGTACAAGAACAAGGAGATAGACACTCCCCCTAACAAGATGAAACACAACTCCCCCTTACAAGGGCATGTATTTCTCCCCCTAACTTGTAGAATCTTAAAGAAAGAAACCACAAATTCTCCAATTTCTCCCCCTTTTTGTTACGATTGACAGAGGGTATAGGAAGCTATAAAGCATTACCCGAGAAACACAAAGACGATCAAGGATGATCAAGGGGGCACAAAGAATCCAAAAAAAATGCATGAATGTAGTGAAACAAGATGCTATAGATGACAAGATAAGAGAAACATGCAAAACATATGACAAACAATGCATGCAGAGAATCTCGATCGATCAAGAGGTATTGAGGAGCTATCGAGCATACCTCGATGGATCGAACAGCTATTGAGAAGCTATCGTGGAGACAGAAACTTTCTCGATCGATCCACCTAGCTATCGAGAGGTGTTGAGATTGCGATAACATGCAACTGAAGATCTCGACAGATAAGCCAGGTATCGAGAGGTGTCGAGGATGTGTCGAGATGGCTTAAAAACAGTTTTCCAAGAAGAGAAAAACACAGATGTGAATGCAATCAAGCATGCAACTCAACCAAAGATCCAAACGACATATTAACCTCTCAAAAATATCTCTCAGCAAGAGAAATTGAGCACATGTATCCCAAAACACGCACACACACACTAAACAAGTCTAACCAATTTTATATTTCAAAAATGAGTTAAGGCAGTTTAGTGAGTATACATTAACGCATGTAAACCTTGTGATGGCCAAATCACATTGTACCTGCACATGTATCAAGAATAGCAAAGAATATTGCGTGTTGTGTGTGAAAACATCACAAGATTGCATAAGTGTCTCAATGTTATGATGATTTGAGATATGAGAAAATCACTTTAACTCACACACAATCATAACTGTTTGATGGGGACTATCACCTTTGAGGTACATCCTATAACTCCCATATCTCCTAGAAAACACGCTTGCAACCATATTTTAAAGCATTTTTGATCTTTTTGCTTTTTATTTCTTTGCATATTTTCTTTTGACAAGCATATCATGCATGGGCATACAAGAGAAAGAAAAGAAATACCCAATTATGTTAAGCTTATGACATTGCACTTTTGCTATGCCGAAGCATACAGATGTCATATTATGATTGGCGAGTAACAGTGGTAAGATGGTTATTTATGCCTTTCTCTTAGGATTTTCTAGTTCAACCCGTCAAAAAGAGTGATACGATTGTTAAGAAGAAGAGATCACTTAACCTTACTCATCACAAACAAAGAGCTACAAAACTCACTTGCTTAGTTGTGCAGAAGAATGCTCATTTAAGCTACAGGTGATACAAAGTTTAGAAAACTCTGTTTCAATGGCCATTTTAAGGTTCACAAGAACCAATGTACACAAACACACACTGTTTTTGTATTTTTCTGATTTTTCCCTTTTTTATTTTTATTTTGAAAACAAAATAAAATAAAAACTAAACAACCAAACAAAAACAGACAAACAACATGAATGCATAAAAGAAAGATGCATATGCATGAGAGCACGATAGAAAGGTGCAGATGCATGAAAGCATGATTCCAAAAGCAGATAAGAAATCAAGCAAAGAGAGTCCTACTATAGATAGAAAGAATTAAAGCAAAGGACAAACAGAAAAGACAATTAAGTCTTAGGCTCCTTTCTCACCCACACAGCACGAGTCTTTGGCCGTGAAGATGAAAATGTACGAGTCCTAGTATGACTACTAAAGGACATAGAAGAATTAAAATTCTCCTGAAGTTGAGTTAAAAAGCTCAAGACTTTTAATAACTCTCCAAACAAAGGTGTAGGTCCTTGAGAGGAAACCTGTGACCGTTTGGACAATTGCTTATGAGGATACAACTTAAAGCAATTAGGACGAGTGTGTCCAGAAACACCACAATGGTGACAAACATGAGCAGTTTTAGAGTTACTCGGTTTCCTAGAGGGAGGTCTAACCTTAAAGGTTGATAGAATCCTCAGCTTAGGACAATTTGGCCTAATATGACCAACAATGTGACAATGATGACAAGTGGGGACAAAAACAGATTTATCATTCAACCTAGGAGGAGTTTTAGACATAGGTTTAGAAACTTCAGCGTTAACATCAGTTTGTTTACCTTTGTCTATCCTAGTAATATTAGCCTTCAACTCTTCATTATTCCTTTTAAATGGGGGAATATAAACATCTTTTTCCTTTGAGTTAGGCTCCACAACAAGTTTAGCACTAGTTAAGTTTTCAACTTCAGTTTTAAACTCAACTAGTTGCTCTTCCAAACTCTTAATTTTGTCCACCTGAGATGAAATTTGATTTTTAAAATTCTCATTCAAATTAGTGGCTTTATCCAATTTTGCAATTAAATCATCTTTTTCAAGCTTGACCTTTTTAAATTTAGCTTTTAATTTTGTAGAATACTCAAGAGATTTCATACAAAAATTATAAAGCTTGCAATAGGCATCATGAATATCATCATCATCATTCAACACAAGATCATGCAAATCAAAACAATTAAGAGTTTCCATAACAACAGGGGTCAATGGATCACACATCAAAGATTAAACCCTAATCAGAGTGTGCCTGCTCTGATGCTCTGATACCACTTGCCAGGCCACAAACGCGTTGACCCCTTGTGATAACTTAGATTAATTAAATTAGCTCAGTTATTAATTAATCAAATTAACATGAAATATCACGTGGTAGCACAAACAAATCACCAAACTAAGTAATGCAGCGGAAATTAAATGACACGGTGATTTGTTTACGAATGGGGAAAACCTTACGGCAAAAACCTCACCGGGTGATTTAAGGTCACCACTCTCGAAACTTCACTATTATCACAACAAGCAGTTACAAGCAAGGAATCCCAAGTACCTTACCAACCTACAGTTGAACTCTTACCCCAATACCCAATTGGACTTGTTCTTTAGTGATAGTTTCTCCTTTTCAATGCACGGCTCCCAAGTACGTGACTAACCAATTTGATGCGCGGATTCCAGTACGCGGCTTACTCCTTTGTACGAATCCTAGTACGTGACTCACTCACCAACTTGAGGAAGAAGAATGTTGGCTGCAAAATTCTTCACTTCATCAACAATGAAGATTAAGAAGCACTTGGTTACAAAACCCTAAGGCACAAAGACGCAGTGGCTTCTTTTAGAGAGAATAAGGTTTCGGTCACCTTTTGCATATGTTCTCCTTGTATTCTCTTGTGTGACGGCTTAAAAAATAAGCCTTATATATGCCTAGGGTTGTGAGAAAAGAAATCCTACACAAATACAAAAGCCTGGCCCAAAAATCAGATCTGGAAATCTGAATTCTTGTAACCTCGATAGATACCTCGATCGATCGGGCAGCTGTCGAGCCTCATTAAATCTCGATAGATACCTCGATAGATACCTCGATAGATAGCTATCTGTCCAGCAGCTATCCGCAGGTGTCCAGCAGCTATCCGCCAGGTGTCCACCAGGTGTCCAGCTTTAGTACACACTTTTTCTTCACTTGTTTCTTAGTCCAATCTTCATGACTTTAATACTAAACTTGAACAACATGTTCTTTGAAGTATTAAACACATCCTAGATCTACCCAAATACAAGTAAAGTGCGTTTTGTCAAAGGATTAGCCAACTACATAAAATAGCGACATATGTTAACAACTTGAACTACATATGTCCTAACAAAGTTGACACCAACTTGAGAGGGGCCGTACAAGATTACCGCCATTACAGGAGTTGGGGCATATTTCTTGGAGGACTTGACTGAGAAACCACTTCCTCGGCCATGGAATGACCACAATCTGAAGAAATTTTATCACTAGTTATCAATTTGCAGGGGTACCTATTGAGTGTAGTATTTTATGCGCATACTATTAATTAATACAAAAATGATGTTTATTTATACAGGTGTATTCGTTCTTATGATTCCTTTATTTTCAACTCATTTGCCCTAATTAATATATGTGTAGAAGAAAGTAAAATATCCTAAGGATAGAAACCTGTCCTTGGTTCGGTCTTCATCATCGAGTATGTGGAAATCTTAGACTAAAATATCCTAAGGACAGAAACCTGTTCTTAGTCCGATCTTCATCATCGAGCATGTGGAAGCCTTACACTAAAGTATCCTAAGGATGGAAGTCTCCCATCGCTTCAATCTCTCTCGGTCCGATCTTTATTACTAAGTGGGTGGCTACCATGAATTAAAAGAGTCATCCCTGATATAGGTTCCCCACCACCATGAGTGAGAAAGATAGGTATGATGAGCAAATTAACCACAATCTTGTGTAAACTCGTTAATTACCAACAAGCATGGATGTGTTTAAAAAGTAAGGGGAGTGAGAAAGGAGAAAAACATGCAACTTCCATCTAAACAAAACTAATTAAAACAGTTCAAAAGTTAAAGAAATTGTTTCATCGCCACAGGGTCAGTAGGTTTAGGTTGAGGTTGAGTAGCAGGTTGCCGGGGTACATTCTTGGCTGTCTGGAGTGTAAGGGGTGCTTGGGTTTGGATATTTTCTGCTTCAGTGTGAACGTCGCTTGTGACCTCTACATTGACATGGGAGTCAATCGCCCGTACTAGTTCCTTCATGCTAGGGGTATGTTCCTCATCTGCGGCGCCAGCTTGACTCTGAACGGAGGGGGGGGGTGAAGGGGCAAGATAGGGGATCTGCTTGGGATTCCACAATGGAGAATCCTCAGCCACTCTCAATGCTTTAAGGGTAGCCAATCACCCCTCCACAAACCCGTGATGCCGAGCTTGGTGAACAATAGGCTCCAAAGAATTTTCAGCCTCCGTAAAGCCTGCGTTATACCACTTATCCTCGCAGGCTTCAAGTGCTTCTTTCAAGTCAGCGATCTGGTTGGCTTGGGCAAAATTAAGGCTGTCTGCCGTCGCCAGTTTGAACTTAGTCTCACCTAGTTTGGTCACCAAGTCTGTCAGCTTACTCTCCGTCGTCAATCGGGCTTTCTCGGCATCTCTTGCTTTTCTCTCAGAAGTCTCAGTAGCTTTGCCCTTCTCCTTGGCTGTGGCCTTAGCAACGGCTTTCAACGGCTTCTCCAGATTAATGACTTCGACAGCCTCTTTTAATCTCTCATCAATGATGTAAGTCAGCTGCGTGGCCTGATGACACAACAATGATAGAACGATAAGACAAGAAAGACGCCTAAATATTGCAACACATGAAAGAAGAGAAGATAGAAGAATTACCGCAATGGTGTGCCACTACAGCCGCCTAGCTAGCGACTCGTCATCAGTTTCCGAGAGGAAGTGAGCATCCTCGGACAGAAGGAGACCCTGTGCTAGGCTCTGGGCAACCCGCCCTCTTTTGCCTTGTGCCCACATTTGTACACTGGCGGTCGTCAACAAAGGCTTGTCACCCAATCTAAAGACGGGCTGCCAACTTGCCTCGAGTTGGGAAGAAGATGCCACATTTGTCCTGACCTAGACCACCGGTTGAGAAACACCAATCAGATCCTAGATCTTGGGCCCACCTTTTGCACGGGACAGAGTCTTCGATGAAGCGTCACCCGAGACAAATGCGGTTTTCTCAATGGTGCACTTCCTTTTCTTGCCTTTATAAGCAGGAGGAGTCTGACCCTTTCCTTAAGGGAGTTGAGGTTGAGCCGTGGGGTTAGTGCCGGTCAAAAACCGAGCGAGAGTCATTGTTCTTTGCTTCACCATTTTCTCTTCTTAGTCGGCTTTGGCGCTTGAAGTACCGATCGGCTCGGCTGCTTCTCTCTTGGCATCCGTGCCTCCAACTCCAGAGGCAACGTCTATTGGCGAATGGGATAGATGTAGGGGAATATTTGAGAGGCCAATTGGTATGAAGGTCAAAAAGGCTAACCAAAAGAACAAAGCCACTGGAAAAGATGTAGGGGAATATTTGACCAAGAAATTGAAATTTATTGAGGAATGATAAGAACATGACAAAGAGAGTCTTCGTATCAAAGTAGAGAAGTTACGCTTGGGAGAGTTGAGGGATATGGAGATAACTCGATTGGAAGAGGAAAAAATGTTTATTAAGAGGGAAAAACTTAGGATTGAGAAGGAAAGAGGTGAAGAAAAACTTAAAATTGAGAAGAAATAGGCATGATTGAGAGGAAAAAATTTGAGATGCAATATATGTTAGAGGAGGAGAGAATCATGATGAAAGATACAAGTGTCTTGACCGAAGCACAAAAAGCTTTTTATGAACAACTCCAAGAGGAAATCATGGCAAGACGAAGTTCACATAATTAATGGGTTTGATTGCATTTTGGATGTAGCTTAGGCCTTTATGTATTTTGTAGTGGTTTATGTAGGCTTTTATGTATTTTGGTAGTAACTTATGAAAGGCTTTCATGTATTTTAGTAGTGGCTTATGTCACTTGACTTTAATCTTAAACCAGATGTATGTATAAACCTTTAAATTTATTGTTCATCTTGTTTGGTTGATGTGGAGGTATGGAAAAGGGAGGGATTAATTTCCTCTTGTTCTGCTTTAATCTTTTTGTTTACTTTAGCATAAAAGAACTTTAGTATTCTTGTCACCCTTTTTCAACCAATCTTGATACTTGGTCTACATTATCTCAAATTTGAATGTCATGTGGAAAACTTTCTTATTCGACATATCTGTTCGAGTCAGGATGAGCAATGGGCAATGATTTGAGCTTGTGTTGTAGCACGTCCAAGTTTTTTTTTTTTTTTTTTAAGTCCCTTGGGAACAACCATGGGGTTGAGTCTAATGAGTAGCTATTCCCTATGGGCTTAATAAGTTTCAAGTTTTAACAATAACAGGAAGTGGTTTATGGGTATAATGATTATGTATAAACCTTTAAATTTATTGTTCATCTTGTTTGTGTTGTGACTTGGCGTGTGTGCTTGTGGATATAATAATTGGTTATGGCACTAAAAGCATGAATTTTTTATGTTTCTTGCATCTATAGTAATAATTGCTTTCTAATTGTTTTGAAGTTTGCATCCATGAATCGCTCTTTGTTTTGTAAGTTGCTTCTTGATGACTTAGACGAGGATAAGATAATCGAAGAACTTGTTATGGAAATATCACAACCTAAACATCATCGCTATATTTGACGTAATCATTTGGCAGGCCATGAGAGACTTTTTTTTTACTATTTTGCTCCCACACCAATATATCCACCCACTTTATTTCATAGGAGATTTTGGATGAAGCATTCTCTTTTTTTTCATATTCAATCTAAGGTAGAAGTTCATGACTCTTACTTTGTCCAAAAAAAAATATAGTGCCAACAAACTTGGTTTATCTTCGTTACAAAAGATAATTGCTACACTTAGAATGCTTGTGTATGGAGTATCAGGTGATTTGATAGATGGATATGTGCGGATTGGAGAAACTACTGCATTAGAAAGTTTGAAAAATTTGTTACTGCAGTAATTGATGTTTTCTTCAAGCAATACTTGAGAAAGCTAAATAATGAAGACATTGCTAGACTGTTAGCTCATGGTGAGCGCCGAGGTTTTCCAGGTATGTTAGGTTCAATTGATTGCATGCATTGGAAGTGGAAAAATTGTCCAGCTGTATGGAAATGTCAATATTGTGGTCATATTCGTGAGCCTACTATTATTTTGGAGGCAGTAGCATATATGATCTTTGGATATGGTATGCATTTTTTGGGTTACCTAGATCAAATAACAATATTAATGTGTTAGAGCGGTCAAATAATGACATTAATGTGTTAAAGCGGTGTTGTATAGTTATTGATCTTGCTGAAGGACGCATTCCTGCAATACATTACTCAATCAATGGTCATGACTACAAAATGTGATATTACCTTACTGATGGTATATATCCAAAGTGGGCAGCATTTGTGAAAACAATCCCAGCTCCACAAGGACAAAGGTGAAAATTATTCGCAGCAGCCCAAGAGGCGTATAGGAAGGACGTTGAGCGTGCATTTGGAGTGCTTTAAGCATGTTTTGCAATTGTTCATGGACCTGCACGATTTTTCCATCTTGAAACACTCCAAAAGATCATGAAAGTGTGCATAATTCTTCATAACATGATTGTTGAAGATGAGCGGGATGATAATGAAGTGGAAGACTTGGATTATGAACAAATTGATGGAGTGGATAATCCTCCTATGCAAGTGTCATGTGAACAAAGTGATGGATTTATGTCATATATTGAGAGTTATGGATAGGGTTGTCCAGCACCTGCTCAGCTCGAAGAATTCGGTCGGCTCGAATATCTTCGACCCGATAATCGCCCAATCTAAGCGGTGGTTCAGTCCGTTGCGGATCGCCGGTGTGAAGACTCGACACGATTGGTTCGAGTTTCAATTTGACTCCCTGAGAAACTGAAGAACTCGACCCACCCAATGTGAACATTCATCGACAAATATAATGAGATCTCGGTTCAAGTCTCGTGTTTCGGCAAAAAATTAGTAAGTCTAATCTCAAAACTCCGCCGAATCTCGACAAATATAGCGAGATCTTAGCCAGATCTCAAAGGATATGGAGGAATATTGGCCAGATTTCGACCCTTTGTAGCGAACTCGAAATCGCCTAATATGCACTCGAAATCGACAAGACCCGATCCGGCCAATCTGAAGCTCCACACGGGTTGGTTGCAGGTACTAATTTCTCCCACCTGAGTCTGTAAGGTCTAGTCCGGGTTGGGCATAAACCCGACCTGGGCCTACCTGTGGACACCCCTAATTATGGACGCATTAGAGACCGAGAAATTCATTCTCAACTCCAGTTGGACCTCATTGAACATTTATGGCAATTGCAAGGCGAGCTGTAGGAACTTCATTTTTTACATGTTGAGAAGCATGAGTCATAGGAGCTTGTGCAAGTGTGTGAGTTTTATTGTAATTTGGTTTGAGTTATGTATGTGAGTAATCTATGGACTACATTGTTCCAACTATAATATGTGTTCTATTTTATATATTTTTCTTATAAAGTTCCTCCATTTCATAGTTCACATTGTCCCAAGATTGCTTCCGGACAATTGAGACGATTGTTTTAGTCAAAGACAAATTTTTATATATATAATTTGGTTTAAAAAAAAAAAAATTGTTATACTAGACGATAATAGGCTATCATGACGATTGAGAAATATTTTTAGTCAAAAGATAAATTTGTAAATATATATATATATATATATATATATATATAATTTAGGGTTAAAACAAAATATTATTGTTACACTAGATAATTATTTGCTATCATGATGATCGCGAAATTGTTTTAGTAAAAAAAAGAAAGTAAAAGTATAATTTGGGGTTTAAAAAAATCACTTGTTAACACTAGACGATTATTTGCTATCATGTAGCTGTGGCAGTGGTAGTGGCAGTGGTAGCGGCGGCGGCGGCGGTAGTGACGAAGGAAGAGTCGGTGGCGGTGGTAGTGGCAGTAGTAGTGGTGGTAGTGGCAGTGGCAGTAGTAGCGGTGGCAGTGGCGGTAGCAGTGACGGTGGCAATGGAAGAGTCGGGGGTGGCGGCGGTAGCGATAGTGGCAGTGGTGGCGGCGGTAGCAGTAGCAGATAGTTGTGATTGTTGGTTATTGTAGTGGATATATTATTTTATTGTAGTGGATATATTATTTTATTGTGATATTTATATTATTTGATTGTGTTGAAAGCTAAAAATACCTAAAATAGATTCACTATTGTTGGATATTTTGTAAAGTGAGTGGGTAAAATAGATAAAGTAACTTTTTGTGGTGCTAAATAGCTAAATTTTTAGCTCCACTGCTGTGGATGCTCTTAGTAAAACCCCAGCCTTCGACACCTTGGAGAGACAGTATTCTCTGACCGAGGTTGGGGAAACTTTGGTCATGGACAACAAGGGATTATCCTATGCTCCGTACGTGCTGTAGCACCATTAGGACGAGCTAATGAGAGCATGGCCATTGGTCCACGAGGCTGTGGTGGGCCCCACTTTGGAGCCATTTGTGAAAGCCAACTGTGAGCTTGGGTCCTCGTACTATGGGGAAAAGCTAGAGATGAACGGTTTGATGGTGAAGGCTATGTCCCATGCATCTGTGCCGTTCATGAAGGCGTTTTTGGAAGTCTATGATGGGTTTGGTGGAGTGAGAACACTGGTTGATGTGGGTGGGAGTGCAGGGGTTTGCTTAAGGATGATATTGAAGAAGCATCCTTATGTTAAGGAAGGGATCAAATTTGATTTGCCCGAGGTCGTTGCCAAAGCACCCATTATTCCCAATAAGATTTTACTCTTTCTTCACTCGTTTTATTGATTTTTTTTTGGGATAACTCCACATTGAAATCTTAAAATCTTATCCTTTTTTTTTTTTTTTGAAAATGAAAAGATTGGACTTTATTATGTTAGCAATAGTTTTAGGTTTTTTTATTTTTTATATTTATTTTTTTAGAGTTTAAACTTATGACATTTACTTTTGATGATTGTGATTCTTATTATCAGACTAGGATACTAATTGTTTTTTGATGTTGGTGGGAATTGAATCTCAAATCTCTTATCATGTTAGCAATAGCTTAAATATAAGTAATTTCCTAATTATCGAGTTGGTTGACTTTAGTGGGGGACACAACTTACATTCACGGGTCCCATTGATTTTTCTCATTGCTCAAACAATTCACTAATTGTAAAAAATTTTATGGAAAAAAATTGTGTTTTAAATAGATATTAAAGTTATGATAATGAAATATTTATAATGAAAAAGTTTAGCTCAGTTTAAAATTGTCTTTTTCCTTCTCATTATGTGGTGATTTGAAAGAGACCAACAATACCTAGTTTTAGGTCACTTGACATTTTTAGTAAGTGATGCGATTTGTTTAAATATTAGTTTTATAAATAACTGCATATTGAGTTGAAAGAGATAGCTTAAAACTAGTTTGGAGCTAAATTTTTTCCAAATTTAATCGATTTATTTCTAAATGAATTGGTTGGATTTTAGGGTATTTATTGTGGAGATTGTTTAAGAATTTTAAGAGGATATTAATTTAGAATTTGAAATCTATTGAGTCTGTTAGTGATGGTTTTTTTAATCATTAATTAAAATATAAATGTCCTTTTCAAGTCTCTTGTTTGGTCATTATTTTAATAGAAACTCACTTAATTATATATAAATTAATAATTCAAATCAAGTGGTGGTGATGCTGACTACATATAATATTATTCAATGTTTAAAGTGATATGATTTAAGTCATTATATTTTATTATTAAATTTTATCACATTCAATGAAGTGTCACCAAACATTGAATCCGTTTTATAGGCTAATTCGAACAGTCGTATTTAGTAAAAGTTCTTTGTATTTTTTATCAAATAAATTATTATTAATTTTTATCGCATAGTCTGAATGAAAGAAGTGTCGGCAATGACCAAACATTGAATTTGTTTTATAGGCTAATTTGAACATTCCTCGTCAATAAAAGTTCTTTGTATTTCTTCTCAAATAAATAAAAAAATTCAACTCCTCGATAAGTGGTGCAGTTGCTCTTTGTCATTTTTTACTTTCTTTCTTTTATACATTAACAATAAAAAATACATACAATAGGTAAATATATTTGACCAGGGAACATGAGTCATACGATTGACAACATGGTTTTGAAGTCAATCCGTTTCTATTTTTTTTATTTTTTTATTTAGAAAGTCGCACATTTCAAATATTGGTAATGAATTGTGAGAACTACTGCTGAACTGGCTGTGGTTCGGCCGTTTAAATGGAATGACTGTTGTCTTGTAAAAATGTTGAAAATATTGTTGGCAATTAATTGAACCTGAAACCTCTTACTCCGGAGATTTTTTCATGCATTGTGACCATTGAGACAGCTACTTTGGTTGCATCATATACTAATGTATCTCTAAATTTACTAATAACAATAAATTTGTGCTCTTTGCTACCTTGGTCCAACCTCACAATTTTGAACCTCTACCTTTCTGGTTCTTTGAAGATACAATTTTGTTTTAAACCTCTAGTTAACAAGTGTTGATAATTGTTGAATTTAATCAAAGAGTAATGCGGCCTGTTTAAGAAATCTAGAATTCACCGTAAATTTGAGAAATTATTCTAAAATTTAGAAGAGCTCTCTATTCTTTAGGGTTATTAAAAATAAAAAATTACAAAAATATCTTTAAAATTCCTAGGCTAGAAAATCAACTTACCCGAGTAAAATATGCTAAACAAAAGAATAATTAAACATAAGAAAAAAAATGATTGACTTAAGTGTTCATTTGCCTTGAGTTTTAGTTGGAAACAATTATTTAACTTTTTACTATAAACTCTTTACCAAAAATACCGTAAATAAAAAGTAAAAGTGTAAAAGATTGTTCTATTTGACCTTTGCAAATAATAAAACAAATAAGTAAAAGTTAAATAAAATAAGTAGGTGACTCATATAAGGCTCATAAATAGTAGAAAAAATAAGTAATATGTTGCTTATAATCCAATTTCAAACATGCACTTAATATTTAGCTTTTAAAAAAAATTATAGAACACTAGTTCTAAATCGCTTGATGATCAGTGACTTGTCCTCTGATATGTTGAATCAACAACTCCACGTTTAAGTAAGAAGATCCCCCTTCTTCAACTGCTTTCTTAGTGATTCCTCTAAGCTTTTTAGCTCTCTCTCTTCTTTCCTCTCTTTCCTCTTCCATCAATTGCTCTATTGCTTTCTTCACATCCTCTCTCTTCACAAACACCTTATCCTTCTCTTCCTCGGTGTCCGTAGACACGTTAATTCCCACCCTCACACCAATCCTCAACACTTGGACAAGTAACTTCTCATTGTAGAACTGCTCAGCAATCATAGGCCATGTTATCATAGGGACACCGGCACTAACTGCTTCTAGTGTAGAATTCCAACCACAATGTGTTAAGAACCCTCCAATTGCTGAATGGGATAGTATTTGAACTTGTGGTGCCCATCCTCGAATTATAAGACCCCTCCCTTTAGTTCTCTCTTCAAAATTTTCTTCAACTAACCAGTTTTCAAATTCTATTGAATAATCTCCTTTTTTAATAACCCAAATGAATGGACAGTTTGATGCTTCTAAGCCCAAAGCAAGCTCCACTAATTGTGAAGCTATCATTTGACAAAGACTACCAAAGCAAACATAAATGACCGAGCCAGGCTTCATTGAATCTAGCCAACTCATGCAATTGTACTCATCAATAGAGTTATCGTTCCCATTTTCAAGCTCATCAGATATCTTGTTACATAAAGATAGAGGCCCTATGCACCAAACATTCTTGACCACTTTCTTGTGTTCTTCCACATATCTTGGCTCTAACTCTTCAAAAGAGTTAATCACCATCCCTTGTGCCAGTAGCCCATCCATTTTAAATTTGTCCAACAAATTTTTGAATTCACTCGAACTTTTTCTCATTCCTTTAGGTAGCTGGGCGATAGTGAATTCAATTCTATCTGGCATGTTGGGCACCAAAAATGGCTCTGAGTCAGATGTGACTCCCTCTAGCACATTGGAGCTAGTTATATTGTGAGAACACAATAGACTGAAGCAAGATGTTGTTTGAAAGATAAGCCTCGGAATCTTGAACTTGAGGGCAGTATCTGTTGTCCAAGGAAGACATAAGTCAGAAATAATGCAGTTAGGCAAAGATTCTAACTCTTCTAGCCACTCTTCTAGTGGTTTTTGAAGCATGTTACTTGCTGCAAAAAATTGTGGTATTAAGTTGAAAGAAGGGAGGGTATCAAAGCTTTCGCATCCTTCAGGTAATCCTACTTCTTGGCCAGGAAAACGCAGTGAAAGGAAGTCAATGTTGAGGCTTGAAGCTTTTGCATTTTCAAGGAATGTGTTGAACCGAGCTGCATTGAAGGGTGTAAGGATAACGGTAACTTTTACTCCATGGTGTGCAAGTACTTTGGCCATTTCTGTGAAAGGGATGAGATGGCTATGGGCCATTAGAGGGACAAGAATGAAGTGAAGCTCGTGAATTTGTGATTGTGAAACCATGGCTGAATTGTTTGTGGGAATTAGAGAAGACTTGGCTGTATAGGAATATGAGAGTAGTGTCCCAGTTTCAAAATGCTCTAGGAGTTTGTATTTAACTATCGACGAGTTGATTCTGATGGATCAAAAACTCGTAATGATGCTGATCAGTTATATAGTGCTGTTTGGAAGGTGCAGATGATTATTTGCTTAGCTTTTATTCCGGAAACACAGACGCAGCAATAGACCTGGGAAAATGATTGGTGATGATTATAATTTATTAGTGACAAAATTGGTTTTAATTGTGATTTATTTTTTTCCTTTTTTTTGGTGGGTGACAGAGCTGAATCACTATTTTTTTAACCGGGCACAAGGGCACGCCATCTAAATAGTAGCAAAGTTAGGAAAATGTTTCCTCGTGGGAGGGTAAATATAACAAATTTCTTAAAAAACTCATGAATTAATAATGGACAGACGTATCGATGTTCAACAAACCGCTCAAACTGCACGAGATTGCACCTAAACTCATTAAAATCGACCGCAAAATAGAGTGACTGTACTGTACCGCAAATGACAATAAAAAGACCGAATTGTATGCTGTGGTGTGGTGTGCAGTTTTATGTTAAGAAAACAACATAAAACTAAACCATTTATATATATATATATATACACACACATATATTTAGTATATGCATTAGTTTAAAAAGTAATAATATATGCATTATTTCATTTTTATATGAATCATCCTAGTCTTGCAAGATGTATCATACTAACTTTGCCGAGCATACTATTTTGATCTCATTCTCACTAAATATGCTAATATTGTCATTTGATTCCTACTTTTATATTGCCATGTTATTTATGTAGACAGCTCTAGTATTTATGGACATCGCATAAATTATTACAGCTGGATATCTCTCATCACCATAGACTCTATTTTTGTTGCAATTGAATGCTCATTGTCCAACTTCTGAATGTCACACTGGATACCTTAGGCACCATCACACCACCGAACAATGAATTAACATTTTACACTTGTCAGAGGCTGTACAAATAATTCCAATGTTGTTACTTGTTAGATCTAAACAATTTATGAACACACATTTTTTAGCCACAACTTTATTGCAACTCTAATGTGTTAGATAACAAGCTGGGAAAAAAAAAATAGTGGGTTCACATAAAAGTTGCAACAAGTCATTTATAATCTCACATAAAAATAGGACAATTATGAAAATGCGAAAATACACTTTTAATTCCTACATTTTAGGCTTATTCTCGATTTGGTCCCTAAATTGATTTAGCTCCTAGGTTAGTCCCTGATTTGTAAAAATCGTTTTTAAAATAGTCCCTGCTATTAACCTAGTGACAGAAAAGCTGAGGTGGCAAACGGAAGTCCTAGGTGTCAAACCCATTTATTAAAATAATAATTAAAAAGCCAAAGTGTCCCACTTACACCCACGTGACCATGCCACCTAATCTCTTGTGGACTTAGCCCTCGCGTGTCCCTTCCCATCAACTACCTTTAGCCACCCTTTAGACAGACACACACGAAGAACCCTAAATCACCCACAAACAAAAACTCTTCCTCACCCACTCATCAAAACCACATTGAAGAGATGGAATCAAGCTCATCATCCTCGACAAGCCTAAAGAGGAGAGCATCACACATGTGTTATTGCCCCAGCCCTGGTAAACTAGTTCTAGTGGTGTCCTGGACAGAGAACAATCTAGGAAGAAGGTTCTATGGGTGTTCCAATTACTGGGTAAGGTTTGAGTTATTTCAAAAAAAAATTTCTTTAGTTCGTTTTTTTAGTGGGTTGATTGATTTGGTTTGAATTTCAAGTTGGACGAAAGTGCAAATATTTTCAATGGGTTGATGACGAGATTTGTCCATGTGGTAAGGTCCTTATCCCAAAACAGAGGCAGACTATTCTCAGACTTGAGGCTGAAGTTTCAACTTGCAAAAAGAGGGAAAAGTGTTTAACAGTGTCCCTGATTTTGGCATTGCTGATGTGTGTGATTTGCCTTTGTGTGATTTTAGTTTTGGTGGTTTAGATGGGTGGGTTAGATGGTGTATGAAGAATTAAGGTAGATAAATGAAGTGCCTTTTATGAAGCATTTTGTGGAGCATTTTGTGAAAAACTATATCCCAATTACCTTTGTAATTTCAGTTTGAATGAAATGAAATTATCATGGATTGAACATAAAGTGTATATGTTGTTTCAGATAAATTGTTCATTGTTATCTGGTTTTGTAATGAATGAATGAATGAACTTAAGTTTGTTATTGTGTGTAACTCACTGAACTGAAGTTACCAATTCAGTTTTTTTGTGCAAACTGCCCACTGGAAAATACTTGACACTTATCTTGCATGAGCTGCACCTGTAAGGTGCCCTGGTCTTACTCAAAGCCAACTAAATGCAGTTATGATGCTATAAAGGGTCATATGGTCAAGAGTCTTTGGACACAAATGGTAACCAGTAAATAACTAAATACTTGATAAATGCTGGAGCAGATTGCCATTAGCCATATAATGAACTTAAGTTGGTCACCATGTGTAACTCACTGAACTGAAGTTACCAATTCAGTCATTGTGTGCAAACAGACTACACTATATACATGACAGACATGAATCTGTCCAAAATACACAAATCACAATACACAAAACCCAAGCAATCCCAACCATATTACACAAATCACAATACACAAACCATATAGGCAATCACTGCCATATTACACAAATCACAATACACAAACTATTGACAAAACCCAAGCAATCCCTGCCATATTACACAAATCACAATACATAAACCACATAGGCAATCCTTGCCATATCACACAAATCACAATACATAAACCACATAGACAATCCCTGCCATAATACACAAATCACAATATTACTTGCCAAAAAAAACCTTAGCTGCCACAATATTACAATATTATAGGCAATCATGTTACACCTTCGCTGCCAAACACAAATCACAATACACAAAAACCTTAGCTGTCACAATATAACAATATTATAGGCAATCAAGTTACACCTTCATTTGCAACTTCTTTTTCATAATTTAGCCATTGTTCAGGCAACAAAAACAAAAAGGTGATTGCACCTCAAACTGCAATGCTTAGCTGCCATAGTTCAACACTACCAAAATGTACATAATTCAGCCATAATTACAACCAACAAAAAGGACTTTTGCTACTATTGACAAACTTTCATACTAACTACCACAAAAAAGTTCAAAGAAACAAAAAACAAAGAAACGAAATTTTCTTAGTCTCCTCTAGATTATCCCATTGGCCCATGCATAGATGACTAGCTATCAGCAAACCTCAATGCTTTTTTGTACCTAAATGCATTTCTTGATGCATTCAAAGTCTCACTCGTGGCACTTCCCTTCTTTATCTTCTTTGGATTTCTATGTGTGTTCCTGCTTGGATTGGATGCTGCACTATTGGGAGGTGCACTACTTCCAGCTTGTTTGGTGGTTGCTGCACTGCTTTTAGCTTGTTTGGTAGGTGGTACCCTTGGTGGATTTGGCTCATTGATGACCACTCCTCTACTTGCTCCACCAACTCTACCAGCATGAGCCCTATTAGTTGTCTATAAACAACATATACACTCAAGTTAATATTAAAAAATTGAAACAAGTACAAACAAAAAAAATTCATGCACAAACAAGTATTATACCTGTTTTAGCCTAGAACTCCTTCTGTTTGGACCTCCACCAGCAGTTGTAGGCAGTGAAGAATTCCCTTCAACCTCACATTTACAACTTCTTTTATTGTGGCCTATCTTCCCACATGACTTGCACATCTTAGCAATACCCAACCCCTTGCTATGACCCCTTCTTAGTTCATTGGGTTCACTTGCTCTCTTCTTCTTGGGCCTATCAAGTGGTCTTCTCTTTATTGGAGGCTTCACAGGTGGGAGTCCAGTTGGGGTCCACATATTCTGACCATTAATGGGATCAATGAAGGGCTCATAGCATGCCTTGTATGTGCTGACTTTGTAGCAGCCATTGATGTATTTCTCAGCTGCCTCCCTGTTAAAGAATATGCATGGCAGCATTGAATACTAGTGATGTCTCATTTCCTACAAGTACATATCCTCTTACCTAGGTCCACAATGTAACTTTGTAGCCTATTCTTAACCTCAAATTTTGTGAGAAGACCAACAAGCCAACCATTTACTGCTACTCATCTTCTCCCTATGCAATCTTTTACATACTTTAGGGCACAACTCAGACTCTACCTTCAAAATACTCTATCTATTTTGTTGGGGCCTATTCATTAAATACAACCTAATGTCTTCAAGTTGCATACATAAACAGCCCATATATTAGTGCATGCTAAAAAAATATATAACTTAGACCTACATACATAAAGTATAAAAAATTTGCATACCATTCTAATAATGGGCTTCCCTCTGAATTTTATGATCCTACTGTTGAAACTTTCACACATATTGTTGAGAACAGTATCACTTAGCCCATCACTCCTGAACATGTGTCTAGCCCATATTGTTGTGGTGTGTCCTTTCAGCCAAAAGTATGCACCCTCATCAATATCTTTCATCTCATTCATTACCCTCTCAAATTCTTGTGCATAAGTTGCTTTTACTATTCTCCAAAACAATTCTCTAATTAGGAGATCAGGATGTTGCTTCCTCAAGTTGTTGTACAAATGTCTACAACTGATTCTATGTTCATAATAAGGCTAGTTCTCTACAAATGACTGCACTAATCCCTGCTAAATGTAGACAGCAAGAAGTAAGTATATATACATCACATACAATTGTTGTTCATATTTCTCATGTTATAAACAAACATAAAATATGGAAATACCTTTTGTTGGTTTGATATGAATGTCCACCTCTTGCTGTCACTAATGTCAACTATCAACAGGTTTATAAACCAAGTCCATGAGTCCTTGGTTTCAGCTTCCACTACTACCACAACCAAAGGGAAATATTCTTTATTGGGGTCCCTTGCAATTGCAACAATCAGCTCCTTCCCCCCCCCTCCTCCACCATGGTTTTAAGATGGCAAGCATCCAATCCAATTATTGGCTTGCAGCCTGCCAAGAATCCCTTCTTACACCCAGCCCAGCAAATGTACAATCTCTCAAAGTAGGGCACTCCTATATGTAAATCTATTTCAACTGCCAAGTCTCCCTCATTATAAATGTGAGTCTTCATCAGAACTGTACTACTAGGACTGGATCTCCTCAGTTCTGCAAAATAATCCCAGAGCTGATTGTACTACTCTGTGTAAGACTTATCAACAAACTCTTGAGCCCTTTTCCCAGCCTTACTGGCCTTCCTAGCACTGATATCCACCACATACTTCTCATGCACTGCTTCTTAAATATCCTCAGCTTTATATCAGGTTGTCTCCTCACCTTTTTCATCAACTTCCTTGCAAGGAACTTGGCAGCGTACCTTGGATTTTTATAACTCCTAGTACATGTGTGCTCCAAGTTCAAGGTCTTAAGTTGATAACTCATCTCCCTTGGCAGCTTTGCTAGGTAAGCTGTAAACTTGTAGGAAGGTTGACACTTGTCCCTAATCCTTAATTTATCATTTTTCACACACTTCACCCCTCATCCACCATTCACTGCGTACTCAGTGATAGCATCCTTGAACTGTTTAAGGGAAATAAACAACATATTCTTCTCAAACCTCATGTGTTCAGGATTAGAAACTAGTTTAAACACTAGAAACTTCTTCCTCCTAGTGACATTATCCACATGTCCATGAGCAGCATCAGCATCACCCTCACTATCACTATCATCAACCCTTTCATCATCACTAAATGATGACTCAGTGTGACTTAACAGCTTCTCACTGGTGTAATTTGAGTTCAATACACCAACCCCCATCTGATCTGGCAATGTTACCACAACATAATTGTCCCAGCTATCACTATTATCTTCACCCACATACCTTTGGTTGGGGTTCATTTCTCTAGTCCTTTCTATTTTAGTATCACTAGAACTTTCATTACTATCAGTAGTGACAACCCCATCCCTTTATGGTTCCTCAATAACTGGTTCTCTACCAGGTCTCCTACATCCAAGTATTTTAACATTAGAATCATCCCTATCCCTATCATCCCTATCATCCTCATCACCTTTATAGAAGTATTGATGACCATCAAAATCATCATCACCATCATAGAAGTCATCTCCATCCTCATAAGCAGGTTCCCCATCACTAGAATTGTACCCTTCAGACTCAGGATCAGGGTCAGGCTCAGGCTCAAGCTCTACAACAAGGTCTGATGTCACACCATTACCATTATTAATCAGGATAGGATCATGTATTGGATGCTGTACATATACATGAATATGTCCATGACCCCCCCCCCCTAAACCAATCATGAACATTGCATCCTTGTCATCCTTGATCAAGTGGAACATCCTACCCTCTTAATCATCCCCAGGTCTTATGTACCATAACCTACTCACACATCTGTACCCAAAATCTTTACAGATGGACTCAATTTCCACCTTAGACCACTTATCAGGATCACAACCATCTACTACCCCCACTTCACCCCCCATATACTCCTGATAATTTTCACTAAAATTTCCACCATGATGCACATACAGAGTGAAAGGTTCGTCCATCCTACATGCATGAAAAATTATTTATAGAATATTTTATTTCAATAAAGACAAAACTAAACCAAACAGTCAAACATGCATTGACTCTATATATTCTAAACATAAAACAATGCCAAAACATATATCATTTACTGATAATAGGGAACACATATGGTCCACCATGATCCTTAAAGGCCAAACAGAAAAATACACCAACTAAATAGACAACACTATACAAATAAAAGCATAATAAAGCACTTAAACTGTTGTCCATAATTGATGAGAGAGACAGAAAGCGTTAAAAGTAAGAGAGAGAGACAGAGATAGATATACACACATTCACACCTTTTCGAAGAGAGTCAGATTTACACACATAAATAGATACACACATAGAGAGAAATAGATATGCATCTCTCAGCTTATCAGCTGTGGTAAAAGTCTCTGTCATTCTAACTCATTATGATTTCTCAGATTATCAGTTTTCAAGTTTCAGGGAAATGGTTTTCTCAGGGGAATGTTACGGTTTTCAAGTTGGATGTTGGGGACAAACATGAGGACGAACATGAGTTGATTTGGGAATGTTAGGGTTTAGTTTCCAGGTGAAATTTGGGGATTTTCAGTGAAGACTGAAGGTAGTTTATGAGTTAAGTCACGAGAGGGTCACGTGTGGAATAAGTGGGTGGGAAAATGACATGGCAGGGACATGTGAGGGTCACATGAGGGCTAAGTCCGCAGGAGATGAGGTGGCATGGTCACGTGAAGGGTCATATGGGTGTAGGTCGGACACGCTGGCTTTTTAATTATTATTTTAACAAATGGGTTTGACACTTAGGACCTCCGTTTGCCACCTTAGCTTTTTCTGTCACTGGGTTGACGGTAGAGACTATTTTAAAAATGCTTTTTAAAAATCAAGGACTAACCTAGGAACTAAATAAATTTAGGGACCAAATCGAGAATAGGCTCAAAATGTAGGGATTAAAAGTGCATTTTCGCCTTATGAAAAATATGTAATAAATAGTATAATTCTAAAATTAATAAGGTAGGTCACATCTCAACCACTCTTAAACATTGTTGGATGTTTTATACTTTTATGATTTAACTTCTATAGAGGAAAAAGTTCTTCTCTATATTTCCAATTTTCTTTTCTAAATTATTATTTTTATTTTATTTCAAGTACTGCTGATATCACTTTATTTTTTAAAGGAAAAAGTATAACTATAAAGGCAATACGTGAATCATTGGAATGAGTTGTCAACTACTCTCATAAACCATTTTAACCGCAGACATATTAAAAACATAATTCTTGTGCAAACTTCGACAATTACCCATGAAGTAGTTTTGGAATTCATCAGTGCCACACCACCACTACTGCCACCACCTCCATTATTATTAGTATTATTATAATACACATATTGTTAAAACTCATGGAAATACATACACATTGTGCACACACACAACACATACACATCATATTTGAATACTTCATACCAATCTAGAAAATAAAAGGACAAAAACTTTATTATAGTTTATTAATTAGGTGCAGTATAATAGGTTATCTAATTAAACTCAAAACACATGTTGTCATAAACTAATACAACACAAAAAATATTATATTTCCCAAAAATATCAAATTCAATATAGTTATTTGTTTGAATTTCATTAGAAAATCTAATGCACTGCACATAATTGTATCTAAATTTTTTTTTCCCAAAATGTCACTCGTGTGATTATAATGGTATATTTTAATATTAGAAAACACATAAAAAGATAGCACATTCATTATATTGTGCTTGTTTATTATGAATTTTGTACATAAATAAGTGTTTTTGTAATTTTTTCATAGTCAAAGTTTCACTTATAATTATTAAATTATTTATAGTAATTTTTTTTTTCTGAATAATTATTTATAGTAATTAAAAAAAATTGTACAACTCATATAAGTTTTTGTTAAAACTCATAAAATAATGAAACTAAAACAATTATCTACTTGTGCATTAAAAACTTTAGAGTTTACTTTAGAGTTTATCATGAAAAACAATATTACTCAATGAAGTTTATTATATAATTAATTTCAAAATTTATTACTTATATACTAATTTTAATGAAAAAGAATAAATTATTGCATAATTTTTTAATTTTTTTTCCATTCAATTAAAAATTTTAATTCATATATATTTTTTTTTTCTTGTTTTTCTTTAATAGCTTTTGAACCTTAAAAGTACCAATAATTAAAATAGGTAAAATTTTCTTTATATCTAGGTGTGTAAACCTTGTAGAGCCACTAAACAATTAAGGAAAATGAATATTCGACTAACCAATTTATTGAAAGTCTATTTTTGTTTTTGATATAAGATAGAAATTCAACTCTAACCTAATCTAAGTGTTGATTAGACTATAAATAATACTAAAAAATTGCTAGACTATTGACTAGCCACTAAGCAATTAAGGAAAAGAGGTTTAACTAATAGGACTCTATTTATAGTGTTGACTAGACTATAAATAGATCCACTGAAAGCCTATTTTAAAGTATGTTGACTATTTTCTCCAAAATTTGAAGAGAAAAAAGGTTTAACTATTATGTTGGAGATGCTACTAATATCATGAGGTGATATCCTAAATCCATGTAATATAGATAATTTTGGCAATCTTAGAGAATTACAGGGAAAATTTAGAGAAAGTTCAATTAGATTCTGTAATTGAAGTCTAATTTTGTACCATGTTTAATTTTTAGAGAGAATTTTATTTATTAATTTTAGAGTCAAATGTGGAATTACATAATAAATATCCATCCAAGTGAGTTATTGTGTATAAAAATCAAAGAGTCTAGAATTAATGAACATAAAACAAAGGACAATACTTAATAATATTTGTAGGGCCAATGAGTCTCAGATACGTATTGGGCCGGCCCAAATGCTCTCGCGGGATTGAAAGCCCAATCTAACAGCATGGATGGTCCGAGGACATGAGAAGTCTTGCCTGTGAAGTAACGTGACATAAGAAAGGTGCCATGCATGAGCGGAACATCCCGACGCATGATGTTCGAGGATGGCAACGTCTTCGGCCATATGCTGCTAAGGACGAGAAGAGTGATCTGGCAGTTCAAGGGCATTAACACTGAAGACCTTGGACATAAAGGCTGAGAAAACAAGGATAGGAGATAAAGAGGAGTGACAGAAAAATATCAAGGATAAAGCTGCTACCACCGCATTGAAGGCTCTACACCTACCTCTTTGGCCGCATTAATGAGGAAATGACGCCTGAATGTTGGATTTCAGTCTTAGACCTACTACCAAAGACTTTGGTAGAGTGGGGTGATGGGACAAGTATCTGAAAGAAGCATATGACCTGCACGTGGAGAAGGAGGATGGGGACCTATAAAAGTCGAAGGAAGAAGAAAGGAAGGGGGCGAAAAAGAAAACACACACACACCAGAGAGAAATTGTAAGGAAAACACAAAAGATTGTCCTCGGCATCTATATATATATATATATATATATAAGAGTTTTCATCCACGAACAAAGATTATGCAAGTGTTCTATGATTCAATTTAGCTTTTATGTTATCCAACGTCCCTAGACCTAGATTCGAAATCCACTCTCTATAAATTCATTGTTTTTGGCTCTTTGAGCTGGTCTAAAAGTACAACCTAGGTCTAGCACAATTTGTATCCTTACAATTGGCGCCGTCTGTGGAAATTCTTGTGTTTGGACACAGATAACGTAATGGCGGGTTCAAGTCCAGACCATGTAGAATCTTTAAGGTCTCAGGGCGAAGATCCTTTTCAACATTTAGAGCAGATGGGAGATCGAGAGAGTAGTGTGCACATAGGGCGTACTACCAGCAATCACTCATGGGGTGGAAGTAGAATCTTTCATGAAGGTGGTACTAAGGCCATGCTGAGGGAAATTGACCAGTTGAAGAGGAAGCTGCGTCATGCTAAATGGAAACGGACGCCTTCTATATCCGATCCTTCCTCAAATGACTCCAAGAGCAGTGCTATAATCCTAGGTCAAAAACCCTTCCCAGTGAAACTTCCTCGCATGATATGGGAGATTTTCATGGCAGGGCGAGCAAGAAATCTGCTCCCAAGGGCTTGAGTAATGATGCTATAGGAAAGGCGTTACACCAACTTTCCAAATCACCTTTCACGCGTAGAATCGAGAAAGGGAAGCTTCCTTGCCGCTTCACACAACCAAATTTCACCATTTACAATGGCAGAATAGACCCAGTGGAGCACATGAGCCATTTTAACCAGCGCATGACAGTTTATTCAAAGAACAAAACCTTGATGTGCAAAGTGTTCCCCTCGAGCTTAGGGCCTGTTGTGATGAAATGGTTTGAAGGCAAATTCCATTGATTCCTACATGGAGCTCATAATGGCGTTCGGGTCTCACTTTGTTACATGCAGCAGAGTACCTCGACCTCTGGATGCGTTACTATCCATGTCCATGGGAGAAGGGGAGACCCTGAAAATGTACTCGGACGGGTATTGGGAGATGTTTAACGAGATTGATGGTGATTTCGATGAAGTGGCGGTTAATACTTTCAAGGTCGGCCTTCTAGTTGAGTACGATTTAAGGAAGTCTCTGACCAAGAAACCTATAAAGAACGTACGTCGGCTCATGGATCGTATCGATGAATATAAGCGAGTTGAGGAAGATCAGCAGTAGAGCAAAGGGAAAATGAAAGCTATCCTTTAGGAGAGGAGGGATTTCAAGATGAAGAGATACAACAACAAGTGGCCACGGAGGGATTTTGCTGGCCAGTCCAGGTTGGCTCCTCCTCAAACAATAAATGCTGTGTTTTGCGAGCTAGTGCAGCAGGTGTTGGAAAAGATTTGTCATGAACCATACTTCAGGTGGCCTAGTAAAATGATAGGAGACCCTATGAAACGTAATCAGAACCTTCATTGTAATTATCATCAGGATAAAGGTCACACCACGAAGAGCTGCAGGACCTTATGGAATTATTTGGATCAACTGGTCAAAGAAGGGAAGTTGAGGCAATTTATGAATCGATCTGATGGGCAAGGCACACAATCTGGTCCTGTGAATCAAGGCAGCAACACTTCAAGACCGCAACACTTCAAGACCCCCGTTGGGCACAATAAATGTCATTTTTGCTGCTCCAGGTCGGACTAGGTCTTGTCCTACCAGAGTAATGTCAGTATCGTGACATCCTGCCGAGGACCTCAGTTGTGAGCCGAAGAGGATCAAAGGAAACCCTCCACCCATTCTGGGATTTTCCGAGGAAGATAAGGTTGGAACTATCCAGCCGCACGATGACGCGTTGGTTATCATGCTAAGGATAGGGGGTTATGACGTAAAAAGAGTGATGGTTGATCAAGGGAGTGGAGCTGATATTATGTACCCGGACTTGTTCAAGGGGCTTAATTTGAAATTTAAAGATCTTACGGCTTACGACTCACTGTTGATAAGTTTTGAAGGGAAGACTGTCATTCCAAAGGGGCTGATTAGATTACCTGTGCAGTCAGGACCAGTAGTGGTGGATGCGGACTTTATTGTAGTGGATGCCTACTCCCTTTATACGGCTATAGTGGCCAGACCGTGGCTGCATGCCTTAGGTGCCGTGTTCTCAACCCCGCATGTTAAGGTAAAATTCCCGTATGGGGATGTAGTTGAAGAGATAGTCAGCAGCCAATCCATGGTAAGACAATGCATAACGGCAGCAATTACACATCAGGCAAGGCAGGAGTCCGAGGCCTCAGCAGGAAGAAGTTTGTAGCAATTAACGTCCTCGGCCAAGCCAAACGTGGCCAAGGTCGAGGAGCCTAGGTGTGAAGATCTGGAGAAGGTGCTTATTGCTGATGATATAAAGAAATTCTTACAACTCGGAAGTCAATTGCCACTCCAAGAAAAAGAGGAACTGATCACGTTTTTAAAACAGAACATCGATGTATTCGCATGGGACGCTTATAAAGCTTCAGGGGTCAACCCAAATTTCATCTGTCATCACTTGAATGTAAATCCAATGGCAGTGCCAAGGAGGCAACCACCTCGGCGCTCGTCCTAAGAGCACACCAACGCTGTTAAGGAAGAGGTACTGAAACTCAAAAAGGTAGGTGCTATCAAGGAAGTGTTCTATCTAGAGTGGTTGGCGCATACAGTGATAGTGAATAAGAAGAATGGGAAGTGGAGAATATGTGTGGATTTCACAGACTTGAATAAGGCTTGTCCTGAAGACTCATTTTCAATGCCCCGTATAGACCAGTTGGTGGATGCTACTGTAGGGCATACTCGGATGAGTTTTTTAGACGCTTTCCAAGGTTACCATCAAATCCCTTTGGCTCTAGAGGACCAGGAAAAAACAACCTTTGTTACCCCCACAGGAAACTACCATTACAAGGTGATGCCTTTCGGCTTAAAGAATACTGGGGCTACTTACCAGAGAATGATGACTAGGATGTTCGAACCCCAACTGGGAAAGACAATTGAGGTATACGTGGACGACATGGTGGTCAAGAGTAAAGAGACCTTGGCTCATATTTTAGACTTAGATAGCACCTTTCAAACGCTGAGGAAGCATGAGTTATGCCTTAATGCATCCAAGTGTTCTTTCGGGGTAGGATTTGGTAAATTTTTAGGCTATCTGGTGACCCATAAGGGAATCGAAGTCAATCCCGCTCAAGTTAAGGCAATCAATAGCTTGCAGCCACCTCGGAATCCAAAGGAAGTAGAAAGACTAATTGGAATGACTACAGCCCTTAACAGATTTATTTCACGATCTACGGATCGGTGTAGACATTTTTTTCAGTTGTTGAATAAATGGAAAGGATTTGAGTGGTCCGAGGAATGTTCCATTGCTTTTCAGCAGCTTAAGGAGTACCTATCATGTCCTCCTATTATGTCTCGGCCCGAAATTGATGAAATTCTATTTGCATATATAGCAGTGGCGAGCCATGCTGTCAGTTTGGTGCTGATAAGGGTCGATAGAGACGTACAGAAGCCGGTTTATTATGTAAGTAAGTCCTTGCATGAAGCCAAGGTGTGTTATCCACCATTAGAGAAGGCAATCCTGGCCGTAGTGCATGGTACACGTAAGCTCCCCCATTACTTCCAATCTCATGTGGTGGTAGTCTTGACTCAAATTCCTCTTAAAGCTGTGCTCTGAAGTGCGGACTATACAAGTAGAATTGCTAAGTGGGGAACCATTTTGGATGCTTTTGACATCAAGTATATGCCTCGCACATCAGTGAAAGGTCAGGTATTAGCCGATTTAGTCGCAGAATTTACTGAGCCCACAATAAAAGATAATGCCAAGAGCATGGACATTGATGAAAAATCAGTTGGTATGATTACGTGCAAAGAACCTTCGGTGTGGACTGTTTATATTGATGGGGCTGCAAATCAAAGGGGATCCAGTGTAGGGTTGGTAATTATGACCCCAGAGGGTCTTATGTTGGAAAAATCCTTGAGGTTAGGATTCTCGGCCACTAACAATGAGGCCGAGTATGAGGCTTTAGTGAAAGGGATGGATATGGTTCAAAAAATGAGCAAAAAAGCTGTGCAAATGTTCTCAGACTCGCAACTAGTTATAGGCCAAGTAGAGGAAAAGGTGGAGGCTAGAGATCTGAGGATGCAGGAATACCTAACTCAAGTTAGGTTTTTGCAACCTAAATTCGAATCCTTTACTTTGTCACATGTTCCAAGGAGTAACAATACACATGCTGACTCTCTGGCAACTCTTGCCACGTCCTCAGCACAAGGTTTACCTCGGATCATCCTTGTTGAAGACTTATGTAAGCCCATGGGAATAATTGGAGGTATTATCCAGGTTCATCAGATTAGGGTGGAGCCTAGTTGGATGGACCTCCTCGTATCCTTCTTTAAAGACGATGTCCTGCCAAAAGAAAAAACCAAGGCGAATAAGGTGCGTAGAAAGACACCTTGGTTTTGGTTGTCTGAGGATTATAAACTGTACAAACGATCTTTTTCTGAGCCATACTTGCTATGTATACATCCTGAAGCGACGGAACTACTTTTGGAAGAGTTACATAAAGGAATTTGTGGAAGTCATATAGGGGGAAGGTCTTTAGCTCACAGAACTCTAACACAAGGGTATTGGTGGCCTAATATGTAATGGGAGGCTCAAGATTATGTGAAGAAGTGCGATCAATGCCAGAGGTTTGCACCCAACATCCATCAACCTAGAGGAGAGTTAAATCCTTTGACGAGTCCCTGGCCTTTTGCGCAATGGGGCTTGGACATTGTAGGACCTTTTCCAAAAGCGCCTGGGAATAGGAGGTGGTTGATTGTGGGCACAGACTATTTCACTAAATGGGTAGAAGCTGAACCCCTATCCAACATTAGAGATGTTGATGCAAAGAGGTTTATTTGGAAAAATATTGTTACTCGATTTGGAGTCCCTCGTACTCTTATATCGGATAACGGTTTGCAATTCGATAGTAAAGCTTTCAGACGGTATTATTGCAATCTCGGCATAACCAATAGGTATTCTACTCCAGCGTATCCGCAAGGAAATGGACAGGCCGAGGTGGTCAATAAGGTCATTGTTAATAGGCTTAAGAAAAGACTAGATAACGCCAAAGGCAGATGGGTGGAAGAGCTGCCTCATGTACTATGGACATATCGAACTACGCCACGAAGATTCACAGTGGAAACACCCTTCTCGATGATGTATGGCGCCAAGGCTGTGATTCCTTTAGAAATTGGGTTCCCGATGACAAGAACAAGTTCTTTCACTTCAGAAGAAAATGACAGGTTACTGGAAAGAAGCCCAGATCTAGTCGAAGAACGAAGGGAGAATGCTATGGTCTAGTTGGCTTACTACCAGCAAAAACTGAATTAGGGGTACAATTTACATGTAAGGTCAAGGCCACTTGCTCCTAGAGATTTGGTATTGAGGAAAGTCCTGGGCACGGCCAAGAATGCAGCATGGGGAAAATTGGGACCTAATTGGGAAGGACTGTATCGCATCACTTCAGTGGTTGGCATAGGGGCTTACTATCTTGTAGATTTAGATAAAAAGGTTGTGCCGCATCCCTGGAATGTAAGTAATTTGCGACGATATTATTATTAATAAAAGGCACTTCTGCCACTCTAATTTTATTGCTATCATGCTACACTTAATGTTATGTTCAAGAATATTAATATAAATTGTTAAATGAGACCATGATTATGCCGGATCCTTGGATCCTCTATCTAGAGAGATTTAACATGTCAATATAGATTGTTAAATAAACCCAGGGTTACGTCGGATGCTTGGATCCTCTACCTTGGGCTAAACAAATCCAAGGTTACGTCGGATCCTCTACCTTGGGCTAAACAAACCCAGGGTTACGTCGGATCATCGGATCCTCTACCTTGGGCTAAACAAACCCATGGTTACGCCGGATCCTCAATTCCTCTACCTTGGGCTAAACAAACCCTGGGTTACGCCGGATCCTCAGATCCTCTACCTTGGGATAAATAAACCCTGGGTTACGCCGGATCCTCAGATTCTCTACCTTGGGCTAAGCAGAACCAGGGTTACGTCGGATCATCGGATCCTCTACCTTGGGCTAAACAAACCCAAGGTTACGCCGGATCCTCGGATCCTCTACCTTGGGCTAAGCAGAACCAGGGTTACGTCGAGTCCTCGGATCCTCTACCTTGGTAGAATAAACATCTTAGTGCTAAGCCTTAAGCAAAAATTGGATTGCGTGAACTTCTCGGACTATATATATATTCTACGAAATTAGAAATGTTTTTAGCCCAAGTGTGACCACAAAGGTATGGCGTTTGAATTGGTTTTAGTTCAAGTGTGATGCATTTCAAAGGACTTAATATTCATTACCTTGACGTATTATATGCGTTGGTACAATATTAATTCTTGAATAGGTCTTAACTGAATTAGTTCTACGTGTATGGTTTACTCTTGACGTTGTTTGTCGCCGGAATAAAATATAAGCCTGAGAGCATCACTTAAAGCATTTACAAGTATAGAAGACTTACAATTTTTATTATCTTGACTTGTTTACTCACTTAGAATTGTCAATATAAAGGGCCTGAATTGCTAGCTATCAAGTTGCGTAAGTAGCAAAAAGAATGGTAGACCATAAGAAAGCACTACATACAGCTGTGATATAAATAACAGTTTTAATTGAAAAATTTACGAGTGCATCTTAAAGCGCATCACAAGATTACATAGAAGAAAAATACAAGGGAAAAAAAAAAAAAAACAACAACAGCAGCATAGAGTAGCCAACGCAAGGAAGAGAAGAGCCATCAAGACTTTGTTTGTACTTGGTCCTTGGGGTCAATAGGAGCTGCTATGGGAGCCGAAGACCCTTTTGCTACCTCTTTGCCTTTGAGGCCCCCCTTGGGCACTATGGGTAGGGTCGCCAAGACTAACTCCAAAGTTTCACTAGCCTTGGGGTTGGGGGGCAATTCCTTAGGATCTTCAAGTTGTGCCCCTTCACCTTGCGTTGAAGGAGGCTGTTTAAGAGCAACTATGTCTGCAGCAACTTCTCCTAGCTGTACTCCCATGGTAGGTGAGCCAACATCACCCTCAGCCTGAACAGAAGTGGAAACCCGAATGGCCAGAGGTATGTAGGCATTTTCTGCCTTCCAAAGAGGAGAGGAAGCCTCTACCCCAGCTTGGGACAAAGCTTCCCTCCACACTTGGAGGCAGTAATCCCTGCACACCTCCGGCACTTGAGCTTTAAAGGTTTCGGTGGTTTCTGCCACCCTCATATCATATCCACTCTGCTCAGCTTGGTCTACTGTATCTTCAGCCTCTAGCACCTTTGCAAGAGCCTCCTCCTTAACCTTAATGGCCTCCTGCCTAGCCTACTCAGATTTTTTGAGATCCTGCTTGAGGCCTTCGATCAGCTTCTTGGTTGCAGTAAAATTCTCGTTGGCACGCCTAAGTTGCAGCCTCTGCTCCTCGGCTTGCCTTTCAGTGGTCTTTAGCTGGGCCTCTAAACCCGACCTCTCACTCTCCAAGTTGCCCAGACTTGCCGTGACCTCTTGCAGCTTCTTCTCTTTTAGCTCAAGAATCTTTTGGGTGTGATCGAGCCTCACCTCCCCAGCCCTATGGGATTTGTAGGAGTTGGCAGCAATCTCCTTGGCCCTATGAGCAGATTGAGTAGCCTACATGCAAAGTATAGCAAGTTAGTGATGCGCAAATATAAATGTTGAAGAAAGGATATCATAGAAATCCTTACCATGGCAAGTTCCTTCTTTAAAATCCTGAAAACATTTTGATCCCTCATCCTCCGGAGCTCACCTATATCCTCGGGCAACAGCAATGCCTGCGCCACTGCGTCTGTGATACATGCAGCAGTACCCTCATCGGAGCCCCTGATAGATGCATCAGCAGTAACTGCTTGGTCATCTACATTCATTTGGGGGGCCCAAATGGGTGCATGCATAATTGCAGGAGGCTCAGTCCTCCTGTCCGACCTTGTTTGGGCAGTTCGAGCTTGCTTCCCTCCCTTCTCGTGCTCCACATCCCTGATAAGAGGGTCTCTCCCACCTTCAACTATATCCTTCCCCTTTTGGTGATCCTTTTTCCTTTTGTGATCAGTGGGGTTGGGGCGATGGGATTGGGCTATCGGAGGAAGAGTGAGCTTTAACGGGGGAGCTTTGTCAATACTTTTGTCTTTGGCTCTAACCTGGGGCACCTTAGTAGGCTTCTAAGTCCCCACCTGAGCCTCCAGTACATCTTTCAGGCTTTGTTTTGGCTTGCGTTAGATGCCCATTGCTCAAAATGGTGGGTAGTGTCCGGCGAGGCTAAAAGAGATGTGCCGAGGATGGAAGTTTGATCTCCAGATGAAAGAGGTCGGTCAAAAACCTCAAGTTCCTCTTCAGAGTTTGAAACTTCAATAACCTCTTCTTCATTTCTTCTTCATTTCTTCTTCTTCTTCTTCTTCTTCTTCTTCTTCTTCCTTTATAAGTGGTTGAGAAGAAGAGCCTTCACCCCTCGTAGGTTGTGTCGAGGATACGCCGAGAGGAACTCCTTCCGGTATGAGTCGCACCAGCTCGGTGATAAGTGTGCCTTAGGGAGTGGGTGCACCCTCCGGAAGCAAAAAACCTTCAACTACGACGCTGATCCTCAGCAACCGAGGATCTTTCTCCTTAATCACGCACTTCGGCACTTGGAACGTAGTTGAGATCGGATCATATCCAAGGATTAAATGCGCCGCACAAAGTTGACCATTCGAGTGAACGAATACCTCGGCCCTCAAAATCTTATCTAGGCGAGCAAAGTTGACAAGATGGGTATGACGAGTAAGCGCACAGCGATCTGTACAATTATTCAAAGAAAGGGTAAGCAAAGGAAATAAATAAATAATAAATAATGAATTACAATAACAAGAACAAAACAAAGAAAATATATATACATATATATATATATATATAACTAAGCGATGCGCAGGTATTCACCTGGTTCCCTCTCTCTCGTCGGACAAGGGAGACCATCATGTCAATCCCCAGACAGTATTAGGAAGTCTTTGTTTAGACCTTTGTTGAAGTGGGGGAGGCATTGAATTAGCCTAACCTCAGCATGCCTAGACTTTAGGTAATAGCCTTGCCCTGTCAAGTGATGAAGGTTGTAAACCCAATTCACCTCGTGGTAGTTAAGTCTTAATTCCAGTTTTTCATTTAGAACGTCTATGGCACCTAGAATTCTAAACATGTTTGGGGCACACTGTGTGGGGGATAATCTGACCGCTCTGAGATAATTCCTAGTGATCGGTCTCATGGGAATTCTTATTCCCCCCTCTATGAAGGCTATCATGGGAATCGTTACCTCCCTAGTACCTTTATCATTATGCCACCCTCCCTCCTTGCAATATTTAATGGGCACCCCCTGCGGGATTCCATATCTGGCTTTAAATTCCTCTATTTTTTCAAGACTATCTACTAAGGGTGCAAACCTACCCATTTTCTAAGAGTAAAGGGAAAATATAGTGAAGGGGTTGAGAAATTTAGGTGGCCGAGGACAAAGAAACTAAGAACAACAAGAAAGAAAGAGTAGCAATAATAAGAGCAGAAAGTTGGGAAAACTTACTTTAGAGTAATAAAGTCACCTCGGCTTAGAACTGAGGAGGTGTAAAGACGCGTGTAGATCGCAGGAATGGCTAGGTTCATTGTACAAGTTCTGAAATGAGCAAAGGATTTTTAAACTGGCAGTATTTATATCGCAAAAAAATCATAAAGTGGGAAATCTCCGGCCTATATCCTTAAGTTGCGCTCATCCGTTGAATGGACATTGCGTGGTTAAACGTGGGGAACAGGGAGCCGCTAGCATTTAATGGGAATATGTTCTGTATAATGAACCGCCAGAAGTTAATTGTCCAGAGTGCATGTGTCAAAATCCTCATTCCTCCCAGAGAGGTAGGAATGAGGATCTCGAGGAGCTATTGTAGGGCCAATGAGTCTCAGATACGTATTAAGCCGGCCCAAATGCTCTCGCGGGATTGAATGCCCAACCTAACAGCATGGATGGTCCGAAGACATGAGAAGTCCCGCTTGTGAAGTAACGTGACATAAGAAAGGTGCTATGCATAAGCGGAACATCCCGAGGCATGATGTCCGAGGATGGCAACATCCTCGGGCATATGCTGCCGATGACGAGAAGAGTAATCTGGCAGTTCAAAGGCATCAACACTGAAGACCTTGGACACAAAGGCTGAGAAAACAAGGATAGAAGATAAAGAGGAGTGACAGAAAAATATCAAGGATAAAGCTGCTACCACTGCATTGAAGGCTTTACACCTACCTCTCTAGCCTCATTAATGAGGAAGTGACGCCTGAATATTGGAGTTCAGTCTTAGACCTACCACCAAAGACTTTGGTAGAGTGGGGTGATGGGATAAGTATCTAAAAGAAGCATATGATCTACACGTGGAGAAGGAGGAGGGAGACTTATAAAAGGCGAAGGAAGAAGAAAGGAAGGGGGGCGAAAAAGAAAACACACACACCAGAGAGAAATTGTAAGGAAAACACAAAAGATTGTCCTCGGCATCTATATATATATATAAGAGTTTTTATCCACGTACAAAGATTATGCAAGTGTTCTATGATTCAATTTAGCTTTTATGTTATCCAATGTCCCTAGACTTAGATTCGAAACCCACTCTCTATAAATTCATTGTTTTGGGCTCTTTGAGCTGGTCCGAAAGTACAACCTAGGTCCAGCACAATTTGTGTCCTTACAATATTATTACAAAACATTTTAAAGAGTAAAAAAAAAAAAAAATGATTATCAATAATATTTAATATATATATATATATATATAAAAAAATAATTATACTATGCATCTTAATGTATATCTTTTAAATTATTTATTTTTAGAGAGAGTTTTAGTTCTTAATTTTAGAGTCAAATGTGGGACACATCATAAATATCCATTCTAGTGAGTTATTGTGTATAAAAACTAAAGAGTCTAGAATTAATGAACATAAAAAATTTCAATTAGATTCTACAATTGAAGTCTATTTTTGCACCATGTTTCCTAAATTATTTATTTTTAGAAAGAATTTTATTTATTAATTTTGGAGTCAAATGTGGGACTAAATCATAAATATCCATCCAAGTGAGTTATTGTGTACAAAAATTAAAGAGTCTAAAATTAATGAACATAAAAAAGGACAATACCTAATAATATTATTACAAGGCTTTTTAAAGGGTTATATATATATATATATATATATATATTAATTGTATAAGAATTATACTATACATCTTAATGTATATCTTTTAAATTATTTATTTTTAGAGAGAGTTTTATTTCTTAATTTTAGAGTCAAATGTGAGACTACATCATAAATATCCATTCAAGTGAGTTATTACGTACAAAAACTAAAAAGTCTAGAATTAATGAAAAATAAATAAATAAAACATGGATAATTTACAATTTCTACCTATTAATATTAATACAAGACTTATTAAAGAGTTAAAAAAATATAAGAATGACAATCAATAATATTTAAATTATATATATAAGAATTATTTTATGCATTTCAATGTATATTTTTTAAGTATATCCATGCATATGCATGTATGAGATTACAAGCTAGTATAGGGTAAAGTTTAAGTATAGTAACTTAGCTACATAACCCTCCAATCACAATGAGTTAAGAACCCTCCAATCGCCAGGTGTGACAAAATTAACAATTGTGGAGTCCAACCCCTAATCAAAAGGCCTCTCCCTCTGACCCTATCCTCAAATTTTTCTTCTAATATCCATTTCTCAAGTTCTTCTAGTTTGTCACCTCCTCTTATGGTCCAAATGAAAGGTTGGTTCGATGCTTCTAAGCCTAAACCAAGCTCTATCAATTGTGCAGATGATGAGTGACTGAGACTTCCAAGACAAACATAAACAACAGAACTTGGTTTCCATGAATCAAGCCACTTCAAACATTGACTTTCACCAATTGTGGCCTTGTTGCCTCTAGCAACCTTATCCAAGTTGTCTTGGTTGGTTAATGGCACCGGTCCAATGCACCAAACTTTCTCTGCTCTAACTTTTCGAAATTCTCTATTGTATGCTGGTTCTAATTCCTCGAACGAGTTAACTATCACCCCAAATGCTGTTTGTTCAGCCTCTCTAATTTCATTACGAATATCCATTGTGTTAGATGGGACTATATTGACAGCATTAGGTAACTGAGCTTTAGTAATTTCAATCCTATCGGGCAAACCAGGGATCACAAAAGGTTCCAACTCACCCACACTCTCACAAATCTTAGATACGATAATATTGTGTGTGCACAAGAGAGCAAAACAACTTGTACCGTCAAAAACAAACCTTGGAATCTGAAACTTAAGAGCGGTGCGTTCAGCCCAGGCAAAATATTTGTCTGAAATTATGCAACTTGGACTAGGATTTAGCTCAGCCAAAATTTGTTCCACTGGTTGTCGTAGCTTGCTAATGCCTATGAGGAGATTTCTGAACATGTCCTTGGAGGGAAGGGCATCCATGCTTTCACACCCTTCAGGCAATCCAACATCAGTGCATGGAAATTGGACTTATAGAAGCTGGATTTGAAGCCCAGATTCAATGGCCCGATCTATGATTGGTTTACTGAGTGCGGCATTGAGGGGAGTGGTGATCATGGTCACGGTCACAGCTTGCTGGGCTAGTAGCTTGGCTATGTCTGTCATGGGGATCAGGTGGCCATGGGACAAGTGAGGGAGCAAAATAAAGTGAAGCATTTGGGTTTGAGGAACCATTGCCATTGGAATTTGGTGTGAATGGAGAGATCAAAGTTATTGTTTGGGATGAATTGAAGGATGAAAGTATGTGGTTGAAATGGAAAGGTTTTATCATTTTTTTTTCACTATTCAACTTCACTACCATCCATTCTCGTGGAACACCCTTTCCAAATAACAATAATATCCTAACAATTTAGTTAGTTGTCCAGGTCATAAAGAATGTGTGAAACTAGTATCTTGAGTTTTCAAAACTCGAGATTTAATTAGAACTCGAGTTTCTAAAAATCGAGTTCGGTGTTTTTCAGCTACCCTTACATGGACAAAATTGCCACGTGGAGCCACGTAGAAATCGAGTTTATAAGACTCGAAATCTTTAGAATAAAACCATATCCACGTCATTTTCAAACGGCTCATTACAAAATCCTCAAATCCTCAAAGTTCAAACAAACTCACTCACTCAAACACCCTGTCTGTCGCTCTGCCTTGTCAAACTCACTCTCAAACTCACTCACTCACTCACTCACTCTCAAACTCACTCACTCACTCATTCACTCTCAATCGTAGCCCAGTGCTGAAGCAATCGTAGTCACTCTCAAGCAATCGTCGCCCACCGTCAACGCCGTTCGTAGCCCACCGTGCCGAAGGTACTCTGTCTTTCCTCTCAATACTTTGTCGTTTTTGCTTCTTAGATTCCTCTCTCTCTCTCTCTCTCTCTCTCTCTCTCTCCAATTTTAGATTTTGGAATTTCATGATGTGTGACCTAGGGTATTTCGTTTTTCAATTTGGGAACTTTTTGGGTATTTTTCCCCGGTGTCTTTTTGTTGTTGGTGTTCTGAGAATATGGTTTTGTTTTGGCAATGACATTAGTTTTTATGTCATTGTTAGAATTGAAAAACTAGGAAGCAGAAACTTAGAATTGAATGTCTAAGAATGTTAAGGATGGTTTTTAGAATATTGTTAGAATTAATTCCATTGGTGTTCTGAGAAAATTGTTAGAATTAATTTATAGAAACTTGTTGCAAAACCAAGTTGTAACCTAGCCCCAAAAGAACCTCATAGTATGGTATTTAAGCTAAGTAAATTTTGGACACGAATTTGGATTAGGATCATACAAAGATTTTGGTTTCAAAAAAGTAAAAAAATATCACAATACATTAAAAGAGGGAGTGTACTGATTGACTGATCCTAGACTGTGCTTCATGTTTTGCCATGTACTGATTTAGCTCCTAGATAGGCATTGTTCCTAAAAGATTGTTGATTTAGTTGAGTTTTGATTAATTCAAGATCAACCTGCTCTGTCTCTTGTGTTGAGTAAAAACATATTAATTTTAATCTTGAACTAAACTCATACAACATTTATTTATGGCAATAATGACATATCCACACTGTAGAAATGAGAAAGTTCTGCAGTAGTAGTTTTGAAAATTATTTTAGACCTGTAAACTTGTTATGAAATTAAATTTGATATCATTTAAAAGCATGAACTAAGTTGTATTTGAGGGAGGAATGGAGAGAACATGAATAAGGGACTAGAAAGAAAAGGAAAATAAACGAAATAAATATAAATTCAATGACATTTAATCATCCAAAAAATAGGCTGGTTAACAACACAAAAAGAATAGAGATGGCAGGAAAAGATCCTGATTACATTTTAGTGGATCACCCAAGATAGCTCAAGTGATCTACCCAATCTACCCTTTCCCCAGGAAAAAAAAAAAAAAATTGAAGATCAAAGATGCATAAGCACACTAGTTCCCAGACTATCAAACCACACATATATAACAAAGTAATAAGCATAGTTACAAAGGATATTGACGAGAGAATCACAAAGTATGACTTTACTGCTATCACAGAGGAGTCTCTCAAGAGCTTGGTAAATTTAATGCACGTGGTAAAATATCTTGTTAAAAGATTAGCCTACTAACCAAAGATTATTATTGATTAGACTGATAAATTACACCAAAGGAAATGTTTGTTGAGCAAAGCTAACAGCACTAACTGTACTAATACAAAGATAGGGTTACCACTTTTCCATAGTATGGTATTCTAACATAAGCTTCCTCTGTTTCTCTCGAAGCCATCATTCCTCGAGTTGAACAATCGTGACGAAGTTGGAAGGCACAGAAGGACTATTCTCCTTCTTCTTGTTCTTGCTGTTGTTGTTGTTGTGATTGTTGTTTCTATTCTTGACTTCGTCCACCTCCATTGGAAGGAAGCACCAACACAAAAAGGAAAGAAAGCAAGAAACAGCAAAACAAACTGTTTTTTGCTTTGGGAAAGAAAACAAAATCTGTTTTCTTACCGGTGAAGCCTCCTAAAATAGAGTCTCAACTTTGAAGATTATTTAATTATAGTAAATATGAAATTTGTAATAAACTAGTCTCATCTGCACAACACCGTAATGAGGCTTTTTTCTTTTTTTTAAATTTTGAGTTTAATATAATTTTGTAATTTGAATTTACTTGTTATTAGTAAGGATACACAGGAATTTAGAATTTGAAATAGCCTTATTTCTGGGTTAGTGTGTGGTAATTTTTAGGAAAAAAAAAATATAAAACTTATGTGACATATGTTTAAATAGAAAGTGTGCTAATTTTTAAGAAAAAAACATTTTCTGGTAGTTTTTTTTTTTTTTTTTTTTAAATTATGTTGAATTATAATTTTAATCATAGTTTTTATTTTTTAAAAATAATGATTATCTAATTAGATTAGAGGCATTTTTGACATTTTTAAAAATCATAATTAACTTTTTTTACCTTATCAGTTTCTATGAGGCATGATAACCTTGTAGAACCTGTCCACACATGTTCTTAGTTCACTTTCCAAATAGATGTACTTCTTTTTGCATTCCATTTTTTTAGCATCCTTTTTTAAATAATGCCAATAAGCTGCTCTTCAATATAGATTTTCCTTGCATGTAGAATAACATTTCTTTGCCCCCACACTATTAATGATCTCACAGTAGCACTCTTTGCAGTATGGAGCCTCGGATCGATGACGAGCCACAGATCTTGCACCCTAGTCCGCTTGATGAGTCATTGTTGACGCGACAACGATATCATCGATCAGAGGACATTTGGAATGGCGAGGTGAAATATCTAGTTCTAACAACCGCTTTAATTTTTATGTTGTCTTTGACTTTTAGTTAGCAAGTTCTTTTAAAGTTGTATTTGTAGTTGTAACAACCGCTACATGTTTTTCGATTTTGCAGGACCTGGGCCCACTTACGTGCCGTGGTTGCACTAAGGAGATGGCAAACATTCAGATGGAAGATAATCGGGTGATTGACATTATCAAGTTAGTAAGGTTGGAAGGATTGTTTAGGGCCCCTTCTAGAGAGATAGATCATTGCCTAATATCAGCCCTAGTTGAGCGATAGTGGCCGGAGACTCATACGTTTCATCTTCCACATGGTGAGATGTCAATCACCCTACAAGATGTGGAGGCCATTTTTGGACTTCCTATAGACGATGAGGTCTTGGTTGGGCCGACTGCTGTGGTGGATGGGGATTGGAGAGATCTGTGCATGGAGTTGCTTGGTTTTACTCCAGCGAATGACAACAAAACTTTGGTGGAGCAAAGAATTCTCATCAGTCGCCTTGTTGACGCCATTGCAGCGCCACTGCCTCATGATGCAACGGAGATACAGATACACTAGTATGCCCGGTGCTATACTTTAACGTTGCTAGGGGATAAGCTTGTCATGGACAAGTCGGGCGATAGGGTGCATCTGATGTACTTGACATTCCTGCGAAACCTTCGTGATCCGCCACAGTATAGTTGGGGTAGTGGTTGCCTTGCCTGGCCTGGTTGTACAGAGAGTTGTATCGGGCAAGCGAGAAAAGGGCATCGCAGATTGGTGGTCCAGTATTGGGCATGGGCAAGGTTGCCATTCTTGTGTCCGAGGATAGAGCCCCCACCTGGATGTGATTATGGCCCATGGCCATGTGCTCCACTTGCATTTAAGTAAGTATTTTCCTGATATTTAGTGTGTTATGCAATATATTCTTCTTAGTAAATATAACATGGGTATTATCTTATCTTATGTTATTCGCTCGTAACTGTAGGTGGGTGTGGGTGCCAAGCCAGAAGAGTAGGCTATCCGGCATGGCCTTGATCCACTATCGCGAGCAATTATTTAGAATGCAGCTAGACCAAGTAATAGTATACAAAAATTCTGTTTGGTTATGTTAATTTTCCTTAAGAATATGATTGCTTCATCCTTTAACATATCTTCTGTTTTAATTTTTGTTTTTCCCTTTATCTATGTATTTTCCTTAAGAATATTTTTGTTTCTATTGTAGATTGTGTGGCAGCCATACGAGGCAGACTTCGGCCACCTTCTTGACTTTTACGTTATAGGGAAGGATACGTGGACGGCAAGGGTGTCACTTGTGTGTTTTTGCATAGTAGAGACACACCACCCAGATTGTGTCCTTCGACAGTTTGGATTGGTGCAAGAGCGGCCCGACTATATTGTGTACGATGATAGACTGCATAGAATAGACTTGCGTGGGAAGGTGGAAAAGAATTGGAGGGAGGAGCGTGGACTGTATATCCTTACATGGGATATGAGACAACAACGACTTTGCCATGCACCTCCTCAGACTGGTGAGATGCCTCGTGATCATGACTATTACCGCTGATATCGTCCGGTCACTCGAAAGTATGTCGACCGCAACAATGCTAAATTAGATATAACGGTAATGTGTTCTAATTAGATTTTACTGTCTACTTTGTTTTTTGTATAGTACATGTAGGAACGTAGAATCAATTGATTTCTTTTTTCAGCAAATCTGGTTTGATCTAACTGAACTCCAATTAAAAAGACTTTTTATTACTTATAGTATTCTAATAACACTTTTAGTTCTTAGTTGAGTATTTGAGTAGATTAATAAGTGCTATATTATCCATTCTACAATTGATACATAAATGTCTCAAATTTGATTGTACTAGTTCTTTCTCGGTTTCAGATTGAAAGCCATTTAGCACTGTTGGAGATGCTTCCTGTAGGCAACCGAGCACACAACCATGTCCGGCGCATCCTAAATGATGTGGCTGGGCTTGGTGGTGGTCTCGCAGGAAATGGGCAGACAAATAATGGGCATGAGACTAAATCAGCAGCTACTGCAACCCCAAGCACAAGCGTAGCACCCGTAAGTATACCGACCCGTGGTCGGCGTGCTATTGCAAGCCCAAGCACAAGTGCAGCTAGGGGCCGTGGTCAGTGTGCAACAACCCCTCAGGTTGTAAGTAGTCCTCAGATACCTGCACCCATTCCACATGCATCTCCCCAGCCCGAGGTCCCTCCACCCATCCCAGATGCATCTCCTCAGTCCGAGGTCCCTCCACCCATGGTAGATGCATCTCCTCAGCCCGAGGTCCCTTCACCCACCCCACCTTCGCAACCCAATTTCCATCTCGGTATTCATTCTTAGTTGACCCCTCCTATGCACCCTGAGACATCCTCAACCCCACCCACCAGCTCCAGTGCACCCACTTTGCCCATAGACCCACCCTGTACTAAACCCATGACAATGATCCCCATTCCTGGCCTCTACACAGAGCATTATTACCCACCTACCTCATCCTCATCTAACCTTCTAGGACCTCCGGTTGGGATTGACACTCTACAGCCAGATACTGATGTACTGGATGAGCATCCCCCTCATCAGCCCTCACCCCCACGAGGTAGACCGCAATGTGCTAGAAGAGCACCCACTTGTGGGATAGGTGGACACAAAATAGGCAGCTCCATGGTACGATAACATTAATTACGATGTCTAGGCCTACTTTGTAGTTCACTTTTTCTTATCATTACACCGAATATTGATTGTATGCATCTCATGTCTTTGTTGCACGATGATGAGCCTAAGGATGATGCCCCGCAGCCTCCTCCCCCGCCCAAACATTACACGAGGGTTAAAAAACGCAAAATTGGTGAACCTTGAAAAAGAGGTTTGTTAATGTGCTTCGAAATCGGCAAATCAAGTTAGAGACCAAGGCCTGGGAAGATGCTGCCAAGGAGTACCAGGAGACTTCCTCATATATGTAGTTTTTTTTTTTTTTTTTAACAATTAGTTTAATTTATTAAAGAGTACCTTATATGTGTGTCTGTGTGTGTGATACACAAGATAGCGTTAAGAATTATTTAAAAGAATTATAAGCAAATGAGGGAGATTCTAAGAACTCTCCAATGGATTTATAGGTTGTAGAATCAAAGCTGTGGAGCGAATATGAATGACCTCTTTCAGCACTCTGTCAGCTACAATGATAGCTTATCTGCTAGAGACTTGTATATAGTTAATAGTTGAACTGTTTTTTTATAGGAAAAACAAAACAAAAACAAAAACAATTAATAGTTAAATTGTGTCTGAATGATAACCAAAAAAACAACATAAATTGTTTCAACTATAGCTGGTGGTGTTAGGGATGACTGATTGGATGATTGATCCGACTGTTTTAAAGAGAAAGCAGGGAAAATGTAAAGAGATTATTTAGATTGATAGAAGTGATGAGGGGGTCCATGATCAAGATTATTATGTAGCATAATATGGGGGTCCTAAGATAATTTTTTCATCACCAATACTAAAATGGAGTGTGTATATTTTATATTTTCATATTCCATTGGTTTGATTAAGAAAGAAGGATTCTTTGAAATTCCTTTCTACTAGCATCAATATGGGTCCCTTGAGAGTATAGAAAAAAGGTACGAGTACAAATCTGGTAGTTGAAACGGATTCCTCAGCTGTGTTGTTCATACAAATTTGAACTCTGATATAATGATATGTAATCTATCTCTTGTTTATTTTTTTATTTTCTTACTTTATGGCTTTACATCTATTCCGCTTTCAGCTCTATTTTTGTTTTGTTTTGTTTTTAACACCACACTATGACTTGCTTGCCTTCAGATCACTGACTTGTTGGTTAATATTACAAAGCACATTTTGGTGCCAAAACATGAGATACTGAATGCTGAAGGAAAACAAAGGCTGTTAAGTCAGTACAAAGTGAAAGAAACTCAGGTAATTATGTGTTTCGAATGCTACCCTTAACAAGGATAGTGATTGACAAGAAGAGAGACTGTTTATCTTTTATCAGTTAATTAATATATACATCTTTATGGTGCATATTGCAATCATATTACCGTTATACCGTTATGATTGCATATGTTGATGTCACGTGTTGATATTCACATATATGGTATATTATTTAGGTCAATTAGGACATGCTTGATCTTCATTTTTAATTTATCCAAGTCTGCACCTAATCAATGGTCACCGTTTATTGAAGGAACTTTTCCAATTAATCCATCAATTTATGAGGTATTTCATTGGGAGGAAAAAGTAGGATAGTGATTTAAGATTCTAAGGTATGGAAAAGAGTTTTGTTTTGTCTAATAAATTTAGAATTATGCTATGCTAATGCAATCAATATGCCAAATGCTTCTTGAATGTTAAATAAAAGCCAAAATGGACCTATCTTTTCCATGAGGAATTACAAATTCGATTTTTTCTTCTTGTTTTATTCATGAAAGTGGGTCTAATCTTCATTCTTTATCCACGTAATAACTTTAAATGATTGATCAAATTAAATTCTTTCACATTAAGTTTCTCAACCTTAATTGTTTTCGAGCTACCTCGGATGCTAGAAACAGACTCTGTTGCACGATACCATGGGCTGGAGAAGGGGCAAGTGGTGAAAGTTACTTATAGTGGCGAAATGATTGATTCACTTGAAACTTACCGTGCTGTTCAGTGATTCTTTACCAGAAGATTGTGCCTCCTGCATTGATAACATTCTAAAGCAATTAGGGTTGCATTTCATTAGGCCTACATTTATTTTGTCAACAGTTTACAATGGCACCATCGCATGGAAATGAGTTGTATAGTTGACTAGTTTGCATATTACAGGTTTTAAATGGCATAGGAATTTTTTAACTTGACTGACCCAGAATAGAAAAAAAATAAATCATTGAATTGATGTCTTGTGATGAGGTTTTGCGTGGCACCGTGCTTATTTGCTCATATCTGTTATGAAATTTTGAAACTTGCTAAGCTGAGAATTGAAAAAGCATGATTACCAGTGTTTTTGCAACTGAGTTCTAAAGTATGCTATTGCTGTAATAGGGTTTGTCTTGCAGATCAATGTTGTGTATTGGGGATGTGGGGAACTTAGAATGATTTTACAAAAAATGCGGTTAGATGGTAGAGAATAGTTTTAGGATTTTGCATTTCTTGTGCAATTTTACAGGATTTATACCCACATAAGTGCATTATCCAGTGTCTAAAGGCATCTGAGAGAGCAAGTGATGTTTCACTGGCACAAGCCTCCATGAAAGGAATTTTCAGGCACCCTTGCATTGAAGCCAAGAAAACTCACAAATCCAATGACAAATGTCACACCAGGAAGGAAGGAACTATATAAACTGGAAGTCTGGGAAGATGATAGTTACAATCGGCTGCAAATTCCAGTCCTAAATGGTTTACCTTACTCAAATTTAAAACTCAAATCATTCAACTTGCTCCTCAGTTGGACAAAGTACAGGGTATGGCATTCAACTTGCTCCTATGTTAGTGCCTCCTATAAATTGGACAGGGTATGGCATCCAACTTTCTACCAAAATCTCTGTTTGTTTCATTCTGGGTTGTTCTAAGCAAAATGGTATTTTTAATTAGAGAATATAGGCTACTGGATCATACCAATATAGAATTAAAAATTTCAAATACCTTCTGCTTAACTTGCTTGTTATGCTACTTAAATGCTCAATGAAAGCTACCTAATTTTATACTTTGAGCATTGCATGCTGGGTCTATCTTTTGGTTTTTAGTTAAAAATTTGCATTTTTTTGGCAGGTATGATAGAGGAGCATACTTGTTTTTACCATCGTATGTCATGCGAATTCATGGAGCGAGACAACAATGTGAAGCAGTTAAGGTTTTACTCCAAGAAACCAACTAGAACCTGTTTTTGAGGTTTGAGAGCCCTGGGTTTTGTCTCTTTAATGCCTGATCTGAATTTTTTCCTTAGTGTGGTCATTAGTTCTGTATCTTATTCCCCATCTATGAAAGGCCTTGAAAGTTCATCCTACGATCATACATATTTGCTTTATGTGAGGCTTTCTTAATTTTGCTTGTTTGCACTAATGTTGTGATTGTTTTATGAAGTAGGCTCTAGATACACTTGGAAATACCAAATGGAGGGTAAACAAAAGGGTACTTAGTGTGATAGACAGAATATGGGCTAGTGGAGGTGGTCTTGCTGACTTGATCGACCGTGAAGATGCGGGTAACAATTTATTTTTCCTTTTTCATTGGTGGATTACTTTTCCACTCTTCTGAATCAAACAACCTCATACTGTTCAACAAAATACTAAATTGCTATATTCTTCCTTGTCATTGAAAATAATTATCCATTACAGCATTGTGCTTCTGGTTATTAACCTTTCATATTCACTTTTCTGAAATAGGTCCCTCCGCCAGAGGAACCGGACACAGAAGATGAAACAGAAATTCGGAAATGGAAGTGGAAAGTTAAAGCTGCAAAAAAGGAGAATAGCGAGAGGCATTCGCAGCGGTGCGATATAGAACTTAAACTTGCTGTAAGGAGCTACCTTTATTAGTTGAATCTACTCAGAGCTGTTGGAGCTCCCAAACAGATTTTCTATTAATTCTTTTGATTGGGAAGCAGGTTGCTCGGAAGATGAAGGATAAGGAAGGCTTCTACTACCCTCACAACCTTGATTTCCGAGGTCGTGCATACCCCATGCACCCATATTTAAATCATCTTGGATCTGATCTGTGCCGAGGCATCCTAGAGTTTGCGGAGGGGCGTCCTCTTGGAAAGGCAGAATTAAGGTGGCTGAAGATACATTTGGCAAATTTGTATGCTGGTGGTGTGGATAAATTATCTTACGAGGGCCGAATAATAGCATTTGCGGAAAACCATTTGGATGATATCTTCGATTCCGCAGACAGGCCCCTTGAAGGTAAGCGGTGGTGATTGGGTGCGGAGGATCCTTTTCAATGCTTGGCAGCTTGTATTAATCTCTCGAAAGCATTGAGAAACCCCTCCCCAGAAACTACTATTTCTCACATGCCTGTCCACCAGGTACTTTTTTCCTTACGTGTGGTCACAAATGTTATTCTGGGAATCTTTTTATTGAGTAAATAATAGCCTAGTATGTACTTGATACTCTGTTTCACTTCAAGAAATAATCAAAATCAACATACTTCTCTGGAAATTTTTTAATCTATAATGAGATGAAACGAAGTGTTTAATCCACCAAAAGAGGAGAAGGAAGAAAGTTAAATTTGGATGCAATTTTTCTATTGGAACTAAAGTCAGGATATTATTGCATGCATAAATTTTTGTGCTTCTCTATGTGCACACTACTGTCTGCCTATGTGAATGAGGTTTGCTTCTGCATGTGTTTCATTTGGTAGAAGTGAATGTTTAGACCAGACTGAAGCTGAATTTTATTTCTATAATTTACTTTATCAATCTGCTGTTCAGACTGGAAAATTTCTAATAATTATAAAGACTTGAGCAGGCCCTAAGGTCCTTAATGTGGAGGCTTCGCCCCTTATAGGCAATTGGCACATTAATCCATTGTTGGGTTATAGGACAGCTTACATTTGCAAGACATTTTTTTTTTTTTTGGTAATCTCTTAATAACGGGTTTATATTTGAATCTTTTACACATTCTGCTAAACCCATGCTTTGGTTTTTTGTCCCAACTCTAGTATTTTCCTTATTTTTCTTTCTCTCTCGATTCTTCTGCAAGGACACCGTTCTGATGTCAGAAGTGTAACACTTAGTTCAGACAACTCTCTTTTGATGTCAACTAGTCACAATGCAGTAAAGATTTGGAACCCAAGCACTGGTTCTTGCCTTCGTACTATTGATTCTGGGTATGGACTGTGTGGTTTAATAATTCCTGATAACAAGTATGCACATGTTGAAACTAAAGGTGAATATGCACTAGTTGGAACTAAAGATGGAACTCTGGAAATTATTGATATTGGGAGTGGCACTTGCCTTGAAGCAGTAGAAGCTCATGGTGGCTCTGTACGGTTAATTGCGGCCGTTCCAAATGAAAATGGTCAATAACCATGTATCCAAGCTACATGGTTATTGTAACTACTTTTGTGGGTTTGGCTTTGGTGAGAAGACTATCTGTGGATCATCGAATTGGACCAAAGGCAGCTTGGATTTTGACTTGCCTCTATTCTTCAAAGCTGGCAATGCTGTTGATTACATCAAAATCCGTTGTATGGATGGCAGCTGTTCTTTTATTGGCCATTTCTCCCCCTGTGCTTCTTTACAAGTTTTTATTCTGTTGCATAATTCAATATTTCAATATTTCTCAAAACCTTAGTCTTAGCAAATCAACCTTGTTAATTCTTCACTCTTTGGACTTTGCAGGGATAAATGAAGAACAGCCTCAAAGATGAAACCTTGGCAAGGTTATGTTCATGCTGCTGTGGTTGCTTTATCTGTATGGTTTTGCCGAGAAACAATTTTTGAAGCCCTCCAATGGTGGAATGGGAGATCTCCATCTGATTGTTTACTACTTGGATTTTGTATTCTCTCTATGGGATTGGCTTGTATACCCATAGTAGCACTCCACTTCTCTCATGTACAGGTAAGCATATTTTCCCTTTTGCAGTTGTGTGGTTTTTGTTTATTCTTCTTCTATAAAATATTGTTGTCAGCCAGAGTGGGGAAAAATATTAACAATCTGTTGCTGAAGCAAAATAATGTTTGTGCAGCTAAACATTTTCCACTTCCCATTTAGATTCATAGTATTTATGTTATGATTCTTCAAATTCAACTTCCATCTTCTTTATTTATTTATTTATTTTGGATAAGGAATAAAGTTTAATTAATGAGGAAGATCACTTCATGCTCACTTCATGCTCACATAGACCACAATTCTTTGGTGCCAACACAACTAATTAATAAGCGGTCCACTGTTTCACTACAATTTGCTCATACAACACCTATTTTCATAGTTATAGCTCTCCACGTAAGATTATCACATGTAAGGATTGTGCCCCCCCTGCCAGCTGTCTAGACAAAAATTGTCACCTTTTTAAGAGCCTTCACATGCAATATGCTCCTCCATTGGAAAGCCACTCCATTGGAGCCTCTGAGAGCACTTAGTAGGAACAAACATCGAACTTATTATTGCTCTTCTCCCACCAACTCATCTGATTTGTGTCCTCGCCTCTTAGGAATACAAGGTATCAAACATTACTTGGAGAAACAATAACCTCAATCTGGAATTATGAGATCACTTAACCTGGTTTTTCAGAAAAATTCCTTTGGTTAGTTCTTTTTTTACCTTGTACCATTTATTTTCTTGTAGAGTGAAATTATTAACATTCAGAAGCTAAATTAATAGTTATGCGTCAAAAGAACTAAATTAGTAGTTACTTTGGAAATCTTTGAAGGTTTGACATTGTGAGCAGGAAACAATCGCATGATATTCATTTTATTTGAGTCCTAATGATGCAATGTTTAAAAGGAAAAAACTAACTGCTCGTTCTCCTTCCCTGTGCAGTCTGCTAAGAGATGCCTAGTTTTGGTGGTGGCAATGGGTTTTCTGTTTATCCTAATGCAACCACCAATCCCATTGTCATTGACTTACCGGTCTGACCTTATCAAAGCTGCTCGCCAATCCACTGATGACATCTCCATCTATGGATTCATGGCCACAAAGCCTACATGGCCATCTTGGCTGCTTATTTTGGCAATTCTGCTTACTCTAGCGGCTGTGACATCCATCATCCCAATTAAGTACATGGTTGAGTTGAGAGCATTTTACTCCATAGCCATGGGGATTGCTCTGGGTGTCTTCATATCAGCTGAGTACTTTCTTCAGGCTGCTGTCCTGCATGCCCTAATTGTTCTAACTATGGTATGTGCTTCTGTGTTTGTGGTCTTCACTCATTTCCCATCTGCCTCAAGCACGAAGGTTCTACCTTGGGTATTTGCTCTTCTTGTGGCTCTCTTTCCTGTGACATATCTTTTGGAGGGAGAAGTGAGGATCAAAAACAGCCTAGGAGACGGTGGATTTGGAGACATCGGAGAGGAAGAGAAGAAGCTCATAACTCTGTTGGTTGTTGAGGGGGCAAGGACATCTCTTCTAGGTCTATATGCAGCTATCTTTATGCTTATAGCTCTGGAGATAAAGTTCGAACTTGCCTCACTTATACGAGAAAAGGCTCTTGAAAGGGGTGGAGTTAGACATAATCAATGTGGTCAAAGCAGCTCCTCTACTTTTCCCCCAAGAATGAGATTCATGCAGCAGCGTCGGTGTTTTACTGTAGCAAGCTTCACAATTACGAGGATGGCAGCTGAGGGAGCCTGGATGCCGGCTGTTGGTAATGTAGCTACTGTGATGTGCTTTGCCATATGCCTTATCTTCAATGTCAACCTCACAGGTGGATCCAATCGTGCAATATTCTTTCTGGCACCTAACTCCGATTTTGTTGCCGAATTTGGGGACAAGCAAAGATATTTCCCTGTTACGGTAGTCATATCAGCTTACCTGGTTGTGACAGCTCTGTACAGCATATGGGAAGATGTCTGGCATGGGAATGCAGGGTGGGGCCTCCAAATTGGTGGGCCAGATTGGATGTTTGCGGTCAAGAATTTGGCCCTCCTTGTTCTTACATTCCCCAGCCATATCCTTTTCAACAGATTTGTGTGGAGTTATAAGAAGCAGTCAGATTGGATGGCATTGATCACGTTGCCCCTTAATCTGCCATCTGTTATAATTACAGATGTGGTTAAGATTAGGATTTTGGGACTTCTAGGGATTATTTATTCCCTGGCCCAGACTCTAATCTCTAGACAACAATTTATATCTGGATTGAAGTATATTTAGACTAATACAAACTCTGTACAATATGTTTTGGCAATTTTCAAGTGAGGAATTACAGTTTAGGTTTGTCTTGCACTTCTTTTACTGGTCCTTCTATTAATTGGGCTCTGGATTAGTGGGAAAGAAGGTTGACTAGGGATGGATAGTTCATGGCTTAAAATCTTACCTAGAAAAGGGAGGAGGGACAGGGTGGGGAAGTCATGCAACATTGATTGGTAGTTACTAGATATATCTTTGTACTTTTTGTTTTTTTTTTTTGTTTTAGAAGGAAGAGAAATAATTTGAGCTGATTCTCTTTGATATGTAGAACACCCGAGTGGCTTAAGAAAATGTTTGCAACGGTTACTAAGAGTGAAAGAAATGGTCCTGTGTTCCGCTTTTTTATGGATTTAGGTGATGCAGGTATGTTTTAATAATCGATAGTAGCTTCTTCTTTTTCTGTTCTTTTATCCTTCTGCCTTCTGTGGTACCGGCTATGTTGTATTCAACTTGATTAGTGATTACAGATATTCGGCACTTGAGAGTTGAAACTTCTAGTCTATATTGGTTCTGTGGATTTGGAGTAAAAAAAACAATACTAAATGGAAGGCATGTTTTCACAAATAATACCACATTGTTAGTTTCCGTAATTTTATTCAATCCCTTTGTGACCCTTGAAGATGACTGATGCTTTCAAATTTGGATCTCTTCATTTCTGTCATTGTCAGATTTAAATTTTCATTTTTCTCTCCTGTGTTTCTTGACTTCATTCTTTCCCCATTTTCTTAACAATAAATTATTTCTTATTAGAGATTGCTTCCATAGTGATTCTTTCTGTTTCTTTCTGTTCTAGTGTCATATGTTAAAAGGTTGAATATTCGAAGTGGTGTGGTGGGTGCATGTCGACTCGATTTAGCATACGAACACTTCAAGGTACTTGCTCATTTGCTTTGAATGAACTGACTATGTTTATGTAATGTATTTTTCCAATCGGAGTGTGAAATGAAAATCTATTTTTATTAGCCTGTTGTCATTCCTCTTTGTTCTTTTTTTCCTACCAGCACATGTGCTTGTGTCTCTATATTCATATTTATATAAATATACACATGCCGGATGATTTTTCACCTGCACCTTGTTTTATTCATGATACGAAGTTATTTGGAACCTTGATAATGCTCAACACTTCTTATGTCGCCTTTTGACAGAAACTAGGTTATTTATCAAAATTGTGGAACAAGGCTTATGTTTCCAATCCAAATGGATGGAGCAAGGCTTGTTGTTTTGAATCTGCTCTTTCTTGAAGATTATATGTGTGTGTTTTATAGAATGCATATAAATGAGTCAGACCAAAGATGTGGGAGTAATGAGTTTAAATTTTCAACGTAAGTCTTTAGACAGCTTGTTGTGTTGAATTTCATTTTATGATCTTTTTTTTATAGATACGATAGGATTTGAACCAATGGCGTCTACTTCATGATGATTGCTTTTTACCCTCAGGCTAAGACACCAATGGGTTTCTTTTTGGTGTAGAATTTCATGTTGTGGTCTTCTTCTGGATTAGGTCTTAAAATTTTTTCACTGTGTGCTATGCAGGAAAAGCCTTATTTGTTCCACTTTGTTCCAAATGAAAAGCAGGTATTATACGGAGTTCATGTACTGTTACAAAGTAGCATTTATAATTCCGTCTTTAAACTTTGCTGTTTCTGCAGGTCAAGGCTACAAACAAGCTTTTCAAGAATCCCACAGAATGGGGGAAGCAAAAAGGTTGATGGTGTTCCAGTTTTTAGTGCTCAAAACCTGGGTATTGCGATAGCAACAATGGATGGGATTAAGTGGTAAGTTATGCCATCTGTGAGCCCATTATGTAGGAATACAAGATTATTTCTTGTTCATTTTGTTTAATAAAATAGTAGTGCTACGTATCAAAATATAATAAAATAGTAGCGTTTGTTCAATTGATATACTGTAATTTGTAAATATCTTTTCTTTTCATAGAAATTGACAAATTGTCCCAGTATTTTGATGGATAAAGTTAGTCCCATCTTAGTTCTCCCCTTCACCCACCCTCTTTATTATTGCAGGTGTATTAGCCTTTATGTTGTAGGTAATAGAACTACTGATTGTTCTTTTTATTGTCTGATAGTCCTTTGCCATAATTACTTGCTTTAAATTATACTTTTCCACCCTAAACTTTCACCTCAATTAAATTTGCTCGATTGACCCAACTTTGAGAGAATTGTCACAATAGACCCCCTACTCTCGAAATTGAGAATTAAATTCAACAGAAATTGTGGTTTTACAATGCAGCCAATGAGAGTAATTTTGTAATTAAACCTAATTTTCGTCCAATTTAACACCCAACCTAGACAGCTGGGGGCACATTGATACAATTCTTTAAAACTGGGGTGTCAATTGAGCAAATTAATAGTTTTTTTTTTTTTTTTTGGGGGGGGGGGGGGGGGTGGCATTGTAAATGGAGTGAATTTTAGGCTTGAAAAGTGTAATCTACTGTAATTAATATATATAAGGAACTTTAAGATATCTGTTTTTTAGGCTAACTTTTCTATTGCATCATTATTTCCATAGGTTCTTCTCTATTTTTGAATATCTGATGTTTTGATGTTTCTTCATCAGGTATACACCCTACTTCTTTGACAAAAACATGCTTGATAACATTCTTGAAGAATCTGTTGATCAACATATCCATTCTTTAATTCAAACTCGGTACATGAAGCGCCGACGGGATGTTGTTGATGACAACTTGGCTGCAGAAGTGATTGAAGAGATTGGTGATAACTTGTGGGAGCCTCCAGAGGTACAAAATCCTTTGGTCTGGTACTACTTGTTGGAATAGCATGAAATGTCAAAAAAAGTAGTGGTAAACATATTGGCAGGGAGATCTGTATATCTTGTGGTCATTCTATGACTATTTTGTTTCACAAGCTTTGTGACTAATGAATGATTGCAGTAATTATATTACTTATCCCAGGAAAAAAGTTATAATCACTTTATGTGATAGCTATTTCAGTTATTGTTGTAGGTTTATATTTGGTTATGTATGCTCAACACATATGGTTGCCAGAAGTGACACTGACTTGCTTTGAAATAGAAATTATATTTGAATGAAAAAAGATATAAAAGGAACGAGGGGAAGGGCAAAGGGGGGTGGGGGAGTTGAGCATAGAGTCATCATGTAAAGCTAGAACTTATCTTTTCTTTATTGTGGCATATTAATAGGTCCAACAACTGCTGGATGAGATGGGCCATCCTGGAATTCCTTTAACTGTTATTTCAAATTCTGCAGAAATGCAGCTCCTTTATGCAGTTGACAAAGTGATCCTTGGTAACAGGTGGTTGCGGAGAGCCACAGGCATACAACCAAAGTTTCCATATATGGTTGACTCTTTTGAGAAAAGGTATGTCTATTCCCATTCTTTGGCTTCACCTATTGCTTATGAATGTTTATCATGTTAGATAATTGTATAACCTTACTCCTTGAAGGCCATTGTTTTAATGATAGGGATTATATGTAGATTATGCAGAATTAACCACTCAATTTTCCCTGCCAATAGATTCTAAATGCTTATATTTAGCTGATTAAACAATTTAGAGCATTAACCTGAAGGGGTTGGGGTAGTGGTTCCCATGGCCTTATGAGATCTATGAGTAGATGTCTGTGTAGCCTACTCAAAATTTTAAATATTTATAAACTGTAGTAGTTCTATGATTTTTTGTCATTGAACTATGTTCATTAATCATGTCTGTCATACTTTTTCTGATCAGTAAGAGTGTAAGGCATGTTGTTGCACTTGGTCTTGCTAGAAAGCTTGGGATGGAGCCAAAGAATATGCTAAAGGTATGTCAAAACCAAACCTTCATTACTCCAAAAAATACAATTATAATGCTGATAAGTTGATGTACTGAAATTATTTTTGTTGCTTGAATTGACTATCGTCCAGCTATAAGAGGAATCAAAGCCAGCAAAATGCCTGTACCTATTGCAGTGTGAAATGACCTCTAGAATTGCAACTCAGCAGATCTGTCGCCAAAAGTGGCTATAACAGAGACTCTTAGAATGCATCACAACTGATTTCATAGTGTTCGATATAACAAAACCATTTTAACCTTCCAAAAACAAGGAAGAATCTAGCTTGTACAATGCCAATTTGATGTCAATACAATTGTTGCTTTCATATTAGAGGCCTTGAGCCATATTTTGGTCATTGTGACCCTTGTAAAAATCCCTTTGTAAAAGCAACTTCAAGGCACTACCTGCTGGGTCCTCTCCATCAACTGAACATATTCATCCATCCCATTCAAAGCTAGAGGTTGCAAATGGTACAATGCAAACTAATAAGGCTTTGGACTCTGCATCACAAACTATTGAAATTTCGGATGTTGCATCATTTAATCATCCTGGTAATCAACTTTTAAAGCATTTCCCATGTTATTCATGCTTTTGTTCCATGTATCGGATCCTGCTCTTCGTTGCTGCTAATCCACCCATAGCAAGGTCTACGTGGACAGGCTGGGAGAGCATCCACCTGCTGTGGGGTGTGCAAACCAAGAGGAGGGCAAGTAAGACTATTCCCAAGGTGTTTACCAGGACCAAACCAACATTTTAATCGTAATTTCGACCGGTCAAAAAACACACTCAATCAATCAAAAATCTGGAAAAATCAAAATTTTGAAAAACAAAGCATTTTAATGCAGAAACTTCTCAAAGCATAGTATTTTATGAATGAAATGCATGAGTATGAGATGAAATGTTTTTCAAAAACCCTTGAATTTAACCCTCATTATCCAAAAGTAATATTTTCAATCAAATTTTCCTCAAAGAGTCCCTTATATCTCCCTCCTTTAGTGACGATTGTTCCAATACAGTGGAACAATCTTAACTTCCACTGTATTGGAACAATCGTCACTGAAGGAGGGAGATATAAGGGATTCTGGTCCTGGTAAACACCTTGGGAATAGTCTTACTTGCCCTCCTCATGGTTTGCACACCCCACAACGGGTGGATGCTCTCTCAGCCCGTCCACGTAGACCTTGTTATAGGCGGATCAATAGCAACGACGAGCAGGGTTCGATGCATGGAACAAAAGCGCCATTTCCAAAAGACATAGCAAGAAAGCACAAGACTAGGTGGGATGTTAGGCCTGAAGATATGTAATGTAGCTGCCTCTTTTGTACTCCATCGAGTAGGTTTTGTAGAACCAGAAAATCACTTCTGTGCACTTGTGAATCCTGAATTGTAGTTTATACTAGAATGAACAAGTTGATATATTTGTTTGTATATTTTTTTTATAGTGTTTTCTTCCCACCAATGCCAAATGAACAAGTTGTATGACATTAGTCACATAATCTAAGCAATAAAGGGCCTTCATATACCACTTGTCCACCTTCCGGAATGAAGTGCTGGGTTAAATTTGAACTCAATGCAACTAGCTACAAAGTCAAAAAAATGACTTTCAAAGCAAAGCAAGCGAAGTACACATTTAATGTGAAGTTTAAAAAAGTTGTATATAAAAGTTAAAAGTTAAAAACTAAAGCTTAAAACTGATGTCAAACTCATGTACACAAAGCAAGCGATGTTTGCAATTTGAATGAGCATGATGGGGGTGTCAAGGCAACAAAGAACAACAAGGACAAAATCAGCAACTAATTTCATATAAACTTAGGCACAAGTTGTGTGCAATTCATCTTTAGATTTGCAACAAGTGAACGTACGGTGACATGATTTGTTAGACATTAACAACAATATTTAAAAATTGCACATAACGTGTGGACTTTAACAACAACGTCAAATGTTGGTAGATAGAAATTTTTGAAAATCATCATTGCTTGAATCTGAGAAGTCTGAAATATCACATTCATCATCTAACGTAGTAATTTCATTAATAGACTTCATGACTCGCTCTTGCGCCTTCCCTTTTAGATGCTTCCTAGCTTTTTGGATTGCATGAAAATGGTCTAGTCGCCTTTGCATTTGATTGTTCTCTCGTTCAAGGCGAGCAAGTATGTTGGCAGGTTCATCTCTAGGTAACTCGGCTGAGCGTGCCTTAGGAACTCGTAACCCATGCCATCGACAATACACCTCCAACTCACACCTCTTCTCGTATAGGGTTGACCATGGTGGTTCTGCTACAGTGAACTCCATTGCGGTGGTATTTGTACTTAGTTTTGTAGGTTTGCCGACCATGATGTGTCCGACGCTTCCAAAACTCTCGTACGTGTATATTGGCATATTAACAAAATCTCTCTTCTTTCCAATCCATTTCCCTCCATAGTGGTCTGTGTATGTTTGTAGTTGTTGATCTGCTGGAACTTGTGATAATTCATTTGTTAAAGTAGATTGAAACTTGTTTCTATGTGTACGAGATGATGTTAAGGCGTTGCGACTCATAGCTTAGTCAAGCTACAAAGTTAGTGGTGTAGGAAACAGATCATTATTGTGCCCCATTTATAACCTCATTCCGTTGTGTATTGAAGCATTAAAATTTAACATATTTGGGCTTGTCATGTCAATACAGGCTGGAAAACCATGATATGATTTTTTTGTTCAAATGTTCCCATTGTGACAATGAGATTCTCTTGTTGTGGACAGTAGTTGCAGTGTACTGCCTTGACTATTCAACTGAACAGTATTCACATGAAGAGTATTCAGCATGCCTGTGCTTCATCTGACATGAACTTGACGAGACAATACCGAGTTGTGTTAAATGCATCATAAACTTTTCAGGGGTCCTCTGCACCCTTGAAAACAGTGCATTGCAAAAGGATGCATATCTGTGTATTGACGTGAGTGTGGATGATATGACTGGATGTAGCACTGCGAACATTAGTGTAGCAATGGTGGACAGCTGTGTATTCACGTGAGTGCGGATCGGTTGCATATCTGTGTATTCAAAGGGTTGTCCTGTATGACTTTCAACTTATAAAATCTATTTCGTTTTACAAAATTTTTTAAAAATGTTTGTAGCTCAATTCGCTACCTTCTTTTCTACGCGATGCATATTTGCTTGTACTTGTGGGGTGTGGAGGATAAGGGCCGAGGTTCAAATATCTAAAAAGAAGCTTTACACAAATATACACTTAAATTGGACTAGAGTATAATTTTTATCTTGTATATATAAAAAAAAAAGTTCGTAATCTACAGTCAACTATAGGCATGTGGGTTGTTGACCAATTTAATAAGATTAAATTGACGGTTGGATTGATCGAATCAATGAGTCATGTCATTTGATAGTGGTGTCACAATGAAATGGTGGAGATTTTGTGGTAGAGATCATGTCCCGTATGATATTCAACTTATAAAATCTATTTGGTTTTACAAAATTCTGTAAAATATTTGTAGCTCAATTCGCTACCTTCAGGTCTATGCAAGCCATTTTTGTGTAATTTTTTTTTTTCAAAACACAGTGGCAAAGCCACATGCAATAATTACAAAGGAAGTTAATAAGTTCAGTAAATTGGGAGACCCCTACTTTTTAGCTCAAGTACAAGAAAAAAAAAGGCTCATATGTCTAAAAGGAAAAAAAAAAAAGAAGTGACATTTTAAAAAAAAAAATGTCAAAGGAACTCAAGCCTTTGAAACTCGAGTATATTTTTAATAAATTTAGATTTAGAATAAGGGCTCTCAATCTAAACCTGTTGTTTCAAGCATTGACCAAAGTAATCTGAATGGACCAAATTGGACCAACTAATTTTTGTGAGTAAATAGTGGAACCCCTAATTTTTAGCTCAAGTACAAGAAAAAAAGGCTCATATGTCTAAAAAAAAAAAGTCACATTTTAAACAAAAAAAATGTGAAAGTCAAGCCTTTGAAACTCGAGTATATTTTTACTAAATTTAGATTTAGACTAAGGCTCTCAACCCAAACCTGTTGTAAGTGCACAAAGATGGATCGAACTTGACCAAAACGGACCAAAGTGGCCTGAATGGACCAAATTGGACCAAGGTGGACCAAATTCCCCCAAAGTACATTTTATGAACTGAATGAGACTAAATTAAACTGAATGGACCCAAAGGACCAAAGTGGACCGAATTAGACCCTAGATGTGCTGGGTAAAAACTCGAGTCTTTGATAGTCAAGTTTTATTGTGTAAAACTCGAGTTTTAAAGACTCGATTTTTTTAATTAAAACTCCAGTTTTTAAAACTCAAGTTTTAATAGCCTTCTTCCCCAGGAACATGCTCTATTTTAGGCAGAGAGGCAGAGGACCAATGCTCTATTTTTAGAGTCATGGGCCTAGTGGAACTCGAGTTTCACCGAGAATTGAGCATGTCCTGAGACTAGTGGAACTTGAGTCTCTGAAACTCGAGTTCCAGTGGGAATTTTTTTCCCCAGATGCTTTATTTCAAGTAGAGAGGCAGGGGACCAATGCTCTGTTTTTAGAGTCATGAGACAAGTGGAACTCAAGTCTCTGAAACTCGAGTTCCACTGGGAATTTTTTTTTTCCCAGATGCTTTATTTCAAGTAGAGAGGCAGGGGACCAATGCTCTGTTTTTAGAGTCATGAGACAAGTGGAACTCAAGTCTCTGAAACTCGAGTTCCACTGGGAATTTTTTTTTTCCCAGATGCTCTGTTTCAAGCAGAGAGGCAGGGGACCAATGCTTTGTTTTTAGAGTTATGAGACAAATGGAACTCAAGTCTCTAAATCTCAAGTTCCACTGGGAATTTTTTTCCCCCCTAAACATGCAGCAAACCAAAAACTGAAATGTGTGCACAAATTGACTGAGAAACAGAGATAGAGAAGCTTCAAATATAATCCTTAACATACTCATTTAGAGGTAGAGAAGTTGAGAATGTAAATGCACTTAAATTACATCAAAATGCAATCTCAATAGGCACCAAAGTATAGAAACTGTTACGCTCTTTGCATAACCATAGTTTTACAATATAAATGCACTCAAATCACAAAAAAAAAAAAAAAAAAAAAAAAAAAGAAAGTCATTCTCAATATATCAACATTCTAAACATGTCCAACCACCCTTAATTTGCAACTCTAACCATACTACTCAAATCACAATCTTCATAGAGGTACATTGGATAGAGAATTACAATTACATTGAACAAAAACCAAAACATTAATTGTGCCGATACAACGTAGTCACTTTTCCTAAGATCGGTGGTCCGCACGACAAAAACTTCATCCATGGAAGCATGCCTGAAAAACGTAGAGTACTCATGTTAGGAGACAAGATAGTAAACGTTAGGAGACAAGATAGTAAACATTAGGTAAACATCGAATGAACAACAATTATTTAACCGATGCATAACTTTTTGCCATCTACCTACCTAGTGTGGAGCATGACCGCTTGTGGAAGCGCCACGGGACTGCGACATTTTCTGCGGTTATGTCCGGAAGCATGACACAGTCCACATGCCTGCTTGGGTTAACTCTCTATCAAATCTACGTCCTCCCTCGGCCATTCTGGTTCTCGATCCTTATTTCTCATTCCTTATTCTTGACTTCACTAGTCGACCTTTGGCCCGCAACAATGTTGGATTAGGCAACCACTTTGGCCCCATGGGATCCCTCCACAATGACTGTGACTTCGGAACCACAAATGCATGCTCATAAGTGTTAACGGCATGCTTCAAACCATAACATGGGTGAATATATGTGGTCGAATCAATATGTAAATAGTCACATACTCTAATTACATGTGAACATGGGATCCCTATGTTTTGCCATTTCCTACAACTGCATGTTCTTTCCCGTAATCGAACTTCATAACTGTGGTTTCCCCCTCCTGCCCTACACGTGTTGAGTTGGGTAACTACTTGAAATATCAACTCTTCATTGCTAAATGGCTTGAGATAGTATTTCTCAGATTTACACTTATTTGCATCCCACATGGAGAAGGCATATTCACTCCATTTCTTACCCTCTGACAACTCATAATGGTATTCTTTGTGCTGGTCATGGAAATATTGAACAAGTTTGTTCCAAGTGAACTCAACCAACGCGGAAATAGGAAGGGCTCGTGCACCTTTCAGTACACTATTGAAGCACTCTGATATATTAGTTGTCATTGCCCCAAAACGTCTCCCACCATCATGTAACTGGGTCCATATATCCACAAACTCACTCATTAGGTATGTGTATGGAAGATAATCTTGATTCTTTTCCTTACCATCCTTCCCAGTCACCTTTTTCTTATTCCTAATGGCCTCGATTTTCACCTGCTTAATGGAGTCCATTATGGTATCAAATTTAACTACCTAACTAGCATATCCCGCTTTCAACACCGCTAACTTTAGAGTCGAGTTCTGAAAATGGGTGTTGAAATTGCTAGCAACATGTCGAAGGCAATATCTATGAAATATCCGTGTTCTTCCATCATCCCTTCTAGGCCAGTTTGCAATGGCGTTTTTGATACCGAGATGTCGGTCAGAAATTATGCAAATGCCTTCGTCAGGTATCACGTGGCCAATCGTTTCTCTGAGGCACTCTAAAAACCACCTTCAACTGGACCTTGACTCACAATCCACAATAGTAAAGGCGAGAGGGAATACCATGTTGTTAGCGCCCGTTGCCATTGCGACCAACAACTTTCCCTGATATTTACCGTACAGATGGGTCCCATCAATACTAATAACCGGCTTGCAGTATTTGAATCTTGATATGCATGGACCGAAAGACCAAAACACATAATGCAACAATACGGTGTCATCTTCATTGGTGGGTGTGATACGATAGGATACCTAAGTAGTTGGGTCCTGATCAATATATGCCATTAGCAACTTATGCAGCCTTTGGTAAGACTCTTCCCAATTCCCAAACATCTTCGCAATTGCCTTTTGTTTCACATCCCACACCTTGTAGTAAGAAGGCTTATGGCCTGTATATTTCTCTTCTATCATAGATCTGAGATGCTTAATTGGGGTAGTGATATTCTCACATAACTTTTTATGGATGTCTGCTGCAATAAAATTACAACTCATCATTCTACTATCATTTCGCACTCCAGTCGGTATACATGTGTGAGGACCTGCATACACAGTGACCATCCATAGTTCATGAAGATTGGGCTTCATAACTGCACAGACATACCACTTGCATGATTCATGCACGTATTTTGCACAAAATTTTTTGGTTGTCGACCTAGTGATCCTAAACTGTTTGTTTTCCTTGAGGGCACAAATTGTTAATACGCGCTTCATCTCCACTTTATTGGCAAAAGTCAACCCTTTGCACAAATTCATCCCCTCTCTCTAAGTAGACACAAATGGCATCTCAATATATGAAGGATCAACCTTATTTTCTTAAGTATTTGCAGAGAATGACAACGCAGGAGGTGCGTAGGCAGGGATTGTGTTCTCTATGTTTTGGACACTAATAACATTGTCTGCATCAGGTTCATTACCATCTAATATCTCATCATCATCAATGTCCCTCTCAAAGTCCTCAAAGTCCCGAAAGTCCCCTCTGTCAATCCTGTCTTTATACTCATCTCTATCGGCAAAATCTTCACCGTTAATGGCAAGATTTTCATCAACATAGTCGCCGTCATCATCGTCATCATCATTGTTAATGGCAGTAGTCTCATCAACATAATCGGCATCATCATCATTATCATCATCATCATCATCATCACCATCAGTATGAACATCATCATCCTTTACATGTGTAAAATACTCATATTGAGCATCCGGAACCGTAACCTGTAAGCTTGTGGTTATTTGTTGAATATCCTCTTGCCAGACTGCACGCGGCTCCAATTGTATGTACAACTCAAGGTTAGTTACTTTAGCTATTCTCTCCAACTTGTCAAACATCATCTTTACATGTTTGTCTGTTTCTATCGCCATATACTTGTAATTAATCTAGTGCTTCAGGAGTTCATTTAGCATACGATAAGTAATTTGTATGTTGTGAACAGCAGAATTCTCACACAACTCTTCCATGACAAACATCTTCAATTCGTCAAGGGTCTTCAACCTACGATCAATTTGGGTATAATAGGCCTTTATACCCGGCCCTTCAAATGGCAATCCCTTGGTCGCATTGGCATTCTTAAGCAGACCACTGTGGTATAGGATTATATCAATTTCAGGCATTGTGAACTTGTTCAAGTTAAGTTACTATGTTAGTTAAATCACATAGTAGTAAAGTAGGGGGAAAAAAGTAATGTGATCTTAAGGCTGAACATATTCAAGCTAGATTATAAAGTGCCCCATTGCCCATTAATATCTAAAGTTCAAGATGTAAACCGTTTAATCCTAGTGGATGGAGAGACAGAATTATCTATTACTCCATTGTATGATGACCTATAATGCCTAAAAGGGTTATAAAAGAACTAGGTGGATAGAGAAGCATGATTACATACCCATTCATTACATTCATTTCATTATATTCATTCACTACCCATTTCATACCCAAAACAATGATGAATAAAGTCAAAAAGACTTGTAAGATCATGATAAAAATAAAAGCCTAGAAATGATGAATCAAATTTTGATAACAAAAACCATGCAAATAAATACTCAAAAAATTCATACTAACAAAACAAAGTTCTATAATTCACAATATTGGCAAATTAACTAAGTTATATAACTATCTACAAAATAAATAGTCAAACTCTTTAACCCACACCCATAGACAACTAATACCTAACTACAATCACAATCAAATTATGCAAACCCTTACCTGAGATATGAATTTGTTAAGAGGGAAGAGCAATGAGAGAGGCAGTGTGGTGAGTGAGAGAGGCAATGTGGTGTGATAGTTATGGGTGAGTGAGAGAGCCAATGTGGTGTGAGGGTTATGGGTGAGTGAGAGTTAGTGAGGCTGAGAAGGATGCTCTGTTTTTAGGTGAGAATGCTGTGTTATGTGTGTGTTAAAATACAGGCTAAGTGATGTTATGTGTAGTTTGTATATTTTTTCCCAGTGGAACACGAGTCTTGTAGACTCGAGTTCAATGCAAAGTTCTAATTAAATATTTTTAGTGATAATTAGTTTTTCTCTGAGAAAATCGAGTCTTTAAGACTCGAGATCTAGGTTGCAATTTTTGTCCAAGTAAGCGAGCACAAAGCAATCTTAAAGCGAGTCTTTGAAACTCGAGTTTTAATTAGATCTCGAGTCTATAAGACTCGAGATATTAGTTTTCATTATTCTTTCAAACCTTGCCTAACTTACTATATAGATGCTCTTCACATTGCTATTATGCACATTCCCTCCATTCTCGTGTGAACTTCAACTTCTAACTCTTCAAGGCTTAACTACCATTTGTATTTTGTGTACCACGTGACAAATAGTAAATTGTCCATTCGGCATTTATTTTATAGCCCAAAATTTTTTTTTTTCTGGGTCGTGACTTTGTCGAGTTCTATAAACGGTATTCAGACCAAAACATCCAGCAATAGTTGGGCCCAAAGATAGCCCAATAAAATGGAAGTTGTTATGTTATGATTTTTAAGTAAAACGAGAAAAGCCCAAAAATGAAAGCAATAGTCTTCTTCTTCTTCTTCTTCTTCTTCTTTTTTTTTTTTTTTTTGCTCACTTCTGAATCCTGATATAAAGTAAAATTCATTTGAGAAAAGGCAAGTAGAACTAAAAGGAATGCTACTGATTGTAGTAAATGGAAATATTGCAAACCTGTGGTCTAATCCGGAATTAAATTGGCTTCGCTTTTGTTTTGTCTTTTGTGTGATTTTGAGGCTCAAAATGAGGTGAAAATATGAGTTTCCATAAACCCTTGAGGTAGGCCCCCCTGAATTTTCAAACTTCCCATTTATAATAGTATAATTTGTATATATTGAACAACAATTTACTTATTGGCCTCCTCTCAAAATAGTACTAGGCATAAATGTAATTTTAGTCCCTACATTTTGCACTTTTTTCATTTTAATCTCTACATTTTGTTTTTACTACATTTAGTTCTTAAACCAATTAACGCCTGACATTTAGGTCATTTCTGTCACCCAACTAACAACAAAAACTAACGTGGCTGACGGTGGAATAAAATAATAATATAATTACACATTAATTAATTAAATTAAAAACAAATATTAAAATAAATAAATAATTTTTTTTTAAAAAACTCATTAGTTTTTGGGAAGAACACGAAGAAAACAAGAACTCGAACTCAGATCGAAGAACTCAAGAACACAAACCTAAACACAGAATTTTCTTTCCAGCCAAATCCAAACCTAAATATTTTCTCTCTACCCAAACATAGAAAAATCCAGCCACCACCTCCACCGATCAAACCCAGCTAACAAACATAAACACAAACCCAACCAACAAACTTAACACACAAACCCATAAATTTTCTCTCCACCCGAACCCAAATCCAAAAATTTTCTTTCTACCCAAACATAGAAAAATCTAGCCACCACCTCCACCAATCAAACAACCACTACCCACCATCCTAACCGCCACAACTAAACCCAACTCGGTCTCAACCCCAGCTACCCCGAATCAAGCCACCCCAGCTAGTCTTAACCCACCTACCCCAGCTTGACCTAAACCCAACCCAACCTCTACCCACCCCAGCCAGCTCACAACCCACCCACCCCAAACCAACCTCAACCAACCCCACCTCGATCTCAACCTATCCACCCCAACCACCAACCAACACGAGCCACTACACCACCAGTTACCACAAGAGTGAGAAACACGAATGAGTGAGAGAGAGAGAGAGAGAGAGAGAGAGAGAGAGAGAGAGAGAGAGAGAGAGAGAGAGAGAGAGAGAGAGAGAAGAAAAACTAATTTAATAAAGTGAGAAGGAAGAGAAAATAATTTGAACCCATTTTGCGATCTCATCCCAGAAGTGATCATTGAGTCAAGATACTCTTTAGATCTTAATTTTAGTGATTTTTGGTTTTAATTTTGTTTTTTTATTTAGTTAAAATTAATAAATTAATTTTTTAAATCTATATGCTGACGTGGCCTTATATTCTGTGAGATTATATTATTTTTTTATTCCACCATCAGTCACGTCAGCTTTTACTGTTAATTAGGTAACGGAAAGGACCTAAATATCAAGTATTAATTGATTTAGGAATTAAAAGTGATAAAAACAAAATGTAGGGACTAAAATGTAAAAAGTTCAAAATATAAGGATTAAAAGTGCATTTATGCTAATAGTATTACGTCTTTTATATATATATATATATATATATATATATATATATTTGGATGTAACACAATTGTCAAACTTGTTTGACCGTCCAAAATAATAATGTAATATATGTTTGTTAAGCGTCTGTGCATACTCAAATTCTGGTTAATGGACCAGGCTTAAAATTGGGCTCACAACTTATTTACATGGTGGGCTTGGAGTTTCCTACTAAAGGTAGTTTTGTATCAAGTATCATACACCTCCCAACTCTCACGAACTTTTCTCTTCCTCTCTTTAAGTTCTTCTCTTTAGATAATACGCTCTCTCTATCACTCTTTGTTTCTCACCCAGAATCAACAACCCCTTCTTTTTACTCCTTCCTCCTATTTATAGCTTGAGGTTGGTGGAGTGCCCATGATTAGCTTTTGGTCTCACTCGTGTGGGTGGGGTCCAATTTGATTATTTTTTATAAGGAATATGCTCCGTTGGAAATAGTGGTAATGGCATTAGAACTGATTTTTGCCTCTAAAAGATTGCTCAGCAACAATACTCTCCAAGGCAATGTTGAGCTGTCGAGGGCATGGGGCGTTCCGAGCAAGCATATTCCCGATCAGGTCATAATTGACCGGCATGGGCTTGTCTATCATGCATTTGAAACAAAATATGCTTACTATGAGGTTTGGGCCCAGTTGCGGCCCTAGATAATGTTTGAGCCAAGGCCCAAGGCCCAATGGACCTAGGATCATACCCCGTATAGTGTCTATTGTCTTTTACATTGCATAATTTATTATAATATAAGATATAATAGTGTTATTTATAATAGGTTTTATATTTAGATTTGAAATGATGGTTTGAATTTTGAGTAATTAGATAAGAACTTATATATTTATATTTGACAATAAATAGAGATTTTGTTTGGTATTGGGTACTTATATATGGTAGTTTTCTCTGGGTTGTCCAACTTTATTTTTTAATTAGTTATATTATTGGTTTATAATATTGAATTATAGAGGTTTCAAATTACTGTAATGGGAAAATATCCTCAAGCGAAAAAATAGGTTTAAGATGTAAATGTTATTGCTCAATCTTTTGTCCCAAATAATGAAATTTTAGATATTAAACCCTTAGAATGGTTCAAATATTTAAACTTAAATAAATAGATATTGCTTCATTAGGCGGTAATTCTTGATATATTCAAAATCCATTACAAATGATTTTAATACATGGAAATAACTTACAACACAATGTTGTCAAGTTAAAAATAATTTAATGAAATGAAGTATTTGTTTTGAGTAATTTTTTTTTAAAGAGTCCTGTTATATTTTAGGTTGGACCCCCCTGAAAAAATTTCATGAATCCGCCACGTCCAAGACAACTGATGATAAGTCTTTTGAAGATTTCTTTCTCCCATGCTTGGGTAGTGTTTGCAATATGGGTTAGGCTCTACCCACTGAGAATTCACTAGCTGTGCGGTCATATTGATTTGGAAAGTCACATTTTGCTATTACAAAAACATAATCATATCTTTGACCTCTCTTTTTAACATTTTGCTATTATAAAGATATAATCATGTCTTTGACCTCACATCGATCACTGGCCATGCGTATTAGGGTTTGTTTGGATAGAGCTTATTGTTGAAAACTGAAAACTGAAAACACTATAGCAAAATAATTTTTAAATGTGTAAATAGTACTGCGAGACCTATTTTTAATAAAAAAATTGTTAAAAAAGTACATAAACAGTGCGTGAACAGTGCGCGCATTGTTTATGTACTTTTTTAACAATTTTTTATTAAAAATGGGTTTCGCAGTACTATTCATACATTTAAAAATTATTTTGCTACAGTGTTTTCAGTTTTCAGTTTTCAGTTTTCATCAATAAGCTCTATTCAAACAGACCCTAAGTGTGAACTAGTATTAATGAAACTTGCAAAACTTTTTTTTTTTTTTTTTTGAGAAAATGAAACTCGCAAAACTGTTTGTTCATATATACATTTGTTAATATTTTATGGAATTTCTAAAAGAAATGTTCATCTATGAATGTGAAAATTGTAAAAATTAAGTATATAAATATGAAAAATGTTAACAATAAATGTTATTGACAGTTTTTTATATTTGCTATAAAAATAGTATCAAAACTTAAGACCCTATAGATATAAATAATTTAGTTGACTCTATCATTTTTAAAAATAATAATAAGAAAGAAGTGACCTTTTGTCCTATGTTGAAGATAGAGGCATGTGCTTGATGAAGTCATGACCATTTAAGTGTCAGCCTTTGTTTTTTAAAATAATAATAAAGTCTTAACCTTTCAACTCTTTAAATTAGAAGAAATTATACCGCTTTCATGGTGGATTACGTCACTTGTTCACTATTTCATTAAAAGAGTTCCATCTTTTTAAAATTGCTGAATTAGTAATTAGTTTTTGTTTTAAAAATTATTTTGACAGCAATTTTAAACATATAAAAATCTTTTAGTGAAATGATGGACCACGTCTATTATGAAAACCTTATAATTTTTCTTAAATTAGACTTCTTCGTTAAATCTTTGAGGAGTCCTTCATCTGCAGGAGACAAGGACTTTAAACATATCCAACAAGAAACAAATACCCTTCTTGGTCACAACCGATTAAATCTACCAAATCTGCTTAACCCCGTTGTTCTCACTAATCGATTGATGACTGTAGTTGCCTATTGCATAAGTCAACATGCATGGTAAGTCTTGTTTAAACATATATACCGTAAGGCTAATAGGGCGGCCGAGTGGCAATGGATTTGGATTTTGTGGCCGAGCGGTGATGATCATGGATAGCGAAGGACGGCAACTATTCTTGAGATGATCTACGCGAACAACAATAGTGATTCAGTTGCAACTCGACGTTAATTTGCTTGACTCAAACTTTGAGAGGTAAATGTGTAATTTAAGATTTGGAATCTCTTATCTCCTTTGTTTTCCTCCTGAATAGGAGGGATGTAAATTTGTGGGCTTAAGTGATTTATATCCCTCTCCATTTTTTCTTTTGAACCAGACAAGGAAAACAACATTTTTCCCTCCCCTTTTAACCCCAACCAAACGAAATGTAAGGAATAGTAAATACTCCCTCCATCTCAAATTATTGGCAATCTATTCAATTTTAAGATATCCCAATATGCTTTTTCAAAAAAAAAAAGATGTCCCAATATACAATCCTCTTTAAAAGACCAATAAATAAATTCCCTAACTTAACCTATACTTCATTTAAACTTTAACACCATTCTTTCATTTGAATTAGATTAATGAAAGTAGTTTTAAAAACTTGAATTTTTTAACAAAAAGACAGTACAGTATATGATTTTCTTTTTAAAGTTGGATTTTATAAACTAGACCAACAATATTATTGGGATAGAGGTAATAATTAATTATGAAATGAGTTTTAGTTAACTTAACCATTAAAGTCTTTTGCTATCAAATAAGAGATCTATTAAACTTCGTCTACACCAAAAATCAATTGGTGTGTTAGCTAGTTGGTTTAATAATAAATTGCAATCACCAAGAAGTGAACATTATATTGAAACTCTATCTTATCCATAAAAAAAATGTAATACACATTTTTTGGAAAAAAAAATCATTGGTTTGTACATACAAAATTCAACGTAGTTAAAATACACACACACACACTCTAGCTTCATCACACTTTGCGCGTGCAATGAGGTTTTTTTTTTTTTTTTTGGGGTCTAGTGTCGTAATTTTCCTTTATGTGTTTGTATGTGTGTATATATATATATATATGTATATATAGGATTAGTTTGTTTTGAAGACATGGTTTAGTAGGAGAGCATCCTATTTTGTAGGCATTTTAAGAGGAGTTGAAAATATATTTTTACCGAGTTGTCCTTAGTTTTTTCCCTCTTAAATGTAAAATTTAGGCATATTTTTTAATCACATAAAAATCCAGTACAAATAAGGGAATCCTCTTGTAGATAATAAATATAGTTATATTTGGCTTTAATATGACTTATTTTTTAATATAAAAAGAAAATTTAATTGTGCATTAAATGCATCTTCAACATGTCATTTAAGGCACTAGTTAACAAATTAACAGCAGTTTTTTTCTTATCCCTATTATTGAGTTTAATTTGAGTAAGATATCATATACTTTTCGACTCAAGACCATACAAGATTGTGCCATTCACGTTAGGCTTTGTACGGTAGAAAAAGCTCTACAATTTCTACAACCAATTCACAAAACCTCTCACATTACTTTATGTGTAATTGTATAAAGTTTATTTTAAATTACAGTAATCATATAAATTTATATTGATATTATTTATTTTACAATTAATTTTTTAATTTTTCATTATTTATTTCGAAGAACAGAATAAATGATGGTTGTTGTATTTAAAGAAAAAGAAATTAATATTTTAATAAAATAAAATTTAGAATAAATATTCTAGCATCAATATCATATACTATATAATAAAAGTTGGACCTAAAAGTCGTGGTTGAGCCAAGTGGCTCTACTAAATTGTAGAATTTTTTTTTTATAATTTTAAAAAAATAAATATAATTTATTTTGTACTTATCTTCTTCTCCTATAATTTTTAAATTGATAAAAATTTTAATTTTATTACAACCCAAACTCTTCAAATAATCCTTTTATTATTATAATTTATAAGTTGATAAAAATTTTTAATTTGATTACAATTCAAACTCTTTATCTAATCTTTGTTTATTTAAATTATATTACTACTTGTAAAAAAAAAAAAAACACTTAACAAGTAAAAAAAAAAAAAAAAAAAAAGACCCCAAGAATCTTTTTAAATTTAAATTATATTACTTTGTGTAAAAAAAAATAATACCCGTAAAAAATAACAGCAATTTATTCAACAGATTTACCAACTTTTTTTTAGATAAAGTTAAAGAAATTGTAAATAAGGTAATAAGTATTTAAGTTTAAAGTAAATACCTTCTCTTTCTTCTAAAAAAAAAGTATCTATATATAATAAACGTTTCTTCTTCAAAATATATAAAAAAAAAACTTTTTTTTTTTGGGTTATAAAAGAAAAGTTTCATTTTTTCCATAAAAAATGTTTTCTTTTTTCTTTATATTCATATGACCTTTTTTTTATTCCACATTTTATGGGATTTATGAGATAGCAACAAACAAATTGATTAGAAATCTTAATTCCAGTTGAATTTAAATGTTATATCAAATGAAACTCTACATATATATATATATATATATATACCTTTTTGAAGTGAAGTTTATTCCAACATGTGAATGCCTAAATCCCATGACAGGTATGCATTCTTTCTTCATTATTATTATTATTTTTTTTTTTTTTGTTTAAGCTATTTTTCTTTAACTTCAAAAAAATTAATAAAAACTTCTTACATACGTTTTAACCCAATTCATAATATTAAACTTTGAACTCATTTATTTTCTTCTACAATAATTCATTTAGGTTTTAGTTACTTACTCACACTTTCATCTCTCAAAATAATAGAGAAAACAAACATGTTTATTCTTTGTTCTTTTCCTAAATTTATATCCTAATTTATAATTTGTGTTAATTTCTTAATTTTAAATTATGAATAAGTTTGATTATATTCTTTATATTGAATGTAAATTGTTGTTTATAGGTTTTTGATTGTGTTATATTCTTCAAAAAAAAAAAAAAAAAGAGTTTATATAATTATGGCAACAAAGCCAAATAGATAAGTCTAAGAAATGTTTACTAACACTAGTTTTATTAGTAACTTTTTATTAGCATGATTTAAAAAAAAATGAATAGAGAGATAATTTATTAACGTGGTCTAAACTTTACTAAAACTTTTTAAGGGATTGGTTTAAATAAATTTCAAAGAAATTTTCTAATTATTAACTATTATGCACTAACTTCTAACCACCAACTCACAATTGAAATATTAATATGTATGAGATACCACTTCCAAATTTTAATATCTTAGTTATTATATATTATATGCTGACTTTTTCTTTTTCTTGAAAAGAAGCGTTTCTCTTTCTTCCTGCAAAACAAATTAAGGGATTATAATAAGAATTAGCTAAACAGGGGTAAGACTACACCACCTCTATTCTACAATAAATGTTAAATTCAGATCATTTTTCATGCATATACACAAGCTACATAAATAGATTATAACAAGAATAGACTGGGGTAAGACTACACCAAATCTTTTCTACAATAAATGTTAAATTCAAATAATTTTTTATGCATATATACACAGATGTAGCGTGCAACGCACAAGGCTTAAACTTGGTAGGGTGAAACTCACTCAAATTTCAATGTCTTCTTCCATGCTTTCAAGAACAAAAATTAAATTTTCATGTGAGTCTCTCTACTTGAAAATTTTAAATGTTTAATAATTTAGATTGTTCTTAATTATTAAATTGAGGTTTTTACTTAAACATGATTTCATTATTGTTTTGGATAGTTTTAACCATTAAATTCAAGGGTTTTTCATTTAAATATATGTGATTAATCAAATCTTAAAGTTCAATGTATTATTGAAAATCATTTTATATATATATATATATATATATATATATATATTTTAGGTACCTCTACCATCTTCCATTCAATTATATATATATATATATATATATATATATACATTTTATGATATCTTAATCTTACACAACATGCATTTATTATGTAACTTAAAAATAAAATATTTATTTATTTTTAGTAAATTAATAAAATAATTATTTACATATGAATTTTGATTAAGTCATGCATCGCACAGACATAATGTTAATTTTTTTTAAAAAAATTAGTCAATAGTCATATAAAATGAAAAATGGTCTGGTTAATATATGTCCTTAGGGCATACATTAACATCTGTTTTTGAAAAAAATTTATCGGGAATTGAAAAAACTGTCAAAAATTTTTCAATTTCCAATAAAACTTTTTCTAATAATAGTATATTATTGTGTGCCCTAAGGCCACACGTTAGTAAAATTCAATAATAAAAAAAAAGATTTTGCTAATGTGTGCCCTAAGGGCACACAATAATCAATCCTTTTTGGAAAAAAATTTATCAGGAATTGAAGAAGTATTGACAGCTTTTTCAATTTTTGAGAAAATTTTGCTAAAAATAGATGGCTTAATGCATGTCCTTAAGGCATACATTAACGGGACCCAAAACAAAAAAAGAGTAAATTTTAAACTAAAAAGAAAACATTAATTTTTATACCCCTTATCTCTCTCAATTTTTTTTTTTTTTTTTTTTTTGATATCCAAAACAAACCTTCCCTTGTATTAATCCGTAAAATCATTCAAGAGGGCTACATCATACCGAATTTGATGCTCAATAGCAGGTGGGTTTTCTTCCACCCAAACCGCATAATCAGATACAAATTTGGCATTTTTTGCCATAAGGTGTGCTGCAGAATTCTTATTTCTGCATATATGCTTGACTTCCCATGAATCAAAACCACACAGGCCCAACTTTGCTCCTTCAATCACCTTTAGAATGGAGCTTGGCGCAATACTTCTTTCAGTCAAGGAGTTAACAACTACTTGGGCGTCACTTTCCAGAATTACATTATTTAGACTTAACTCCCTAGCTAAGTTGAGACCTTCCTTAACAACGTTGGCCTCCACTTCCAGAGCTTTCAGGGGTACTTCTAATTTTTTGCTCATTGCTCCCATTAGCTGACCTGCTTCATTTCTTATGACAACTCCTACCCCACAGCACCCCATCTCCTTAAACACTGTCCCGTCAACGTTAATCTTGTAGAAACCTCTTTTTGGAGGAGTCCAAAATTGTCTGCTTAGAGGTGCAGGTCTTATCTAGACTTCTTTAGGTTGTCTGACTTCCCCCATATAGGCAGCCACCTCTTTGACAATTATCTCTGGGCTTTTGCTCTTTCCCCCCATGGCGAACCAGGTTTTTGTTATTCCAAATACTCCATGCCATTGCTGCAAACAATTCCCAGTCAATCCTAGCAATCTAAACGTGGAGGAGAGATAGAAGAAGAAGGATGATATAAAAAGAGAGAAGGAAGCGAGGGGGAGGAGGACCTATTTTTTGGAAGAAATCAAGAGAGATAATACAAATCATCCTCGACTTATGTCTGATGACTCATTTTCTCACATAAGCATTTTCTTGTGTGTAATGTTGTGATCGAGCCCACCACTTTTGTCAGTCAATATCACTAGAACCTAGATTTTAAGCCCACTCTATACAAACTTCACTGTAAAGGACATTTTGGGCCTATTCTCTTCTCATTGTTGGGTTTGGGCACGAAACTGTGACCCTACAGGTATTATTCATGAAGTCACTACACCTCATACACCTGTACAAAATGGAATAGCTGAGAGGAAAAATAGAACCCTAAAGGATATGATGAATGCCATGCTAATTAGCTTTGTTCTTCCTTCCAACATGTGGGGGGAGGCTATCCTTTTGGCATGTCATGTATTAAATAGGGTCCCACATAAAAGGATTAGAAAAACTCTATATGAACTATGGGAAGGACGTGCACCAAACTTAGGGTACTTGAAGCTGTGGGGTTGTTTGGCAAAGGTTGGAATTCCTGAACCACATAAAGAAAATATAAGTCCTAAAACGAAGGATAGTGTCTTCATAGGATATGCACAAAATAGTCCTGCCAATAAGTGCTTAGTTTTGAAGACTAACACCATAGTGTAGACTAGGGATGCTGATTTCTTTGAGAATATTTTTCCTATGAAGAGAACAAGACTCACTACTGAGTCCTCATTAGTCACCCTAAGTGAGATCAAGTTCAAACTTAGATGAAAGTCACTCAACACAAGAGTTAAGACGTAGTAAAAGACCTAAAAATGGATCCAACTTTGGGCCTAACTTTATCACTGCTTTTCTCATTGAAGATGACCCAAAAACTTATCAATAGGCCATGAAATCAGTTGATGCAACCTTTTGGAAGGATGCAATCCATAGTGAGTTAGAATCAATTATGGCTAACCATACATGGGAATTAGTTGAACTCCCTAGAGGATGCAAGACCATTGGTTGCAAATGGGTGTTTAAGAAGAAATTAAAAGCAGATGGGTCCATAGACAAATTCAAAGCTAGACTAGTGGCAAAAGGGTGTACTAAAAAAGAAGGGATAGATTACTTTGACACTTATTCGCAGGTGACAAGATTAACTACAATTAGGATTTTGATTGCTATGGCCTCAATACATAAATTGATTATTCACTAGATGGATGTCAAAACAGCATTTTTAAATGGTGATTTAGATGAAGAAATTTACATGGACCAACCAGAGGGTTTTGTGGTTCAAGGACAAGAAAGTAAAGTGTGTAAACTTGGAAAATCATTATATGGTTTGACACAAGCTCCTAAACAATGGCATGAAAAATTTTATAACACTTTAATTTCTAATGGATTTGTTGTGAATGAATCTGATAGATGTGTGTATAATAAATTCTCTGGTGATAGTGGTGTTATCATATGCCTATATGTGGATGACATGTTAATTTTAGGAATTGACATGGATGTTGTAAAAAGTACTAAAGATCTCTTATCTTTAAACTTTGATATGAAAGACCTTGGAGAGGCTAATGTAATCTTGGGAATAAAAATCATAAGAAATAGTGAAGGGATTACACTTTCCCAATTACACTACTTTGAGAAAGTACTTAAAAAATTCAATCATTTTGATTGTGACCCTATGAGAACTCCATATGACCCAAGCATACATTTAAAGAAAAAATAAAGGTTCTCCTGTTGCATAATCTGAGTATGCTAAAATTATTGGTAGTGTGATGTTTCTAATGAATTGTACACGTCCTGATATTGCATATGCTGTTAGAAGACTTAGCAGATATACACATAATTCTGCCTATGAACATTGGAATGCACTAACTCGTCTCTTGTGATATTTGAAAGGCACCATGAATTTGGGCCTTACATATACAAGTCATCCAACAGTATTAGAAAGCTATTGTGATGCAAATTGAATATCAGATAATGATGAGACCAACTTCACTAGTGTTTATGTTTTCACCCTAGGTGGAGGAGCTATATCTTGGAAGTCTTCTAAACAAACCTATAATGACTATGGAGTCTGAGTTTGTTGCTTTAGAAATGGCAAGTACTGAAGCTGAGTGGCTTAGAAATTTACTTGCTGATATACCAAAATGGGATAAGTCATTACCATCAATATCATTGCATTGTGATTCCTAAGCTGCAATTGCATGTGCAAGAAATACAATTTATAATGGGAAGAAGAGGCATATACGCCTAAGACACAATATAGTGCGGCAACTCATTAGCAATGGTGTAATTGCTATGGAGTTTGTACAGTTAGAAAAGAATCTTACGGATCTTCTGACCAAAGGGCTAATTAGACAATTGGTCTATGATACATCGAAGGAGATGGGACTTAAGCCCATTGAGTGAATCACCCATGATGACAACCCAACCTATGTCAACAAAAGTTCAGTGGGCAACATGGAGAGATTCAAGATAGCACTATTAGTGAGAATGAGATCTCACTGTCCCTCCCTATAGTGTAGATAGTGCTTAGTACCAAACTAATGAGGTTAAGTTTAATACTCTTAATGAATTCATAGCCTTTATAGGTGGTGTGTGGTAGTACACACTTGATGAATTCAACTATGTGGGTGTGGAGGTGGGGCCTCCTCCTATGAGAGTGAGGGCAAACTCTCTAGAGCACTCATGAAAATCTAGGTGGGGCACATGGCCGAAATGTGCCAAATCGAGAACTAGTCCAAGAATTCACAAGCACAGGTGCTTGTATTCTTGTGGTTCATGAAATTGGTTCAAGATCTAGTATAACCAAGTTTTTTGTGAATTCGAGGATACAAATACCAAGTGTTGATTCAAATCCACAAGATTCAACACTAATTTCATCTTGTGATTGCCCAATTTTTGAAAAAAAAAATTTTAAACATGTGGGGGATTGTTGGGTATGTTTTAAAATTAATTGAGTATGTTCAAAGCTTAAGCCCATAATATTTTGTTGTAAAGCCCAAGCCCATGCTCTAGAATTTTCCTTGGCTAGCGTGGGAATTTTTGGCAGCAAACAAAGCCCTCAATCATCTTATATTTCCTTATAAAAATAGTCAGCCACACCTTCCCCTATTTTGCAGAAAATACATAGCAGTTTGTAGCATCAATTCCTTTGTTTTTGCCTTTCCTATTTCACTCTAATCATGTTTAGCTACTTCCTTTTTTTTTTTTTTTTAGATTTCCAAAAACTATCAAAAAATTATGCTTATATGATATTAGTTAAAAAGAAAAACATATATTACTTTGAAACTTTAGCTTCTCTGTTTTTCTAAAAAAAATAATAATAATAAATAAATAAAAAATAAATAAAATTCTTGGGCATTTATGACGAGTTTGAAACTCTGTTTGTGAATGCACATTAACAGAGTTGCCGTTGTATCTTAGAGAGCGATTGCCTGAGCCATTTGCACCAACGGATTTATTCCAGTGGGGGCAAAATCGCTTCTTAAGGACAGCGAATTTAATTCCGTGCCTCGGTAATAAGTTTTAATTAATCCTTAATTTTATATGCCTTTACACCTGTCTATTTTGCTTATCAATTAATTTGAGCATATCTTGTTTTATTAATATATTATTGATATTGCTTTGTAAATTTGTTAATCAATTTGGGCAATTTTCCGAACTATACTTCCAACAATTAATAACATACACAATAAGCAAGAAAGCCAATGAAATGACATTTTTATTTACTTTTAATATTTTACAATTCAATAGTTGGAAAAGAAAAAGAGCTGTTTTAAGTGTGAACATTTTTATTAAAAATATCAAAATATTCCAGTTAAGCTACATGACTCTTTGCCTTGCCTCAACGAAATGACTCTATAAAGGACACTCCACACACAACAACCGTAATGATCTTATATTAATTTGCCCTTCACTTCTTGCATCACATCTTGGATCAAGAGTTTCATGTTGAGATTAGAAGATCCCTCAATTGCTTTCTTGGCCATGTCCCCAAGCTCTTTAGCTCTCTTTCTTCTTTCCTGTCCTGCCTCTCCATCTTCCATCAACTGATCTATAGCCCTTTTAAATTCTTCCTCCTTCATCACCACCCCAAACTTCTCTTCCTCTCCCCAGTTTACAAACAACTCAGCCCCTAAACTCACACCAATCTTCAACACTTGTACAATAAACTTTTCGTTATAAAACTGCTCAGCAAACAATGGCCAAGTTATCATTGGCAAGCCAGCACATATCCCTTCTAGTGTTGAATTCCAACCACAATGAGTTAGGAATCCTCCAATCGCAGGGTGTGACAAAATTAACAATTGTGGAGCCCAACCCCTAATCAAAAGGCCTCTGCCTCTGACCCTATCCTCAAATTTTTCTTCTAATATCCATTTCTCAAGTTCTTCTAGTTTGTCACCTCCTCTTATGGTCCAAATGAAAGGTTGGTTCGATGCTTCTAAGCCTAAACCAAGCTCTATCAATTGTGCTGATGGTGAGCGACTGAGGCTTCCAAGACAAACGTAGACAACAGAGCTTGGTTTCCACGACTCAAGCCACTTCAAACATTGGCTTTCATCAATTGAGGCCTTGTTGCCTCTAGCAGCCTTATCTAAGTTGTCTTGGTTGGTTAATGACACGGGCCCAATGCACCAAACTCTCTCCCCTCTAACTTTTCGAACTTCTCTAACATATGCTGGTTCTAATTCCTCAAACGTGTTGACTATCACACCAAATGCTTCTAGTTCAGCCTCTCTACATTCCTTACGAATATCCATTGTGTTGGTTGGGTCTATATTGACAGCATTAGGTAATTGGGCTCTAGTTATTTCAATCATATCGGGCAAACCAGGGACCACAAAAGGTTCCATTTCGGGCACACTCTCATAAACCTTGGATGTGATTATATTGTGTGTGCACGAGAGGGAAAAACAACTTGTACCATCAAAAACTAACCTTGGAATCTGCAACCCACGAGCGCTTTGGTTGGTCCAGGCAAAATATTTGTCTGAAATTATGCAACTTGGACGAGGATTTAGCTCAGCCAAAATTTGTTCCACCGGTTTTTGTAGCATCCTAATACCTGTAAGGAGATTTTTGTACATATCTTTGGAGGGGAGGGCGTTCAGGGTTTCACATCCTTCAGGCAATCCAACATCAGTGCATGGAAATTGGACTTGTCGAAGCTGGATATGAAGCCCTGATTCAATGGCTCGATCTATGATAGGTTTATTGCGTGTTGCATTGAGGGGAGTGGTGATTATGGTGACAGTCACACCATGTTGTGCTAGTAGCTTGGCCATGTCTATCATGGGGATCATGTGGCCTTGGGTCAAGTGAGGGAGCAGAATAAAGTGAAGCATTTGGGTATGAGGGAACATTGTAATGGGGTGTTAATGGAGGGATCAGAATTATTTTAGGGATTGATTGAAGAATGAGAGTATACATAGTTGAAGTTCAAATGCAAAAAGTTTATCCTATATAGCTACCATCCATTGCTGTGTTCAACTTCAGCTTGAACTCTTCAAATGCAGCGCCTCCTTTACCCTCTCCTCCAAGTTACAGGCTGAGTGACGTGAGACACGTGTTTAATTATTTAATGTATATGATGTTTGGGAGCCAAGCAAAGTGATTTGTTTTCTTGCTTCAGCTCTTCCGATGGCTAATATCTTAGTCTCAACCAAAATAGTATTGTAGCTTGATATAATTGACATTGGTGATTAAATAAAAATTAAACAAGAATCTTTCCTTTTATTCAACTTGCAAGGAACTTGAATCAACAAAATAGTGTGGATGATTATGCAATTACAAGCCATTGGAGTTGGTGGGTGTTAAACATCTCTACATTTATCATATGGTCCGCAAGTTAGTCACCTAACTTAATTTATATACTTCTTATAAAAAAAAATGTCATGTTAAGAGATACCCTTTTATAGAAATTGTTAATAAACTATTTAAGAAAAGTTTTAATATTACTTTTATAAGAAATATAAAAATATATCAAGAAATTAAATTAATTTTTTTTTTTTTCTTAATAACCTTAGTAGCAATGTAGCAGCCAACCTAAGAGACATTGTCTACTTAGGATTGAAGATGAAGCAAGAGACATAGAACAGTGTAGAAGAAAAACAAAAAGAGGATTTCTAAAGCCTATACGTACGTGATGCTCCACCAACCAAATAACATTCCTTTCCCATCCTTAAAGCCAAACTCATATTTGGGTTTTTTTTTCATTCTGGATATCTTTTTCTTTATTTATTTTTTAGAACGAATAAGGTCAACAGAAACTTCACAAAAGTAGGAAAAAAAAAAGGCGAAAACCACATTTTCGTCCCTACATTTTCACCTGATTCTCGTTTTGGTCCCTAAGTTTTATTTTCACCACTTTTAGTCCCTATTCTGGAAAACGCGTCTCGTTTTCGTCCCTACCGTTACATCAGAAACAGAAAATGCATACGTGGCAAACAGAATATACTGTTGAGCTGACGTGGCCATTAAAATAATAATAATAAATGCCACATCAGCATCTAAATTAAAAAAAATTAATTTGTTAATTTTAACTAAATAAAAAAATTAAAAACAGAATTAAAAACTAAAAATATCATGAATGAAGATCTAAGTGTCTTGAACAAGAAACGCAAAGAACACAAAACAAGAACACAAACCCAGGTATATAATCCCAAACCCAGAAATTTAAAAAAAAAAAAATCCGGCGAGGTTCGTGACTGGGAAGAAGAAGGAGTTGGAGTCGACTTTCATAAATCTATAAAAATACAATTTAAACGACTTTCATGAATAAAAACTAAAAATCTCATAAATAAAGATCTGTCTTGAACAAGAAACACAAAGAACACAAAACAAGAACACAAACCAAGTACAGGATCCCAAACCCAGAAATTGAAAAAAAAAAAAAAATCCATCAAATTCCGATACAAATTCACATCCTCCTTCTTCACAATCCCGAAGGTCACCAAGTGTTGCAAGAAGGTGTGCACGTCCGGCGTCTTTACGTTCTCGATTCCACCGCGCTCCTCCAAGCTCGCCTTCCACGTCTCTGCGATCCTTTTCGCGCGCTCCTTCACGGTCGGCGTCACCAGCAGCCTCGACTTTCTGATCACCTGGTCCACCACCATCGGTATCAGCGATTCCAGCATCAGAACAGAGGCCCAGCCCAAATCGTTCCCTCGCTCACTCTTCTCCACCCTCTTGTCCACCGGGAACACCTCCGATATCGATTCGAGCATGAACCTCGCCGGATCGAGGCACTCAACTAAAGCCAAAGGCATCTGAGCTCTCAACGACTCCAACTCCTTCTTCTTCCCAGTCACGAACCTCGCCGGATTTTTTTTTTTAAATTTTTGGGTTTGGGATCATATACCTGGGTTTGTGTTCTTGTTTTGTGTTCTTTGTGTTTCTTGTTCAAGACACTTAGATCTTCATTCATGATATTTTTTGTTTTTAATTCTGTTTTTAATTTTTTTATTTAATTAAAATTAATAAATTAATTTTTTTTAATTTAGATGCTGACGTGGCATTTATTATTATTATTTTAATGGCCACGTCAGCTCAACAGTACACTCCGTTTGCCACGTATGCATTTTCTGTTTCTGATGTAACGGTAGGGACGAAAACGAGACGCGTTTTCCAGAATAGAGACTAAAAGTGGTGAAAATAAAACTTAGGGACCAAAACGAGAATCGGGTGAAAATGTAGGGACGAAAAGGTGGTTTTCGCCAAAAAAGAAATATAACAAAGGTTCAGCTGGGTTATCATTTTGGGCATCTCAATTAAAACTTTTTTTTTTTTTTTTCCTTCTAAAAAACGAATAGAATTATTGATCAAGAACAATAATTAAGGTCTAGGGTGCATGGATACTGATACAGACACAAGTATGGGTATGGGTACAATATGGTGATATGAGCAATTTTTGAAAAATTATAACATGATACAGCAGATAGGACACCATTATAATTAGGAACAGAACCAGTATTCAAATTTAGGGGAGGGCCAAAGTTCTCCGTTCAAGAATTTTAAAATGTTAAAATATTAATACTAAAGGTTGACCACGATTCATTATTGGCATTAATTTTTTATTTATTTTTTGTATTTTTTCAAAAATCAATAATAGATATTATAATCAAGAATAAATTAATGCTAATAATACATCATTAAAGTACATATTTAAAAGACACCAATTGATCCAAGTGAGCAGTAGATCTTTCAAAAAAAAAAAATCAAGGATTAAGTTATAGACATCAACTGATCCAAGTTACTAGTGACACTAATTGGTGGTTGAATGGGGTGATTAGCAGCATAAGAGTTGTCTCTGTGACTATGGGGTGGAGTCACTTGAGAGGGACAAAAAGCTCTCAAATGAGAGGTAGAAATTGGGTAGAGGTTATTGGGTTTTTGTGATTTGTTTTGCTAGAATTTATAATTGATTTGTTATATTTTTTGTTTAACTTAAACCGTGCCCAAATAAATTTTTTTTATTATCTGAATGTGTGAATTATTTTGTAGATTTTCCTTATTGTCCGAATTTGTAAATTGTCTAAATGTTTAGCTAAATGGTTTTTTTGATATTCTTGGGACAACTAGACAAGGGATGATTTGATAATTTTTTTCCTTTTTGTTTCGTGGGTCAGTTGTAAATTGTTTGGGAGAGGGGGGCCAAGTATGTTAATTTTAGACTTAAAAGTATATTTTTTATGCTAATATATATATATATATACTAGGGAATATTTTTTTTTTCAAAGGTTGGGGGGGCCATGGCCCCCCTCAACCCCAAGGTAGTTCCGTCCCTAATTATAACACGAATACAACATGTGTACAATACCCAAAATGAAGTATCCGTGCATCCTAAATTAAGGTTGTCAAGAGGGAAGGAAGAATAAAGTAAAAGGAAATTGGTTCATGTTGAAACAAAATCTGAGAATTCTAAGGCAAACAACAAAACTGCATAGAGAGAAGCGGCCTGGTTTTCAAGAGCTATTTGAATTAGATCGTTTTGTGAATTGTCATTAGAGTTGCTACAAAGATTGTCTCATCCTGAATCTGAAGTGTTCTGCACCGTGGCTCGGTACCTTTAATTTGGAACAATAGAAACAAAGTGCATTTTGAAAGTAAAGGAGGGGAGGCAATAGATTTATGTCATTCATCAGAGGGTTACAACTTACAAGAACAAAAAAAATCTCCACATCTCTGAGCTCTCTCTTTTTCGTTTGCTTAAAAAAATCATTTGAAATGGATTTTACAAAATTTGTTATATATTATTGGTACTTGGTATACTATTTCTTATTAGTTAATTAATGCAACTAGATATTATAATTTAATTGGAGAACCTAATATATTTATTCTTTAGTTTTGTCCAATAACATAACTAGGCTAGATTCAATAGATATATAGACCAATTTGTGAGCTAAGAAATACTTCAAATGATACCCAACAAACAAAGATCGCAATAAAATGACTATTTATTTATTTATTTATAACTCGATAATTGAAGGAGAGATGATTTGAATTGTGAAAACATTAATATGTATTAGAGTATTAGCTAAGTTACAAGACTCTTCACTTAATTAAACATCTGTAAGTTATACTCCACACACATCGGCCGAAATGGTCTTATATTAATTTGCCCACCACTTGTTGCATGACATCTTGGATCAAGAGTTTCGTGTTGAGGTAGGAAGATCCCTCAATTGCTGTCTTGGCCATCTCCCCAAGCTCTCTAGCTCTCTTTCTTCTTTCTTGTGCTGCCTCTCCTTCTTCCATCAACTGATTTATAGCCCTTTTAAATTCTTCCCTCTTCAGTGCCACCCCAAACTTCTCTTCCTCTGCCCAGGGTACAACAAACTCAGCCCCTAAACTCACACCAATCTTCAACACTTGTACAATAAGCTTTTCGTTATAAAACTGCTCAGCAAACAGCGGCCAAGTTATCATTGGCAAGCCAGCACATATCCCTTCTAGTGTTGAATTCCAACCACAATGAGTTAAGAACCCTCCAATCGCCGGGTGTGACAAAATTAACAATTGTGGAGCCCAACCCCTAATCAAAAGGCCTCTCCCTCTGACCCTATCCTCAAATTTTTCTTCTAATATCCATTTCTCAAGTTCTTCTAGTTTGTCACCTCTTATGGTCCAAATGAAAGGTTGGTTCGACGCTTCTAAGCCTAAACCAAGCTCTATCAATTGTGCAGATGATGAGCGACTGAGACTTCCAAGACAAACATAAACAACAGAACTTGGTTTCCATGAATCAAGCCACTTCAAACATTGACTTTCATCAATTGTGGCCTTGTTGCCTCTAGCAACCTTATCCAAGTTGTCTTGGTTGGTTAATGACACCGGTCCAATGCACCAAACTTTCTCTCCTCTAACCTTTCGAAATTCTCTAATGTATGCTGGTTCTAATTCCTCGAACGAGTTAACTATCACCCCAAATGCTGTTTGTTCAGCCTCTCTAATTTCATTACGAATATCCATTGTGTTAGATGGGACTATATTGACAGCATTAGGTAATTGAGCTTTAGTAATTTCAATCCTATCGGGCAAACCAGGGATCACAAAAGGTTCCAACTCACCCACACTCTCACAAATCTTAGATACGATAATATTGTGTGTGCACAAGAGAGCAAAACAACTTGTACCGTCAAAAACAAACCTTGGAATCTGAAACTTAAGAGCGGTGCTTTCAGCCCAGGCAAAATATTTGTCTGAAATTATGCAACTTGGACGAGGATTTAGCTCAGCCAAAATTTGTTCCACCGGTTGTCGTAGCTTGCTAATGCCTATAAGGAGATTTCTGAACATGTCCTTGGAGGGAAGGGCATCCATGCTTTCACACCCTTCAGGCAATCCAACATCAGTGCATGGAAATTGGACTTGTAGAAGCTGGATTTGAAGCCCAGATTCAATGGCCCGATCTATGATTGGTTTACTGAGTGCGGCATTGAGGGGAGTGGTGATCATGGTCACGGTCACACCTTGCTGGGCTAGTAGCTTGGCTATGTCTGTCATGGGGATCAGGTGGCCATGGGACAAGTGAGGGAGCAAAATAAAGTGAAGCATTTGGGTTTGAGGAACCATTGCCATTGGAATTTGGTGTGAATGGTGAGATCAAAGTTATTGTTTGGGATGAATTGAAGGATGAAAGAATGTGGTTGAAATGGAAAGGTTTTATCTTTTTTTCACTATTCAACTTCACTACCATCCATTCTCGTGTGAACTTCAACTTCTAACTCTTCAAGGCTTAACTACCATTCGTATTTCGTGTACCACGTGGTCCATTCGGCATTTATTTTATAGCCCCAAATTTTTTTTTTTTGGGGTCGTGATTTTGTCGAGTTCTACAATCGGTATTCAGACCAAAACATCCAGCAATAGTTGGGCCCAAAGACAGACCAATAAAATGGAAGTTGTTATGTTATGATTTTTAAGTCAACGAGAAAAGCCCAAAAATGAAAGCAATAGTCCTCTTTTTCTTTTTCTTTTTTTCTTCTCACTTCTGAATCCTGATACAAAGTAAAATTCATTTGAGAAAAGGCAAGTAGAACTAAAAGGAATGCTACTGATTGTAGTAAATGGAAATATTGCAAAGCTGTGGTCTAATCCGGAACTAAATTGGGTTTGCTTTTGTTTTGTCTTTTGTGTGATGTTGAGGCTCAAAATGAGGTGAAAATATGAGTTTTCATATGTTAAGGACATATTTTATGTAATTGGCTAATCTTTTGACAAAACGCACTTTACTTGTATTTGGGTAGATTTAGGATGTGTTTAACGCTTCAAGAAACAATGTTTCAAGATTAAGTGTTGAAGTCATCAAGTCTGTCCAAGAAACAAGCTGAAAAGTGCAAGTTACTAAAGCTCGACACTTGGTCTCGACAAATGCATCTATCGAGCTTTAGAAACTGTTTCAGCCCCGAAACTCGACAGCTTCTCGACAGATCCTCGACACCTCTATCTTTCGAGATTTAAAGAAAATAGATTCCAAATTCTGTTCTAATTCCAATCCATGAATGTGTCTTTGAGACTTCTTTTCTCCTAATCCTAGATATATAAAAGGATTGTTTTAAGGGCTGTCAAAGTGATGCAAGTTGCACAAGTATTGAGTAATTCTTGTTCATGCAATTTGTGATCAAAGACAAAGTTCATGCCCTAGTTTATCTCTTGTGAAGAAGTTGCTGTGTAATGTGCACCATAGGGTTTTGTAACCAAGTGCTTCTTGATCTTCATTGTTGATGAAGTGAAGAACTTTGCAGCCAATATTCTTCTTCCTCAAGTTGGTGAGTGAGTCACGTACTGGGATTCGTGTAAAGGAGTTAGTCACGTATAGGGATCCGTGCATCAAAGGGTGGCGTTCATATATTGAAGAGTTCAGAAGTTCTGAAGCAGTAGAAGGTTTCTGCTGTGAGTTCATCTACGGGGATTGTAGAGTTTAGGGACAAAGGTTTTATACTAGATTTAAAACTTCTCTTTACTATAGTGGAATGCTTTTCGGGAAGGTTTCCCCCCAGGTTTTTTACTGTGAAATTGGTTGGTTTCATTGGATTTCCAAGGTCATCATATCTTGTCTTATTTATTTTTCAGCTGCACTTAGTTTTGACATGATATTGATATTTGTTTGTTTTAACAAGTTTTATGCATAATAAATCTAATTAACAACTTGGGTTTAAAACTTGTTAATTCTATCAACCGGGGTCTAAATTTCCTAACAAGTGGTATCAGAGCGGGTACACTCTGATTGGATTAATTTCCTGGGTGTGATCCTTGACCCCTGTCGTCATGGATCGTGGACAATCTCTTTTGATTCCTCCTTTATTTGATGACACTAATTATACGTACTGGAAAGTTCGTATGAAAGTGTTTTTGTAGGCTCTAGGTGAACAGGTTTGGCAAGCTGTTGAAGTTGGCTGGATTAAGCCAAAGAAAGCGCCAGTGGATTGGGATGATGCAATAATCACAGCGGCAAATTTCAACAGTAAAGCCTTGAATGCTTTGTTTTGTGGGGTGACCAATGAGGAATTCAAGATGATATCATCTACGGAAGTTGCCAAGGAAGCATGGACCATTCTTAAGACCACCTATGAAGGTACCAAGGCAGTGAAGACTGTGAAGCTTCAAAGACTCACTAGTAGCTTTGAAGAAATAAGGATGGAAGAGGATGAGGCCTTTGATGAGTTCTATGCTAAACTCAAGAATATTGTGAATTCTGTCTTCAACCTTGGAGAGTATATAGCAGAATCCAAAATTGTTAGGAAAATCCTTAGGTCCTTGCTTGAAAGATTCCATGCCAAAATTACTGCCATTGAAGAAGCAAAGGACATTGATCAAATTCCTTTGACTGAGCTTGTAGGGAACTTTCAAACCTATGAGATGAGATTAGGCTCAATGGGAAAAGGTGAAAAGAGTAAAAATTTGGCTCTTAAGGGTATAGAGGAAGAGATTGAGGACTCTGAAGATGAAGATGAAGATGAAGATGATGATGAGGATGAGGATCTAACCTTCATAACTGATGAGATTATCAAGCTTCTTCAGCTTAGGAAAAAGGATAAGGGCAAACCTCCTAGGAAATCTAAATCCTCTAGGAATGATAAGAATGAGAAGCCCATCATCCAATGCCACGAGTGCAAAAGTTTTGGTCATATGAGGATAGAGTGTCCAAACTACTTTATGAGGGAAAAGGCCAAGAAATCAAAAGACAAAGGGTTGGTTGCTACTTGGAGTGACACTGAGAATGACTCTTCTGATGAGTATGTGGATGAATGTCGTCATGTTATGGCCTTTGCTGCCTCAACTAATAAGGTGATTGTGGAGAGTGCTCAAAAGCTTAGGTCTGATAAGACTGGCTTAGAATATACTGTCTCCTCCAGCCCTTCTTCTTCCACGGCTTCTAGATCAAGGACTGTTATTGTGCCTCAATTTAAGAAATGTAATAAAGGTATGAAATCCAAAACTATTTTGGATAATTCAAAATCTTTTGTTAGACCTTATGTTTGTCACCATTGTGGTGTTTCTGGACACATTCGTTCTAATTGCTTTAAGTTGTATCCTCATAAGCAATTGTCCAATCGGTCACAAGTTTCCTCTCAAGGACCTACACCTTTGTTTGGAGAGTTATTAAAAGTTTTGAGTTTTTTAACTCAATTTCAGGAGAATTTAATTCTTCTGTGTCCTTTAGTAGTCATACTAGGACACATGCCTTTTCATCTTCACGGCCAAAGTCTTGTGCTGTGTGAGTGAGAAAGGAGTCTAAGACTTAATTGTCTTTTCTGTTTGTCCTCTGCTTTAATTCTTTCTATCTAAAGTAGAACTCTCTTTGCTTGATTTCTTTTCTGCTTTTGAAATCATGCTTTCATGCATCTGCATTTCTTTTCTTGCCTTCATGCATTTGCATTTTTCTTTCATGCTTTCATGTTGTTTATCTGTTTTTGCTTGGTTGTTTAGTTTTTATTTTGTTTTGTTTTCAAAATAAAAAAAAAAAAGGAAAAAAAAAAAACAGTGTGTGTTTGTTTACATTTGTTCTTGTGAACCTTAAAATGGCCATTAAAACAGAGTTTCTAAACTTTGTATCACCTGTAGTTTAGATGAGCATTCTTATGCACAACTAAGCAAGTGAGTTTTGTAGCTCTTTGTTTGTGATGAGTAAGGTTAAGTGATTTCTTATACTTAATACTCGTATCACCCTTTTTGACGAGTAGGACTAGAAAATCATAAAAGAAAGGCATAAATAACCATCTCACCACTATTACTCGCCAATCATGATATGACATCTGTATGCTTCGGCATAGCAAAAGTGCAATGTCAATAACATCCGTATGCTTTGGTATAGCAAAAGTGTAATGTCAAAAGCTTAACATAATTGGGCATTTATTTTCTCTCTCTTATATATCCATGCATGATATGCTTAATAAAAGAAAATATATAAGAAATAAAAAGCAAAAAGATCAAAATGCTTTAAAATATGGTTGCAAGCGTGTTTTCTAGGAGATGTGAGAGTTATAGGATGTACCTCGAAGGTGATAGTCTCCATCAAACAGTTATGATTGTGTGTGAGTTAAAGTGATTTTCTCATATCTCAAATCATCATAACTTTAAGACACTTATGCAATCTTGCGATATTTTTCACACACAACACGCAATATTCTTTACTATTCTTGATACATGTGCAAGTACAATGTGATTTGGTCATCACAAGGTTTACATGCGTTGATGTATGCTTACTAAACTGTCTTAATTTTTTTTTGAAATATAAAATTGATTAGACTTGTTTAGTGTGTGTGTGTGTGTGTGTGTGTTTTGGATCAAAATGCATGACATTTTTCTTGTTGAGAGATGTTTTTGAGACGTTATTATGTTGTTTGAATCTCTGGTTGAGTTGCATGTTTAATTGCATTTACATCTGTATTTTTCTCTTTTTGAAAAACTGCTTTTAAGCCATCTCGACACCTCTCGATACCTGGCTTATTTGTCGATATCTTCAGTTACATCTTGTCGCAATCTTGACACCTCTCCATTGCTAGGTGGATCGATCGAGGAAGTTTTTGTCCGCTCGATTGATCCTCGACACCTTCTCGATCCATCGAGGATTGTCTAGATAGCTTCTCGACATCTCTAGATCAATCGAGATATCCTTGCATGCATTTCATCTTTCTTTGTTTTGCATGTTTCTCTTATTTTGTCATCAATAGCATCTTGTTTCATTACATTCATGTATTTTTATGGATTCTTTGTGCCCCCTTGATCATCCTTGATCATCTTTATGTTTTTCGGGTAAAGCTTTATAACTTCCTATACCCTCTGTCAATCGTGACAAAAATGGGGAGAATTTGGAGAATTTGTAGTTTCTTTCTTTAAGATTCTACAAGTTAGGGGGAGAAATACATGTCCTTGTAAGGGGGAGATGTGTTTCATCTTGTTAGAGGGAGTGTTTACCTCCTTGTTCATGTACCTAGGTCTTGTGACCATTTTTACATACAACATGGTATTTATCAAGTGGTATATATATGATGATGTATATTTTCTTCACCTATCTCTATATGTGTTGTTTCTTTTCTATCTTTATACACACGTTTCTTTATTTATATGCAATCTATTATTTCTGCTTCACACAAAGATGCCTTGATGTGTTTTGTTTAAAGTGTTTCAGAAATACAGGTTGTTAAAATCTTCCATGCCATGAACTCTCTTCTTGCAAAATTTTTCAAGAGTTTGTGTTAGGATAGATTTTATTGTATTTAAAAAGTAAGTATGAGTTGAGTGATTTATGACTTCTCTCATATGTTCATTTGTTTGTTATGGTTTTGTCACGGATTGCCAAAGGGGGAGATTGTTAAGGACATATTTTATGTAGTTGGCTAATCCTTTGACAAAACACACTTTACTTGTATTTGGGTAGATTTAGGATGTGTTTAACGCTTCAAGAAACAGTGCTTCAAGATTAAGTGTTGAAGTCATCAAGTCTATCTAAGAAACAAGCTGAAAAGTGCAAGTTACTAAAACTCGACACTTGATCTCGACACATGCATCTATCGAGTTTTAGGAGCTGTTTCAGCTCTGAGGCTCGACAGCTTCTCGACAGATCCTCGGCACCTCTATCTATCGAGATTTAAAGAAAATAGATTCCAAGTTCTGTTTTAATTCTAATTCATGAATGTGTCTTTGGGACTTCTTTTCTCCTAACCCTAGACATATAAAAGGATTATTTTAAGGGCCTTCAAAGTGATGTAAGTTGCAAAAATATTGAGTAATTCTTGTTCATGCAATTTGTGATCAAAGACAAAGTTCATGCTCTAGTTCATCTCTTGTGAAGAAGTTGTTGTGTAATGTGCACCTTAGGGTTTTGTAACCAAGTGCTTCTTGATCTTCATTGTTGATGAAGTGAAGAACTTTGCAGCCAACATTCTTCTTTCTCAAGTTGGTGAGTGAGTCACGTACTGGGATTTGTGCAAAGGAGTTAGTCACGTATTGTGATCCGTGCATCAAAGGGTGGCGTTCATATATTGAAGAGTTCAGAAGTTCTGAAGCAGTAAAATGTTTCTGCTGTGAGTTCATCTACGGGGATTGTAGAGTCTAGGGACAAAAGTTTTGTACTAGATCTGAAACTTCTTTTTACTATAGTGGACTGCTTTTCGAGAAGGTTTCCCCCCAAGTTTTTTACTGTGAAACTGGTTGGTTTCATTGGTTTTTCTGAGTCATCATATCTTGTCTTATTTATTTTTCCACTGCACTTAGTTTTGACATGATATTGATGTTTGTTTGTTTTAACAAATTTTATGCATAATAAATCTAATTAACAACTTGGGTTTAAAATTTGTTAATTCTATCAACCGGGGTCTAAATTTTCCAACATCTTGAGGCATCCCCCCTGAATTTTCAAACTTCTCATTTATAATGGTATAATTTTTTTTTTTCTTTTTGATACTTTATAATAGTATAATTTGTATAAATTGAACAACATCTTCCTTACCGACCTCCCCTCAACGTAGTACTATGTATACGTATTTTTAATATATGTTTGTTTGGATGTAACACAATTGTCAAGCTTGTTTGACCATCTAAAATAATAATATAATATATGTTTTTTAAGTGTCTATTGTCTATTACATTGCATAATTTATTATAATATAAGATTAAATAGTGTTATTTATAATAGGCTGAGTATTTAGATTTGGAAATGATGGATTGAGTTTTGAGTAATTAGATAAGAATTTATACATTTATATTTGACAATAAATGGAGATTTTGTTTGGTATTGGGTACTTAGATATGGTAGTTTTCTCTGGGTTGTTCAATTTTATTTTTTTTAATAGTTTTATAATTAGTTTATAATATTCAATTATATAGGTTTCAAATTACTGTAATGGGAAAATATCCACAAGAGAAAAAATAGGTTTAAGATGTAAAAAATATTGCTCAATCTTTTGTCCCAAATAATGAAATTTTAGATGTTAAACCCTTAGAAATGTTCAAAGATTTAAACTTAAATAAATAGATATTGCTTCATTAGAAGGTAATTGTTGATAAATTCAAAATCCATTACAAATGATTTTAATACATTGAAATAAATTAAAACACAATGTTGTCAAGTTAAAAATAATTTAATGAAATGAAGTATTTGTTTTGAGTAATTTCTTTTTAAGAGTCCTGTTATATTTCAGGTTGGCCCCCCGAAAAAGTTTCATGAAACCGCCACGTCCAAGACAATTGATGATAAGTCTTTTGAAGAGTTCTTTCTCCCAAGCTTGAATAGTGTTTGCAATATGGGTTAGGCTCTACCCACTGAGAATTCACTAGCTGTGCGGTCATATTAATTTGGAAAGTCACATTTTGCTATTACAAAAACATAATCATATCTTTGACCACTTTTTTTAACATTTTGCTATTATATAGATATAATCATGTCTTTGACCTGACATCAATCACTGGCCATGCGTATTAGTGTGAACTAGTATTAATGAAACTCGCAAAACTGTTTGTTCATGTATACATTTGTTAATATTTTATGGAATTTCTAAAAAGAGATGTTCATCTATGAATGTGAAAATTGTATAAATTAAGTATATAAATATGGAAAATGTTAACAATATATATTAATGACAGTTTTTTATATTTGTTATAAAAATAGTATCAAAATTTTTTTTTTAATTTTTTTTTTTTTTTTTTTGAGGATCGTATCAAAACTTAAGACCCTATAAATATAAATAATTTAGTTGACTTCATCATTTTTAAAAATAATAATAAGAAAGAAGTGACCTTTTGACGTATATTTAAGATAGAGGCATGTGATTGATGAAGTCATGACCATTTAAGTTTCAACCTTTGTTTTTTAAAATAATAATAAAGCTTCAACCTTTCAACTCTTCAAATTAGAAGAAATTATACCGCTTTCAATTACGTCATTTATCCACCATTTTATTAAAAGAGTTTCATCTATTTAAAATTGCTAAATCAGTAATTAGTTTTTGTTTTAAAAATTTTTTTGACAGCAATTTTAAACATATAAAAATCTTTTAGTGGAATGATATATGGACCACGTCTACCATAAAGACCTTATAATTCTTCTTAAATTAGACTTCTTCGTTAAATCTTTGAGGAGTCCATCTGCAAGAGACAAGAACTTTAAACATATCCAACAGGAAACAGATACCCTTCTTGGTCACAACCGATTAAATCTACCAAATCTGCTTAACCCCGTTGTTCTCACTAATTTGATTGATGACTGTAGTTACCTATTGCATAAGTCAACATGCATGGTAAGTCTTGTTTAAACATATATACCGTAAGGCTAATAGGGCGGCCGGGTGGCAAATGGATTTGGATTTTGTGGCCGGGCGGTGATGATCTTGGATAGCGAAGGATGACAACTATTCTTGAGATGATCTACGTGAACAACAATAGTGATTCAGTTGCAACTCGACGTTAATTTGCTTGACTCAAACTTTGAGAGGTAAATGTGTAATTTAAGATTTGGAATCTCTTATCTCCTTTGTTTTCCTCCTATTCAGGAGGATGTAATGACTTGTTTGGATGTTTTAAAATGGAGGGGGAGTAGAGTAGAGAGAGGGAGAGTAATTTAATACCCTTGTTTGGAAGTTTTTTAAGGAAGGAGGGGGAGGGATTTGGAGGGGTTTAGAAGGGTTTCAACGCCCTCTAACCTCTCATTTTTAATTCTCCTAAATTGGAGAGATGTGGAGAAAGAGTGGAGGATAAAAATGCTTAATCAAATGAATTACCAAATTTGTCCTTACTATATTAACAAAATTACAAATGAAAAGACTAATTACTCCTCTTCCCCTTACTTAATTTTAAAAACATCTAAACAAGGTGGAGGATAATCATTCCCATCTACTCTCCTCCCCTCTACTCTCCTCCCTCTCTAAACTTCCAAACAGGCCATAAATTTGTGGGCTCAAGTGATTTATATTCCTCTCCATTTTTTCTTTTGAACCAGACAAGGAAAACAACATTTTTCCCTCCCCTTTTAACCCCAACCAAACGGAGTGTAAGGAATAGTAAATACTCCCTCCATCTCAAATTATTGGCAATCTATTCAATTTTAAGATGTCCCAATATACAATCCTCTTTACAAGGCCAATAAATAAATTCCCTAACTTAACCTATACTTCATTTAAAATTTAACACCATTCTTTCATTTGAATTAGATTAATGACAGTAGTTTTAAAAACTTGTATTTTTTTAACAAAAAGACAGTACAGTATATGATTTTTCTTTTTAAAGTTGGATTTTATAAACTAGACCGACAATATTATTGGGATAGAGGTAATAATTAATTATGAAATGAATTTCAGTTAACTTAACTATTAAAGTCTTTTGCTATCAAATAAGAGATCTATTAAACTTCGTCTACACCAAAAATCAATTGGTGTGTTGGCTAGTTGGTTTAATAATAAATTGCAATCACCAAGAAGTGAACATCATATTGAAACTCTATCTTATCCATAAAAAGAAAAATGCAATACACATTTTTTGGGAAAAAAATCATTGGTTTGTACATACAAAATTCAACGTAGTTAAAATACACACACACACACTCTAGCTTTATCACACTTTGCACATGCAATGAGGGTTTTTTTTTTTGGGTCTAGTGTCGTAATTTTCCTTTATGTGTGTGTGTGTGTGTGTGTATATTGGATTAGTTTGTTTTGAAGACATGGATTAGTAGGAGAGTATCCTATTTTGTATGTATTTTAAGTGGAGTTGAAAGTATATTTTTATCGAGTTGTCCTTAGTTTTTTCCCTTTTAAATGTAAAATTTAGGCATATTTTTTAATCACATAAAAGTTTAGTTCAAATAAGAGAATCCTCTTGTAGATAGTAAATATAAATATATTTGGCTTCAATATGATTTATTTTTTAAAAATATATAAAAAGAAAATTTAATTGTGCATTAAATGCATCTTCAACATGTCACTTAAGGCACTAGTTAACAAATTAATAGCAGTTTTTTTCTTATCCCTATTATTGAGTTTAATTTGAGTAAGATATCATATACTTTTCGACTCAAGACCATACAAGATTGTGCCATTCACGTTAGGCTTTGTACAGTAGAAAAAGCTCTACAATTTCTCCAACCAATTCACAAAACCTCTCACATTACTTTATGTGTAATTGTATAAATTTATTTAAGATTACAGTAATCATATAAATTTATATTGATATTATTTATTTTACAATTAATTTTTTAATTTTCTCTTTATTTATTTCGAAGAAGAGAATAAATGATGGTTGTTGTATTTAAAGAAAAAGAAATTAATATTTTAATAAAATAAAATTTAGAATAAATATTCTAGCATGAATATCATATACTATTGTAAGGACACAAATCAAACTAACCCAAGGTTCGTCCGTTGGACCAGCCCAATGAGCCCTGAACAATAAATTTATAGAGAGTGGATGCTTAATCTAGGTTTTCGATACGATAGATAACGCAGAGGTTGGGTTGAACCATATAATTCATGCGAAAGATCTTGTATAAAGATGTAATGTTAAATTGGATACACTAATGCCGAGGACAGTTCTTCATGCTTCTTTTACAAATTCTTTTTCTCCTCCCTTTTTCTGTCTTCCTCTTTCCCTCTTTATAGGCCTCTCCCCTTTTTCCTTTCCTCCACGTGTAATCTGGATCTTCTTTTCCTTTTGGATACTTGTCCCATCATCCCTTTTTACTAAGGTCCCTGGTGGTGAAGATAAGGTTGAAACTCAACGTTCAGGCGTCATTTCTTCATTAATGCGGCCAGAGAAGCAGGTACAGAGCTTTAAATGCGGTGATAGCAGCTTTTTCCCTTGATCATACCTTACCCCTTTATTCTTAAGACTCGTTTCCTTAATTCCAGCATCAAAAGCCTTCATCATTGGCGCTGTTGAATTGCTAAATCATTCACATAGTCCTCGGCAATGCCTTGCCGAGGACTAGGTTGTCCTCGGACGTCACATTTCTTGGTGTTTTAGACATGCATGACACCCCTCTTTATCACGTGACTTTGTAAGTTGGACTGATTATGTCCTCGGACCATTTCAAGATGTGGGGGTGGGCTTCTTTCATTGTGAGAGCTTTTGGGCCGGCCCACTGTGTGTACTTCGGGCCCATTGGTACTACATTAGCCCCTCGAAGCCCTTAGTTCTATCTCATCAGGAGAAGTGAGGGTTTCGATATACACGCGCAGAATGATCCCTTTCTGGCGTTTCAGTCTGTAAGCGGCGTTTCAATTAAATATTGGCGGCTCTCTGTTCCCCACGTCCAACCGTGCGATGCTCATCCAACGGGTGGGCGTATTTCAAGGGGAAATAAGCGGGAGATTTCTGCTTTACGCCTTCCCACGAAATAAGTATTGCCATTTCAAAGGTTTTCTGTTCATTTCAGACTCTGTACACCGAACTTAACCTTTCCTGCAATCTGCACGCGTCTTCACACCCTTCACTCCTAAGCCGAGGTGACGTAGTTGTTTAAAAGTAAGTTCTCCAACCTTCTGTTTTCATTATCGCTGTTTACTCTTTTAATTATCCCCCTTCTTCTGTCCTCGGCTGTTTAGATCTTCCAATTTCGTTATAGTGTTTACTCCCTAGTCTTAGGAAATGGATAGGTTCGCATCGTTAGTGGATACCCCTGAAAAAATAGAAGCCTTTAAAGCCAAGTATGATATCCCACCCGGAGTGTCCGTTAGGTACTGTAAGACGGGAGAGTGGCTCACCAAAAGAAAGACCGGTGAGGTAGCGATTCCCATGATAGAGTTTATAGAGGGAGGGATGAGAATCCCTATGATGCCCATTACCATGAACTATCTTAGAACCGCTAGGTTGTCCCCCACACAGTGCGCCCCAAATATATTTAGGATCCTGGGTGCTGTAGACGCCCTGAACGAGAGACTAGGGTTAGGTCTTACTCACCACGAGGTGAATTGGGTGTATACCCTTCACCGTTTGAGAGGGCATACCTACTACCTGAAGTCTAGACACCTTGAAGTCTAGACACCCTGAAGTCAGATTGATCCAATGCCTTCCCCATTCCAACAAGGGTTTGGACAAGGACTTCCTTATATTTTTCGGGGAGTGGCATGACGGCCTCCACTATCCGACGACGGAGGGGGAACCTGGTGAGTCCTCACGTAGCGTCAACCTTAATCAATGATAAATCTACTGTTTCTTTTGTTGGTTGTGTTTTTCTTTAATTTGATTGTACTAATCTGTTTTTCGAAACACACGTGCAGATCGTCGTGCGCTTGCGCCTCATGCCAATCTCGTCAACTTCGATCGTTTGAACAAGATCTTAAAGGCCGAGGTTTTTGTGCACTCAGACGGTCAGCTTCGCGCCGCCCACCGCATTCTCGGATACACACCCATCTCCTCCGCCTTTCAAGAAACCAAGTGTGTCATCAAGGAGAAAGATCCGCGGCTTCCGAGGATAAGTGTAGCGGTCGAAGGCTTTCTACTGCCTCCTGGTGCTCCAATCCCTCAAGGCGTTCTAGTTACTGAGCCTGTCAGGGTTGTTCCAGGAGGCTCTCATCTTGCGACTTCCTCGGCCCGACCCACGTTGGGTGAAGGTTCGTCTTCCCAGCCATTCATAAAGGAAGAAGAAGAAGAAAGAGAAGAGGAAGAAGAAGAAGAAGAAAAAGAAAAAGAAGAAGAGGAGATCGTTGAGCTCTCGGATTCAGACGAGGAATCCGAAGCTTTTGATCAGCTCTATCCCCCTAGGCATCCATCACCGGCCGTTGGCTCCCCCTCTTTTACATCTTCAGACGAGGACGACCAACCCTTGATAAGAATGGGAGTCCAGCGCCGACCGAAGCCTAGTCTGAAGGACGTTCTAGAAGGGCAAGTTGGAGTGCAGGATCCTTCGAAGGTGCCTCCGGAGAAAGCTAAGGATAAGGGTACCGACAAGCTTCCGCCGGTGAGGGTTATTCTTCCTCCTTCCCCTCGAATTCAATATCCAGACCCGGCTGACCACAAAAGAAAAAGGGATCAGCCAAAGGGGAAAGAGATAGCCGAAGGTGGCAAGGATATCCCTGGTAAGGAGATGGAGCAGGAGAGGGGAGGCAAGCATGCTCGCCATGCCCATCCGAGGCCGGAGAGACAAAGTGACCCTCCGGTAGCCCTCCATGCGCCCATTTGGGCTCCTCAGATGCACGTAGACGATCAGGCGGTCACCGCCGATGCATCTATCAGAGGATCCGATGAGGGCATAGCTGCCTGCATCGCCGACGCGTTGGAGTTGGCGCTGCTACTGCCTGAGGATATGGGAGAGCTGCGTAGGATGAGATCATAATGTCTTTATGATCCTCAAAAAAGAGTTAGCTATGGTAAGGATTTAAAATGGTCGTTCCTCGGCACTTATGTTTTTCCTTACTGTATTTGTTGTTGTTATTATTTGTTACTATTATTCTTTTTTTTTTTTTTTTTTTGTTCTATATGTAGTGTACCACTTACTAACAATACTTGTATGTAGGCTGTCCAATCTGCCCACAGGGCAGAGGAGATCGCTGCTAACTCCTACAAAGCGCTAAGGGACGAGGAGATAAGGCTGGATCACACTAGGAAGATACTAGAGCTTAAGGAGAAGAAGCTCCAAGAGGTGACCACCAGCCTAGGCAAGGCGGCGAGTGAGAGGGCAGGCCTGGAGGCCGAACTGAAGAATACCACCAGGCAGACCGAGGATCAGAGGTTGCAGCTCAAGCGCGCCAATGAGGATCTCGCCTCGGCCAGGACGCTGGCAGAAGGCCTTGCGAAAGATCTTACGGCGTTCGAGGAGGCTAAGGAGGAAGCTCTTAAGGCCAAGGAAGAGGCACTTGCCAAGGCACAAGCAGCCGAGGCAATGGTTGACGAGGCTGAACAGAGCGGCTATGATATGGGCATGGCAGAAACCACGGAAACATTCAAAGCCCAAGTGCCGGGGGTTTACAGGGACTACTGCCTCCAGGTGTGGAAGGAAGCTCTCTCCCAAGCCGGGATTGATGCTTCCTCTCCCCTATGGAAGGTGGAGAACGCCTGGATTCCCCCTGCAATCCGCGTGGCTGCTTCTAGTTCAGCCAATGATGATTCCCCTCTTTCCTCAGCTGGGATGCAAATAGAGGAGAGTGTTGCCGACGACGCTGCCCCTACTGCCCAAGCTAAAGATGCACCGCCTCTTCCTGCCCCCAAGGAGTTGCCCATCAACCCCGAGGTTAGCGGGACTATGGAGCTAGTCCTAGCGACTTTGCCCATAAAGCCTAAGGAAAAGGTTGAGGGATCCTCGGCCTCAGTGGTGCCTCCTGCTGATCCAAAAGACCAGACCCAGCCCAAGCCATAATTACTCGTGCCTTAGCCACTTCCCGTTCCTTTTCTTTTTCTCGTATTTGCCCTTGTATTTTTACCTTTTAGTTTCTGTTTTTTATTTTACCTTCTTTTCTTTGTAACTTAACAAATTTGGTTATGAGTGTATTGATAAATCTTTCGTTCAATGAAAAGGGTTCCCAATTTAAACTGATATTCTGTGTTATGTTTGGTGTTGATATCTTATTTCGTTGTTATACATGTAATATGGCGATACAACAGCTTGTATCCACAGCATGTATTTATAATTTTCTGCCCTTAGTCAAGGAAATTTGTGCAACTCATATACGTGCAAATGCTTTAAGTGATGACTGCCAACTCTTGCTCACATTTGAGGACAAACAATGCGCTAAAAAAGTAATACATTAATGTGGAATTCGTTTGCTTAGGACTTACTTAACAGCTATTTTCATGACAACATGTTAAAAAGGAACGTAATGACATATTTCACATTTGAACTAACAGCACCTCAAGCTTTGCGCTTAGTACTTAACAACAATTAAAGACCTGTTCACTTAATAACTTCAACGTTGTTTTTATATCAAGGAAAAGGATCCGAGGCAACCTTATTTCTTTACTTTAAATTAAGATAGAGGATTTGATAATTTGACGTAACCTTAATTAAATTTGGAGTAAGATAGAGGATCCGAGGACCCGGCGTAACCTTACCTATATTTGGATTAAGGTAGAGGATCCGAGGACCCGGCGTAACCTTACTTTTTTTTATTTTAAATTAAGATAGAGGATCTGATGATCCGGTGTAACCTTAATTAAGTTTGGACTAAGGTAGAGGATTCGAGGACCCGGCGTAACCTTACTTTTTTGTTTTAAATTAAGATAGAGGATCTGATGATCCGGCGTAACCTTAATTAAATTTGGAGTAAGGTAGAGGATCCGAGGACCCGGCGTAACCTTAATTTTTTGTTTTAAATTAAGATAGAGGATCTGATGATCCGGCGTAACCTTAATTAAATTTGGAGTAAGGTAGAGAATCCGAGGACCCGGCATAACCTTACCTATATTTGGATTAAGGTAGAGGATCTGAGGACCCGGCGTAACCTTACTTTTTTTGTTTTAAATTAAGATAGAGGATTTGATGATCCGGCGTAACCTTAATTAAATTTGGACTAAGGTAGAGGATCCGAGGACCTGACGTAACCTTACTTTTTTGTTTTAAATTAAGATAGAGGATCTGATGATCCGGCGTAACCTTAATTAAATTTGGAGTAAGGTAGAGGATCCGAGGACCCGGCGTAACCTTACTTATATTTGGATTAAGGTAGAGGATCCGAGGACCCGGCGTAACCTTAATTAAATTTGGACTAAGGTAGAGGATCCGAGGACCCGGCGTAACCTTACTTTTTTGTTTTAAATTAAGATAGAAGATCTGATGATCCGGCATAACCTTAGGCACAACAGAATTAATGGTACAAAAATGATCGGAATAAAATGACAAAAGCGCTTTTCATTAATAATAATATCGTCTCAAATTACTTACATTCCAGGGATGGGGTACAACTTTTTCATCTAAGTCCGCCAGGTAGTAAGCTCCTATTCCAGCTATTGCCGTAATGCGATACGGTCCTTCCCAATTAGGTCCAAGATTTCCCCATGCTGGATTTTTGGTGTTGCCCACTACTTTCCTCAGCACTAAGTCCCCGAGAACAAGCGGTCTTGAGTTTACATTCGAATCATATCCCTGCTTCAGTTTTTGTTGGTAGTAGGCCAAATGAATCATGGCAACCTCTCTCCTTTCCTCAATCAAGTCTAGGCCTTTTTCTATCAGTCTATCATTGCTTTCCGGAGTAAAAGAGCTTGTCCTCATTGTTGGAAAACCAATCTCCAAAGGGATAACAACCTCGGCGCCATAAGTCATCGAGAATGGCGTCTCTCCTGTTGATCGGCGGGGTGTGGTCCGGTACGTCCATAGGACATGGGGTAACTCTTCTACCCATCTCCCTTTGGCGTCTTCCAGCCTCTTCTTCAGCCCGTTTACTATAACTTTGTTAATAGCCTCGGCCTGCCCATTTCCTTGCGGATAAGCCGCAGTGGAGTACCTATTGGTTATACCGAGGCCACAACAATAACGTCTGAACGCCTTGCTATCAAACTGTAAACCATTATCTGAGATGAGGGTACGAGGGACACCAAATCGAGTGACGATATTCTTCCACACGAATTTCTTCACATCAACATCCCTGATGTTTGCCAGGGGCTCGGCCTCTACCCACTTAGTAAAATAGTCAGTGCCGACAACCAAATATCTTCGGTTCCCAGGCACCTTCGGGAAAGGACCCACAATGTCCAAACCCCACTGTGCAAAAGGCCAGGGACTCGTCAGAGGATTGAGCACACCTCCCGGTTGATGGATGTTTGGTGCAAACCTTTGACATTGGTCGCACTTCTGCACATAACTCTGAGCTTTTAGCTGCATGTTCGGCCACCAATACCCCTGCGTTAGGGCTCTGTGAGCCAAAGACCTTCCTCCTGTATGACTTTCACAGATTCCTTCATGTAACTCTTCCAAAAGTAGCTCTGTCGCCTCAGGATGCATGCATAACAGGTATGGGCCAGAGAAAGATCGTTTATAGAGTTTATGATCCTCGGCCAACCAGAACCGGGAGGCTTTTCTACGTATCTTGTCCACCTCAACTTTTTTCTCGGGCAGAACATCATCTTTCAGGAAGGATATAATGGGGTCCATCCAGCTAGGCCCCACTCTAATCTGGTGTACATGGATAACACTTCCAATCATTTTTGAGGGTTTAGGTAAGTCCTCAACTAGGATAATCCGAGGTAGTCCCTGTGCTGACGACGTGGCAAGAGTGGCTAGGGAATCAGCATGCGTATTGCTACTTCTGGGGACATGGGACAAAGTAAAGGACTTGAATTTGCGTTGTGCAGCTTTGACTTGATTCAAATAGTCCTGCATCCTCGGATCTCTGGCCTCCACCTTTCCATCTACTTGGCCCATAACTAGTTGTGAGTCTGAGAACACTTGCACGATCTTTCCCCCCAACTTATGGACCATATCCATCCCTTTCAGCAAGGCTTCGTACTCGGCCTCATTATTAGTAGCCGAGAATCCCAGTCTTAAGAACTTTTCCAGTGCGAGGCCTTCTGGGGTCGTAATTACCACACCCACCCCGGATCCTCTTTGATTGGCAGCCCCATCAATATAGACAATCCATATCGCGTGACCTTTGCATGCGATCATGCCAACTGATTTTTCATCAATATCCCTGTCGATCACACTACTTTCCATTGTGGGTTCGGTAAATTCTACGACAAGATCAGCTAACACCTGACCCTTTATTGCTGCGCGGGGCATGTACTTGATATCAAAAGAGCCCAAGATAGTTCCCCATTTTGCAATCCTGCTTGTATAATCCGCACTCCGGAGTATAGCTTTAAGGGGAAGCTGAGTTAGAATAACTACCGTATGGGACTGAAAATAGTGGGGGAGCTTACGTGTACCATGCACCACGGCAAGAATTGCCTTCTCTAATGGTGGATAACGTACCTCGGCTTCATGCAAGGACTTGCTCACATAGTAAACTGGCTTTTGTACGTCTCCGTCGACCCTTATTAGCACCAGACTAACAGCGTGGGCTGCCACTGCGATATATGCGAATAGGACCTCGTCCACTTCGGGTCGAGACATAATGGGAGGATGAGCAAGATATTCTTTAAGTTGCTGAAAAGCCACGGCACACTCTTCTGTCCATTCAAACCCCTTCCATTTGTTTAACAATTGGAAAAATGGCCTGCACCGATTAGCAGATCTTGAGATAAATCGGTCGAGGGCAGCCGTCACCCCGATCAACTTCTGCACTTCCTTCGGATTCCGAGGCGGCCGTAAGTTATTGATGGCCTTGACCTGAGCGGGGTTGATCTCAATTCCTCTATGCGTCACCATGTAACCCAAAAATTTGCCAGATCCAACGCTAAAGGAACATTTGGATGCGTTGAGGCGTAATTTATGCTTCCTCAGCGTTTGAAAGGTGTCGTCGAGATCTGGTATGTGAGCCGAGATAATTTTACTCTTAACCACCATGTCATCTACGTACACCTCAATCGTCTTTCCCAGTTGCGGCTCAAACATCCGCGTCATCATTCTTTGATAGGTAGCTCCAGCATTCTTCAAGCCGAAGGACATCACCTTATAGTGGTAGTTCCCTGTGGGTGTGACAAAAGCTATCTTTTCCTGATCTTCTGGAGCTAAGGGTATTTGATGGTAACCTTGGAAAGCATCCAAAAAACTCATCCGAGGATGCCCTACAGTAGCATCCACCAACTGATCTATGCGGGGCATTGGAAATGAATCTTTTGGGCAAGCCTTATTCAAGTCTGTAAAGTCCACACATACCCTCCATTTTCTATTCTTCTTTTTCACTACCACAGTGTGGGCCAACCATTCTGGGTAAAACACTTCCTTAATGGCCCCTGCTTTCTTGAGTTTCAGCACCTCTTCTTTAACAGCGTCGGCGTGCTCTTTAGATGAACGCCGAGGTGGTTGCCTTCGTGGTACTGCGGCCGGACTAACATTGAGGTGATGACAAATAAACTTCGGATCAACCCCTGGTGCTTCGTAAGCATCCCATGCAAACACATCGATGTTTCGTTTCAAAAATGTAGCCAGATCTTCCTTCTCTTGTGGGGGCAACTGACTTCCTATCTGGAAGAATTTCTCCTTATCATCTGCGATAACCACCTTCTCCAAATCCTCATAGCCTGGCCCTTCAGCCTTGGCCTCATCTGTTTCGGCCGAGGATACTAACTGCTACAAATTCTTCTCGACCAGGGTTTGAGACTCCTGTCTCGTCTGATGTGTAATGGCTGCTGTTATACATTGCCTCGCCATGGACTGGCTGCCTAGTATTTCTTCGACTCCATCCTCGTACGGGAACTTCAGTTTAACATGCAGAGTTGACGATACGGCACCTAAGGCGTGCAGCCATGGTCTTGCCATTATGGCTGTGTAAGGGGAGTAGGCGTCTACTACGATGAAATCCACGTCCACTTCCACTGGTCCTGACTGTACAGGTAGTCTGATTAACCCCTTTGGAATAACAACCTTCCCTTCAAAACTTATTAACGGGGAGTCATAAGCCGTGAGATCTTCGGTCCTCAAATTGAGACCCTTAAACAAATCCTGGTACATAATGTCAGCCCCACTTCCTTGGTCAACCATTACTCTTTTCACATCGTAACCCATCGTCGTGTGGCTGGATAGTGCCAACCTTGTCTTCCTCAGAAAATCCTAGCACAGGCAAAGGATTCTTCTTGATCCTCTTCGGCTCAGAGTTGAGGTCCTCGTCAGTGGGGCGTAATACTGACATTACTCTGGTAGGGCAAGACCCAGTCCGACCTAGCGCCGCAAAGATGACATTGATTATGCCCAATGGAGGTCTCACATTGTTACTGCCTTGGTTCATGGAGCCAGATTGGGTGCCTTGTTCATCAGGTCGATTCACGAATTGTCTTAATTTCCCCTCTTTGACCAGCTGATCCAGGTAATTCCACAAGTTCCTGCAGTTCTCTGTGGCGTGGCCTTTATCCTGGTGATAGTTGCAATAGAGGTTCTGATTGCATTTTACAGGGTCCCCTATCATCTTACTGGGCCATCTAAAATACGATTCTCGGCAAATCTTTTCCAACACTTGCTATACCGGCTTACGAAATACAGCGTTCACTGTCTGGGGCGGGGCCGACCTATTCTGACTAGTGAAATCTCTTCGCGGCCATTTGCTATTATATCTCTCCGACTTGAAGTCCCTACTCTCCTGGTGGACACTTTTCATTTTTCCTTTACTCTGCTGCTGATCCTCCTCAACCCTCTTATATTCGTCGATATGATCCATGAGCCGACGGATCGTTTTTACTGGCTTCTTGGTCAAGGATTTTCTTAGATCGTGCTCAACTGGAAGGCCGACCTTAAAGGTGTTGACCGCTACTTCATCGAAATCACCATCAATCTCGTTAAATGCTTCCCAGTATCTATCCGAGTAGGTTTTCAACGTTTCGCCCTCTCTCATGGCCATGGATAGTAACGAGTCTAGAGGCCGAGGTACTCTACTGCACGTAACAAAACGGGATCCAAATGCCATTGTAAGTTCCATGTATGAGTTAATGGAGTTCGCCTTTAAGCCGTTGAACCATCTCATCGCAACGGGTCCTAAACTTGAGGGAAAGACTTTACACATCAAGGTTTCATTCTGTGAGTAGACCGCCATGCGTTGGTTAAAATGGCTTACGTGCTCTACTGGGTCTGTTTTGCCATTATAAATGGTGAAATTTGGCTGCGTGAACCGACGGGGTAGTTTCCCTTTTTCAATACGATGTGTGAAGGGTGATTTGGAGAGCTGGAGCAGTGCCTTCCCCATGGCGTCGCTGCCCGAGCCCCTGTGAGTCGTCCCTCTACTTCTTCTGTCACGAATACTTTCCTCTTGGTACGAGAAAGTTTCTGTGGGAGGGGTTCTTGACCTCGGTCTATAGCCACTGTTCTGAGAATCATCTGATGAAGGGTCAGATATGGAAGGCGTCCGTTTCCGCTCGGCACGACGAAGCTTCCTCTTCAGCTGGTCAATCTCTCTCTGCATGGCCCTAGTGTTATCTTCTCTAGAGCCCCTGCTTCTGCCCTGCAGGCGGTCACCAGCTGTTCGCCCCAAGTGCACACTGCCCTCTCAATCTCCCATTTGCTCTAACTATTGTAATGGATCCTTGTGCTGAGATCCTAGAGATTCTACATGGTCTGGATTCAAATCCGCCATCACGTTATCTGCGCCAAAAACTCAAGAATTCCCACAGACGGCGCCAATTGTAAGGACACAAATCAAACTAACCCAAGGTTCGTCCGTTAGACCAGCCCAATGAGCCCTGAACAATAAATTTATAGAGAATGGATGCTTAATCTAGGTTTTCGATACGATAGATAACGCAGAGGTTGGGTTGAACCATATAATTCATGCGAAAGATCTTGTATAAAGATGTAATGTTAAATTGGATACACTAATGCCGAGGACAGTTCTTTATACTTCTTTTACAAATTCTTTTTCTCCTCCCTTTTTCTGTCTTCCTCTTTCCCTCTTTATAGGCCTCTCCCCTTTTTCCTTTCTTCCACGTGTAATCTGGATCTTCTTTTCCTTTTGGATACTTGTCCCATCATCCCTTTTTACTAAGGTCCCTGGCGGTGAAGATAAGGTTGAAACTCAACGTTCAGGCGTCATTTCTTCATTAATGCGGCCAGAGAAGCAGGTACAGAGCTTTAAATGCGGTGATAGCAGCTTTTTCCCTTGATCATACCTTACCCCTTTATTCTTAAGACTCGTTTCCTTAATTCCAGCATCAAAAGCCTTCATCATGGGCGCTGTTGAATTGCTAAATCATTCACATAGTCCTCGGCAATGCCTTGCCGAGGACTAGGTTGTCCTCGGACGTCATATTTCTTGGTGTTTTGGACATGCATGACACCCCTCTTTATCATGTGACTTTGTAGGTTGGACTGATTATGTCATCGGACCATTTCAAGTCATGGTTGAGCCAAGTGGTTCTACTAAATTCTAGAATTTTTTTTTTTAGAATTTTTTAAAAATAAATATAATTTATTTTGTACTTATCTTCTTCTCCTATAATTTTCAAGTTGATAAAAATTTTAATTTTATTACAACCCAAACTCTTCAAATAATCCTTTTATTATTATAATTTATAAGTTGATAAAAAATTTTAATTTGATTACAATTCAAACTCTTTATCTAATCTTTGTTTATTTAAATTATATTACTACATGTAAAAAAAAAAAACACTTAACACGTAAAAAAAAAGACCACAAGAATCTTTATCTATTTCTTTTTTTTTTAATTTAAATTATATTACTTTGTGTTAAAAAAAAAATTAATACCCGTAAAAAATAACATCAATTTATTCAACAGATTTACCAACTTTTTTTTTAAGATAAAGTTTAAAAAAAAAATTGTAAATAAGGTAATAAGGATTTAAGTTTAAAGTAAATACCTTCTCTTTCTTCTAAAAAAAAATATATCTATATATAATAAACGTTTGTTCTTCAATATATATATATATATATAACGATTTTTTTTTTTTTTTTGGTTATAAAAGAAAAGTTTCATTTTTTCCATAAAAAATGTTTTCTTTTTTCTTTCTATTCATATGACCTTTTTTTATTCCACTTTTTATGGGATTTATGAGATAGCAACAAACAAATTGATTAGAAATCTTAATTCCAGTTGAATTTAAATTTTATATCAAATGAAACTCTCTCTCTCTCTCTCTCTCTCTCTCTCTCTCTCTCTCTCTCTCTCTCTCTCTATATATATATATATATCCTTTTTGAAGTGAATTTTATTCCAATATGTGAATGCCTAAATCCCATGACAGGTATGCATTCTTTCTTCATTATTATTATTTTTTTATTTTGTTTAAGCTAATTTTCTTTAACTTCAAAAAAATTAATAAAAACTTCTCACATATGTTTTAACCCAATTCATAATATTAAACTTTGTACTCATTTATTTTCTTCTACAATAATTCATTTAGGTTTTAGTTACTTACTCACACTTTCATCTCTCAAAGTAATAGAGAAAACAAACATGTTTATTCTTTGTTATTTTCCTAAATTTATATCCTAATTTATAATTTGTGTTAATTTCTTAATTTTAAATTATGAATAAGTTTGATTATATTCTTTATATTGAATGTAAATTGTTGTTTATAGGTTTTTGGTTGTGTTATATTCTTCGAAAAAATAAAATAAAAGAGTTTATATAAATATGGCAACAAAGCTAAATAGATAAGTCTAAAAAATGTTTACTAACAATAGTTTTATCAATAACTTTTTATTAGCATGATTTAAAAAAAAAAATGAATAGAGAGATAATTTATTAACGTGGTCTAAACTTTACTAAAACTTTTTAAGGGATTGGTTTAAATAAATTTCAAAGTAATTTTCTAATTATTAACTATTATGCGCTAACTTCTAACTACCAAAACCCACAATTGCAATATTAATCTGTATGAGATACCACTTCCAAAGTTTAATATCTTAGTTATTATATATTATACGCTAACTTTTTCTTTTTTCTCGAAAAGAAGCATTTCTCTCTCTTCCCGCAAAACAAATTAAGGGATTATAATAAGAATTGGCTAAACAAGGGTAAGACTACACTACTTCTATTCTACAATAAATGTTAAATTCAGATCATTTTTCATGCATAAATACACGCTACATAAATGGATTATAACAAGAATTTGCTAGACTGGGGTAAGAGTGCACCAAATCTTTTCTACAATAAATATTAAAATCAAATAATTTTTCATGCATATTTACACAGATGTAGCGTGCAACGCACAAGACTTATACTTGGTAAGGTGAAACTCACTCAAGTTTCAATGTCTTCTTCCATGCTTTCAAGAACAAAAATTAAATTTTCATGTGAGTCTCTCTACTTGAAAATTTTAAATGTTTAATGATTTAGATTGTTCTTAATTATTGAATTGAGGTTTTTACTTAAACATGATTTCATTATTGTTTTGGATAGTTTTTAACCATTAAACTCAAGGGTTTTTCATTCAAATATATGTGATTAATCAAATCTTAAAGTTCAATGTATTATTGAAAATTATTTTATATATATATATATATATATATTTAGGTACCTCTACCATCTTCCACTCAATTATATATATATATATATATATACACATTTTATGATATCTTAATTTCACACAACATGCATTTATTATGTAACTTAAAAATAAAATATTTATTTATTTTTAGTAAATTAATAAAATAATTATTTACATATAAATTTTGATTAAATCGTGCATTGCACGGACATAATGTTAATTTAAAAAAAAAAATAGTCAATAGTCATATAAAATGAAAAATGGTCCAGTTAATATATGTCCTTTGGGCATACATTAACAAATCATTTTTTGAAAAAATTTTATTAAAAATTGAAAAAATTGTCAAAATTTTTTCAATTTTCAATAAAAATTTTTCTAATAATAGTATACTATTGTGTGCCCTAAGACCACACATTAGTAAAATTTAGTAATAAAAAACAGATTTTGCTAACGTGTGCCCTAAGGGCACACAAAAATCAATCCTTTTTGGAAAAAAATTTATTAGGAATTGAAAAAGTATTGACAATTTTTTTAATTTCTGAAAAAATTTTGTTAATAATAGATGGCATAATGTATGTCGTTAAGGCATACATTAAGGGGACCACCAAAAAAAAAAAAAAAAAAAAAAAAGTAAATTTTAAACTAAAATGAAAACATTAATTTTTATAGCCCTTATCTCTCTCAATTGATATGGAAAATCCGTGGCACAAATTTGACGCGACTGGAGAGAAAACAGTTGTGTGTGACAAAAATCATAGTACAAAAGTTTGGGTGGTAGAGCAATTCCAAGTTCCAACTGAGGTGTCCTAGAATTTTTTGTTTTTTTGGATGGGGAGGTGTACTAGAATTTGTCCCTCGGATTGTCATTTTTTCTGGGATGCAACAAAAGGTCAATAGCTGTGTAATTGCAGTGCTGTCTTTCCTTTTCAGAGAAAGTAGTATGTCATTTCAATCAGGAAGAAGAGAAAGACAATTAATACATCAGATAAGATAGCACTCTCAATGAATCAAGGTAAATAATAAATAAAACTAGCTTTTTACTAGATACTGATTCCATTCGCACCCAGTTCAAATCACCACCAAAGTGCAAAGTCTAATAAATCTCCCACAGACATCCACGCCTTCATAAGCTAACTTTTGAGCATGGGAGGGAGTCCTAAAATCATTTATTTAATTACTTTTATGAAAGCATTATTCTATTTTTTTTTTTTATGAAAACATTCTTTTATTTTTATATTTCTATTAGGGCACGCATTCAATTATCTATTTTTAGAACTCAAAATTTGAAAAAATTATCCATACATTTTCAATTCTCAAAAAATTACTTCAGCACACACCTTAGCAAAATTCTTTTGTAAGAACAGATCTGTTGCATTCTAATCTTAAGGTTAAACAAAGAATAAAAATATCTGAAAAATGACAATAAGTCCATATTCCCTAGATCATTGTGCAATTAGTCTCTATAGGCCTATGTATGCTCTTACGTCACTGGCACAAACCCCAAACCAAAAGAAGAAAGAGACACTACATCAGAGGCACTATATAAAACAGAATTTTAAGTGCTTCATATATCATATTCATCATTAATCTCTCCCAAAAGTAGAACAAATTTAACGATGGCTTCCCCACCTCACCAGCTGCACTTTGTATTGATACCATTTTTTGCCCAAGGCCACCTTATTCCTATGTCTGACATAGCCAAAATATTGGCTCAGCGTAATGTAGCTGTCACCATAATCACCACACCACTCAATGCCATCCGTATTAAAACCACCACAGATCGAGCTGTTCAATCTGGGCTACCCATCAGAATTGCTGAACTTCAATTTCCATATGCTGAAGTTGGTTTGCCAGAAGGAAGTGAAAGCATCGACTCTCTACCTTCACCAAGCTTTATCAAAAGTTTTTGGACAGGGATGAGCTTGTTGCAGCAACCGCTAGAACAGTTGTTTGAAGAGCTCAACCCCTCTCCATGCTGCATAATATCTGATAAGCATTTGGCATGGACAGCTGAGACTGCAAACAAGTTTCATGTTCCAAGGATTTTGTTCGATGGGACAAACTGTTTCCATCTCTTGTGCACTCACAATTTACACGTTTCCAAGGTCTGCGAGAGTGTATCTGATTCACAACCTTTTGTCGTACCCGGGTTGCCAGATCAAATTGAATTCACAAAAGCTCAGCTACCTGGGAACTTCAATCCAGGCTTAGACAAAGATCTGATTGGTTTTCGTGAAACGGTGAGAGAAGCTGCAGCAGGAGCATATGGACTGCTAGTTAACAGTTTCGAAGAGTTGGAACCAGCATATGTCCAGGAATACCGAAAGGCAAAAGGAGAAAAGATATGGTGCGTTGGTCCAGTGTCTCTATGCAACAAGGAGAGCTTGGACAAGGCTCAGAGGGGTAACAAGGCCTCCATAGATGAAAACCAGTGCTTGAAATGGCTTGATTCATGGGCACCAGGATCTGTAATATATGCATGTCTAGGAAGCCTTAGTCGCCTTACACCTCCACAATTGATAGAGCTTGGTTTAGGCTTGGAAGCATCGAAAAGGCCATTCATTTGGGTAATAAGAGGTGGATATAAAAGAGAAGAAATGGAGAAATGGTTATTGGAAGATGGCTTTGAAGAAAGAGTGAAAGGAAGAGGGTTCTTGATCCGGGGTTGGGCACCACAAGTACTAATACTATCGCATCCAGCAATTGGTGGGTTCTTAACTCATTGTGGTTGGAATTCAACACTGGAGGGGATTTCTGCTGGCATCCCAATGATAACTTGGCCCTTGTTTGCTGAACAGTTTTTTAATGAGAAGCTTATTGTACAGGTATTGGAGATTGGTGTAAGGGTGGGAGCTAAGGTGGTTATACACTTGGGGGAGGAAGAGAATTTTGGGGTGATGGTGAAGAGGGAGAATGTTAAGGAGGCTATAGACATGGTGATGGGTGAAGGAGAAGAAAAAGAAAAGAGAAGAGAAAGAGGTAGAAAGCTTGCAGAGATGGCAAACAAGGCAATTGAAGAGGGAGGATCTTCTTACCTTAACATTACACTGCTTCTTGAAGACATCATGCAACAAGCAAAAAAAAATCAAGCGATTAAGGCATGAGAGAGAGAGAGAGAGAGAGAGAGAGAGAGATGACGTGTTCTTGCTTTAATGCAAATAAAACAAGTACGAAAGAAATCTAAACGTTGGATTAATTGTATTGAGCCCCCAAGAGTATGGGTGAATCTCAATCTTCTCATAAATTATAAAATCATGTATTTTATTTCTGATTGATTGATTGTTATTTTGGTGGAGTCACTTCATATGGTCAAAATTTATAACTAATTTCTTGCGCATTCAAAGTGAAAAATAAAATCAAATGACAGTGCGGTGTTTGTATTAAAAAAAAAAAAGAAATGCTCACTCACTACTCAAATACCACCGCCCACAACTCATCGTTTACCACTGAAATTACCACTATTTTCTAAGATGTAATGTTTGACACTTTTCCAACTTTAATAACTTAAAAAATTTTTCTTTTTGTAAGACCTATGATTGACTTAGTGTATCTTTTATTTATTTATTTATTTTTTTTTACCTTCAACTCCCGATATCCAAAGTCACCGAACCCAGATTGCTCTCAAGCACCGTTAAACGCCTCCCTCTTCATCCATTCACTGAACCTAGCACTCAACTGAAAAAAACCATCACCGTGTAAACAACAAAACATCAAACCAATCCACCATAGCATATCCGGCCATTCACACCATCAACACCTTCAACACCACAACAAATTACACTATAAAGCTTAGAAATAACTAAAAGAGGGAAAACAGAGAAGAGAAAAGATCATGAGAAGTGAAGAAAGAAAGAAAGAAAGAAAGAAGAAGAAAAAAAAGAACCCAAGCCCAGAAACCCAGTGAAAAGGAATGGGAAAAAAAAAAAAAAAAAGAAAAAAAAAAAAAAAGCCACCAAACCCAGAAACCTAATGTGAAAAGGAAAGAAAAAAAAAAAAGAGAACCCAAGCCTAGAAACCCAGTGAAAAGGAATGGAAAAAAAAATGTAACCAAGCCCATAAACCCAATGTGAATAAAAAAAAAAAAAAAAAAAAACCCAAACCCAGAAACCCAGTGAAAAGGAATGGGAAAAAAAAAATGCAACCAAACCCAAAAACCATGAAAAGGAAAGAAAAAGAAAAAGAAAAAGAAGTAGAAGAAGAAGAAGAAGAAGAAGGGGAGGATAGAGAAAGGTGATCGTCCTAGACCCAGTGAAAAAGACAAAAGAAAAAAAAAAAAAAAAAAAAAAGACAGCATTTGTTGGAGAGAGGAAAAGGATTGACCGTGGGTCAAGTATGTGCGTTTATTTATCAAAATAATATGGAAAGTAAGTTTTGATAACTTGAAAATATTTAAAATGTGTTTTTAATTTTTATAACTGATCATTAAAATACTAAAAAATTCGGTGATGAAAATAAAAATTGAAAACACATCTAAACACACTACTCAATTATGGAACTTACTAATTTTGAGTTATAAATAATGAAAACAGAGTTATGGGTAAAAAAACAACAAACCCAAACAACTCCCACGTGTGATTTTGATATTAAGAAAACTCATTAAGAACTGTGTCAATGGAGACAAGTAGCCAAATACCATGACTAATCAATATTTTTTATTATAAGTAACACTAAGAAATTTCCTATTATCCTAGACCCCTCTAGCGGCTATAGACTCTAGAGTTCTTGTAGCAGCCTAAAACATTTGTCTAGTACAAGCCTTCAACTGTAGGAGTCAGCACCAAGCCGACAGCGTTAGGCCGGTGACAACTTTCGTGCATGTTTCTCATGCTTAGGTGAGAAGGAAAGGTTCTAACTTTAGTTGTAATTTTTGACTGGTAAAATTGTTGGCTTGAATCCAAGAAGTGACTATCCAATAAGAAAGAAGTGATATATAGCTATCCAATAAGAAGTGTAGTCAGGGACGGATCTACATATTGACCGGGGGCAATGGCCCCTAATTTTTTTTTTAAATATTAGTATATTAATAGTTACCGATTTTAGTAATTTTATTTAATAAAATTACATTTTACCTCTTTTAATAACGTCATCAATTCTTTTAAGAATAATATTATAATTACACACTTTTTTATACTATTTTTACAAATTATTAGAGTAGTAAATTTTTATTAGTTTGCACACTTGCATCACTTTTTACTTATCAATAACTTCTTACCACATTAGTAATTTGTAAAAAATTTGTAATTTTATCATTTTCCACCTTTTAAAAGGCCATAAAAATTAATAGATTAAATTTAAAGCAAAATATACAAGTCTAAAAAAATTAGTCCAACAACAAAAATTACAAATAATAAAGCTAAAAAAAATTAATTAAGCTCAATCTATTTATTTTATCCAAAACAAACAACTTGGCCATATAAAACGTTTTAAACAAAAATTTTTAGTGATAAAGTAGTAGAGTCAAAGGTTGGAGCCACCACACACAGCTAGCAGCAGAGCCGCTCCTTAACTTCAAGTTCTGACTCCATCATAAGTGTAGTGAGATAGCAAATGAGTGTGAGGATATAATTAGTTCTTGAAATAGTAAATAGTGGTGTGTAACATTGTGTGCGTAATGTATTAAGTATCAATAAATATTTTATTTTATTGATAACTCTTATGAATATTCTATTTGAATGCAGTGATATTTATCATGAAATATTTGATAAGAGATTTTCTTTTTCTTTTTTGTGTCAAATTTATTTTGACAAAGTGTCTGCTGCTTCAAATCTCAACATCAGCAGCTCATAGTAAAGTGGGCCATAGTTTTGAGGATTTGTGACTTCATAATCTACATCGGTGAGAACATGAATGACACTTCAGAGAATAATTGGACAAAGTTGTCCATGACCAAAAGATAAAATAAAAAGAAGTAGAAGAAGAAGAACCAATGATAACTTGGCCTTTGTTTGTTGAACAATTTTTTAATGAGAAGCTTTTTGTACCAGTATTTGAGGTTGGTGTGACGGTGGGATCTGAGGTGGTTATACACTCGGGGGAGGAAGAGAAGCATGGGATTGGGATGATGGTGCAGAGGGAGAATGTTGAGGAGGCTATAGACATGGTAATGGGTGAACGAGAAGAAAAAGAAAAGAGGAAAGAGCAAGACTGCTTGCAGAGGTGGCAAAAAAGGAAATTGAAGAGGGGGATCTTTTTACCTCAACATTACACTACTTCTTGAAGATGTGATGCAATAGGAAAACTAAAAAAATAAAAACAACTCGTGGCTTGAAGTCGTGATTTCTAACTTCGAAATTGTGATTTGAAGTTATGATTTTAGTTGAATTTTGGGGTGAGTCTAAAATTGTGTAAAATAATTTGTGTAATAAATACCACCCCAGACTTTTTTTTTTTTTTTTTTTTTTATACGCAAAATAGAGTTTATGCTCTAATTTAATCTAAGTGTATATATGTGTGAAATTTCCTTTTGGAGACTTGAACCCGCTTTTGTTCCTCATACCCTACAAGTATTTATAATTGTGGAGTGACTACCGCACTAAGAGTGCACGGTGGTAATACCACCCCAAACTAATAAACCATGAGAGAGAGAGAGAGAGAGAGAGAGAGAGAGAGAGAGAGAGAGAGAGAGAGAGAGAGAGAGAGAGAGAGAGAGAGGAGTGCTTGCTTTTATGTAAGTAAAATAAGTACGAAAGGAATCTAGAAGTTGGATTAATTGAATTTTGCCCCCAAAATATGGGTGAATCTCATCTCCTCATAAATTATAAAATCGTGAATTTTCTTTATGATTGATGGACTATTTATTGGCCGAATTACTTCATAGGGTTAAAATTTAAAATTAATTAATTACGTGTGTCTCCATAAACGAATCACCAGTTCACATATGTAGATACACACGTGTGCCTACAATGTGAAAAAATAAAATGTCACTCATATGAATACTAAAAGTGTGATTTTAATATTCTTCCTCAAAAAAAAAAAAAAAAAAGTGTGATTTTAATATTAAAAAAACTCATAAAAAGATAGGTCAATGGTGACAAGTAGCCAAATACCAAGACTAATCTAGAATTAAGAAATTCCCCATAATCCTAGACCCCTCTCGCGGCTTTAGAGTTATTGTGGGAAGCCTGAAACATTTATCTAGTACAAGCTTCCAACAATCAATAGCAAAGTGGTCCTTAGTTTTGTTGATTTGTGACTTCACATAGGTGAGAACATGAGTGACTCTTTGGAGAATAATTAGACAAAGCTGTCCATGACAATGTCGACGATGACAATAAAAAATTAAAAAAAAAAAAAAATAAAAAAAAAATAAAAAGAAAGAAAGAAAGAAAGAAAGAAAGGAGGAGAAGTACTAGCCATTGGCTAATTTGTTGAGTATCCATAAGTTATAGCCAACCTAAAAATTTTGGGACTAAAGTTTTGTTGTTGTAAAAGCAATAATAATCACAAACCACACAAAAGGAGAACTGAGAAGTCGCGAATGTAGTGGGAGAAACTTGCGGATTTAAGCCACTTCTCCAAAAAAATTGTTAAAACTTGTCACTTTGAGGCTAGAACCCATATGGTTCAAGTAATAATATGAAAAACTACCAACGTTTCTGTTACATGTGTGATTAATTGGGGAATAGCGAACAAGAATTGCAGAGACTAGCTAGCTAGAATTGCAGAATGTGATCAATGAGACCAAGCAACTGCAATATGGCTTATGGCTGTAAACCCAACCTCAACGATGACCTCGACGTAGGACGGAAGAATTGATTTCATTTTAAGGGGGCCAAAGAATGAACAAAAGAATTTTGCCATTTAAGAATGAGATTTATATAGAGAATTAAGATTAAATTAATAGGTAAAAATAAAACTAGCATCTATTTTGTGTTAAAAACAAAATATAAATAAAAGAAAAGATACAATAATTATTTCTTAACACATTTTAACTTAATAATCTGTGAAAATACAACCAAATGTTCTTTTAAATCCTAAAAACAATTTATGATAGATTCTATACTATATTTCCTAGTAAATTTCTCTTATATAAATAAAATACCCTTAATTCTTCTATATAAATATAATTATACTATCATATTCTATTTATCACCTAATTTCAAACACAGTGGTTGAATTAGTGTTTCTTTGTAGGAGTAGTCAACTTGTGAGCTAGAATCTATACAACGGAAGTTAACCCTAAGGGTCCGTTCGGTTGGAGGAATGGAAAAGTGTGAGGATGAAAATTGTGGGAGGATGGAAAATATTTAGGTTTTTCCTCTTGTGTGTCCGGTTGGAGGGGTGGAAAAGTGGGAGGATGGAAAACTCTTTTGTTTGGTTGGAGAGAAAAATAAAAAGATGAAAAATGTAATTTATATAAATTGACTATTATTTTTATTATTATAATGTAAAAATTAGATTAGGTCACGTTAAAAAAAAAATTCAGGTAATGTTAAAAAAAAAAAAAGAAGAAGAATGTTCAGTGAAAAAAAAAAAAAAAAAAGAGAAATGTTCAGTAACGTTGAAGAAAAAAAAAAAAAAGATGAGAAGCATCAGGTAGGATAAGGGCTTTTTAGTAAAAGTGCAAAAGCCCCCATCCCACTACTTTTCTTCCCAATGTTTTCCTCCCAAATTGGGAGGAAAATATTTGTGGGCCCAGGAGGAAAATTTTCCTTCCGATTTTCCATCCTTCTTAATTTTTCTCTCCAAACGAATAGTAAAAAATGCATATTTTCCTCCCTTTGTTTTCCATCCTCCCTATTTTCACTCCAAACGGATGAAGCCTAATGGGCAGTATTTGTTACACATATTGTGGGTATTTACACACTGTCCAAACAACTGAAATCATGGCTTTAAGTCACATATTTAGAATTGAAAATGTGGCTTAAAATCATGTTTTCAATTTTATTTTGGTAATATGTAAATGCATACATGAGTGCAATGGAATTTTTCTTAACTCTAATAGAGGAAACATCTATATAATGTGCCTCTATTATGCAATCTTTGTCTATAACGTGGGGGAGTTACTTATTTGATTGTTTGAAACTTTGAATAATGTAATTAACCAGAAAATTTAAAATTAAAAGTTTTAAACATTTAAATCACGAAAAAAGAAAATACATCCATCCAACATTTAGAATTTGGCTGCTACCGCGCGTAGACGAGTTTGTCTTTTTTTTTTTTTTTTTTTTTGCTAGGTAGACAACATTGTCATTTATTCTACTTACATGAAGGCAATCACATGACATTTCTCATTCTCTCTCATGCCCTTTTTCTTTATTTATTTTATATATCAATAGTTGGAGATAAAGGGATTTTAATTTTGGATATCTTTGCTAGAAATACTAGAAAGTACTAGTTAAACTACAAGTAAAGTTTGTTAGAAATGCTAGGAGGTACTAGTTAAACTACAAGACTCATGGCTGTCTCATACTTAAGGTATTCGTTAATATTTTTCATTTATATTTTTCATAAAAGTTGTATTAAAATTTTCTTAAAATAGTTTATTAACAACTGCTATAAGAGCACTCGTTAACTTGACCTTAACTTTTTTTTTTTTTTTTCATAAAATTTTCTTAAAATAGTTCACTAGGGCATCCATTAACACTATACCATGAGCCATGTCCCATGTCCAAACTTTCCTTGTTGCATAAAGAAACTGCACCAACGCACCAAATTTTTACTCCTTTTGTCTTTCGATCCTGAACATATGCTGGTGATGGCCTCAGTGGTATAGTGTCTCTTTCTTGTTTGGATATATATATATATATATATATATATATATATATATAATCTTGTCATGACATAAGAGCATACAAAAGCTTATATAGAATAATATGATCTAGTGAAGGTAAACAGGTAGTATATGAATGCAATAAGTCTGTCCTTGATATTAGAAAAAGAGAGTATAATTAGGTCTATTAATGACCGAAAAGACATGTTTTATTTTTACTGTGAGCCATGTTTTAACCAAACATATTTGGATTACTCTAATCACTTGTTGTCTAATTTAAATCTTCGATACTATTTTTTGTGTAACACTTTACGTTTTACCAATCACTACTTACCATGCATATAAAGAAAGTAAAATAAAAAAAATGGCACATAGTAATTAATAGAACATGGAATGACATATAAAAAATGGTACAGATAATTTATATTTTTTATCGTTCAATTAAAACATGTACATATTTGAATTACCCAAACCACTCATTAGGTTTGGTTAAAATATGTTTGATTAGAATTGTGGGGGGTAAAAGCGTCAAAACACCATATGGGCTTGAGGCCTAGTCCGAGGACGCGAGTCCTACTAAAGGGGTCATGTGTCGGGAGCAGGGCCACCTAACACAGGGTTCCAAGGGCAGCCGACCAGACTGCCAGTCTGTCGGAGATGAGCCGAGGGGAGAGTCTCCTCGGACGTATGTTGGGGAGAGAACATGGTGGCAAAACACCCAGGTAAGGGCCCCTGAGGCTCGGTGAGTCATCTTACCTCCCAAACGAGATGCTGAGGTGGGAGACAAGGGAGACGTGCATTGCATACAGTTCCTGCCACTTCATTAAATGCCTTCCACCTACCCACCTGGCCGCATTAATGGGGAAATGACCTCTGAAAGGACGGGAGATGGCCCTGAGGGCATGGGGGAGCGTTTTCAGGGAAAAGACAAGTGGGAACCAGAGACAGGGAGTATAAGAGGGAAGGGGGGAACCACTGGAAGGGGATCCAGACTCTTTTTTTGGCAGAAAGAAAGGAAGAAGAAGTCTCGCTCTCTCTCTCTCCCTTGGAGAACTGGACGTTAACTTGCCCAGTCGCTCCTCGGCATAGATCTGAGGAGGGAATTAGGCCACTCCACCAGCCAGTCATCTCCTTGTAGTGGACTTGGACCTTACATAGCATCCCTCCATAGCGTCAGGAGGTCTAGGCTTGGAACCCATTCTCTACAAATTCTATTGTAAAGGCCACTTGGGCCGGCCCAGTCACCCATTTGGGCCCAAGGCCACTTTGTGCTCTTACAATTGGCGCCATCTGTGGGAAGCCTTGATCAAAGGGACGGAAAGTGCCATGGAAGGTTCGGGTTCACGTCATGCTGAGTCCAAGGGGTCCCAGCGCGAGGACCACCCTATGCAGTTAGAGAGAGAGCGCGAAGCCAGTGTCCACACGAAGCGTACGCGTGGGAGGAGCCAGGCACGCGGTGGTGGTGGAACCTCCCACGAGAAAAGTGTTGAGACCCTGCAAAGGGAAGTTGATCATCTGAGAAGGAAGCTGCGTCGGGAAAAACGGAGGCGCACGCCTTCCCCTTCAGACCGGTCTTCATCGGGTGCCAGTAGTAGCTCCGACAGCTCCAGGTCCAGGACTCCCCTTAGCGAGGCCTCTTCCCAGGAGGACGAGCACCGTTGCCCACTCAAGGATAAGGGGACGTCCTCCAGAGGCCTGGCTAACAATGCACTGAGCAAGGCGCTCCACCAAATTTCCAAGTCGCCCTTCACCCGGAGGATTGAGAAGGGGAAGCTCCCAAGAAGGTTCACCCAGCCGACCTTCACAATTTACAACGGGAGGACGGACCCAGTAGAACATGTGAGCCACTTCAGCCAGAGGATGGCGGTGCACTCGAAGAACGAGACCCTGATGTGCAAGGTCTTCCCTTCCAGCTTGGGACCCGTCGCGATGAGGTGGTTCAACGGCCTGAAGGCGAGCTCGGTCGATTCCTTCACAGAGCTCACCAGGGCATTCGGTGCAAGGTTCATCACTTGCAGCAGGGTCCCTCGACCCCTAGATTCGCTACTGTCCATGGCCATGAGAGAGGGAGAGACCCTCAGGGCATATACTGACAGGTATTGGGAGATGTACAACGAGATCGATGGAGACTTCGACGAAGTGGCCATAAGCACCTTCAAGGTCGGCCTGCCGAATGAGCATGACCTGAGGAAGTCGCTAACTAGAAGGCCTGTCAAGAGTGTACGTCGTCTCATGGACCGCATCGATGAATACACGCGGGTGGAGGAGGATCAGCTGCAAGTGAAGGCTAGGGTGAAGGTTATCCCTCCAGAGAGGAGGGATTTCAGGTCGGACGGATACAGCAACAGTAGGCCGAGGAGAGAGTTCGTCGGACAACCACGCCGGATACCAGCGCAAACGGTCGGCGTTGTGTTCCGTGAACCCATGCAGCGGGTGTTTGAGAAAATCCGCCACGAACCCTACTTTAGATGGCCCAGCAAGATGATAGGTGATCCCACAAAGCAAAACCAAAACCTCCACTGCCAGTACCATCAAGAACACGACCATACGACTAAGAACTGCAAGAGCCTACGTCACTACCTTGAGCAGCTGGTGAAGGAGGGAAAGTTAAGACAGTTCGTGCGCGACCAGGAGGGGAGGGGAGAACACCATGGGCCGACAGGCCAAGGCCACCATGCCCCAAAGCCTCCTCTGGGAACCATTAACACCATCCTCGCAGCTCCCGGGAGGACTGGCTCGCGCCCTTCCAAGGTGATGGACGTGGCACGGGCCCATGCCGGGGGCTCCGGCTCCGAGCTGAAGAGGATCAAGGGCAATGAGCTGCCCACGCTGGCCTTCTCGGACGCCGACAAGGAAGGGACCATCCAACCCCACGACGATGCCCTCGTCATAATGCTGAGGATTGGAGGCTACGATGTAAGGAGGGTGATGGTGGACCAGGGGAGCGGCGCGGACATCATGTACCCCGACCTGTACAAGGGGCTAAACCTGAGGGAAGAGGACCTCTCGGCCTACGACTCGCCCCTGATCAGCTTTGAGGGAAAGGTGGTGATCCCCAAGGGGCAGATCAGATTGCCCGTACAGTCAGGACCAGCGGTGGTAGAGGTGGACTTCATCGTGGTAGATGCCTACTCCCCGTACACGGCCATTGTGGGGAGACCTTGGCTGCATGCCCTCGGGGCCGTCTCCTCCACTCTCCATGTCAAGGTGAAGTTTCCTTTTAGCGGCCGAGTTGAGGAAATCCTGGGAAGTCAGTCCGCAGCGAGACAGTGCCTGACAACAGCAGTTCTGCGCAAACCGGAACCCAAGCCCTCGGCGCCTGTAGATCCGGTCCCATAGCAATTAGCCCCTCCTGCCACGACTAGAGGGGCAGTGGCAGAAGGGCCCGGATGCGAGGGGTTGGACAGAGTGCCTGTAGACGGTGACCCAGAGAGGTTCTTCCGGATTGGTGCCCAGCTGCCGACCGAAGAAAGGGAAGAGTTAGTCGCACTCTTGAAAAGAAACCTCGATGTGTTTGCATGGGACGAGCATGAGGTACCTGGGATTGACCCGAACTTCATCTGCCACCATCTAAACGTTAACCCGACGGCAGTGCCGCAGAAGCAACCCCCTCGGCGATCCTCGGCGGAACACTCCGAAGCCGTGAAGGAGGAGGTCATCAAGCTCAAGAGGGCTGGGGCCATCAAGGAAGTATTCTACCCCGAATGGCTGGCGCACACAGTCGTGGTAAAGAAGAAAAACGGGGAATGGAGAGTGTGCGTGGACTTCACAGACCTCAACAAGGCCTGTCCCAAGGACCCGTTCCCGATGCCACGCATAGATCAACTAGTGGATGCAACGGTCGGCCACCCCCGCATGAGTTTCCTGGACGCCTTTCAGGGGTATCATCAGATACCACTAGCTTTGGAGGACCAGGAGAAAACCGCCTTTGTAACCCCCATCAGCAATTACCATTACAAGGTAATGCCCTTCGGTCTAAAGAACGCAGGAGCTACCTATCAGAGGATGATGACTCGGATGTTCGAGCCACAGTTGGGAAAGACCGTCGAAGTGTATGTAGACGACATGGTCGTAAAGAGCAAAGCCGCGTCAGACCATGTGGCCGACCTGGACAGCACGTTCCAGACTTTGCGGAACGTAAGTTACGGCTGAATGCCTCTAAGTGCACCTTCGGCGTAGGGTCTGGCAAGTTCCTAGGCTACATGCTTACTCACAGGGGTATAGAGGCCAATCCCGAACAGGTAACCGCTATTTGTAACCTGCAATCACCTCGAAACCCAAAGGAGGTCCAGAAGCTGGCAGGGATGACGGCCGCCCTCAGTAGGTTCATTTCCCGCTCGGCGGATAGGTGCCGACCCTTCTTCCAACTACTAAACAAATGGAAGGGATTCGAATGGACCGAGGAATGTTCCCTGGCGTTCCAACAGCTGAAGGAATACCTCTCTCGGCCACCCGTTATGTCCCGCCCCGATCCAGACGAAGTCCTGTTTGCATATTTAGTGGTGGCGGCCCACGCCGTCAGCCTGGTCCTGGTACGGGATGACGCCGGTATACAAAGGCCGGTTTACTACGTGAGCAAGTCCCTGCAGGAGGCCGAGACCCGGTATTTGCCGTTGGAAAAGGCGGTTCTAGCTGTGGTGCACGCCACTCGTCGGCTCCCGCACTATTTCCAATCTCATACGGTCGTCGTTCTAACCCAACTCCCACTTAAGTCCGTCCTACGAAGCGCCGACTACTCCAGTAGAATCGCCAAATGGGGGACCTTTTTAGGGGCTTTCGACATTAAGTACCTCCCTCACACGTCTGTGAAGGGGCAAGTCCTAGCCGACCTGGTGGCAGAGTTCACTGAGCCCTCCCTGGAAGAAAGCCTAGTGGGATGCGGCTTAGACAGAAAGCTAGTCGGCATGGCCTCATGCGAGAAACCACCGATGTGGGAAGCTTACGTGGACGGAGCCTCGAACCAAAGAGGTTCAGGCGCTGGGGTAGTCCTGATATCGCCGGATGGGATCGTCATCGAGAAGTCCCTGAGGATAGCGTTCCCGGCAACCAACAATGAGGCCGAGTACGAAGCCTTGCTTGTGGGAATGGACATGGTTTGGAAGATGGGAGGAAAGGCGGTTCGAGCGTTCTCGGACTCACAGCTGGTGGTCGGCCAAGTGGAAGGGAAACTGGAAGCAAGGGAGCCAAGAATGCGGGAGTATTTAGCCCGTGCCTTGCGCCTACGGGCCCAGTTCGAATCCTTCACACTGTCGCATATTTCCAGAGGCGGAAACACCCACGCAGACTCCCTAGCGACTCTCGCAACCTCGTCGGCACATGGCCTTCCGCGGGTCATTCTCGTTGAAGACCTGCTTAAGCCAGCCGGAACGGGCTGCCAGGCCATGCGGGTCCAGCAAATCAGAACAGGGCCCAGTTGGATGGACCCCATAATGTTGTTCCTGAAACATGACACGCTGCCCGAGGATAAGACAGAGGCCGACAAGATCCGCAGAAAGGCTCCTCGGTTCTGGCTATCCGAGGACGAGAAGCTCTATAAACGCTCATTTTCGGGGCCATACCTGCTGTGTGTACACCCGGACGGGACGAAGCAGCTCTTGGAAGAATTGCACGAGGGGACTTGCGGGAGCCACACGGGCGGAAGGTCACTAGCTCACAGGGCCCTTACGCAGGGGTACTGGTGGTCGAATATGCAGAGAGAAGCGCAGGAGTACGCAAGGAAATGCGACCAGTGTCAGAGGTATGCGCCCAACATCCACCAGCCTGGTGGCGTTCTTAATCCTTTGGTCAGTCCTTGGCCGTTTGCACAATGGGGCTTGGACATAGTGGGACCGTTTCCAAGGGCAGCGGGCAACAAGCGATGGCTGCTTGTCGGGACGGACTACTTCACTAAATGGGTTGAGGCCGAGCCGCTCTCGAATATCCGGGACGTGGACGCGAAGAGATTCGTTTGGAAGAATATCATCACCAGATTTGGGATTCCCCGCACCCTCATCTCGGACAATGGACTGCAGTTCGACAGCAAAGCCTTCCGGAAATACTGTGGAGACTTCGGCATCACGAATAGGTACTCCACCCCAGCTTACCCGCAGGGGAACAGCCAGGCTGGAGCCACGAACAAGTCGATAGTCAATGGGCTCAAGAAAAGATTGGATGATGCGAAGGGCAGATGGGTGGATGAGGTACCACATGTGTTATGGACTTACCGAACCACGCCGCGAAGATCCACCGGCGAGACTCCTTTCGCGATGACGTACGGCGCCGAGGCCGTGATTCCGGTGGAGATGGGGTTCCCAACGATGAGGACACAGTCCTTCGCCCCAGAAGCCAACGACAACATGCTGGTGGAGAGGCTGGACTTGGTGGAAGAAAGGCGGGAAAACGCCATGGTCCGACTAGCCAGTTACCAGCAGCAGCTCAAACGGGGGTACGACTCTCGCGTACGGTCCAGACCTCTCGCCCCGGGAGACTTGGTCTTAAAGAAAGTCGTAGGAACGGCAAAGGACCCATCGTGGGGGAAGTTGGGGCCGAATTGGGAGGGACCCTACCGGATAACTTCAGTGGCCGTTGTGGGGGCATATTACCTAGCCGACCTGGATGACAAGCATGTAAAGCGACCTTTCAATGTAAATAATCTTCGAAGGTACTACTACTAATGAAAAGCGTGTCCGCCGTGTATTTAGATATCCTTGTATCGCGCTAATTGTCGAATACTATTATCTCTACCAGTTCGATCAATATTAAATAAGTGTTAATGTCAACCTTGGTTACGCTAAGTCCTCGGACCTTCTGCCTTGGGAAAATTTAACACGGATCAATTTTAAATAAGTGTTAATGTCAACCTTGGTTACGCCAGGTCCTCGGACCTTCTGCCTTGGGAAAATTTAACACGGATCAATTTTAAATAAGTGTTAATGTCAACCTTGGTTACGCCAAGTCCTCGGACCTTCTGCCTTGGGAAAATTTAACACGGATCAATATTAAATGAGTGTTAATGTCAACCTTGGTTACGCCAGGTCCTCGGACCTTCTGCCTTGGGAAAATTTAACATGGATCAATTTTAATTAAGTGTTAATGTCAACCTTGGTTACGCCAGGTCCTCGGACCTTCTGCCTTGGGAAAATTTAACACGGATCAATTTTAAATAAGTGTTAATGTCAACCTTGGTTACGCCAGGTCCTCGGACCTTCTGCCTTGGGAAAATTTAACACGGATCAATATTAATTAAGTATTAAATGTCATCTGGGGCTAAGCCAGGTCCTTAGACCTTCTGCCTTAGGAAAATTTTAACACAGACGGTTTATCATGTTAATGGCAACCTTGGCTAAGCCAGGTCCGAGGACTTTCTGCCTTGGGAAAATTTAACATGCACATTATTCATTCCTATTAAGTGTTAATGTCAACCTTGGTTACGCCAGGTCCTCGGACCTTCGGCCTTGGGAAAATTTAACACGGATCAATATTAATTAAGTGTTAAATGTCAACTGGGGCTAAGCCAGGTCCTTAGACCTTCTGCCTTAGGAAAATTTTAACACGCCGACGGTTTATCATGTTAATGCCAACCTTGGCAAGCTAGGTCCAATTCGAGACTTGCCTGAATTGCGTTCAAGCTATACCCAAAATAAATATATATATATATATATATATATATATATTTTTTTTTCCTATTGGGTGCGTATTTTATACGGGTACTTACCCAAAACTGGCTTGACCATGCACCCTAAGAGTAATCTAAATATGTTTGGTTAAAATATGACAAACACATGGAAGCAATGAAAGCAACTAAATTCGATTATTTGCGGGTCAAACATATGTTGCATGTGACTGAATAATATAGTAGTAATGATATTGTTGGTTTGTCATATATATATATATATATGTGTGTGTGTGTGTGTGTGTGTGTGTGTGCCATGTAGATTAGGTTACATTTCCTCCATGGCAAAGGATCGAGGAAAAAAATAGCAACGAAAAAAAATTTATTTCATTGTGCAAATTAAAACGAAATGTTACAAAACTTACAATCGCATTTAAATTTAAAAACTCTTATATATCTGATACAAAGATGGACCATCCCTGTATCCACCTTGTTTTTTAATTGAACGAACTTTTTTGCTGTCAATCTTGTCTTTGGGAGATTGTATTTTTAGGATCCCATTATGTCTTAGCTTTGTTGGTGATGACATGTCTGCATGATATCTTCAATCAGCAGTGTAATATTTTGGTAAGAAGATCCTTCTTCTACAGCCTTACTAGCCACCTCTCCAAGTTCTCTAGCTCTTATTCTTCTCTTCTCTCCTTCTTCACCTTCATCCATCACCGCATCTATGGCCTTCTTTATATCCTCTCTCTTTACAACAACCCCACAATTGTCTTCGTCCCCCCACTTTATGGCACACTTAGCCCCCACACTCACACCAATACTCAATACTTGCACAATATATTTCTCATTGTAGAATTGCTCAGAGAACAATGGCCATGTTATCATTGGAACTTTTGCACACACCCCCTCCAATGTAGAGTTCCAACCACAATGTGTCAAGAACCCCCCAATAGCTGGGTGAGATAGAATCAGTACCTGTGGTGCCCAACCCCATATCAGAAAGCTTCTTCCTTTTGTTCTCTCTCCAAATCTTTCTTCTGAAATCCATTTCTTGAGCTCATCTGATTTATACCCTTCTCTTATAACCCATATGAATGGACGATTCGAAGCTTCTAAGCCTAATCCCAGTTCCATCAATTGTTGAGGTTTAATACAACTGAGGGTTCCTAGACATACATAAAGGACAGAGCTTACAGGCCATGAATCAAGCCACTTTAAGCACTGGTTTGAATCTATCGAGACTTTGTTGCCTCTTTCAGACTTATCCAAGTTGTTCTTGTTGTAAAGCGACACTGGGCCAATACACCGAACTTTACCTCTTTTCACCTTCCTACATTCTTTGATATATTCTGGTTCCAGCTCCTCAAAAGTGTTAGCAATAAATCCATATGCTGTTAGTTCTGCATCTTTAATTGCTTGGTGTAGATCTTTCAATAATACCGAGCCTGGATTGAAGACTAGGGGTAACTGAGCTTTAGTCAATTCTATCCGATGAGGCAAACCAGGCACAACAAAGGACTCTGACTCAGAAACCCTCTCGTAAATCCTGGAGATTTGTATGTTGTGCATGCAAATGACAGAAAAACAACTTGTTCCATCAAAAATCAGCCTAGGAATCTGAAACTTGTGAGCAATATCAGATGTCCAGGGAAGATATCTATCAGATATCATGCAACTTGGCTGAGGCTGAAGTTCTTTCAAGCATTGTTCAATTGGTTGTTGCAGCATGCTAGCTGCATGGAAGAAATTCTTGGAAAACTCTCGTGAGGGGAGAGCATCTAGGGTCTCACATCCTTCAGGCAAGCCAGCTTCAATACATGGAAACCGGAGTGGGAGGAGTTGGATTGGGAGCCCAGATTCAATGGCTCGGTCAATGATTATGTTCAGTCGGGCAGCATTGAGGTGTGTGGTGACTATGGTAATTGTCACACCACGTTGTGCCAATATTCTGGCCATATCTACCATGGGGATTAGGTGGCCCGGAGCCATTAGGGGTATCAGAACAAAATGAAGCTGGTGATCAGATTTGGAAGCCATTGCTGCAGTGTGGGATTGTAGGAGGGACTGATGATCAATAGCACAGTTCTAGGTGTCTTTTATGGTGAGCTGATGGGGTGAGAGAATAGAGATTAGAAAAGGGTATTGATAAAAAAATGTGAATATTGACATATTGTGCATGAAAACTATTCAAATTATGGATATGTATACATAGATTGAGTTTGTTGAGGAGTGAGAAAACAATTACAGTCAGAACAGGGTTGCAAGGCATGGGACTTTTTGGATTTTTTTTTTTTTTAAGAATACTTTTTGGATGTTGTGACAGCCTCCATTGCATAATCTCTACCATATATAATATGTGAGCATCTCCAACGAATTCTCTAAACCTAGAATTTGTGGCTCCAACAGTTTCTTTAAGCTACTGTTTATTAGCAAAAAATTGTTTGCTAATCAACAGTAATTTTCTTGGTCTGATGACTTATTGTTCATTAGTAAAAGACTTAAACATAAAAATTTAACCACCGATTAAAATATTTAATTTTTACTCAATATTCACAATGGTGAACAACATAACCATTCCAAATTTTCTTTCTCAAACATCTCTAAACTCAATCACAGTTAAAATACAAACTCAAATCACAATCACAGTCAAAATACAAACTTAGATCCATATTTTCACACAGGTTAGATTCTAATCAGCTAGTATTATGCAGCTGAGACTAATGTTCTATCTCTTCAAATAATTTTTCTAATGCTAATTGTTTCCAAATTTTCACATTGAGTGGCAACTGGTGGTCTTTCTTGAATATGAACCGACTTGACTCAAGCTCCTACGTATTTTACTCTTTCCATATGAGCAAGTCACAGTTTTCTGGTATTGGTTTAGGATTTAAAAAATTTTTATGAGAAAAAAAAAAAAAAAGTAATAATTTTTTTTTTAATTTTCATAAAAATAGTGTTAAATTTTTTTTGGAGATAAAAATAGTGTTAAATTTGATTTAAAATAGTTTATTAGCTATTCTTCTAGAACATCCATTAACAGGAATCTATATAATTATTCATTCCAACTTATGCTTCTCCTGGGGTCACATTTACCATCGTGAAGCTTCATCAGCCAACCCAAAAAAACAGGTTGTTCTCCATAAGAAACCAACCCAAAAATAAATAAAAAATACTAAAAAAGTTGAATTTACCAATTTTTTTCATTGTGAGTGTGCTGTGACTGCTGCTGCTGCAGCTTCTGAACATTATGGTGAAAGTGTGACTTGTTGTTGCCGCTTACACTAGCGGTGCCGCTATCTCTATCAGTCTTTTCCAAGTCAAGCTGAAGATCGATGTTCCTCTCCTTAGGAGCAACAACTGGCTTGTGTGATTCAGCTTCTTCTACTGCTACAATTTTAGGCTTCTCGCTTTCAACATTGACTGTCTCTTCCTTGCCTATTGTTCTCACAACCTTTTCATCTTCCTTTACCTGAGGCTTAATTTCCTGCAGATATAAGTGGGGGGAATAGAGAGAAGATATATTAAATTATCGCTGAGTAAACTTTCAAAGGTCATAAAAGAGACAGACAGGCGGGCATGGGTGGTGGCTCGCCGTGGTGTGCTGGCTATGGGTTTTGGGTCTGAAGAGAGATGGGAAATAACAGGGGGGAGAGAGAGAGAGAGAGAGAGAGAGAGAAGTGTTGGAATTGTTTAATAAAGAGTCGATCGGAACGAATTAAATAATAATATTTAAGTTTACTATTTAGTTAGAGCATCCGTAGCAGCTGTGGCAAAAAAAATGTCATTTTACCACATCAAAACTCTACTTTATTATTTTACCACATCATTTTACAACATCTTATTTATCAGATGTTCTATCCTCCAATTCTATACATTAAAATAATATTTACTATATATTAAAATAATATATTATCTACTCCCTGTCACAAAACACCGACCAGCCACCACCGGCACAACCACCACTTCGCCACCACGCATGCCCAGCAAGGTAGCAACTACCACCACCCCACCACCACCACACACCCCAGCAAGGCAGCAACCACCAACAAAAAAAATATCAACCCAATCAGCACCGATCACCATCACCGATCCAAACCATCACCGATCAGCACCGATTCAGCACCGATCAGCACCCATTCAACACCGATCCACCTCGCAACGATCCAAACCACAACAATCCAAACCACACCGATCCAAACCACACCGATCCAAACCACGACGAGTAAACCCAGACCCATGGCGGCAGACCCACTACACCCAAGTCACAAGACCCACCACCGATCCATAACCCACAAACCAAACCCACCCACCACCGATCTGCCCATCCAAACCCACCCATTGCCCAACCCACTCATCAAACCACAGCCAAAAAACGTGAACGGAAAAAAAAAAAAAAAAAAAAAAACCTGAAGCGGAATAGAGAAGACAGATGGTCGCGGCGTCGAGTGGTGGTCTTTGGTGAGAACGGCGCGTCGAGCGGTGGGCTTTGGTGATCGGCTTGCTGTGGAAGACGAAGAGAGAAGACAGAGACGAGAGAGAAGACAGAGATGAGAGACGGAGAGACAAAAAGGCAGGAAATAAAATAACAATAAAATTATGCCACATTTCGTCCGTACCGTAGCAAATTTGCTACGGTACTGGTCAATGTTGCAAATTTTTGCAACATATACAACATCTGATAAAAGTGCCTTTTTTGTGTTTGGTGTGGGATATGTGCCAAATATTTACCATTTGGCACATATCCCACATCTACTGTGGGTGCTCTTACAGGACCATCATATATTTTCCTTATATTTGGGCTTCAATACCAAATTTTTCTTACACTTGGCATTTTTCAAGCCCAATGCGATTGCTCTAATGGATTGGTATTTACTTAGGCAATCTGCCCAATGTTACTATTGTGGATATTTGCAGCCTAGCAAAATGAGGGGAAACAATATCATGAGTTAACAAACGTCTGAAAGAATTTTGTAAACTAGCATTTCGAGTTTCTTAAAGTCAGTTTCAATCTAAAACTCGAGGGTTAAAGACTCGATTTCCACTTGGTGAGTTGACAATATAATGCCACATAGATCTCGAGTCTTATAGACTCGAGTTCTAAAAAACAAAACCGAGTCTCTAAGACTTAATTTTGGAGAAGAACAGAGGAAAAACGATCTGGAGCTCCGAAGAATAGAGGAAGAACGATCTGGAGCTCCGAAGAATAGAGGAAGAACGAAGAGACGATCTGGTTGATTGAACGCTGGGTGAGTCGCTCTAGTCAACTGAACGCTAGGTGAGCCAATCTGGGATTGTTGATGACTGAAATAAGGAGCTACTTATGGGTTTTGGGTTGTTCATCTCAGTGGGTTTGTTGCTTGATCTCTCTATATGTTTATTTCTTTGTTGTAAATTTGTGGGTTTGATGTAATTTTTTTGGGTTTGTTGTTTGATGTTAATTTATGGGTTTGATGTTCATTTCATTTTTGGGGTTTCATGTAAATTTCTGGGTCTAATGTTCATCTCAATTTATGGGTTTAAAGTTTTTTTTTTTTTTTTTTTGGCTAGTGCCATCGGACCTTAAGAAAACAGTGAAGATGGTGGGTCCTTACATTTTTTTTTTTTGGACTCTAATTTTTAGATTCTATGCATCTTATCTCAGCATTGAAGAACGAAGAAGAAGAAGGAAAAAATAAAATGCACGTGAGGAAGAAGAACACGTAGAAGAGGAAGGGAAAAAAAATAAGACGGTGAAACTTGAGTCTTAGAGCAACCACATCAATCCGTCTAAAAATTTCCGTCTATTTTACACTAAAAACCTACTTTTTTATTTTACACTATCACATTTTTAAAACACCCACATCAGTTTATCTATTTTACAAATCTTTTCTAATTAAATAATATTATTTACTATTTTTTTATTATTATTTATTAATACCATTCTCTCTCATAAACACCCACAACATCAGCTCTCTCACATTCCTAAAAAAAAAAAAAAACCTCTCACCCGTTCCTCTCTTTCCCTTACTATCTTCCTCACAGCCTCCTTACCCAATCCACTGTTGCCGCCGATCTAGCTCCTCGCCAATCTAGCTCTCCACCGATCCAACTCGCCGCCTCATCCCTCCACCGATTTGGCCTCCCTCTTGCTTTCGCCCTCCCTCTTTCCTTTGCCGTCCCTCTCTTCCTCCACCACCAACGCTTCGCTTCCCACCCCTAACTGACAACCCTTCGCCTCCCACCCCCAACTAACTATAGCAATGGAAGATTCGGCAGCAGCAATAGAAGACCATCGGGCGGTAGTACTGGTAGCAAATTCAGCTCCATTGGGCATTTCATGTGAGTTTTCAATTGAGTATGGTTTGGGCTGGGTTTTTCGATGGGATTGGATTGTTTTTGGGTTTGGTTTACCGGTGAGTTTTGATTTATTTTGAGTTCGGTTTTTAGTGGGTTTGTCTTGATTTTGAGTTGGATTTTCTAATTGTTTTTTCGTTGATTTTGAGTTAATTTTTTGTTGATTTTGGGTTAATTCTCTATGCTAAGTCGTGGTGTTTGGCGGTGGCACTAGGTTTGGTGGTTATTCTGGCGCTCTGGTTGTTGTAATGGTTGGGGAAGAGAAGTACTTTGACAGAGGAGAGAGGAAAAAAAAGAATAAAAAAATCGTTTAAACGTGAACCATAGCCGTGTATATTTACATGATTGCTGTTCATTTACACAACCAAGTGTATATTTTGCACAATTTTACACCCAGTAATATGAGTGTTCTTTTTATTAAAATGTGTAAAAAGAGTTATTTTTTGTATTTTACAAGACTATCTATGGACTGATATGAATGTTCTTAAACACTCAAATTTCACATAAATATTTTTCCACATCAAATACTACAACTTACAAATTCAGACTTAAAAACTCAAGTTTTAAATACTCAATATACTAGCTTTTCACGTTATTTTGAAACATCACGACCAACAAAATGATTGGATGGGAAAAAAAAATTCTCTTACTACAACAATTTGGATTTTACAACCATGGATTGTTAGTTCGAGATCTGTCACAAGTCGGATAGGGAGCCCAGGTTCAGTGGCAGGGTTGATAATTGGTACGAAGTGTGGTTATTTTTAACTTATTTTGACTTGATATTCGTGCTTTTTTCTTGAACCTTGTGGTTCCTTTAGTTAATAATAACATAAAAATACAAAAATCATGTGTCATCATGCTGGCCATTAGGCCTTCATTTGTCTCTCTTGGACTCTGTTTTGGTTGCAGGTACGACTGTAGCCACTAGGACCGCAACTTGCAATTGCCAGTCTTTAAAGCTATTGAGTCTGCAACATGTAGTTAAATCGGGGCCTATGACTCTAAATTAATAAGGGGACAATTATTAATTTATATGAATATTGACTCTCGTATATCAAATTGACAACGAGTTGATTGTTTCTTCAAATTACAAAGAAAGTTAAAGAATGAATCAAGCGAGAGATTATCCGTTTGGATTGGTGCGATATTGGCCAAATACCTTTAAATGATTAAGTTAAAATATTAATAATGTTCTCTTAATAGGATTAATCAGAGAAAATAATATGACTAGTTTGTAGATACAAGAATGCATACCTTTTTCTGCCACATTATGTGGGTTTTATAGGCCTCACTTCCATTCTACTAGTGAATGCTCATAAAGTCGAGAAATGCTTGTCATTATTATCAGAATTTTATTGTCTTCAACAGTCATTCGTCTGTTGGGTCCTTATGTTACTCTTCTGTTGTTAAGTGCATTCAACATTATAAATGAACTAACATTCAATACTATGGTCGATCGTTGGCCTTATGGACAACACTTGTAAATAAATTTACAACTGTCGTCAGTTGGCAAATGTCAAATGTTAGCCACATTCTCCCAGTTGGCACTTTCTCCCCAAATAATATAGAAAAAAAATGTGATAAATGTTAGCCACTTTCTCCCCAGTTGGCAACTTTCTCCTCAGTTGGCAAATGTTAGTCACATTTTTTCTTTGTCTATGATGTACACTTTACATGTTATTTTTCAGGTAAACTAATAATTTTTTGATTAATAATCCCAGGTGTAAGCTTAAATGTTCAAATAGATTTACAATAAAGCAAGTATATGTATAACCGAGGGATAGCATGTGAACAAACTCAACTGTTTGAAGAAGAAGAAGAAGTAGTAGCGAATGAAGTTTATGCCAATTGCCTTTATGTATGCATAATATAAACTATAAAGGTTGAGTGGCACCGATAATTATATCATGGATAGTACATTTTACACGTGTATCTGTTAAACATGACACCTCAGACGATGTTGTTGTTGTTGTTGTTGCAAACGTGTGTCACAACTCACAAATCAAACAATGCCGTATCAAACGGCACCGTTCTTATAATGAGATATTATTAAATACGCAGTATTGCAATTATGCTAATGAGGCCATGTGCTATCATTGCTATTATGCTAATGACGCCATGTGCTGTCACTCTGTACGGTAATCCATCTCAGTTATACTTAGAGCACTAGTATTTGGAGATGTAAAATAAACTTATTTTGTATTCTCAAAAACCATTTTATTTATTTTACCAATTTATTTTATAACTCACCCTATATCTTAGTTTTTAAATTTACATATAACTCAATAAAATAATACTAGCCCCAATCACACATGCTCTGCACGTGCGATGATGCTGTTTTTATTTTTATTTTTTTTAGTTTAATGTAATTTTTTAATTTGAATTTATTTATTATTAATGAGGTTGCACATGAATGAATTTTTAAGAAATTAAAATTTAGGATTTGAAAATAAATAAATTATTAGGTTTAGAGTGTACTAGTTTTTAGGAAAAAAAATGTATTAAACATGCAAGGGAAATATTCAAATAGAGAGTGTGCTAATTTTTAGGAAAAAAGCTTATCTTGTAGTTTTTTTTTTTGAATTACAATTTTAACCCTATTTTTTATTTTTTAAGAATAAAAATTATTTAATTAAATTAAGGGTATTTTTGGCATTTTTAAAAGCCATAATTAACTTTCTAAATTCTCTTAATATATAACTAGTCTCATCACACGCGTTTCGCAGTGCGATGAGGTTTTTTTTTTTGGATTTAGTATTATAATTTTTCTTTCATCACAATTTGAAAAAATAGATAGGATTTTTTTTTTCAAAGAGAATAGAACTCATTTTTCAATTAGAAGCTTTTGTGTGTTTATCCAAATCCAATGGATGATGTAATAGTTATAAAATAAAATTGATAATGTAATAAATCCAAAAAAATGATAATATAATAGTTTAAAATAGAAACATGGGATAGTTTAGTCTGACACTTTTTTTTTTTTTTTTTAAACGTGGGATAGTTTTTCCTTATTGTATTGAAGGGATAGTTATATTCTTTCAAACATGAGTAGTGGGAATGGGAAGTTTTTTTTTTTTTTTTTGAGAAGAAAAGTGAGGAAGTTTTATTGTACACGTTTCTTTTTTATGAGAAATTCTATTCAGGAAATGTGGAGAAGATAAATACGTGGAGAGTTTTTTAAGCTATTGAGTAGAAGTAGGAATTTATTAGAAATAGGAAGACATTTCAATGTAGAAGTATGAATTTATTATTTTGTCAATTTACTATTTTAACCCAATTTTTAAGTTTTAGGTAGGTGTATTTTTTACTATAAAAAAAAAGTAATAACTAACTTTCTTTTGTCAATTTACTATTTTAATCCCATTTTTAAGTTGTTGGTTAATTAATTTAGGGGTATTTTTTACAGTAAAAAAAGCAATAACTAACTTTCTGAATCCTCTTAATATATACTGAAGAAGTAGGAATTTATTATTTTGTCAATTTACTATTTTAACCCAATTTTTAAGTTTTAGATAGGGTATTTTTTACTATAAAAAAAAATAATAACTAACTTTCTTTTATCAATTTACTATTTTAACCTTATTTTTAAGTTGGTGGTTAATTAATTTAAGGTTATTTTTTATAGTAAAAAAAGCAATAACTAACTTTCTAAATCATCTTAATATATGCAGACTAGCATCTATGTACGCACTCACGTGCGTACTCAGAGGCTCTTCTATTTTTTGAGTAAAGATTAATAATTTGCATCTATTATAATTTGGGATTTCTACTTTTTCCAATCACAAAAAAAAAAAAAAAAAATCTAAGGGTGTGATGAATACGTGGCGTGAATTTTGTAGATTGGAGAAGTTTTAAAACTAACAAAAGAATGATCCTATTTTGCAGGGAGTTAGTGAGTAGAAGTAGGAATTTAAATCAACATAAAAGTAGGAGTTTATTAGAAGCAGTAAGACATTTCAACGTAGAAGTAAGAATTTATTATTTTTGTCGATTTACTATTTTAATCCCATTTTTAAGTTTTAGGTGGGGGTATTTTTTACAGTAAAAAAAACAATAACTAACTTTCTTTTACCAATTTAATAATTTAACCCCATTTTTAAGTTATTGGTTAATTAATTTAGGAGTATTTTTTACAAGAAAAAAAGTAATAACTAACTTTTTGAATCCTCTTAATATATACAGAAGACTAGCCTCTGAGCACGCGCTCACGTGCGTGCTTAGAGGAGTGCGTGCTCATGGGCTCTTTTATTTTTTAGGTAAAGATTAATAATTTGCATTTATTATAATTTGAAATTTCTACTTTTTCCAATCACAAAAAAAAAAAAAAAAAAAATGTAAGGTTGTGATAAATACGTGAGGTGAGTTTTGTAGATCGGAGAAGTTTCAAAACTAACAAAAGAATAATCCTATTTTGTAGGGAGTTAGTAAGTAGATGTAGGTATTCAAATCAACGTAAAAGTAGGAGTTTATTAAAAGCAGGAAGACATTTTAACATAGATCTAAGAATTTATTATTTTTGTCAATTTACTATTTTAATCTATTTTTAAGTTTTAGTAGGGGTATTTTTGACAATAAAAAAAGTAATAACTAACTTTCTTTTGTCAATTTACTATTTTAACCCCATTTTTAAATTGTTGGTTAATTAATTTAGGAGTATTTTTGACAGGAAAAAAAGTAATAACATCCTTTTTGAATCATCTTAATATATACCAAAGATAACCTACCCAATGAAATAATAAAAAATACTCAACTTTCTCTATTTCGCTTCACCCACAGCCACAAATATAACCAACGACCACACCACAACCAAAACCGACCGACAACGAACACACCCACCATCAAAACTAGTTAACGAGGCTGACGAAATAAATACTGACGAGGAAGACGACACTGACGATACATGCCTGACAGACGAGGTAATCGGTGCAGACGAGGATAAAATGTGCAAGAGCAGGCGAAAGCGGCAGGAACATTTAATATCGCCAATAATGCCCCAGGCTGGATGAAACAGCTGTACAACCCCGTTGGAGACGAATTGAAACCTTGCTATTAAGTGGAAGGCGTTACTTAAAGAGATATTAAAACTGCAATAACTGCTACAACAACTACGAAGCAAAAGGAGCATATACAAAGCCTCCAAAAACACAAGTCAGAGGTAAGAAAAAATACAACAACACACCCGTTCTTTATCATTGTTTATCTGAGTAAAATTCCCAGAAACTAACTTAAGCATCGGAGGTGTTTTGGCAGGCACTACACCGGTGACCACACTGATAGATTTCCCTACCATCTTCTTGACTACCAGAATGACGAGCACAGGTTTGGTTTCATCTAGATTCACCCTTTCTCGACTGACGAATTCTTACTTCATCACTAGCCAAAAAAAAACCACGAGTGAGCACCACACCCGCCATCATAAGTCATAACCACCACCTCCAAAAATCAATACATTAGCAAAATAAATAAATAAATAAAATAAACAAAACACATTTTGAAACCGCCACCTGCTGCCCCACGACTCGAAACCGATCTACACCCACCCACCCAAGGTTGATTTGGCCAAACACGTACTAATCCAGTGACGGTAATAGAAAAAAGATGATAAAGGTCCCCGAACGGTAATGTTTACCCCCTTAATTATGCCCGTTGACAAGATTTTGTCGCAGATTAAAGATGAGCACCACTTGAAATGGCTGCGGCCATTGCATTCGTTGCCCTACGTTCGTGACAAAAGCAAGTACTGCCGATTCCATAAAGATCATGGTCACTACACGGAGAATTGCCGGGATCTCAAAGAGCAAATTGAGGAGCTGATATGGAAAGGGAAGCTGTAGAAGTATGTGAAGAAAGGGGAATACAACAGACCCAGGGACGGAAACAAGAACCAGCAAGAATCTTCGTCAAGAAACAACGATCGTCAAGCCCAACCAATGCAGAATGTGATCGGGGAGATAACAACAATTGCGGGAGGGCCTTTTGCTGGAGGATCGTTTAGGTCCCTCAGGAAGGCATGCCAGAGGCAAGTGAACAGTGTCTATATGGTGCCTCCAGTCAAGCAGAGACAAACAAACCACGACATGTCCTTCAATGAAGCAGACGCCCGAGGGGTTAACCAACCACACAACGATCCTCTAGTTATAATGTTAACCCTAGAAGGATTCAACACCAAGAGGATCCTCGTGGACTATGGTAGCTTAGCAGATATTATTTACCTCCCCGCTTTCCAACAACTAAAGCTAGACCCGAAAAGGCTACGCCCTTTCGACTCCCCACTTGTCAGCTTTAGCGAAGAACGGGTATATCCCAAAGGCATGGTGACGTTGACAGTTACAATCGGGACCTACCCGAGGCAGTTAACCCGTCAGTTAGATTTCTTGGTGGTAGACTGTCCTTCCTCTTATAACGCCATCATTGGGAGGCTAACGCTCAACAAATGGAGGGCGGCAATGTCTACTTATTGCCTAAAAATAAAATTCTCAACAGATGAGGGGGTCGGCGAAGTGAGGGGAGATCAAGTCTACTAGGCTGTGTTAGCTGCAAGAGAAAACCATACATGGACGATAGAAGAGAAAGAGAAGGAAAAGAAAGAGGTGTTGGAAACGGTGGAGTTAGCTGACGGAGAAGCAACTAAAATGACGAAGATAGGAAGGGAGCTAAGTCCTGAGATGAAAGCTAAGCTCATCGAATTGCTCAAAGAAAACTCAAATGTCTTCGCATGGAATCACGAAGACATGCCTGGTATATCCCCAGAAGTTATCTAGCACGAGCTAAGAGTAGACCCAGAAAAGAAACCCGTCCACCAGAGACGCCGAACCTTTGCCCCAGAGCGTGACCAGGCAGTGACGGATGAGGTAGCTAAGCTCTTGGCAGCAGGTTTCATTCGAGAAGTACACTACCCGGAATGGCTCGCTAACGTCGTTCTGGTGAAGAAGGCAAATGGAACATGGAGAATGTGCGTGGATTTCACGGATTTGAACAAGGCATGCCCAAAAGATAGCTTCCCTCTACTGAGGATAGATCAATTGGTGGACTCAACAGCTGGAAATAAGTTGTTGACATTCATGGACGCCTTCTCAGGGTATAACCAGATAAAGATGGCTGAAGAAGATCAAGAAAAAACTGCGTTCGTCACAAGCCAGGGACTCTACTGCTATAAGGTGATGTCTTTCGGCTTGAAGAATGCAGGAGCCACTTATCAAAAGTTAGTTAATAAGATGTTCAGGAAACAGATTGGCAGAAATATGGAGGTGTACGTGGATGACATGCTCATCAAGAGCAAAGAAGAACTTTCTCATCTGGAAGATTTGAAGGAGACGTTTACCACCCTCAGACAGTACCAAATGAAGCTAAATCCAAGCAAGTGCATTTTTGGTGTAGCTTCAGGGAAGTTCCTAGGATTCATGGTGTCCCATAGAGGGATAAAAGCAAACCCAGAGAAGGTGCAAGCCATAATCAACATGGAGTCGCCCAGAACGGTCAAAGAAGTTCAAAAGCTGACAGGAAGAATCGCGGCATTGAATAGGTTCGTCTCTAGAGTAACGGATAAGTGCCAACCCTTCTTTAAAATCCTGAAGAAGGCCTTCGTATGGACTGACGAATGTGAAGAAGCTTTCCAGGAGCTTAAGCGCTACTTGAGTAATCCACCCCTTCTGAGCCCGGCCAAAGAAGGGGAAATTCTACAATTATACTTGGTGGTATCAGTCACAGCCGTAAGTGCAGCCTTAATTCGTGAAGAAGATAAGAAGCAGCTCCCAGTCTATTACGTCGGTCAAGCCCTCAAAGGAGCAGAGATTAAATATCCAAGGATCGAAAAGATTGTATTCGCATTAATAATGGCCTCACGCAAACTAAGGCAATACTTCCAGGCGAATCCAATCTTGGTCATGATTGACCAACCTATCAAAAAGTCCATGAACAAACCTGAAGCAGCAGGAAGAATGGTCCAGTGGGCAATTGAGCTTAGCCAATTTGACATCGAATACCATCCCAGGACGGCCATCAAGGTACAGGTCCTGGCAGACTTCGTGGCCGAATTCACTTTTGCAAAGGAAGATAACCCCACTAGCGACAACGGTTTGTGGACGATACAGACTGACGGTTCGTCATCTCAAAAGAAGGGCGGAGTGGGGGTCGTCATAACTGCCCCTGGAGGAGAAATGCTCAAGTATGGAGTCCATTTGCAGTTCCCAGCCACCAACAACGAGGCTGAATATGAAGGAATACTGACGGGCCTGAGGCTTGGAAAAGCCCTTGGAGCCAAGAACCTGCTAGTACAAAGTGATTCAAAACTGGTGACTGAGCAGATAAAGGGAGAGTACGAGGCAAAAGAAGATAAAATGCAAAAATACCTTCGGTTGACGAGGCGTCTTACCTAGGAGTTCGACACGGTCAAATTTGAAAAGATCCCTCGGAGCCAGAACACTATAGCAGACGAGGTCTCAAAGAAGGCATCGTCAGAAGAGAGGTCATTAGGAAGTGGACTAGCAATCGAAGTCCAGAAACATCCTAGCATTGAAGAAATGTCAACGTTCCAAGTCCAAGGTACAAACAGCTGGATTACTCCTATCATGTCTTTTTTGCAGGATGGACACCTCCCTTAGGATGCTGACGAGGCTAAAAAGATCAAGAAAAGAGCGGCCAGATTCACCGTCTTAAATGACACCTTATACAAGAGAGGCTTCTCTATGCCTTGAAGTGTGTTGATGAAGAGGAAGCCAAATATATCCTGAAGGAAGTTCATGAAGGAATTTGTGGGGACCATGCCAGTCCCAGATCCCTGGTAAACAAAATCATTCAAACAGGTTATTTTTGGCCAACCATGCAGGTGGACGCAATTGAACTTGTTAAGAAATGTGACAAGTGTCAAAGGTTCGAGAACGTCTAACGACTTCCAGCAGAGCAACTGACGACCATATCCTCCCCTTGGCCATTCGCACAATGGGGGATTGACATCGTCGGCCCACTACCACTAGGTAAAGGACAGGTAAAATTCTTATTGGTTGCAATTGATTACTTTACCAAGTGGGTAGAAGCAGAAGCAATAGCGACTATCACCGAATCACTGATCCGAAGTTTCGTCTGGAAGAATATAGTTTGCAGGTTCAAGATACCAATGACGATCATATCAAATAATGGTCGACAGTTTGACAGCCAAAGCTTCGAAGACTTCTGCTCAGGTTTGGGCATCAAGAACAAATTCTCATCCCCAGGACACCCGCAGGCCAACGGTCTGACAGAGGTGACGAACAGGACGTTACTGAAGATCATAAAAGCCAAGTTGGACGATGCGAAGGGTGCTTGGCCAGACGAACTACCTAATGTATTGTGGGCCTACAGAACCACAGCAAGAACCCCGACGGGGGAAACACCTTTTAGGCTCACTTATGTCACTGAAGCTGTAATCCCGGTCGAGGTAGGAGTCACCAGTTTCAGACGCAAAGCATTCCACGAAGGAGATAATGACGATCAACTCCGGGTCAACCTAGACTGCCTAGACGAGGTGAGAGACCAAGCTTCTAACAGAATGACCAAGTACCAACAGAAGATGGAAGAATATTATAACAGGAGGGTGAAGCTTAGACGACTTGAAATAGGTGACCTCGTCTTACGCAAGGTCAGCACAGCTACAAGAGATTCTACTCAGGGAAAGCTAGGTCCTACATGGGAAGGACCCTACCGAGTCATTCACTACTCTAGACAAGGAAGTTATCATCTGGAAGACATGAACGGGCAGAAACCATGGAACATTGAGCATTTGAAGAAGTACCACCAATAAATGTAACCAATGAATGTGTTCAAATTAATAAAGAAATTATTCAACTAATGTCTCTGTGTCCGCAGGTTTAAAACTAAGAACCCCCTCCCCCCCCCCCCCCCAATCTCAAAAAAATGGCTAAGTAACAAGATTCCGTTTTGACGGATGTAAGTTACTGACGAATCAAAGGAGTTGCCAAACTCAACAAACTACCAAGTAACAAGATCCCGCTTTAACGGATGTAAGTTACTGGCGAATCAAAGGAGTTGCCGAACTCAACAAACTACTAAGTAACAAGATTCCGCTTTGACGGATGTAAGTTACTGACGAATAAAATGAGTTATTACACTCAACAAGCAATTAAGTAACAAGATTCCGCCGTGATGGATATGAGTTACAGACGAAGATAAGTAGGTTTCGAAACCCAACCAATATCTTGTTTCAATAGAAGGCATGCGACAAGCAAGTTACTATTGGCACACACAAATTAAGGAAGCTTACAAATATCTAAGTAACGAGCAAAATCACTAGCGTATCCAGAAGCCAACAGAAGTGCAAATCATGAGAACATGTAAGTTAACACAAGCATGAATTTAATCAAAAAACCCCAAAGGCAGACGGGCAAGTTCCATTACAACTAATAACCCATAAACACTGGGCCAAACAAGAGTTTTCAAAAAAAAAAAAAGGTAGGAAAATCAAGTTCAACAATCGGCAGGGGAAGCAGCATTGTCGGGGGCAGTGTCGTCGGCAGGAGCATTTTCAGAAGCGTCGGGCTGAGCAGATGAAGACTGGGCAGCCTCGTCGGTGGCCATCTCCTGGTTAATCTCCTTGAGGTCAAGATTTTCCAAGTCCACTCCCGAAGGGTGCTTAGCGAGGTACCTTCTTAAGAGCTCAAACCCTTTGAAGTACCAGCTGAGCAAAACTATATTATACTTGTCGATGGTCTGGAAAGCCTCGACAGACCTAGCTGCGATGGTCTTTAATTTTTCCTTGGAAGCTACGAGCAGCTTGTCCTTCTCAAGGGTCAACTGGCGCTCAGCCCTTAGATCATCATTCAGACCCTTCACCTTCTCCTTCAGCTCGTTGGCTTCTCCCATAGATTGAATTAACTCCTTCTTCAAGTCGGAGTTCTCTGCTTCCAAAACCTCTACCCTCGATTCAAGAGAAGCCATCTTGGCTTCCTGGGTTAGATACTCCGAAGCGATGTGTAGGCTTTCCCCCAATACCTGAAACAAAAACCAATGCCATCAGTACGCAAAGATTGAAGAAGAAGCCCGAGATCACCATGCCCGAATGTCTTACCTTGACAAATTTTTGTACATGGCGACTCGTGATGCTGTTAAAAGGCGCTTCAGAGAGAGCCTTTAAGTCGTCCGCAGCCACGGCCCCATGGGCCCTCTCAACTGCCAACCTCTCGTCATCCCAAATAGTGGACGAACGAGAAGCAACCTTATCCTTTTCCTTTTCCAAGCGTGGCCTCTTGGAAGCAGGAGTAGGGAGTTCCTCGATCGATGTCGAGGGAGAGACTGTCCTCGTCACCTCTGCGCTAGAAGTGACGGGAGTGACATGAACGGCTGGGGAAATGGAGGTGCCTTTCCCGGTAACTCGAACCGTCTTCCTCCCCAAACTGGATAGGGGCTCATTTTTCTTCGACCGCATCTTGGCATATAGGTCCTTGTTAAACTTCGTCATCATCTTTGCACAAAAAAAAAAAAGTGTTAACAAGAACGAGAAAAGGCAATCACTACGCACGAACCTAATACTTACTCTTCTTTTCTTCAATTTCAATATTACGAAGGACGAAAGAAGAAGGTTCTGGCCCCAGACAATAGAAAGCAAGGGCCCTGGGATCCACAAGGTCGTCCCAGTCCTCTATCGTCTGCGCATAATCAACGGCTTTTCGCACTCTCTCCCTGTACCGGCTCTTCAGTTTTGGTCGCTTCTTAACTGTAGAGAACAGGTAATGAAAGCTTTAGCGTTAACAACAATGAGCACGAAAGAACTAAATTGATAAAGATAGGTGTTGATGCACCTAAAGTCGGGGTTCCCCACCGACGGCGTAACCTCGGGAGATCACCCCAAGTCTCACCCGAGGGGGTCTCAAACTCGTCCCCTGACACAAAGAAAAATCTAGACTTCCAGTACCTGAAAGACGAAGGTAACCCCTTGATAATCCTAGTTTTCCTCTCCCAAGGCACTAGTTCATAGTACCTGTACTCCCTAGACGCTTTTAAACGGTACAAATGAACGAGCTCGTCAATCTTGAGCATGTCCTCATCCACAGCTGCCATCCATATATCCATACAACTAACCACTATGCTTCAAGAGTTGGGCATAAGCTGTCCAGGAGCTATGCCAAAATGATCTAACATCTCCATCAAGAATGGGTGAACGGGAAACCTCAACCCACATAGAAAGGCCGCCTCGTAAAAGCAGACCTCCCCCGAGAAGAAGTTACAAGCCCGGTCATTTCCTCCTGGCAGGCGAAGCCTCACCCGCTCCGAAAATTGAAACCTATCCCTAAATCTCCCTAGTGTTTCGGCATCAAGACCACACTCCTCCTCAAGGGCGTGAAAAGCCCCAACTTCCCTAAGATTCGAAACAGCAGTGTCTCCTCCCGCTGGATCGTCACTAGACGACAGACCTATCTCAAGCTCACTGGATCTAACTTCATACATTGCTTCTCGACCTTTATACCAGACAATTGATTGACGGAGCAAAGGCAACAAATCAGCTAGTACAACTCCTAAACAGTTACTTTCAAAGACAAAGCCCTCTAAGTATGGAGAACTATCTATAAAACCTCCTAAGCGTGCAAACAAGAAAGAAATTGACGGGCAGACTAGCCTAACCTCAGAGCCACTAACCATGAAAATCTAGGGAAAACACAAACAAAACAGTACAAACTAAAGCCCCCTAAAAAAATAAAAAATTAAAAAAAATTAAAAAAAAAAAAAAAGAGAAGAAAGGGGGGAAATCAGAAAACTATGAAAGGGGAAAGGAAAAGGCAGAAGTGAAAAAGATGAATACCTTGAAAGAAGCAACGCCGCGGCATAACGCACCGTTCCGAAGAAGAAAATTGCCGAAGAAAGTTTTTTTCTTTTTCTTCGAAGAAAAGACTCAGAGCATCAAAGATTTTTTTGAAAAAAGGCAAAGAACAAAGAAAGATTGAAAGCCAAAATAACACAGAAACTGAAGAAAAACAGCGGGAAAAACGAAGATCCAAATGATGGGAGCATTAACTTCATCAACTGAAATATGCCACGTGGCCACGATCGGTACGACGCCACCACTACGCATTTAATGCGGCACGAAACTCCAAGAGTCACCTGCCAACTTTTCACCTTCCATGATCGTCGTGACATGTCATGACAACCAAGGAATTTAGGGGCAACTGACAGGGCTGACGAAATAAATACTGACGAGGAAAACAACATTGACGATACATGCCTGACAGACGAGGTAATCGATGCAGACGAGGATAAAATGTGGAAGAGCAGGCAAAAGCGGCAGGAACATTTAATATCGCCAATAATGCCCCAGGCTGGATGAAACAGCTGTACAACCCGTTAGAGACAAATTGAGACCTTGCCATTAAGCGGAAGGCGTTACTTAAAGAGGTATTAAAACCGCAATAACTGCTACAATGGCTAGGAAGCAAAAGGAGCATATATAAAGCCTCCAAAAACATAAGTCAGGGGTAAGAAAAAACACAACAACACACCTGTTCTTTATCATTGTTTATCTGAGTAAAATTCCCAGAAACTAACTTAAGTATCGGAGGTGTTTTGGCAGGCACCACACCGGTGACCACACTGATAGATTTCCCTACCATCTTCTTGACTACCAGAACGACGAGCACAGGTTTGGTTTCATCTGGGTTCACCCTTTCTCGACTGACGAATTCTTACTTCATCACTAGCCAAAAAGAAAAAAGAAACCACAAGTGAGCACCACACCCACCATCATAAGTCATAACCACCACCTCCAAAAATCAATACATTAGCAAAATAAATAAATAAATAAATAAACAAAACACATTTTGAAACCACCACCTGCTGCCCCACGACTCGAAACCGATTTGCACCCACCCACCCAAGGTTGATTTGGCCAAACACGTACTAATCCAAACCAATCCAAAGACCCACCGCCCCAAAAATCAAAACAACCACTAAACAGCCACCAAAACAACACCCAAAGACCCACCAAACCAACATCCAAAGCCACCCAAACACCTAACTTCTACCGGTAGGCATAACCCAATACCTATAGAAAACAACCCACGGCGAGCAAAGCCCACCACCCACAATCAATGGAAAACTGAAACCCAGTCTTCAAGCTACTGTTGCCGCCACCTTTGCCGTCCCCTGATTTTGCCGCCACCGTCCCCTACATCTACCGTCATCGCAGCCCTCAAGCCTCTGAGCTAAGAGAGACAGAGCTAAGATAGGAGAGAGGAAAGGTTGAAGTCTTGAACGTTGTGTTTGAAGAGAGAGCAAGGCCAAATAAAATTATACACACACACATATATATATATATATATATATATATCATAAATGAGAACCAACTATTCCCAGGATGTAAAACAATTTACATTTCCTCCCCCGGATGTGGGATTTTTTTTCTCTTGTTTAATTGCTAAAATAACAACTGGGGGGAGTTACTCCCCAATGCTGTTATTGTAAACATATGTATAACAGAATCTTGTAATTAGTTACAGGTCAATGTAATAAGTTATTAATTTTGTAAGATCTATATATAGTCTCTCTTATATATCTTTTTCTATGAGTTTTCCCCTCTTCTTTCAGTCTCTGTTCTTCATATCTTTCGTAATTCATTTGCTTTAAGTTTTGCTTTAAGTATCCTCCCTCTCAAGGATTGAGTCAAGGGGGATTTAGGGTTAATATAGGGTTAAAATAGAAGTAGAGTTTGGGCTAGAGTTTGGCATACAACAGCCTCTTTAAAGTAAATTTGAAAATTTCCCGAAATTGGATCTTAGTTGACCAACAATCTAAGGATAGTTTCGGTATGAATCTCGCATGACTAAAAATATGCTTTGCTCGATTGAGATTCTAAGGGGGTGTTTAGATTGCCAATTTCTATAACTCATAATTCATAACTCTGTTTCCATAACTCATAACTCAAAAATGGTGGGACCCATAGCAGGAACTTTGTTTGGGAGCAAGATAACTCAATTTCCATAACTCTATTTCCATAACTCTGTTTCCATCACTCAATTCTCTGATTTTTGAGTTATGAGTTATGGAAACTAAAAACACATTTTGGCTGTTTTCAGTTTCCATAACTCATAACTCAATGGCATTTTTGTAATTAAACACACATTGGAGGACCCACAGCCGCAGCTTTTGACCAATTGACTTTTTTTACTTTTTTTTTTTTTTTTTTCTAGGTTTGGTCTTAATGTTTTTTTTTTTTTTTTTTTTTTTTTTATTTTTTTTCTGGGTTGGTTGGTAGTTTTTTTTGTTTTTTTGGGTTTGGGTGATCTGGGTACTGACTGAAAAAAAAAAAAAGAGAAAAAGCTACACAGATTAACAAACATGGGACCCACAAATAGTGTGAAAAATATGAGTGATGGTAACTGAGTGATGGTGCTAAACGGGTATAGTATTTTTAAGTGATGAGTGATGAGTGAAGAGTGATGAGTGAAGAGTGATGAGTGATGAGTGATGAAAATTGAGTGAGCAAAAAAAGTGATCCAAACATGGCCTAAGGTGTTGTTTGGAAACCCCCAAAACTGGATGATATCATCCAGCTTTCATAACTCATGATCCAAAATTGATGGGGCCCACGGGAGAGAAGTTGTTTGGATTCCATGACTCAGTTTCCGTGACTCAGTTTCCATCACTCAATTCTCTGATTTTTGAGTGATGAGTTATGGAAACTGAAAACACATTTTAGCTGTTTTCAGTTTCCATAACTCATAATTCAATGGCATATTTGTAATTAAATACACATAGAGGGATCCACCGCCGCAACTTTTAGCTGTTTTAGCTGTTTTCAGCTCCATTTCTTTCTTTCTTTTTTTCTTTTCTTTTCTTTTACTGGTTCCGTGTCTTCAGCTCTTCCATCTTTTCTTTTCTTTTTTTTTTTTCCTTCTTCTTTTACATGTTCGGTCTTCAATTCTTCCTTCTTTTTTTTTTTTCTTTTTCTTTTTCTAGTTCGGTCTTCAAATCTTCCTTCTTCTTTTTTTTTTCTTCTTCTTTTACTGGTTCAGTCTTTAGTTTTTTTTTTTTTATTGGGTTCGGTGAGTTTAGGTACTGAAAAAAAAAAATACTGAACTAAGTGACAGGTATGGGGCCCACAAAAAGTGTGAAAAATATTGAGTGATGACAAGTGAGTGATGGTGCCAAACGGGTAGGGTATTTTAAGTGATGAGTGATGAGTAATGAGTGATGAGTGATGAGTAACGAGTAACGAGTAACGGAAATGGAGTGATGTTTTTTTTAAACCAAACAAATTTCTCTTGACCAAAATAGCTTATCAGCAATCATTTCAGTTTCAACTATAGCCTTCAATACTTAGAGTCCGTTTGGATTGGACTAAAAACTGAAAACTGAAACTGAAAACAGAAAAAACACTGTAGCAAAATAATTTTTTAATGTGTGAATAGTATCGTGAGACCATTTTTAATAAAAAAGTTACTAAAAAGTGAAACTTGTGGGGTCATGGACAGTGCATGGTATGCACTGTTTACAGAAAAAGTCAAATTTGTCGGCTCAGAAAATAATAAAAAAATATAAAAAAATTCTAAAACGCACACTTAGTAATACAATGCAAATAAAATCCAAATTATATGGAAATTTTTATTGGAGGGTCAACACTAAAAATCTAACTTGTAGAATTAAAAATATTAACATAAGTGACATTTTATTTTCTGAATTGACATTATATATATATAAATATATTTATGTATATAATCTCTTTTCAAGTGGCACTTCAAACCCATATATTATGGACATCATAAGGATTCGATCCGCTTTTTATCTTCTACCTAACAACGACGAAAGAAACGAATGAAGTTCACGTTAAATAATAATTAGTAACAGAGTCACTCGATGTGCGGAAAAGTTTGACAATTTTTTTTTTCTGTTAAGTGAAAAATGAAAATAGTAAATGGGACTTATAAGTGTTAGTTTCAAACACTTTTTACGCTCTATTTGTTTCACTGGAAAACCTTCTATAAAGATAGTTTTCTATATTTTTCAGTGTTTGATAGTATAAAAAAATATTGGTTAATGGAAAACTATCTTTAGTCAGCAAAAAACTCTTATAAAAATAAGGCTTATTTTCAATAGGTTGTTTTCCATTTTTTTTTTTTTTTTTTGGAAAACAATCTCTCTCACACAGTGCATAACTCTTATAAATATTATCTTCTTTTGACCTAGGAAAAAATATTTTCTTTCGCTTATTCAGCATTTTTCATAATAAACTTTCTCACTTCTTCTCCTCCCTTTGTTTTTTTTCTCTTCTCGCACTCTCACTATCACCTCCTCAGGCCTCTTCTCTTCCCACAGATTTCTCTCTCTATCTGCCTCTCTTCTCTTTTTTCTCCCTATTTCTTCTCCCCTCTATAACACCGTTCTTTAATAAGGTTTTTTTTTTTCTTTTTACCTCCTAACAAATTGATCAACGGTTCTATAACAATTTTTGGTATATTTATCAAACTATTTGTACTGGATTACTTTGCCAGTAAAACTATTTGGCCTATGTGGCATTTTGAACTATTTAAAATAGAACTTAAGGCTATAATGGTTATTTTGAATTATGAGAAGTATGGTTTATATATATATATATATATATATATATATATATATATATATTATGTACATTATTGTTCATATACCTGAGCAAGATGAGTATTTGAGATCATGAAAATTGGAAAGCTAATTTTGATTGTATCCATTATCAAAAGTTTAGTTTGAAAACCAAATCCATTCTTGGTTTATTTATTTATTTATATTGATTACATTAAGATTGATTACACAATACACATATTATACATGTTTTAAATTATACAAGAAATGTTATAAAAACAGTGGATACCAAACACTAGAAAACATTCTCAAGCCCATTTTCAAGGTTGTTACCAAACATCGAAAAATGAGATAGTTTTTCAGAAAATGCTCTCTAAAAAATAATAATTTTTCAGAAAACGTTAATGTCGAAACAAATAGAGCGTTAAAATGAAGCAATTATCTTCTAATAAAGTATAGTTGATATAATATATTAGATTTTCTAAATTAAGCTATTTATATTTGTTATTTGAAAGTGTTTTAAATTTTGTAAGATTTTTTTCCCCACAAGGAAGCATAATGCATTTTACATTTAATTATTATATAAGATGAAATATTTTTTAAATAATGTAATTTATAATTGGAATTTGTTTCTAATGTTCCTTATATATGGACCATCCTCTATTCGTCTTAAATGACTTAAAAAGGAGGCAGATATTCCCCAAAAAAAAGGAAGCAGATATAAATAAAACTATAACTTATATTTGAAAAAAAAAATGTTAATAATATATAAGAAAAATGTAATTTTATCATGAACCTACTAGCATTACTCATAGAATGTGACAAAATTGTCAATAAAGTACCTCTTTTTTCTACACAAACCTCTCCTCCCAAAGTATCAATATTGTTAAAGTATTTTTTGTTGTTGGATAAGATTGTTAAAGTTATTTAGTAATAATTCCTTCTACATTATAACATTATTTTGTTAAGGACTTTAAGAGCATGCAATTTTAGCTTTACAAATTTGATCTTATAGGTAGGACTTTATATTTTATAGAGGCACTCTCTTCTACTCAGAGAGAGAGAGAATGGACTGAAGTGGATCCAATGGACTTAACAAACCTAAATGGATCAAACGGACTGAATTGACCGAATAAATTGAAATGTTACACTAATATTGCTCAATAGAATCAGACCGAAATGGACTAAATCGTCCGAGCTTACTGAATGAACTAAAATCCTACACTAATATTGCTCGATAAGATCGTAGTAATAATAAATATTACAGTTAAGCTTTTAAATATTATATAGATGATATGTGTATAGGACTATACACATATTATATAGGCGCTATATATGTTGACAAAAAAATGTAAAGTGAAAGATTATTATACTGTAAATGCATGCTTAATGAATCTTCTTTCATATCTTGGATAAATACTAGCTACACAACCAAAAACCAAAACAAAATAAAAGGATAAGTACTAGCTATGATGTAAAAACAACAATAGAATAAAAACTTATGCACTTTGATATGAGATGAAGGGGGGAAAAAAATCAGTGACTCATAGAAGTGTGTTAGGCTGATTTACCATCTTGCAAATATCTTGAATTAGCAATGCCAAGTTCAGTTGAGAAGATCCCCCATCTTCAACAGAACTTTTTGCCATCTTGCCAAGCTCTCTTGCTCGTTTCCTCCTCTCTTCTCTTTCCTCTCCTTCATCCATTAGCCTATCTATCGCCCCCTTGACATCTTCTTTCTTCACCAACACCCCAATCTTCTCTTCCTCACCCCACTGTACAGGATCCTCCACCCCAACACTCACAGCAATTTTTAGTAAATGTACTACTAATTTCTCATTGAGAAACTGGTCCGCAAATAGAGGCCAAGTAAGCATTGGCACCCCAGCACATATTGCTTCTATGGTTGAATTCCAACCGCAATGCGTTAAGAACCCTCCAACTGAAGAATGTGATAATACGAGCAACTGTGGAGACCAACCCCAAATCAAAAGGCCTCTTCCTCTGATCCTATCTTCAAACCTCTCTTCTAAAATCCATTTTTCCAACTCTTCTGACTTATTTGCTCCCTTTATAACCCAAATGAATGGTCTGTTTGATGCTTCTAACCCCAATCCTAGGTCTATCAATTGGGAAGGTATTAGATTACACAGGCTTCCAAGGCACACATAGACTACTGAGCAGGGTTCCTGAGAATCAAGCCACTTCATGCATTGATGCTCTCCAATGGAGGCCTTGTTACCTCTCTCTGCCTTATCTAAGTGGTCTTTATTGCAAAGTGAAACAGGGCCAATACACCAGACTTTATCTTCTCTTGCTTTCTTATATTCTTTGACATATGCTGGCTCCAACTCTTCGAAAGTATTTACAATAACCCCATATGAGGCTAAGTCAGCTGCTACCATTTGCTCACTAAGTTCTTTCATTCTGGAATCTCTGGGCAAAGGTAATTGGGATTTATTAATTTCAACATGGTCAGGCAAGCCAGGCAGGACAAAGTATTCTGAGTCGGAGGATATCCTCTCGAGAGCCTCGTGAACTCTTAAGTTGTGCAAACACAAGTGACAGAAGCAACCTACTCCGAGGAAGGAAATCCTTGGAATGTGAAACTTGAGAGCAATATTAGCTGTCCACGCCAAGGTCACGTCTGAGATTATGCAGCTTGGTTGCGGTGCCAGCTTCTCAAACAACTCTTCCACGGGCTGTTGTAGCATGCTAATTGAACTGAAAAAATTTGTGCTCAGTTCTAGTGAAGGTAGCTTGTCAAAATTGTCACACCCTTCTGGTATTCCTGCCTCTTCACATGGAAATTGAAGCGGGATTACTTGGATTTGGAGCCCAGATTCAACAGCACGAGCTAAACTTGTTTCAAAACGGGCTGCGTTATGTGTTGTGGTGATTACAGTGACAGATACACCCAGGGCCGGCCCTTCCCTTAGGCGAGTTAGGCAATTGCCTAAGGCCCTCAAGTGGAAGGGAGGCCCCAAAACTTTAAAAAATAAGGGGTAGTAGGCACAAAAAAAAAAAAAAAAAAAAATTTAGTTTCAGAATTACAAAAATCTAGAGCATCATTTTAACCAAAAAACAAAAATTTTGGTGAATCCGGATTATCCTCTAGACAAATCAAAAATCAACTAGATAAACTACAAATTCGGTCTAAGCAAATAAAACAACTAAAACCCTAAAATTTTTACCTTTCCCTCTTTGCTATCCGCCTCTCTCTATCTCTCATTCTCTCTGATTCTCTTTCTCTCCACTCCATTGTTCAGTTCTCATCTGCTCAATTCTCTTTCTCTCCGCTTGGCCTGGACCGCCTCTCTTCCTCCGCCTGGCCTGTCAAGCAAACTTTCTCTGCTCACTGCTCTCCGCCTCCCTCAAGTCAGCTGCTCTATCTCACCGTATGTATCAGGTATAAAATATAAATATTTGGGGATTGGGGTTTGGGCACAGTGGCACTTTCACTTGTTTATCACTTATCCATTTTGCCATTTTGGGCCCTGGTTTTGTTAATCAATTTTGGGCCTTTAAGTTTCTTCTTCTTTTTTTTTTTTTTTTTTTTTTTAAGCCTGGTTTTGTGACAAAACTTTTGTCAGCCGTTTTTGAGTTTTTGTATTAAAGATTCACTGATTCAATCAGCTGTGGTGATAATGTAATGAGATAAAGTCTAGTTTTTTTTTTGTTTTTTTTTGGGGTTATAGATAGGATTTGTTATGTGTTTTTTTTGTGAATGGGTTTTATTAATAAGTCTTGTGTTATAGTTTTGCTTAAATTTTAGTTCTCGCCTTAGGCCCCAAAATATCTAGGGCCGGCCTTGGATACACCTCTTTGTGCCAACAATTTGGCAATGTCGATCATAGGAATCATATGGCCTTGGGCCATGAGAGGAAACAAGATAAAGTGAAGTGGCTGGGATTGAGAAGCCATGGCAAGCAACTTGGGGTAGACGAATAAAGAGACTGAAATACAGTTATTTACTGTATAAGCTTCTCTTTCTTGTACATAATAGTGAGATTTAAACTAGAGAGACATCCCATTGGCCCTTACTGGTGATGCAAGAGCTTACATAAGCTGATAAGCATATTGGTTTATTCTTAGAGATTATGTGGTTCAAATGTAGCATAGTTTCTTGTGGATAATATTAACCATCACCTCGATTGAAAACTGAAGTTTTGTACGTCTCTCACATGTAGATTGAGCAAAGAAAAGATCATAGTAGAAAGGAATAGGAATCAAGCAACTGAAAATAGAGAATAGACCACGGTGTTCGTGACTATTGAGAGAGAGTTGGGTGCTTGCTGTCCATGATTTTAAGGAAAAAGAGCCAAAACTAACAGACAAAATGACAACGATTGTCGGAAATGATAACGATGGATCGTTTGTGGAGGAAGGACAGCCAGTTTTATGTTTTAACACAATTATTTTATAAAAAATAAAAGTATAAATTATATATTTGGTTACTATCCTCTATATCATATTTTAATTTAGTTATTAACTTTTTAATTGTGTTAATTTGGTCCTTAATCTTTTAGTGTTTTCTCAATTTAGTTCCTGTTATTATATCTTTGATGAAAATTGATGACATGTCAAATTGTCAAAATAAAATTTTATTGTATTGTCACATTAACAAAAGTTAATTTTTATTTTGGCCATTAGATGCCCCATCAATTTTCATCCAAAAAATAACGATAAGGACTAAATTGATATGGTACTGAAAGGTTAAGTATTAAATTAATACAATTGAAATATTAGAGAATAAATTGAAATATGGTGTATATGATAAGCATCAAATACATAGCTAGTCGATATGCCATTTCTAATAATTGTAAATGTATTTTTTTTTTTTTTTTGGCACAAGGTTGAATTGTATTTTTTGTCACCTAAATTTAAAATGTTGTAATTTAGTCTTTAAATATTTTAAGGATATCAATTTTACCATTTTTTCCGTTTGTTGTTAAAAGGATTATATATACCATAGACGAAGTGGTGAAGCTGCAAGTTAAAAATGTGGGATTCTTAGAATAAATATACTAACAGATAAATTGAAAAAATATAATTGATACATTTTAAAAATTTTAAGGATCTAATATTGATACTTTTTAAAGTTTTCAAATATGAAATTAAAACCTTATAAATTTGAGAAAAGAAAAATCAAACCTAAACCAAAATTTATATCAGAAAAGCATATCTTAAATTTTAAAAAAATTAGTTGCAAACTCAAGCGATGCTTAGAAAAACATAATATCATTATTTTATAAGAAATGTAAAATTTGAATTTAAAATTGTGTTCATTTTTATAAGTTTTAGGTAATTGAACGTATAATATATTTTGCATTCAACAAGAATTCAAAGTGATATAAATGGAGTAGATGTTATTAAAAGGACTTTTTTTTTTAAACATACCATAATATGTTGACTAATTTGAACATATCTAAGAATATTTTTTTAAAAATTGTATACTCCCATTCCATGGAATATATGAATCATGGTACATTAAGTTTAAAATATTATATAAGTTTATAATTGTAGCATTGTTTTTTCCCAAATATAAATATAATAACAATATTATTGAAACTTGAATTTTAAGGTAATCTCATGAATTTTTATCATTTTTATTTCTTTTTTGGGGGGCCATATCTCTAATTTTAATGTTTATTTTGTTTGTATTTTTAGCCCAAAACTAAAGAGTACTTTGTCTAGAATAGAACAAAAATTCATACTTTTCAACCCAAAAATTAAGAAAAATAAAGAATTTTTGAGCCATAAATGAAAAGGAAATATACAAAATATAATAAATTTATGGCCCAATTAATCAAAATGGACCGAACTGGACTGAAATTAACCGAATGGACCGAAGTGAACCGCAATTGACCGAATTAGATTAAAGTAAACTAAAATATTACGCTATTACTAATGTGACTTAACTTGAGCGTATCAATAATAATAATATTATATAGATAAAATTAAAAAAAAAAAAAAAAAAAGATGGCTTAGAAAATATGAGAAAAGTATCTCAACCTCTTTCACACTTCTCAAGAAGAGAAACATCTTTCACTCATATGGCATCTCACTTGGACACACCGCAGCAGGGAAAAAGAAAAGGGGTGTGAATATTTTTGGGTAAAAAATTCTTTGACTACCTAGGCACTATTTGGTTGGTGAGTTTAAACAATAGTTTTCAGTATTTAAACAATATTACATGAATATTTATACATTTTTTTCACTCACACATATTTTTAAAAAATACAAATAATATTACTAGAACAATATTACCAAACAGACCCCTAATGTCTCAAAATAGAGGAAAAGAGCTGAATTCTCATTGAAAAATGACAATAATCATTTTGTACCAAGTGTTCTTTTTAATTTAAATTACTCTTAAACCATATAAAACTGACTCTAGTCCATCTTAAACTATTAATACAAAGTTTCTTACCAAACTCATTATTAATTCTTGTAAAAATTATATGATTCTCAATTAAAAAAAAAAATCATATACAAATTTCAATAGATCATTTTATTGTATTCTAAAAAAATTAATTGTTCATTTTCAATATATTTTTGTAACAACTAAATTTTCATGACTTATTTGAAAAATGTGAACATTAAATAAATTCATTTTGTCACAATAACATAAATTAGATTAAATAAGAAACTATAGTATTCTTCTTCTTTTTTTTCCCCTTTAAGTAATAAAAAATGACTGATTTGTCATACTCTACCAAATAATATCTTTACTAATTAAGTTTTTTTAAGAGTAGACAAAAATATAAAAATGAACATTTGTAGTATTCATCTTTTATACAAAGTTTAATACGTTTCTAATTTTTTTTTTTTTTAATATTCCCTATGTGTACGTATGAGATTATAAGTTAGTGTAATCAAATTTTGGAGTGAAAACTTGCCAGTCTAGATTAGAAAGATTTTGATCTTCACTTATAAGATTTAAAAGAAAATTCTATCCTTAAGATGATCCCTCCATTTATAACAAACTGAGAGGATAATTTTTTTAAGATAAATAAGAAGATATATAGAGTTTTTTTTTTTTTTTAGATGACTATAATTAATGGAAAAGGATCATATTCATACCTTATCATTAATAGTGACACTTACATATTTTAAATGCTAGTGGTGAACCCTCCAATATTACCCAATAGGCCCAATAAAAGTTAAAGGATAAAACTTAGATAAAACTTTTAGGTGTATTATATTAAGTTTCCAATTAATTTCAAATTCATGGCTACATTGACGATGCAGTGCAAACAATTTTATCTTTCCCAATAAAAATTTTATATTATACACATTTAAATTTAATTCAAAATTATAAGTCACTGCACCTACAGAATTGTACACGTGTTCTATCTAATAAGTTATAATATTACACCCCCAAATGAAGGCAACAAGTTGATAATGAGTTATGATCACAACCAAAAAAAAAAAGAAAAAGAAAGTTCACAAGTTACTTGTAATTTAGATAGTGCAGCCACAAATGTCTCATGACTTAGGCTTAAGTTCCATGGATAGTTTCCTAATATCTTCAATTAACAATGCAATGTCAAGGTAAGAAGACACTCCTTCTTCTACTGCTATCTTTGCCATCTCTGCAAGCCTTCTTGCTCTCTCTCGTCTATCTTCCGTTTCTTTCCCTTCACTCATTATCTTTCCTAAAGCATCCCGAACTTCCTCCCTCTTCACCAATACCCCAAACTTCTCTTCATCCCCTAAAGGAATAGCAATTTCAGCCCCCGCTCTCTCACCAATCTTCAGTACTCGAACAACTAACTTCTCATTAAAAAATTGTTCAGCAAACATAGGCCATGTTACCATTGGCACACCAGCACAAACCGCTTCTAGCATTGAATTCCAACCACAATGTGTCAAAAATCCTCCAATTGCAGGGTGTGACAAGATTAGTACTTGTGGAGCCCAACCCCGGATCAAGAGGCCCCTCCCTTTTGTCCTCTCTTCAAAGCCATCCTCAATTATCCACTTCTCAATCTCCCCATTTTTATCTTCTCTAATCACCCCGATGAATGGCTGGTCACACGCTTCTAAGCCTAACCCAAGCTCTATCAGTTGTAACAATGTAAGGCGAGAAAGACTTCCAAGACAAGCATAAACAACAGAGTTCTGAGGCCATAAGTCAAGCCACTTGAGGCACTGGTTTTCATCAATTGAGGACTTGTTACCTCTCTGAGCCTTGTCCAAAGTCTGCCTTGTTGGAAAGTGACACCGGCCCAATACACCAAACTTTATTTCCATTTGCCTTGTGATACCCTTTTACATATTCTGGTTCCAAGCCAAAAAAACTATTAACCACGACCCCATAAGCTCCTTCTTCAGAAGCATTTATCTTTTCATGAAGATCTTTGAAATCCTTCAAGCTTGTATTCAAGTTCGTAGGTAACTGTGCTCTAGTTATTTCAATTCGATCAGGCAAACCAGGAACAACAAAAGGCTCTAAATCAGAGACACTAGCACTCTCATTGACCTTGGATGCGAGTATATTATGACAACATAAGAGATTGAAACAGCTTGTTCCATCAAATAAAATTCTTGGTATATGAAACTTAATAGCAATGTCACCTGTCCAAGCAAGATTCTTATCAGCTATTATGCAGCTTGGACTAGGTTCCATCTCTTCAAGTAATTGTTCTAGTGGTTGTTGTAACTTACTAACAGCATCAAAGAAATTCCTAAATAAGCCACGCGAGGGGACTGTATCGATGTTTTCACATCCTTCTGGCAAGCCAGCCTCATGGAGTGGCAACTGGAGATGGACTAGTCGAATAGTGAGTCCAGAATCAATGGCACGGTTGATGATTGTTTTGATTCGGATGGCATTAAGAGGTGTTGTTACAATCGTGTAGATAACACCACGTTGTGCAAATAGTCTGGCCATGTCAGTTGTGGGAATTGTTGAAGATCAAGCTCAAAACAAAACTCAAGACAAAGGTTCAGCAGTACGCACCGTTTTGTCACAACCAACAGATTAGTAATACTGTGTAATACGCACCGTTTCATTAAACACCAGAAGCAATGCGCACCGTTTTGTGTCTCATAACTGGAGCTCACTTGCAATGAATCAAACGGTGCCGTTTTAGGATGATCAAATATCAGTTAATATGGCGCGAAGATCAGTTATGGCTGGACAGTTACAACAGAGCTGGAGCTTCCGTGAATCTCGGCGCATAGTTTGGAATTTGTTTATTCAGTTAGATTAGCAGTGTAACTATATATATGTGTGTGTATCATTGATGAAGTTAAGTTGAATATACAGAAATTTTCTCAGTCTCAATTCTCTTCCTCACACTCTTCCTCTCCTTCTTCTTTTTCTTCTAGTTCATCTCTGTATTTTCTCCTTTATTCAATTCCCTCAAATTTCTTCATGGTATCAGAGCCACAGGTTACTGAATCAAATTCAAGTTCAACCATGGCTTCTTCTACATCATCTTCGTTTCCTTCAAGTTCTTCAGTGAGTGTGCTGAATCAACCACTACTTCTTCTTTCTAATATGTCCAACATGATGACCATAAAGTTGGATAACACAAACTACATAGTTTGGCGGCATCAGATAACAATGGTGCTAGAGACTTACTCACTGTTTGAGTTGATTGAAGAACCTCAATTGATCCCTGATCAATATCTGAAAGATTTGTCTGGTGTTTACACCTCTGTTGTGAATCCTGACTTCTTGATTTGGAAGTCAAAAGAGAAGGCCTTGCTTACCTTCATGAGTTCTACTCTGACTCCTACAATTCTGACACTTACTGTAGGGTGTTCATCAGCCTTAGAGGTCTGGAAAGTTTTGGAAAACAGATTCTCTTCTGTGTCAAGATCACATGTTATGAACCTCAAAGGTGAACTTCACAATATCAGAAAAGGAACTGATTCAGTAGATCTGTACTTGCAGAAGATAAAGGTTGTTAGAGACAAATTATTGGCAGTTGGAGTAATAGTAGATGATGAGGAACTTCTTCATATCACTCTCAAGGGACTCCCCAAAGAGTACAATGGTTTTAAGTCAGCTATAAGGACCAGGAGCACACAAGTGAATTTTGATGAGCTTTCCACCATGCTCAATGCAGAGGAGGAATCTCTCAATGATGGATCTGAGATCAAGGACACCATTTTTGCTCTGGCAGCAACATCTGCTCCAAAACCCAATAACAATGGCTTTCATTCTTCTTTTAACAGAGGAAGAGGTAGAAGTCATCCCAACAACAGAGGAGGTAGAGGTGGTAGAAGCTATAATGGATATAATGGATCACCTCAATTCTCTCCATTCAATCAATTTCATCAAGTACAAACTAATTCAAATGGTGCTAAGTCAGAAAGGCCAATCTGTCAGATTTGTGGAAAGGTTGGTCATTTGGCACTTGATTGCTATCATAGGATGGATTATGCTTATCAAGGAAAGCATCCACCTACTAAGCTTGCAGCCATGGCCACTGCATCCAATGCTTGTCTCACTCAAGAGCAGCCGTGGCTTGCTGATAGTGGGGCAACAGATCATGTTACATCAACATTGAGTCAGCTTAGCTTTCCTAAGCCTTATGAAGGTCAAGATCAGATCACTGTGGGTAATGGCCAAAACCTTCCAATTACTCACTTAGGTACTGCTTCTATTTCCCTTCCTCACTCTTCCCTTCATCTCAATAATGTCCTTAGGGTACCTTCTATTGCCTCAAATCTTGCCTCAGTACATAAACTTTGTCATGATAACCAGTGTTGGTGTTATTTTGATGAGCATGTCATTTCCATTCAGGACTTAGCCACGGGGAAAGTTCTTTATCAAGGCAAGAGTGAAGATGGAGTTTATCCCATCTACCCTCACAAGGATTCTCACCTCTCTTTGTCATCTAATCCTTGTAATACTGCTTTTCATGTTTCTATTTTTAATAAAACACTTTGGCATTTGAGACTTGGACATCCATCTGACCAAGTTCTCAAGCACTTGTTTCCTAATGCCAAATTTCCTTTGAATAAGTGTTCTTTTGCTAATGCTACTTGTACTCACTGTTTGTTTGGAAAAATGCACAAATTATCTTTTCCTTAGTCTTCCTTTACTGCATCTAAGCCTTTTGAGCTTGTTCACTCTGATTTGTGGGGTCCTGCCCCTATTACCTCTGTTGATGGTTTTCAATATTATGTTTTGTTCATTGACCATTTTTCCAGATTTACATGGATCTATCTTCTCAAATCTAAATCTGAAGTTTTCTCTAAATTTGTTCAATTTAAGGCCATGATTGAAAATCAGTTTTCTGCTCATATTAAAACTTTTAGATCAGATGGTGGTGGTGAATTTACATCAAATGCATTCAAAACTTATCTCTCCCAACATGGCATTGCTCACCAACTTTCTTGTCCATACACCCCTCAACAGAATGGTCTGGTTGAAAGGAAGCACAGACATTTGATTGAAACCACTATTACTCTCTTATCCCAAGCTTCCATACCTTCTTCATATTGGTCTTATGCAGTTCTTACTGCTGTTACCTTAATCAACCTTCTTCCCACAGTTGTCCTTGCATTTACTTCACCCTGGTCCAAACTCCATTCTTCCACTCCTGACATTTCTCAACTCAAGGTGTTTGGCTGTGCTTGTTACCCCCATCTTAGACCTTACACTCCTCACAAACTTGCTCCCAGAACCACTGAATGTCTATTCCTTGGATATCCCGTTGGCACTAAAGGTTACTTGTGTTTAGACCTTGTCACCAAACATCTCTATATTTCTAGACATGTCATTTTCAATGAGGCTAAATTTCCCTTTTCCTCTCTTCCTTCCACCACTTCTTGTCCTTCACAGAATATCCCTTCTGATCTTTCTTGGTTTTCCAATTTGTTGTATCTTCATTCCACAAATCTACCCTCTGTCTTAGGTTCCTATCCTGCATCTACACCTTCTTCCACTTCAACTGATCTTCCTACTCCTCTATCTGATTCATCCAATACTCTACCTATTTTACCTCCTTCCAATTCTTCCTTGGCCATTTCTCCACCCTCTGATCTGTCCTCTTCTCCATCCTTGCCCACTGTCACCACAACCAATCACCACCCTATGCAAACCAGGTCTAAATGCGGCATCCGTAAACCTAATCCCAAATTATGTTACAAGGCTGTTGTGGATTATACCCTTACTGAGCCCCCATCCTTTAAGATTGCTTCTCTATATCCTAAATGGTGTGAGGCTATGGATAGTGAGTTCCAAGCTTTACAAAGGCAGCAGACCTGGTCCCTTGTTCCTGCCCCTCTTAATGTCAACTTAGTTGGGTGCAAATGGGTGTTTAAGTTGAAGCTCAACAGTGATGGTTCAATCTCAAGGTATAAGGCTCATTTGGTGGCTAAAGGTTTTCATCAACAGGCTGGGGTGGATTATCATGAGACCTTCAGTCCTGTCATTAAACCAGCTACTGTGAGGCTTATTTTAGCTATTGCTGTCAGCTGTAATTGGAGTTTAAGACAACTTGATGTGTCCAATGCTTTCTTACATGGTTTTCTTAAGGAAGATGTGTATATGCAACAACCTCCAGGTTATGTTGATCCTCTTCATCCTACCTATGTTTGCAAACTTCACAAATCCTTATATGGGTTGAAACAGGCACCTAGAGCCTGGTTTGAGAGGTTCACCTTTCACCTTCTTCACTTGGGGTTCACTGCTTCACTTGCAGATAGTTCTCTCTTCATATTTCAGTCTGCCAGTACCATTATCTACCTGCTGTTGTATGTAGATGACATTATTGTTACAGGCAATGACTCTTCTCAGGTTGCCTTCCTCATTACTGCTCTCAGTCAAGTGTTTGAATTAAAGGATTTGGGTCCATTGCATTATTTCTTGGGCATACAGATTACTTCCACAAATCATGGCATCACTCTCACTCAGTCCAAGTATGCCTTGGATGTCTTGCACCGATTCAATATGGAGAATGCCAAGCCTGTGAAGACTCCTTGTTGCTCCTCCTCTCGTTTGGTGCCACATTCTGGTGTTGCTTTGTCTGATCCCACTGTGTATAGGAGTATGGTTGGGGCACTTCAGTATCTTACATTCACCAGACCTGATCTTGCTTTCTCTATTCATCAGCTCTGTCAATTCATGAGCAAGCCTACTTCTGTCCACCTAGAGGCTGCTAAGCGTGTTCTAAGATATATTCGTGGCACTTTGCATCATGGCATTTGTTTTTCCCCTGGTCCCTTGACCCTCACTGCCTTCTCTGATGCTGATTGGGCTGGTGATCCCACCGATAGGCGTTCTACCACTGGCTTATTGGTGTTCCTTGGTCCTAATCCCATTGCTTGGTCAGCCAAGAAGCAAAACACTGTCTCCCGTTCATCCACTGAAGCTGAATATAGGGCCTTGGCCACTTCTGCTGCTGAACTATCTTGGCTACGTATTTTGTTCAAAGAACTCAAGATTTTTCTTCCTTATGTTCCAGTCATTTGGTGTGATAACATCTCAGCCATTGCTCTGTCTGCCAATCCTGTCTTCCATTCCAAGACTAAGCACTTGGAGGTTGATTACCATTACATTAGGGAAAAGGTTCTTAGAAAGGATCTTAAGGTTGGTTTTGTTTCTGGTAAAGATAACTTGGCCGATATATTTACCAAACCTTTGTCTGCTCCTCCTTTTGTTTTCTTCCGATCCAAACTCCTGGTGGATTCTTCCCCCTATCGTTTGAGGGGGGATGTTGAAGATCAAGCTCAAAACAAAACTCAAGACAAAGGTTCAGCAGTACGCACCGTTTTGTCACAACCAACAGATTAGTAATACTGTGTAATACGCACCGTTTCATTAAACACCAGAAGCAATGCGCACCGTTTTGTGTCTCATAACTGGAGCTCACTTGCAATGAATCAAACGGTGCCGTTTTAGGATGATCAAATATCAGTTAATATGGCGCGAAGATCAGTTATGGCTGGACAGTTACAACAGAGCTGGAGCTTTCGTGAATCTCGGCGCATAGTTTGGAATTTGTTTATTCAGTTAGATTAGCAGTGTAACTATATATATGTGTGTGTATCATTGATGAAGTTAAGTTGAATATACAGAAATTTTCTCAGTCTCAATTCTCTTCCTCGCACTCTTCCTCTCCTTCTTCTTTTTCTTCTAGTTCATCTCTGTATTTTCTCCTTTATTCAATTCCCTCAAATTTCTTCAGGAATAAGGTGTCCTGGGAACGGTAGTGGCACCATAACAAAGTGAAGCTGGTGGGATTGTAATGCCATTGATGTTTTTGGGAGCTAGAGCTAGTGTTGGAGAAATTGAAATGGATAAAGGTTCAAATTTATTGGATGAATACTATAGAGATTCTTTTTGTGCCTCTATAGTATTGTTCTTATTACTTGTTTGTATTTTCTGCTAATCGTGCACATGACGTGATGAGCATACCGATGATTAATATACAATTTCATGCTTGATGCTTGCCGGCCATGACTTTTATATGTCTTTTGGCTTCGTGTTATGGTTGCTGAAGAAGAGCCAAGTTGCAATTGATTGCCAGTTTTTTTTTTTTTTTAATAAAAGCAAATTGCCAGTGTTTAAAGCTACAGCTTTCAAGGAAATGACTAGTTTATAAGCTAATTGAGCCCTTATTACGGAGTTGAATGGGGTCCTATATTTCAATTAACGAGGTTTTTATGAAGGAGTGCTTTGTGCAGAGGTTTCAAGATGGTCTTTTTTTTTTTTTTTTGGCTGAATTTTCTTACTTGTATTAAGAAGTACAAGAAGCTAATTAAAAAAAAAAAAAAAAAGTGAAAATGCATTTTTGTGCCATACATTTTGACCATATTCCTATTTTGGTTCATACTTTTTAATTTTACCATATTTAGTTCTTAAAATAAAAATATATTTTTTATTTTAGTATCTACTGTCATTTCACTAACGAAAATTACTTACATGGTAAACAAAGTATACTATTGACATATTAAATACTGATGTGATCATTAAAATAATATTAAAAAAAATTACAATTTTTAAATGCAACGTGAGAGTTTAAATAAAATAAAAATATTCCCGACTAAAAATAATTCAACTTCCTATAAAAAATGAATTGATTCCGTAATAAATTTCAATCTTATCATGTTCATGACTCATTAATTAAGGGGACCCAACTAACATTACGTGGAGCATACTTAATGTTGAATTGACCAAGATTTACAAGTATTTTTATAATTGATTGATGTGAACAGACTGAACTAAGATTATGCCAATTGTCCCCTAGCAAAAACAAAAACAAAAAGCCCTGATTGCAAACCAAAAACTAAAAAAAAAAAAAACGGAAAGTTTTTTTTAATAATTTGAGCATATGACTATGGCACTAAGATGTTGATGAAACGAATTCATCAAAAAAAGATGTTGATGAAACGGTGTGAAGTGAAAGATTATTGCACTGTAATCTTCTTTCATATCTAGGATAAGCACCAGCTATGATGTAAACAAATTACCTATAACAAATTGAGCACTTTACATTAGATGAAGAGGAAAAAACTCCCCATCTCTTATAGAAGTGTGTTAGGCTGATTTGCCATATTCTGCTTGTTGCTTATATCTTGAATTAGCAGTATCAAGTTCAAGTAAGAAGATCCCTCCAATTCAACAGCTCTCTTAGCAATCTCCCCAAGCTCTCTAGTCCTTTTCCTCCTCTCCTCTCTTTCCTCTCCTTCATCCATTAGCTTGTCTATGGCCCCCTTAACATCTTCCTTCTTCATCAACACCCCAATCTTGTCCTCCTCACCCCACTGTAAAGGATCCTCCACCCCAACCCTCACACCAATTTTTAGTACTTGCACTATCAATTTCTCATTGATAAACTGGTCTCCATATAGTGGCCAAGTTAGCATTGGCACCCCAGCACATATTGCTTCTATGGTTGAATTCCAACCACAATGTGTTAAGAATCCTCCAACTGAAGGATTTGATAATATGAGTAACTGTGGAGCCCAACCCCAAATCAAAAGGCCTCTCCCTTTGATCCTTTCTTCAAACCTCTGTTCTAAAACCCACTTTTCCAATTCTTTTGACTCATTTCCATCCCTTATAGCCCAAATGAATGGTCTGTTTGACGCTTCTAAACCCAACCCAAGCTCTATCAATTGCGCTGGTGTTAGATTACACAGGCTTCCAAGGGAGACATAGACTACAGAACAGGGCTCCTGAGAATCAAGCCACTTCATGCATTGATACACTTCAATAGAGGCCTTGTTACCTCTCTCAGTCATATCTAAGCGATCCTTATTGCAAAGCGAAACAGGGCCAACACACCAGACTTTATCTTCCCATGCTTTCTTGTATTCTTTGACATATGCTGATTCCAACTCTTCGAAAGTATTTACAATGACCCCATATGAGGCTGAGTCAGCTGCTGCAATTTGCTCACTAAGTTTCTTCATTCTTGAATCTCTAGGAAAAGGTAGTTGGGATTTAGTAAATTCGACATGGTCAGGCAAGCCAGGCACGACAAAATACTCTGACTCGGAGGATACCTTCTCTTGAGCCTTGTGAACACGTAATTTGTGAAAACACAAGAGACAAAAGCAACTTCCTCCGAGGAAAGAAATCCTTGGAATGTGAAATTTGCGAGCAATATCACTTGTCCACGGCAAGCACATGTCGGAGATTATGCAGCTTGGCTGTGGTGTCAGCTTCTGAAACAAATCTTCCACTGGCTGATGTAGCATGCATGTTGAAGTGAAGAAATTCGTGCCCAACTCTAATGAAGGCAGCTTGTCAAGATTGTCGCACCCTTCTGGTATCCCTGCCTCTTCACATGGAAATTGAAGTGGGATCACTCGGATTTGGAGCCCGGATTCAATAGCACGAGCTAAACATGTTTCGAAACGGGCTTCGTTATGTGTTGTGGTGATCACAGTGACAACCACACCACTTTGTGCCAACAATTTGGCAATGTCTATCATAGGAATCATGTGGCCTTGGGCCATGAGAGGAAACAAAATAAAGTGAAGCGGTTGGGATTGAGAAGCCATGGGTATGTATCTAGAGGTAGACAAATTAAGTGACCGACACATACATACATACATATAATACATTAATACTAGATAAGCTTCTCTTTATTGAGTAACTTTTGCTTGTGATGCAAGAGATTACATAAGCATATTAATTGGATATTCGATGTTGACCTCATGGGTAGAACTTAGAAGTAGTTTGTTGTGGATAATAACAATAATAACCCTTTGCCAACTCCATTGAATACTGAAGGAAGTAGCTTGAAAGAACAATGCTAAAGAAAGTAGAGGACGGACCACCGAGTTAAAGAGGGTTAGTTGCTTTTGCTTTCCGTCAATGATTTTGGAGAACAAAATGACAAAACGAAACGGTTTTGAGAAAATAAGACAAACCGCTTTTGAGAAAACGACAACCACTTTATTTATTTATTTATTTATTTATTTAGGGTTGTCTATTTAATTACTTTTTAGGCGTGGCAGTGAGCACGGGACAGTGGTGAGTGGACACCATTTAATTTTATCGAGAAAAACAAAGTCAAAATGGTGGGCTGGTTTTAAGAGAGAAACTAGGAACTCTTTAGTGCCAAATTAACATGAATCCAGTATTGAAGAATGCCAAAAATTACATATGTTATCTTATTTTAGGATCCCGCCGAATTCTATGGGTGGTTTGGCAAGCAAGTTATAATATATTTTTATATATTTTAAATAATATTATATATTTTTTTATACATTTTTTTATTCATAAGTATTTCAAAAATACTCAAATAATATAACACAAACTAATCTCTCAAACACTCCTCTAGTCTTCGCTCTCAACTTGTTGGTAACTTATTTTAAAAACATTTGGACTTAATTCTCTCTTTCCATACTAACTATCGCATTATTGTACTAATTCATTTAAGAAAATCACACAATAGCTATCGTGACTATGATACTACTTATTTGGAAAAAGAGTCAATTAATACAACAGTAGCCAAAAGTCCCATAACTCAATCAATATTTCCTATTGTTTCCAATAGAAAAGTCTAGAGTACACATCCTTCTCTCCTATTGTAACTTTTTTTTGATAAACTCTCTCCCATTGTAACTATCAAACAACATACCATGGAATTATTTTTTGTTTCCTCTTTATGCAAATTCAATTGAAACAAAACATTCAAAAACAACCCACAACCAAGATTTCAAATTTTTAATTTTTCATTGCAGAATAATGGATTTACAAGAATCCTCTCTAGAACAAATAATACAAACTACCAAAACATCAAGCACAAGTCATTCTAGAATCACAACAAATATTTGTCACAAACGTGAATCTCAATAATAACAATAAGAAAAAATGTGACCAAATAAACATTCAAGCAAACGGAGATGAATTTTAACTAATAACTCTAGTTAATATAAAATTCTTTTCATTAGGAATTGCTAAATATATTAGTAATGGGATATGTTATACCATGTTGTATATGCTAGAGTTGATGCAGAAGGGAAAGCATAGAATAAGAACACCGAAAATATGAAGGTTACGTGGTTTAGCCTTGTTGGCCTACATCCACAGAGGAATCCCTTTAAGGCCACATCTTTATTATGTAAGAGTGTAATACAATAACTCTATGTTACAATGAACCCTAACATGAGTATATATAGGCGACTAAACTCTAGACTACTAGTACAAGTAGGAGTGGGGTTGGGCCTATTGCATTAGGCTAATATGTCTAATATATCTCTAACACCCTCCCTTAAACTCAAGGCAGAAGCTCCATGAAAACTTGAGGTTGGATAAGTACAAGAAGATCACTTGGAGATGCCTTGAAGAACATCTTTGAAGAAACCACAATGAAGAATGTGCCAATTGACCAATTTCAGAGCTTCAAATGAAGAAACAGAATCTAAAATCGAAATCTACACGAAAAACTGAGCAAGATAGGTCCTTTCAAAAATTTTAATTTTTGGTCAAAAGTCAACAGATCCTAGTCAAAGTCAACAGTCAGTCAACAGGTTACACTTTTTGGGTTGGTTCCAAGTTTTCGGGTTTGGTCACAGATCGGGCTGCAGATCTATTGATTTCAAACGATGATGTGTCAATGACGTGGACTAGGGCTAATGTGGACGTGCTTGCGTGGCTGCTGACGTGAGGTGATGACGCCACCAATGACGTCAGCTGACATTAGCATGGGTTTTCAGCGTGTGGCTGGGGTGTGAGGGAGTGTACTAGCGCATGGTGGCGAGACAGAAACCCAAGAAGTGTGTGAGAGCGCGTGTGATGTCAGATAAGAGCCAAATTCATTGTATGACGTCAACAAATCTGTAGCTCGGCTGGTACACTCCCTCATGCTCCAGCCATGCGTTGAAAACCCATGCTGATGTCAGATGAGAGCCAAATTCTTCACTCCTAGATCGGATTTTAGACACACACATAGCCACATAGGCCTTGTTGTCTGCTGCTCAATGGAATTCGAGAATTTGGCCCTCATCTAACATCACACATGCGCTCATGCACTTCCTAGGTTTCTATCTCGCCACCATGCGCCGGTACACTCCTTTACGCTCCAACCACGCTATGAAAATCCAGGAAGCTAGTCTCCACTGGAATTTTCTCGCACTGCCATGCGCTGAAAAGAATTCCAGCACTTACTCCATGCACCACCACAGATTCTTCACTCCTAGATCGGCTTTCAGACACACGCGCCGCCATGTAGGCCTTGTTGTCTGCCGCTCAACGAAATCCGAGAATTTGGCTTTCATCTGACATCAGCATGGTTTTTCGGCATGTAACTGGAGCGTGAGGGAGTGTACAGGCGTGTGGTGGCGAGACAGATACCTAGGAAGCGCATGAGGGCACGTGTGATGTCAAATGAGAGCCAAATTCTGGGATTCCGTTGAGCGGCAGATGACAAGGAGGCGGCACATGTGTCTGAAAGCCAATCTAGGAGTGAAGAATATGTGGCGGCGCTTGGAGTAAGTGCTAGAATTCTTTTCAGCGCTTGGTGGCGCGTGAAGATTCCGGTGGTGATCAGCTTCCTAGGTTTTCGTCACGAGATACGCGGAGCACTTTTGTGTGGTTAGTTTCAACAAGAGAAGCCTCGATTTGCACAAATCTAATAGGGAGAAGCACGAATTGCTTGGGCTTGAGGATCTTGACACGGTAGTGAGCAATGGCGGCTACGTGGAGTCTAGATCTAAAGTTAAGCAAGGGCTCTATGAATCTATGCTATGAATGTATGAATCTTCTTTATTGTGTAAAGATATTTGTTTGATGCCAAGAACAAAGTTTGGCTCTAATACCATATTAAATATATTAGCAACGGGATTTGTTATACAATGTTGTATATGTTAGAGTTGATGTAGAAGGGGAAGCATAAAATAGGAACATCGAGAACACAAAAGTTATGTGGTCAGCCTTGTCAGCTTACTACGAAGGAATCCCTTAAGAGCTACATCTTTATTATGTAAGAGTGTAGTATAATAACCCTATATTACAGTAAAACCTAACATGAGTATATATAGATGACTAAACTCTAGATTACTAGTACAAGTAGGAGTGGGCTTAGACCTATTACATTAAGCTAATATGTCTAATATATCTCTAACAAGAATAACATGCTGAAATTTTATCAAAATTGAAATTTAAATGACTTTTCAATTTTGGCATAAGAATGGCTAGTTTTGTGGGATTGTAGATCATATGATCGAATCATAAATCGTAAGATCCTACATTATTTGAGAAAAAAACAAAAAATACACATTGGTATGTTAAATAATTACATAAATTATACATTCATTTATATAATTACCATACATCACTACATTCATTTGTAAGCATCATTTAAAGGGTCAAAAAACCTCAAGTGTGACACTCTATTGAGATCTTTTTTATTTGGGTCCAATTGATACTCTCTCTACATTAGAGTGGAAAAACTCGGTCTATTGAAATTTTATTTTTCATTTAGGTCCAACTGAGTCTTTGATCAAATTAAAGAAGATTATAAGAAACTAAGGTTGTTTGGAATCGTCGGAATTATACAATCCTACCAATCCTGAACGATTGCAAAAATCCTTAAAAGATCTGGATCGTTTTGGGCAGATGAGATCGTAAAATTGTAGGAACGTAGAATCCAGATTGGGATTTTTGACAACCATGGGGTGAACCACAAATTAACATATATATTTCTAACAACAACAACACACCTTTTATATTTTGAACTAGCAAGATGTGCGGATCCGATAACGAGAGGACCTCCTAACAGGAAGACATGGCAAATTCAGCCCTTTGAGAATCAAATTATGAATGAAAAACTGTGAACAATAATTATATGAGGGATACATGTCTAATGAAAATTGATTCATGAACTCGTATACTTATGATATTATTCATGCTATGTCTGTATTTTTTTGTATTTCGATTATGCTACGTATATAAATATTTACGCAATTCCGTTGACGAATTACTAATCATAGAACGTACCCCTTGATTAAGGTTTAAGTTCTAGGAGAGAAAGAGTAGCGACAAATGACAACTTCGCAAGATGAGTTGGGATTTCTTCTACACCTACATCATCTCTAACTCCGAATCACTCAGAACAATAAACATATGCAAAGCACTATAGGGTGACAGGGTTGATTTTGACACTAAAGACTGCCAAATTTCCTGTTTTATCAATTCCCTGTATAATTAAAAATTTGTGTCAAAATGTTAAACAATAAAAATTCTCAAAAAAAATTTCCCCATATAACATCTATATTTATATAATATCTAAAAACTGAAGTATAGCATTAATTGTTGATATGCTCCTATTGAGCAACATCAACATAGCATTTCTGTCCATTCCGTCCATTTTGGTCAATTTTGGTCTATTTGGTCCAATTCGGTCCATTGTAGTCCATTTAGGTCCACTTTGAATTATTTTGGTCCAATTCGGTTCATTTTTGTCCATTAGAATCAATTCGGTCCATTTTGGTCTAATTCAGTCTATTTTAGTATATTCAATCCACTTAGGTCCATTTTAAGAAAAGCTTGGGACTAACACATAAATCTCATCTACTAATTTCATTTTTTACTTAACAAAAAAATAAATAGTCAAAATTTCCGTCTGTGACTAGTATAGCTTAAAAAGTACATCAAAATGTTAAACAATAAAAATTGTAAATGCTTTATCAATTCCCATATTGAACTTATGATTCATGAAGTATCATTTTCATAGTATACCAGTTCATTGATATAACACTTAAAATACTTTTCTAAGTATATATATGATGCGGTTGATACATTTTAAAATTTTCAAGGACCAAATTAACTGTATATATCTCAACTTATTAGCAAATACACACTAAAAAAGTTTAGAATATATGAGAAATGAATATACCATTAGTAGAAAGACAAAATTTAGCTACAAAATTGGTTGTAGCTTAAAGTTATAATTTTAAACAATTCATTTATAACCTAGCTATTGATTTATAATTTTCTAGAAATTTTGTAAGCATAAAAAATATAGAAAGAAAATGTAATCCAATGGTAAATTTGTTAAAATTCATCTCTCCCTAATAAAAAGATATTGAGTAAAGTTGTAGTCTTAGATTATAACTAATTTAGTAGTGAAATTTTTTCCTTAATAGAAAGCAGAAATGGTGGAATGTTTAACAATAAAAATTGCAAACCATAAATATAGTTGTAAAAAAACCATAAAAGAATGTGTATAGTTCCCCCTTTTTTTGGTTCACAACAAATGGGGGAGTGGATTTGAATTCGAGTTTTCTCATATGATGCTTATAAGAGCATCCATAGCAGATAGGGTAAATGTGCCAAATGTCAAATTTTTGGCACATTTGGCATACCAAACACAAAAACGGAGCATTATCAGATGTGTCAACTGTGCCATATTTTTGCAACATTGAACAGTAATGTTGCATTTTTGCCACAGTACGGATGGATGTGGCAAAATGTTTATTATTTTTTTATTCGACTTTCTCGCTCCTCTCACCTTTTTAATTGATTTTTTTCTCTCTCCTCACAATCTGTCTCTCACTCTCTCTCTCCCAACCTCAGATCAGATTCCCAGCTCCCCACAAATCTTCCCTGCCGATCTCGATCTCACCGATATCGGTCTCGATCCCTGCCGATCTCGCCAATATCGGTCTCGGTCTCGATCTCGCCGCCTCACTTTGCTCCAGCGCTCGCCACCAACATCCATAGCCCTCACCGTTGTTTAAGTTTGGGTTTGTTTGGGTTCCCCCCCCCCCCCCCCTCCCCTCTTTTTTTGAGATTTTTGGATTTGGAGTTTACTGGTGTTGTTGGTGTTGGTTTGTTGCTGTTGTTGGTGTTGGGTTGTTGCTGTTGTTGCTGTTGATGTTATTGCCGTTGTGATCAACGTTGATGTTGTTAGTGTTGCTGTTGTTGATGATAACAGGGATGAGAGAATATATTATTTTAATGTGTAGTAAATATTATTTTAATGTATAGAATTGAAAGATAAAACATCTGATAAATGGGATATTGTAAAATGATGTGGTAAAATAATAAAGTAGGGTTTTAATGTGGCAAAATGGCATTTTTGATGCCACAGCTGCTATGGATGCTCTAATGTATATTTCGAATATGCATAAAAGAGCTTCTTTCCAACCTCATAACAAATACCAACTACGATGTCACTGTTAGTGATAGACTACTAGGAATATCCTCTGAGACTGGGATGTACAGTGCTAGTTGTGATACCTAAGTCACCAAACTTGGTAATATAATGGACAGCAAAAAGCAGTTTAAAATGAAATGAAGATAATCCCTCCCTGACTTTTACATTTGTACATTAGTTTGGATTTCCACCACTTGCTTGTTCCATGATATGTTGGATTAGAAGTTTTATGTTGACATCAGAAGACCCCCCTTCTTCCACAGCTCCCTTTGCCATCTGACTGAGCTCTTTGGCTCTTTTTTGTCTTGCTTCTCTTTCCTCTCCTTCATCCATCAGCCTATCTATGGCCATCTTAATGTCTTCCTTTGTCGCCAACACCCCAATCTTCTCCTCCTCCCCCCACTTCAAAGGATCCTCAACCCCAATCCTAAAACCAATTTTTAGTACATGTACAACAAATCTCTCATTCAAAAATTGGTCTGCAAATAAGGGCCAAGTAAGCATTTGAATGCCTGCACATATCCCCTCTAAAGTTGAATTCCAACCACAATGTGTTAGGAACCCTCCAATAGCAGGATGTGACAATATAAGTACTTGCGGAGCCCAACCTCGAATAATAAGGCCTCTTCCTTTGATCCTTTCCTCAAATTGGTCTTCTGCAATCCAATTTTCCAATTCTTGCAACTTATCTCCCCCCTTTATAACCCAAATGAATGGTCTTTTTGATGCTTCTAAGGCCAACCCAAGCTCTATCAATTGGGAAGATATTAGATTGCAAAGGCTTCCAAGGCAAGCATAGACTACAGAGTTTGGTTCCCTTGAATCAAGCCATTTCATGCACTGGTGCTCATCAATTGAGGCCTTGTTCCCTCTCTGAGCCTTATCCAAGTCGTTTTTGTTGCATAGTGAGACAGGGCCAACACACCAAACTTTGTCCATTCTTGCCTTCTTGTACTCTTTGATATACCAAGGCTCCAGCTCTTCAAATGTATTCATAATTATCCCATAGGATGCCATTTCAGCTTCCATCATTTGTACGTTAAAACCTTTCAGACTTGTAGCGAGGGCCCCCGGTAATTGGGCTTTTGTTACCTTAATTTCAATCTGGTCAGGCAAGCCAGGTACAACAAAGTACTCAGTTTCAGAGGATATACTCTCTAGAAGCTTGGAAATGTGCAAACTACGCAAGCAAAAGAGACAGAAGCAACACGTTCCATGAAAAGAAATCCTTGGAATACGAAACTTGCTTGCAAGATTCACTGTCCATGGCAAAGTCATGTCAGAGATGATGCATCTTGGTCGAGGCGTCAGCTTTTCGAACAATTTTTCAACTGGTTGTTGTAGCATGCTAGTTGCAGTGAAGAAATTAAAGATCAGGTCTGGTGAAGGTAGCATGTCGATATTCTCACACCCTTTCGGTAATCCTGCTTCTTCACTTGGAAACTCGAGTTGAATTACGTGGATTTGGAGCCCAGAGTCGACAGCACGAGCAAGAATCGTTTTGAAACGGGTTGCATTATGTGGGGTTGTGATTACAGTGATTATCACACCTTGTTGAGCTAACAGTCTAGCAACGTCCATCATGGGGATCATGTGGCCTTGGGCCATTAAAGGAAACAAGACAAAGTGAATCTGGTGGGCTTGGGAAGCCATGGCAATTTGGGGGGGTATAGACTGAGAGTTTGTTCCATGAACTAGGCTCCTAGTTTCTTTTAAATATGACAAAAGACATGGCACCTGCTTATGATGTAAGAGCCTACATAAGCATACTGGCTCATTCGGAGATGATGAGGATAGAGATAGAACTTACAATTCTGTGGATACAGTTTACTTCTGCGGGCTGTCATTCTGTGGATTCAATTTACGTCTGCAGGCTGTCTTTCTCTTCACATCGCCCTCTTTCCTTTTGGAGCTATTCCACACGAGGACAAATATGAATTATTCACACTAATCCGGATGCATTTCATCCACAAGTTTCCTTCACTTCCTTCTGATCATTTGATAAGCTATTTTTTAAAAGTTACCTCATCCATTGTCAACAAATTACAGAGAGGAAATAACTCTGTTGAATTCTTCTGGAGATGCATCCTAATTATGCACAAAGAAATACCAAAAATATCATACTTGTTTTACATTTTTACTTCCACAGCTTCAGAAGAGAAAAATGGGTAACCAATAAAAAATAAAGTTCAAATTTGGTAAAAATAAGGTGTAAAACTCATGTTTTACACCATCCGATAAGAGATTGCTACGTCAATATTTTACTTAAAATCCAATATATTCTAACACACCTAATAACATCTCAATAAATTCTCAATTTGGTTGAATTTATATATAGGTATTAGTATTAATTGAGTGTGGTTATGCTTATTTTTAAATATGTGATATAATGTGGTATATTGAAATTGGAGGAGTAAAACATAGATTTTATATCACATCCTTACAGAATTTAATCTCATAAAAATAATACAAAGAGATGCCAGACAAACTTACACTCCACAAGAAGGCTATACAACCTCAAGGAGGACAAAGCATCATAGGAAAATTCTATTTCCACATAAAATTTACAAGCTGCAGGCCTTGGAAGTGAGAGAGATGCTGAAGAGTTTTTCAATATATGAGATATGCTGAAGAGTTGATCAAGGATCTACCCAAACACAAGTTTATGACATTTTCTACCAGATGTAAGAGAAAATCAGGAAGTATACTTGTACAGATTATACATTTGCACATATAAATGACTGTCAGTAAACTAGTACTGAAAACCAACTTAAAGCTGCCTGCCAATCACTTACCTGAGCAGAAACGTTTCTATGTTCAGAATTAGTTTCTGCACAATATGGAAGATACATGACAATGCTCCACAAGGACCACAACTAGGCAGTACAAATTTAAATAGAATTTTAAAAAACAAAAGTAAAAGAAACAGAAGATAGTGAAAGAAACAAATAATTGGGAAGCGATATCCACTGGTTCAAACCATCCAAAACATGAGAAGCATCTCATACACAGCATGACAACAACCTTTTCTCAGATACTCCACAGGTGAAGAAACAATCAACATATGCAATAGCTGCTCTGCCCGACTTCTCCCATCCTCTCCACTAAGTCTTATAATTTTGATAATTACAAGAGCCATATACGAGAACTTACATGAAAAATCTATTAACACGTCCACAATCAGACAGAGTTATATACATAGTTTTGTGCAAATGGATCGTATTATAAGCCCCACTGTTCTTCACTCTTTCAGAAAAAATTAGATCAGTACGAAGGGACCATCTATATGTTAATAAAAGTTACCAGGTACATGCATACACATGCTGAAAGACCTATGAAACAGCCATAGTGTTCAAGCTCAAAAGCATTAGTATGAAAAAAAAAAGCATTAGTATGCAAGAAGTGACACATTACACACTTATGGTTAAGAAACTTCAGCAACTGGGAGATTCCGCAGAATTAGTACTCCTTATTCAAGAAAAGCAACCTCGAACAATTCAATAATACACTTCCAATTAAAATTTTAAAATTCATTAAAAATATAGAATTCCAAAAATGGAACCGAATATTATTTCTACGAAAATACTCTAGTCAGATATTAGACGAATGTGACAGCAAAAGCAAAATATGTCATCACTTAATAGAATGCATTTTTTTTACCAAAACTTCTAGAGACGAAGAAACATTAATGCTTCAAAGTAATAAGCAAGTCAGAAAAGCAAACACCTTTGATTATAGAATATCAGGTGAGAAGACAGAAGAATTGCGAATAAGAGAGTGACAAGGTTGTCAATAAGAAGATTGACAACATCTACCAGATCATTTGGTAAAGCAAAGAACCCAAGGATTGCCGGTCAAATTTGTCAAACGATTTATGAATTAAAAAATAAAATTTTTAGAATAAAATTCCCATTGTTAGTGATGCATAATCCAATTTAACAAAAAATTATACCTTCATCTTCAACCATTACCTTTGGCTCCACAGAAACCAAGGTAGTGCAGGCGCTTAAGGCAAGGGCCAACATAAGCATCCTTAGAGAGGAAAAGACAAAAGAGTTAGAACAAAAGTAATCCATAACTGGTAGCTGTAGACCAAGACATAATGATTTGATAAGTATATATATATTTTTTTTTGATAAAATTTTTGAGAAAATAAGTAATATATGTGAATGTCAAGAAGTTCAAGATTAGAATTAACAAAGCCTTTATTGTCATCTCGGGCCTCTCAGCATTTGGTCCCTTCTTTTTGAAGGAAATGATGAACCATTCTCCGCAGCATTAATGATAGACAACCTGTATAATCAACATCACAATAATACCATTATCTTCACAAGGTTAATTATCAAAAGAAAGAATATGTTCATCTTTTCAATAAGTTTAAACCCTTTTGCTAAAACATATGATGTAATACAATTAGTCAGTAAGGTAAAAATTTAAACTGCAAATAGTAAAGCATAGCATTTTTTTGATAGGTATATAATGTAAATGCTATGTGCTGTGTAATTTGAGTCATTTGACTAACTTTGCAGCTCTTACAAAGAACTGGACAATTTTTTTTTTTAAGTAAAGAAACGGACAATTTTTACATTTACAAAAAGAAAATCCAATAGCTTTCAAAGACAAAGCAAGAACAATAAAAGGCCTCTAGAGGCTCCCTTCCCATTTCTTTTTGGTTCTTAAGAATAGTGCACACCCCAATTTGCATATTTGTTTTGACATATAGAAAATTATACATAATTTATACTAATCATGGACAAGATGCTCACTGTCAGAATCTGAGTTGCCAACTGCTCCCTCGCTAAAGTATCATGCAAATAAAAGGGAAGCTCTCTCGGTAAGCAATTTTACATGGTAAGTTGGAAAGATTCCCATGCACAGTACAGTCAACTTGCTTGCTATGCATGCAACTTCCATGGCAGCCCACCGCACAGTATCCACTGATGCAAACCATTCAAAACTTAAGAAGCATCTAATACACAGCAAGACAACCTCGTCTCCTATTATACTCCCCAGGTGAAGAAACATACTGATCAATTTGTCTCAACATATGCAGTAGCTGCTCTGCCCGACTTCTCTCATCCTGTCCACTAAATTTTATAATTTTGATAAATAGAAAAGGTATATATGAAATCTCACATAATCTGTTAGCGTATACACAGTCAGATAGAGTTATATATACATGCAAATGGATCACGGATTATAAGCCCCACTGTTCTTAAATCTTTCAGTAAAAATTAAATCAGTACGAAAGGATCAGTTATATTTGCATAAAAGCTATCAAGTGCATGCGCTCACATACTGAAAGCTCAAAATGAAATCCATTCAATCTCTTAAGTTTTTTTTAGTAACCATTCAAACAAAGCTGCAAATTAAAAAGGCTACATTGACAAACACCAATACACAAAACATGACTAAGTTACATATTCTAGCACGAAAAATGCTTTGAGGCGTCAAAATCTTCTTAAAGATTATTCCAACTAAAAGATAAAAAGGTATTCCCATCAAAAAAATATAAAACGAAAGTGAAAGAATCAGAGAGGTGTAGTATCAACAATAGCCTCGAGTATCTTCTTTTCCAATTCAGATTCATCGATCCACAAGGAACTCTTCCGGTGTAGCAACTCTTTCTTCTCTTTCTTCTTCTCTTCCCTCTTTGTTTCTTTCATCCTCCAATTCTCAAGCTTCTCAGCTCTTTCCTTCGACTGCATTTGTACAATAAACACTTGGTAAAGACTCCAAAGTCCAAAATGGTAACTGAATTTTTTGCGTAAACTTCTGTCCCAACTTATGAACAGACCTACAATTCAACTTACTTATTCAAAAAATTTCTCCCACATTTTCTCAGCAACCAAACATAAATCACAACAAAATTAAAACTTAAAGACCCTCACATCCCCCACATTTTCAAACATTTCCTTAGCAACCAAACATGAAATCAACTATTCAAAAAACTCGTTTCCCACATTTTCTCAGCAACCAAACACAAATCATAAAAAACAAAAAACAACTCAACATTTCCTTCGCAACCAAACACAAAAATAAAGAATTTAAGAGAAAAACAGTGAGAGAGAGAGAGAGAGAGAGAGAGAAGAGAGCACGTACTAGTGTTTGGCGGAACTCTTTCTCGGCGAGCTCGCGCTCATGAGCTCGGAGCTTAGCGGCCTCGGCTTTGAGCTTTTTCTTTTCCTCATTGGCTACCCGAAGTGCCTCTCTCCTGGCCTCGTCCTTGCGGTGCTGCTCGAGGCGCATGAGCTCGACCTCGCGAATGTACTCCTTGCGGACAAGCTTGACCTGTTTGGCGTAGTCGCGGCGGAGCATGGCGAGCCTGCGCTCGGCAGCCTTGGGGTCCCGTGGCGGATCGGAGTGCCACCAGCTACCGACATAGGAATGGGACTCGAGGAACTTGTGGCTCTGTTCGTGGTGGTTGTGATGCGAGGGTTTGGGGGTGGTAGAGAAGGTGCGAATAAGGGTTTGGGAGAATTGGGTGGTTTTGCGGTACAAGGAGCGAGAAGTGGCCATTGTAGACGCTGAACGAGTGAAGAAAAAGAGAGAGAGAGTGAGTGAGAGAGTCCAGAGTTTTTACAGTTTATTGAGATTGAGTTGGGCTGGTTCTTACCTCTTAAGCCCAATAGCTTATTCAGCTTCTAAAGTTGAAGACAAATAGGCTGAACTCCATTAATATGGTTTGGGCTTAATACCAACCAGGTCCAACATATTGAGCAGATTATTGGGCTCTAAGAAAAGAAATGGTTCTTAAGCTTGTTCCGTAAATATATTTACATATAATAAAATACATATAAAAGTTAAAATTCAGTATTTATTGTTATTATTCTCATATTTAGTTACATTATCGTAACATTTCAGTTCATTTGAGTCCACATCTCTCTTTCTTTCTCTATCTATCTAAGAGTAGAAGAAAGTGCCTACGTAAATAATAGAGTCGCGGACTCCTAGTTGCAATATCAAAATTTTAAAGCTAAAATTTCACACTCTTAAAGTCTTTAACAGAAGGATGCTATAAATTAATTTACATTTTTTTTCCTTTTATTTCGTTTATTTTTTCACCATAAGTTGGAGACTTGGCTTTTGTGAATTCCATTTGCAATAGGAAGTATAAGATATAAAATTGAAATTTTGGAGTAAATGCACTTTTAGTTCTTACATTTTGCATATTTTCCATTTTAATCCCTACATTTTAATTTCACCAATTTTAGTCCATAAATCAATTAACTCGTGTTACTTTGGTTATTGCCATCAGTCAACAAATGGAAATATCTGACGTGACTAATGGAAGATTTAAAATATTATTAAAGATCCACATCACCCATGCCACATCAGCATATAAATTTAAAAAATTAATTTATTAATTTTAACTAAATAAAAAAGTAAAAACACAATTAAAAACCAAAATTCACATATATGAAGATCTATAAGTTTCTTGAACAAGAACACCAAAAACACTAACCCAGAGCATACTAGAAACACTAGAGAATAAATCGTTTGTAAGGAGTACTAGAAACAAATTCCAACCACACATTACATTATTTACAAAATATTCCACATTATATAACTATTGAATGTAAAATGTATTATAGTTCGTTCAAAAAAATAAAAAGAAAAAAACTTACATAATTTAAAACACTTTCAAATAACAAATATAAATATAACTTAATTTAAGAAATCTAATATACCATATCAACTATAATTTGTTAGAAAATAATTACATCATTATAAGAAGGGTTTGGAACTAACATTTATAAGTTTCATCAACTATTTTCATTTTTCACTTAACAAAAAAATAAATTGGCAATTTTTTTTTTTTTTTTTTTTGGGGTGCATTGGATAGGTCTACAGCTAGTGATATTAACTTGATACTGTACATATGGTGTCCTTAACTTGCTTCGGTAGCATTTACCCAAAGTTGATTCCTCTAGTCGATAATTGCACATCTCTTGCGGAGCTTTCCTAATACTCAAATCAAGCATGCCTTCAAAGAAGCTAACAGAAGTGCTAATGCTCTTGTCAGCTTGGGCAAATCCTTATCTTTGAATTTTGTTATTTTTCTAGATCCCCTAGGCTCTATTAAGGGTTTTGTTGTAATGGATAATTTGGTGGTGTCTAGTACCCGCCTTGTTCCTATTCTTTACTCTTTAGTTTGTTCTATTGCATCCTTTATATATATATATATATATATCTCTTACTATTTGTCTAGCCTGTACAAAGACCCTGATTGAAGCTCTCATTATTTGTCTAGCCTACACAAAGGCCAAAATTGCTACAATATTCACCCATGGTAAAAGTTCCAACTATTACTTTACCTGCTTCCCACCAGGGACTGTTGCTGCTTTCGGCATAAAATGTCAAACTACTTTCGGCACAAAAGCCAACTTGATAAGGCTGATTTTTTTGATAAAGTTTTCAAATTTTGCTCCTGCTGTCCTTCACGAACCCTGATAAGAATAGTGAAAAAGTCAATATTCACTGCTTTATTTACCTATATAAGGGGGGTTGTCCTTTATTAGAAAATCAGAATTCACTCCTCACACAATTCACTACTAAGAATTCTCTGTATGGTTTTCCTTTAAAATCCCTCTCCTTTAGAATTCCACTACTATAATATTTTCTACAAAGCTTGTAACTATCTCTAGTTTTCAAGCCTTTTGCTTATCTTGTTGTAATCTTGTAACTGCTATTAGTGTTGTAAGTGTTTTGAATTATTTTGAATACACAACTATTGTAATAAAATGTATTATTATTAACAAAGCACTATTGCAGCGCTGTTTATTGGATTAGTTGCTTTATTTTTGGTACCTATGATTAAGAATTGTTTTTCTCTACTTACTACGTTAAAAAAGAAAATCAAATGCTTCTGAGCAGTTCTTGTTAAGTTTTCAAAAGTGTCAGAAGGTTTAGAAGTTCGTTCAATTGATTTATATTGATGAACCTAGACTAGAGAGGAGAATCGAAGGTTGGCACTTGGAATAAAGTATAGCTAAAGCAGCTAACTTTAGCCAATTCTGGGATTTGAAGTAACCTTTTTTACAGCTAACTTTAGATTGGAAATAACTACCTTTAATAGTTGAATTGAGGTTGAACGAAGAGTAAATGGCTATGTGCTGTCTTCCCTGGGAATTCCAAAACTAGAAGAAAAAAAGAACTGGTTGTTTGCTTTCACTTGGCTTAGAGGACTGTGGGGGCAAGGATTGCTGATCTGCTGGTTAAGCACCCAAACCTAAAGCTGGTTGGCAGCAATATAAACTAAATTATTATTACAATTATTGTTATTATTATTATTATTATTATTATTATTATTATTATTATAAGTAGTAATGGTTACATAAATATGTTTTATATAGGCCCTCCTCATTTGAAATAGATTTATTTTTTTGTTCAGATTTTATTTTATTTAGAAATAAACAAAATAAAGAAAATTTGAAATAGAAAAATATTTATCAAAAGTCTTGTAGCTTAATTAATCAATACTTATTAGAGTTTAAAATGAGTATATTCTTGATTCAAATCTCTCAACTATTGAATGAAAAAAAAAAAAAAAAAAGAAAGAAAGGAAGAATTAGAGAGGATCTTGCTCGAATAGAAAACAAAGGAGTAAAGAACGAAAGAGAGCAAAGCTTTCTAAGATTGCAAAGAGGACAATTGAATAATCCAATACACGTCCTACAAAACATCATAATCAAGTGATCTAAAATTCCTGAGAAACTGCAGTCCATTCTTTTTTCTTTTCTTTTTTTTTTTTTCAATGAATAATAATTTATTTAATCAAATTAAAGAAATACAACAGATGAAAAATAAGACAAAATATCACAACTCACAATCACAGGCAGGTGAAATTATTTTGGAGCACCCAGTGTACACCTTATGCAACTATATAACAACGCTATAGTTACACATACAACAAACCTAAATACGCCCACGCCCGACTTAAGCTCACTATGAATTTAAATCACATACAATTGTACATTTTATGAACATTACTACAGAGCTTGGCTTGTGGTCAATAAAGAATTAGACAAATTAATCACTGCTTTATGTACATGGTGCAGGTCTCAGAGCTCGCAAGTCAAGCCTATCATTTTCATCCTCCATCGTACATTGCTACTACTTAGTAGACTACAAATCCTGACCTCTTCGACTTGAGTCCACGCGATCAAGGCTATCTACTCTCCATGAGAGTGGATTGGAGAATTTTAGTAGCAAACCCAGAGCTGAAGAGCTTGTCGCTCTAACAATTGCATCTGTTGAGCGACTCAACTTCCCTACCAATATTGTAAACACCTGAAAGAAAGGAATCAATTTCTGTAAATATGTTCAATCATAACACCTAACAGCTAGTACCTACATCTGAGACTACCTGAGTATAATATCGAGCTAAAATGTGCTGATCATCTGATAAAGATAGCATGCTACTGGAAAAGTAAATAGCATTTGCCTGAATTATTGGCCAAGGTGCATCAAAAGCCTGCCACAGCAAAATGTGAACAACTCAGATATGCATATGCTTCACATTTAAACAAAAGGTAAGACAACCCTAAAAAACTACAAGTTAATTAGTTTTGCACTTTCCCTGGTTCAAGCGGCATAAACTTACATCTCAAAGTTGATGAACTAAGATTTCAGATTTTTTTTTTTCTTTAATATACAAATATACCGAAATGATTGGAATGACGAAAAAGAATAGGAAAGCAACAACAACAACAACAACAACAACAAAAAAAAAAAAAAAAAAAAAAAAAAGAACAAGCACAATTTTCTTAAACCAAAAGGTAAAAATTACAAGAAGGCTATAGGCTAGCAATCATGACTGAATTATGAAGTTCAATCAATGAATATTTGTGTGAGTATGCTACAGGTAAGATATTAAATATTAAATATTCTTTGGTCATGTTTGTCCTAAGCATTTAAAATCCATAACATGGGAAGGCTAAATGTTAAGATGCCAAGTCTTATGAAAAAAAAAAAAAAAAAGAGAAGAAGATAATATCTGAAACATGTACATTCACGAAAAGCTAGAGGTGACATCAATCGAAAATGAGTGAGCTAAGATCGTGGGTGCTCTGCATATATAACAATGATTGCACTAAAAAGTGGTGAAATTCAAGTTTAAGCAACTGAAAATAAAATGAGTAAAGTGTTTTAAGAACAACATGAAGCTGCAGGATCTAAAATAAGATATGGGAGAAGCAAGAAGAGAGGGAGGATTAAATTGTTTCCAACCCAAGCTAAGACTGAGGCTGCCTGAATTTGAGCTAACATCACGTTACAATCAAATACCATACAATCGAAGGCAGTATTACTTCCTATTTAATGAGGTATTTCAACTGCGAACCTGTATTGTTGATGCCATGTAAGTATCAACTCTTGAGGGAAGATGTTGAGTAAGTTGCTTTGATAGATCTCTGACAAAGTCCTCATAGTCACTTCTGAAATAGATGAGGAACTATAATGCTATGTTTCCATAAAAATGAAGCATTAAATGATGTATTCATATTTTATTTAAAACTCAACCATTTTAGGATCAGGTATTGCGTACCGGTGATCAGAATTGAAACAATGTGTATTGAGCAGAGCAGACAATCTTTCCATTTCCATCAAATTGAACATTCGTTTAAGAGTACTCTGTTAATGAGATAGAGAGAGAGAGGTAAGTTATGTTAAAGAATCTCCAACAGGTCTCAGGCCAAGAGAAATGAGGAAGAATAGTAATAAAAAAAATACCCGGCATGCCTGGCGAACATTAATTTCATCATCATGAAGATGTAGAACCAATCGAGGGATGGTAGCATGTACCTGAGAATGGTGAAGGTGAAAAAAAAAAATGGCAAATCTGAAGTTTATATCCACCATGCACCACAAATGATTGACATCAAGGTAAGAAAGTGTAGGAAAATAAAAACATAGAATGTTCTTTGTAATTCAAAATATGATCAATGAGGAAAATGTCAAAAATATGTTCCACAAGTAAAGGTAATAATAATAGAAACTCATAATAGTGATTTTTTACAATACCCTGTGCAGACATGCTTTATGCTCAAACCAATCGTTAAGCTCTAGTTTAAATGGCCTTTCCTATCTATATGAGAACAGGGTGGCCAGAGAAGTCTTAAGAATCAAGACCAAACATGAGTTCACATTTAACTTACCATTTTTTTTAACTTTTAAAAATTAAAAATTAAAAAAAAAAAAGGAATGAAAAATGAATTACAATCATTGGAAATATGTAATTGCCCATTACAAAAGAACAATATGGATCAAGGGTTCAATGAGACAAAACAGTGAAAACACACATTCAACTAGGATTTACAATATCCAGCTCCAACAACACGCACACATAAAATAAATTTGCTTGAAAATCAGACTCAATAAAAGACCTGTTCAACAAATGCCTCATGTTGTGCCCCAAATCCATAGTTGCTCAATGCTCCAAATGCTGCAAAAGCATTGGCTCGCATCTTCACGGTCATGCACATCTGTACCCAACATATAGATTAGGATTCTATTGATCTTTGTATAGTAATAAGCATATTCCAAGCAAGATGCAATCATGTATCAAATTCTAGGCAGGGTGGGAACAAGAAATACGTGGCCCATAGCCATCCCTACTCCTACCCCACACCCCAATATTAAATGGTAGTAAAGGCACATTTAAATCCTATCAATTGACCGGCAGATTATAGCAGTGAAAGTAAGCAAATCTGCAATATAAGATGACATCTTTGCTGCTTTGTTTCTCAACTAGAATTACAACAGAATGTTTTTATTCAATTGCATGTCTATATGAACATATCATCAGATAATCATGATATGACAATAACAATGGAGATACCAAGAACCAAAATAACAATTTATTTCAGTAAACATGCCAAAGAGTAGAGGAACGCACTTGAAGATTGCGCAGCCGTACGGAAAGGTTAAGCAAAATGGGTTCCACCGCTGTTTCAATGGGTGATGACTCAAGTATCTAAGACATGTCAAAAGAGAGTGCAAAACAAATTAATCAAGATAGCAGTGTACAAGACAAATAAACATGTAATCACCGAGATTATTTTATGAAACACAAACACAAAGAAGGCAATTCACCATGAGTAAGCATGACACTGCAGTCAATTGAACGGATTCATCTGGATCTTCGAGTAAAGCTAATATTACCCCTAAGACTTGACTTGTATACTGTAGAATATCAATAGATGGTATCTGGAAATGCAAAATTTGCAAAAGTCACTTCTTAACAGTTAGGAAGAAAGAAAATGAGAAACATATACACAAATGCAAATCCAGTTTTATAAAATATAATGGACTAAACCCAACAATATGCTATTGTTTATGCATCAAATTTTTAGTATGGAACTCAGCTTGTACAATGCATCTTCCAAATTTTGATACCAAACTAACACAACAGTTCTCTTAAGGTTCTGTTTCTCTCAATACAAAACAGTTTACATCAGAAAAAGTTATCTTTATAAGCCCATTTTCATATAAAACAGAGCCAAAACAAATAGATCCTAGAAAAGGCATGTGAGTGTACTTGGCCGTCCATGATTCTGTGGGGCCTGCCAGAAAATTTGCAAGCAAGTGTATATGCAGAGTTCAACTATTCAGCAAAAAGAAATAATTTGATCATTGAAAATTTATTAAAAATAATGATAGGAATGTCTGGATGGTGTAGTTGGTTATCGCACTAGTCTCAACACTATAGGTTCCTATTTCAGAACTGAGCTCAGACAACAATGCATGAAAAGTTTTCAACACTTAAAAAAATAAAATAGTGATAGGAACCAATTTTAATTTCTAAAAATAAAAAAAATAAAAAAAAGGAATAGAACAATACAAATAGTTCGACAGTTATCAACTTGTGAGAAAATCAATGCCACATGACAATTTTGAAGTTTGTATAAAATATAAAACCTGTACTAGTCCTCTCAAACATAGCCGTCTAACAGTTGGAGACTCGTCTGATACGTGTTGACACAACACTTCTACCATTTGCTCTAATAGGGAACCAAGCCCACCACTGCATTATTAAGAACATTAAGGTTTATAAGAACTTGAAATCATCGATAAGCTAAAACCAATTAAACACATTAATGAAAGGAATGGAAGAAAAAAAAAAGAGGCATACTACTAACAACAATCAAGTGATTGAAATAGAATGATTCTCAAAAAAAAAAAAAATGATAGAAACAAAAAGAGCAAACCTCTCTTATAAATCTAAAAAAAATCACAAGTAATTGAAAGTACTCAATAACTTAAACTTGCTCATTAGGCTCCAAAAATTTAGTGGGGGCCCACTTTATAGGAAAGGAATCCAAATGGTACATTGACAAACTCAAGATAATAGTTGGGCCAAAATAGTTGAATCAAACACACGGGGCTAGACAGCTATCTACATGGTACACAATTGATCAATAAAAAAATGAATAACATTGGAGAACGTTATCCTTTTCTGGCCCAAAACAATTGAATCACAAAAATGCTGACAAGAGGTTCACATATTAATTAAGCCTTTACCATAACTCCTCCACCCACCCCCTTTTTTCCCTCTCCTTTCTCCCTTTTTGTTTCTTCAGTTACTTAAGGCAGTAAATTTATTCACCTTCATCAATCAGACCATTTCAAACACAGAGGGTCTCCACTGTTTCCACCCTTTTTTGGAAAGAAAAAAAGGGAAGGGATGCTATACTACACATCATATTGGGACAAATAAGATTAGAACCCCATTGGGTGTCTGTTATCATCTCCATCCTTATACTCTTTACACACAATTGGTTCTTTAAAACTTATAAATAAATAAATAGAAACAAGGGAAAAGGCAGCTGCAACTGCATGGTAAATAGTAACCATCAAGCCATCAATGGAACAATTAAAATAATAATAGTGGCAACATTCCATACAAAATTACATAAAATACAACAAAACAAAACAGTGCAAAAAAGAGAGCACTGGTTTGGGAGAGGCTCCCCATCCCATTTAAATCCTCCAATTTTTAGCTGGGTGTGAGATACGTGGCATTTAAAAAATCCAATGGTCTAAGAAATTTCTTGTAAACTGCATGAAATCAAAAAAATGCCACATGTCTCGCTCCTAACCAAAAATTAGATGGAATTAAGGGATCTTCCCCCCACCAGTGTGTATGTCAGCTCTTCTATATATACCTATAACGAACAAATTCCGACAATGCAGCAGCTGCAGCTTCCCTTTGGTATTTTTGCTGTCGACTTAGGGATTTACTCAAAATTATACAAATACTTTGAACCTATAAAATTCACCACAAAATAACAAACATCAATAATATTCCAGATAAATCCAAAATCAGTAAAATAGTAGCTGTTACAAACTGGCAATGGAATTTTTTTATAAAAAACAATATTAAGCTGAAATTTGGTGTAGATCTCAAATGTAAATTCACCAATGTGCTACACCACTTAGGTCCAATCATTTAAAAATGGAAATACTGTTACCCCATTAAAGTTTCAGGCATCAACTTAAAACCTTTCATGAAAGGTTATGGAACTCAATAAAGGAATATAAGGTTTTAACTACAAACTTAGCCTATTTAAACAGAAGAACTGCAGTTACTTTAAATATAAGTAAATATATATATATTTATATATATATAAAAATAATAATAACAATTGAACTGCAATTACTTTCATTTTGAAGGTAAATTCAAGCAAAAATTATAAATAACATATTCTCAAAGATGTAATGAAATTAGAATTTATAGCATCTTTCTTGCAAACCCTTCACTTCATATTTCAGTTCCCATCTCCATCATGTAAATCACTTCTAGGCTGGAGTGATCAAAAGTGCAAAACCCTGACTCTTTATATAACCAAAGAAAAGGAAAGAGAAGGAGTCATCTTTCCTATCATTTTTTTATTGATAAGTGAATGGATTGAATAAAAGATTTATAATCTTATCACTTTTCATTGCCAATTCACCATTTTCGCATGAAGTTAACCATGAGTATGAACTTCATTTCTAATTTTAGTTCCCATCTCCATCATATAAACCACTTCTAGGCTGGATTGACGATAAGTGCAAAACCCTGACTCTCTATAGCCTCAAAGAGGAAAATTATGCTTTAATAGATGTAATGGAAAGAGAAGAAATCATCTGTACTACCATTTTTCATTGCCAAGTCACCAATTTCACATGAAATTGACCATGAGTATAATAGAACATGATTGAATTGTTTTATTCCCTATACGTAGTGTCCTTGTTCTCAAACTTCATTTTCCACCGCTTGTTAGAATTTTTCACTTGTCATACTAAAAATAAATGTAGACACAAATATATATATATATATACACACACATATATTTATATATATAACATTATTATATAATATCCCAAGTGAAATATTACCTCTTTTGGTCTCTTTATCGAAATGCAGGAGGCTATGTCTCCAATAAGATTGATCCACCTCTCATTGTCAGTTAGCTCTCCATCTCTGGCCAAAATCTATAAACAAAAAGAAGAGCTGATCTTATCTTTCTTTCCCTAAATATTACAAATCACAATACTAAAAATTCCCTTCATCATAATAGAATACGATGCCCATATGCTTGTTTACCTTTCCCATTTCAAGATCTCCAACGCAATCACAGAATGCCTGAAATGCAATTAGAAGAGCCCTGCCAAAAAAAAAAAAGGCAAATAAGGGAGTGAACTTTTTCTTTTTGAAAATTCATTGTTACAAGTGATGGTGGGGGGATTTAAACCCTGGTTCTCTTAATAAAAGAAATCAAGTAATGCCACCGAGCTACAGTTTACAAGAGTCTTTTGCTTAAATAAATAAAAAAATAAAAAATGAGAAAGAAAGAAAAGCAGTGAACTTTATAACCAGAAAATTAAATGTTGATAGGTCTACCAGGTAGTATAAGCTAGGTCCTCACCGTAGTGGTTCATACTGACCAGTGCTCACGAGACCATGACAACTACCCAACTGGAGAGTAAGTTCTGCAAGAACAGAAGCATAGCTTTGTTCAACGGATTTCTTTCCGACTTTACCACCACCTCTGCAACAACATAAAACATTGCAAAATTTGTTCAACTGTATAATACAGTAGAGACTTGATGAATGCAGCCAATTGTATGGACCTGAAAAATGCTGTGAGAGCGAAAATAGCAGCTTGCAGAATGTCATCTTCCATCTGACCGTCAACAAGATGGCTAGAGTTCTCTCCTTTCCGGGAATCACCTCTCAGACTTGGAGGCTGGCTAAGGACAAATATCACATGCTCCAGGAACAAAGATGAAAGCACTGTATGCTGGGAAAATGCCTATTACAAAAAGTATAGAATAGATAACTAAATAAACAGTTGATTTAGTACATAAATCATCAAAATGGATTATTTAATTGAGAAGCAAAAAACAGAGATTATGATAATAAAGGAAATAAAAAAAGACATTCAAACAAAATTCATAATCCTAAGTGCACTCTGGCTAGAGGCAAGTCACTTGAGCATTTATTTTATATTGTCTGCTTATTAGTGAACTTAACACTCACTTATGGTTACTGGTAATGTCACAGACAATATAAAATAAATGTCTGACCACAACAATTTTCTTACTGTAAAACAAATATAACTTACATAAAACGCATCCTGCATTGACCAGCCACCACGTAGTCTAGATATATCTTTTGTGACTACATCCCTTCCAGCAGTAGCCAATACTTCATTGAAAACAATTTTTGAACTTGTGTTCTCAGCTAAAGAAGAAATCTTTCAGAAGTTAAGGATATGCTTAAGAGACAAAGGAACCACCAAAAACAAAAAGGATAACTGCGTAGTTGATCCAACAAAGCCACAGACAGTTAAGCAAAAAATAGGGGCTAACTATAGCATCAGGCAGGTTAATGAATCTAAATGAAAGAAGGATACAGCACCAAGAATTTCCAAACGTAAATGCTTCTCAGTTACATGAACCGTAGCAGAGAGCAAAGATTGGGTTGTTCTGTTGGTAATAAATCATCAGTCTTACTAAACAATACAGCAATCTACTTATCAGAAGATATACACACAACTCATTCATAATTTTTTTATTAAAAAAAAAAGAAAAAGAAAAAGAAGAAGATATACACACAGTTCCAAAATTCAGAAATTTTTTAATACTACAGAAATTTTTAAGTAGGAAAACCTTGAAACATCATTTTCGACCAGCTCATGCCCCCTCTTTGTAACAAACTCAATGACAGCTTGTATGGCCCCTTCAGCTGACTGCTTGATTTTATCACATATAGCTGATGAGCAACCATGGAGGGTAGCAACAAGCTGCAAGAAGCTCTTGATATGTAAGAAGAAGCAATTGCAGCATTGATTCTGAATTTTCAATTTTCTTCTTTTGTTTTTTGATAAGTAAATTTCTTTTGTAATAAATCAAAGACTACAAGCAAGTATACAGGTAGTGTACAAAGGCAAATATAACGACTAAAAGGTACAATAATCTGGGAACATAAGCAACTGTATTTCTCAATAAAAAATTACCTCATCCTTTGTCAACAAAATACAGACAGAGGAAATAATTCTGTTGAATACTTCTGATGGATCAATAGATGCGTCCTGATTAAACATATAGAAAAACCAAAAATTTCATCCTAGTTTCACAATTCCCCTTCCACATCCTCAAAAGAGAATAAAATGAATAAACAATGAAAATAATACAAAGAATTTCTGAACAAACTTACACTCCTCAAGATGGCTATAACATCCTCAAGGGAGGACAAAGCACCGTAGGACAATTCTATGTCCACAGAAAACTTGGAAGCTGCAGGCCTCGGAAGTGAAAGAGAGATGCTGAAGAGTTGATCAAGGATCTACCCAAACAAAGTTTATGAGATTTTTCTACCAGATGTAAGAGAAAATTGGGAAGTATACTTATACAGCCTACGCACTTGAACCCATAAATGATGGTTCATAATGCAGCATAGAGAATCAACTTATTTGACACTATTAAACCTGCCTGCCAATCACTCACCTGAGCAGAAACTTTTCTAACTTCAGAATTAGTATCTGCACAACGTGGGAGATACATGACAACCCTATCTCCTAAACACAATGCTTCACGACTTGGTAGTACAAATGCCGCTGAAAGTTGAACAAAATTAAAAAAAAAAACTGGCATAAGACAGTGAAAGAAACAAGTGATTAGAAAGCTGTCTCAGTATACAATTTTACATGGTAAGTTGGAAAAATTTCCATGCACGGTACGGTCAACTTGCTTGCTATGTGTGCAACTTCCATGGCAGCCCAGCGCACAATATCCAGCAATGCAAACCGTCCTGAACTTGAGAAGCATCTCATATACTGCCCGACAACCTCTTCTCCTTTGATATTCCACGTGTGAAGAAACATACTGATCAATTTGTCTCAACATATGCAATAGCTGCTCTGCCCGACTTCTCCCATCCTCTCCACTGAGTTTTATAATTTTGAAAATTAGAAGAGATAATATAAGATCTTACATGACAGATCAGTTAGCACATACACATACAGATAGAGTAATATATACAGTTCTATGCAAATGGATTGTATTATAAGCCTCACTGTTCTTCACTCTTTCAGTAAAAAAAATAGATCAGTATTAAGGGATCACTAATACTCTCATAAAAGCTACCAAGTGCAAGCAAGAAGTAACATGTTACACGGGTATGGTTTAGACACTTCGGCCACTGGGAGTGCTTCCATAGAATTAGTACTCCTTATTGAAGAAAAAGCAGCCATGAAAAATTCAATAACATACTTCCGCTTAATTTTTTAAAGACCAGTTCAAAATATAGAATTCAAAAAATGGAACCAAATATTATCTTTATGAAAATACTCCATTCAGATATTAGAAAAAAGTCACAGAAAAAGTAAATTATGTCATCAATTAATATAATACATTTAACCAAAACTTCTAGAGACAAAGAAACATTAATGTTTTCAAAGGAATAAGCAAATCAGGAAAAGCAAAGACCTTTTGATTAGAATACCTTGTGAGAAGAATTGCACATAAGAGAGTGATAAGGTTATCGATAAGGGGATTGACAACATCTACCGGATCATTAGGCAAAGCAAAGAACCCAAGTGTTGCCTGCCAAATTTGTCAAAAAAATTATGAATTCGAAACAATATAGAGTAAAATTCTCATTGTTAATGACACATAATCCAATTTATCAAAATTTTGTACCTTCATCACATGATTTCGTGTTTCAACCGTTAGTTTTGGCTCCACAGAAACCAAGGTAGTACAGGCACTTAAAGCAAGGGCCTACAAAAGCATCAATAAAGAGGAAAAGTTAAAACAGTTCCAACAAAAGTAAACCATAACTGATAGCTTTAGAACAAGACATAATGATTTAATAAGTAATATACTTGAGTATGGAGAAGTTCAAGATTAGAATCAACAAAGTCTTCATTGTCATCTCGGGCCTCTCGGCCCATTAAGGTCAAAATATAGTCAAGCATTATGTCCCTTCTTTTCAAAGGAAATGATGCACCATTCTCCGCAGCATTAATGACGGCACAACCTGCATTATCACCATTGCAATAATGCCATTATCTTCACAGGGCTGATAATCATAAAGAAAGATTTGTTCATCTTTTCAATTAGTTAAAACCCTTCCGGTAAAACATACGAAAAATTTCAATTAGTCATTAAGGAACAAATTTCAATTGCAAAGAGTGCAACATATCATATATAACATAAATGTCATGTGGAGTGTAATTTGACTAGCTTTGGCAGCTTTTGAAAGAAAATTTTGGACAATTGTTATTTATTTATTTTTTTGGTTAGGTAAAGAAATGGACAATTTTTACATTCACAAAAAGAAAGTCCAATAGGTTTCAAAGACAAAGCAAGAACAATAAAAGCCTCTGGAGGTTCTCTTTCCATTTCTTTTTGGTTCTCAAGGATTCTAGACCTTATTCACTTTTAGTGAACAATATCACTCAAACTCTGAACTCCTAACTCAAACTCCTTCCAAAAAAAAAAAATGTAAAACTGCAGCAGAGGATATTAAGACACCTTATTTCACATAATTATACAGACCTAGTAAATCAATGGCAGTGATAACCGCCTGCTTTGCTGTAGGGTGGCGCACATGAAGAAGCCGTGAAAGCATATTAGTTCCCTGCAAAAGGAATAAAAAAATACAAGACATCAGAAACTGAATACATTATTTATAGTATATACGGAGATCTCCGTGGAGAAGCATTAGGAGCAAAGACAACATCTCATACAATAAGTGCATCTATTCTGGCTTCAATAACTGTTGATGGAGCATATTTCGCAGCATAGCCATACATTAGAGCCAAAGCAGCATGTATATCATCAGACTCTTCTGCTCTAAAACTGTCAGAGAGAAAGGACAGGAATCTGCAATAGATGAAATAAAGAGCTTGTTCACATGAATATCCTTAATTGATACACGTTTTTCATATAAAATTACAAACACACGAAAAAGGGAGCCAGGGGGGACTAACACTGACCTAGTTACAAAAAAAAATAAAATAAAATAAAATCCCAAAATAGTATTACACTGACCTAGAAGATATTATATACCTAATAAAAATTACCACTAAAAAAAAGAAAAAAAAAATTGACAATATCTTTCTTTTCTTTTGGGGCAGGGGGGGGGGGGTGTTCTAGATCCTTCTAATGAATCAATTAAGGCGCAATTATAGCATCCAGCCTGCATTAAAAAAAAAAAAGGGAAAACATAGTTTTTTGAAACAAAAGCATAGGCACTTCTATATAATCTAATTTCAGCCCCAATTTTGACAAGAAACCTCTAGTAACTGTTAGAATCTATCAAACGTAAGTTTTGAAATTAAACATAATCTGTGTCTAAAAGGCATTTTAGCAATGTTTGCTAAAAATTAATTCTATAGGGTACTAAGTTCAATCATATTAACAACAATGGAAAAGCCAAAAATTATATTGCATGCATGCTATCAGGAATGCCATAACAAAAAGCAACTAACGAAGGGCATAGAGAAGAGAGTGTCCCTCTGAAGACATCTTAAATGTATATAGCTTGCATGTGTATTTCTATATTTGTACATTTGTACATATTCATATGTGTGTATATATGCAACCACATAAAGAAAAAAGAGAGAATACATTTATCTTAGAAGATAGTAACAAACCTTTGAAAAATGCTTTGCCCAACATTATCCAGAATATCTTTCAGCTTGTCCAATACAGTATCCAAGTGGGATGCTGCAACCTAAAAGTAGTCAAAAGCAATATATATTATAAACACATAACCAAATGGAACCAGTAAACAACATGCACCAAACTCTTAAGTACCAGTCCCATGGCTTTCGCCAATCCGAGCCTGTTTATTGGAATTGAAATGTCAGCTTGTTTATACATCCAATCTATCCTATCACGAACATAAGTCCTGTCGTTGACCTTTTGAAGAAGAATACCCAAGCACCTGCAAAAACAAAAACATATACCCTCCCAAAGTTAAAAGGTTGTGTAACCTCACTTTCTGTTGACAATGGCCAAAACAGGTATTCAAAAACACTCACAACTTGAAGAAAAAAAGAAATCAAATCACTTCCAGTGCAAGAGAAAGCAAAATTAATTAAATAATGCTTCCTGAATCTAATGGAGCAATATTGAATTGAAAATTTTTAATACCGGTGAAGGAGTGCAGAATGTTCATCATTAGAAGTATAAAGCTCATATTGTTTGGTGAAAGCATTTCCAAGAGACATCACCCAATTGGTGTCTTGAATCACATCCAAAGATTCTGCAAGAAACTGTCATCCAATAATAAAGAGAAATGTTACACATAATTGTAAGAATCAGGATACCATAGTTTCCCAGCACATCTTGTCTACTTTTAAGGTACTTAGAAATGTCCTCTAATTATTTTGTAAAAATAAAGATTTTTTTTAATTTTAATTAGAGTTATATTGTTTTTCAAGCACCTAATATAAGTAAACAAATTGCGCAACTTTCAGAAATAATTTAGACCAATTTTTTGTTTACTTTAATTCTTTTGTAAGGATAAAGACTTTTTTTTAATTAGAGTTATATTGTTTTTTCATGCACCTAATACAAGTAAACAAATTGTGCAACTTTCATAAATAAATTTGTTGTTCCTCTTTGTTGCTTATTTAGAAAAATTAGTATCAAGTCATATAACAGGTAAATCAAACTCCAAGAATGTTGTTCCTTTTATTGGCAAGTTACACATGCACCCAGTGGATCTTAAACACAAGACCTCACCCTACACCTAGCTCATGCAAGAGGTGCCCAATGAAATAGGGCTCATTGGCAAATCAAACTTGAAGAATGTGAATGCCATGTTTTCAACATTCCTCATGAAAACCTTTTTTTTTAAGTAACAACCCTTGTGGATTTTTTGGGAGTTCTAGGGTCTGAGACATGGAGATCCCGTCTCCTTTGTTATTTTCCATTGTTTTGGATGCACTATGTAGAATGCTGGATAAGGCGGTAGACGATGGTTGCATATCTGGTTTTAGTGTGGGAGATACAATGGGAATATTATTAAGGTATCTCATCTCCACTTTTCCGATAATACCCTGATATTCAGCGATTCTGATCTTGATCAGCTTTTGTTTTTCTGGCTGATTCTTCTCTAGTTTCAGGAGTATCAGGCCTGAAAATAAATTTGGGCAAGTTGGAATTGGTGCCTGTAGGAGCAGTTCCTAAAATTGAGATGTTGGTGGATGTTCTAGGTTGCAAGCAAGGTTCACTCCCAACGAAATATTTAGGACTTCCTCTAGGTGCCAAATTTAAGGAGAAGACATTATGGAATCCTATTTTAGAGAAGTTGGAAGGGAGACTGACAGGATGGAAACTAATTTACTCATCCAAGGAGGTAGAGTCACTTTAATTAAAAGTATTCTATCCAACTAACTAACATATTTCCTATCTTTATTTCTCATTCCCGCTGAGGTGGCTGAGGTGGCTAACCGAATTGAACAACTTCAACGAAATTTCTTATGGAGTTGTTTGGGGGATGAGTTGAAATTTCGATTGGTTAATTGGAATCAAGTTTGTGCTCCGCTTTGGTCCACTTTCTCACGTTACATACAATTTGAAATCAAGGATTGACTAAGGTGAAATGGCATGATCAGTGGTTGGGGAGAACTCTCTTGCAATATGTTTTCCAGAATTATTTATGACTAGTCATGCAAAGGAGGGAAGTGTAGCTAATTTATCAATGTTTACCTATGCGGTTCTCCACTAGGATGTCAATTTTATAAGGGCTATGCAAGATTGGGAATTGGAGCCATTGTCAAACTTCATGGCTACTATTTATGGTGCCTCAGTAAGGGAGAGTAGGGAAGATAAGATGTGTTGGGTGCTAGATAAGAAAGAAGGTTTCTAGGTTAGTGGTTTCTATCATGTCCTGCTACATACTAATATCCAATCTTTTCCTTGGAAAAGCAAATGGAAACCGAAGATCCCCTCTAGAGTTGCTTTCTTTGTTTGGACTGCAGCCCTAAGAAAAATCTTGACTGGAAAAAATTTTAGAAGAAGACATGTGCGGCCTTTGGATTGGTGTTATATGTGCAAATGTAACGGGAATCAGTAGATCATTATTACTTCGAAGTTATGGTCTATGCTATTGGATTTGTTTGGAGTTTGCTGGGTGATGCCAAAGTCTGTGGTTGATTTATTGGCTTGTTGGCAAGGTTGTTTTGGGCGTCATAGGACATGATTCTATATGGATGGCTACCCCCCATGCTTGATGTGGTGTCTTTGGAGGAAAAGGAATAACTAGTGATTTGAAGATACAAAGAGAACTATGCCTGAGCTAAAGCTTTTTTTTCTTTAGAACTTTGTTGGATTGGATATCTATTTTACATAGTTACTCTCTGTTTGATTGTTGATTTAATAGACTTATGTAATCTGCGTAATTAATTGTATGATCCCCAGTCGTATACTTCCTACATACTTGGGTGAAACTATTTTTTTATATAAATTGTTAGAAGTATTGGTTAAATGATTAAATTTATTATATTCTAATAACTTAAACTTTTAGGACAGTTGGTAATTTAACATGGTATCAAAGCATGTGACCCTGAGTTCGATCTTTGTCTCCTTTACTTTACCTCCTATTTAAATTCCCACGTGTTGAGCCTCACCTATTAAAAAGTAATTTTGGCTCACATGTGAGGAGGAGTGTTAGAAGTATTGGTTAAATAATTAAATTTATCATATCCTAATAGTTTAAACTTTTGGGACAATTGGTAATTTAACATAAATAAATCTTTATTGCTTATAAAAATAAAATAAAAACTACAATGGACTTATAAAAGGAGAAAATATAAACACAGGGTTTATTGTTAGTGTTTAACTATTTAATCAAAATATACTGATGGAAAGAGGAACATATATCATCTGGATGAATATAAACTCAAAGAGACTTACATCTATTATCATGTCATCCCAAGTCTCTTGATAGGACGGATCCTGCTTCAAGTCTTCTGTGTCACTAACATATGCCTTCATTTTTGGAATCTAGAGCTTAGCAAAGACTACAATTAATTAGATTCTAATGAAAAACCATTTTGTATACTTTTGTAAACGATATAAGTTATACAAAAGAAGAAGCTTAACCCCAAACGATTTTGCCAACTTTTTTTTGTGAATGGCTGGATGAGAGATCTAAAATGTATGTAAAATCTTCTCACAGTGACAAAGATCTACCTGATCCCACAATGTTCGTCAACTAATAAACTGAATTTAACCCACTTTGACCCAATATAATTGTAAAGAGATCAGCCAATGTTTAAATTTACAATTACCACTTTCATATATCTATATATCTATAGAACAGGTTTTTTTTTTTATTATTATTATTTTTTTTTTTTCTTATCATTTTTTGAGCTAAAAACAAACGAACGGATTTCTATTTAAGCATCAAATATATATTACTAGCCAAACCATTTCATTAGTTTTCCACTCCCACACAACAGTATGTACTCATTAGAAAGCTTCAAAACTTCAATTGAATATGAACTTTCAATTCCAAATCAGTTTTGTGCACATAGCGATATACCTCATCTTGCCAAAACAAGTTGATATTTTTCGGAAAGAGAGGTGCTAGATAACAAAGGACCTGCAAGTCAATGAAAACAAATAAACACATATTTTTCCATACAAGTATTGTAATTGAAACCAAATAAAATCAATGTAAGGAGCATGATAGAAATAATTTTTAAAAACATCACATCACAGACAAGCACACAATTTCATGAAAGGACAAAGTTTAGCTACAAAATTAGTTGTAGCTTTAGGGTACAAACTCATTCAATAAAATAAATATTACTGCATATTTTGAAAATCTAACCGTTGAATTGCATATTCTTTATGCTCTTTATGCTCTTAATACACATGTCAAAGTTTGTGTCAATCGAATATTATTAACTATATAATCTATAAACTTATATTTTATGCATAATTTTAATTAGAAAAACTTGCAATTTAAAATTTTATTGATGACATAGTTATTAATCTTTAATTTTCTTGAAATTTTGCAAACATGGAGGATATAAGAAGAAGATGTAATTCAATAGTGGATTTGTCAAAATTCACTTCCAATAAAAAAATATTGAGTTAGTTTGTAGCCTAAGGTTACAACTGATTTTATAGCTAAACTTTGTCCTTCTTGAAAATTGCCAAAGTTCTAACCAAAATTTCCAGTCTTTGAATACTAACCATATAATACAGAGACAAAGACCCATCCCTCATTGAATACAAAAACCCCCAATTTGTCTTTAGGTTTTAAACACACCCACCCACCCCCCCTTCCTCGTCTTCCACACCCCTTTTCAAGTTTGATTCAGAATTACAAAGTGTATGTGTTATTGACTTGCAATATTTTTTATTGATCAGAGGGAAAAGACTTTGAATGCATAGGTTGTGGATGCAAACCCTACTAAAGAATTATAATCAGAAATAAAATCTATAAAGTCTCTAATCAACCCTTCACCAGTAGACCCAATCATACAAGACCACATAAACAATGATCTCAAAAACATGGACTTCTTCGAAATATAGTTATTCATCTCTCTCCTAAGTGTCCGCATTAAACATAAAGGAGCCAGATTCCCAGCAAAAGGATCTCTATGGTTACCAAACCCTTTCCTCCATCCAAAAAGCAAGTCTACAACTCTTAGACATCATCCATTGGACCCCAAACAAAGTAAAAACAACCCATTTGCACTATGAAGACAGGATATAGCACCAGAAAGAAAACCTGAAACACTTCAATTCTCAGGAGAAAGTAGAGTACATTGATATATTCTACGCAAGTATAAGGAAATAGATCACTCCTACAGCGGACCACTCAATTTACATATTTGTTTTGACATATAGAAACTTATACATAATATACACTAATTATGGCCGAGAGATGCTTACTGTCAAAATCTGAGTTGCCAACTGCTCCCTCGCTAAAGGATCATGCAAAAGCACCACCAAGCGAGCTAAAAGCTCCTAAACATGTGCACCAACCATTTTGCTGATGTTATTGTCATAAAGTGGACAAAGAAATCAGAAACTAAATACCTTATAGACGCCAGCAAAGATCCTACCTCGGGATTTGGTATATCAGAATGAGCTTTACACTCACTAAGCATATTATCACTATGAGATGGTCTATGCCTGCACAATTCTGAAATACACCTGCAAACCTGTAAAAGCAGCATGTGTGTGAATTTGTGCAAAGAGTTTTTGTTCTTAAAAAAAAAAAAAAAAGTCACAATGATAAAACTTTCAGCCAACTCTTATAATAATTGCATCATAAATTCAGACATTCACAGTTAGTACTTCCAACAACAATTAGGCAGAATCTTATTTAAGAAGGAATATGAAACAAGCCACATAAACACCAAAAGCATACACTTAAAGAATCAGTGAAAGCCTGGGAATAGAAATATTTCCCCACATACATGGAATATGCAACAAGTTGTAGAAAAAGTCTTACTGTGGCAGCTGCACCAATATAATCCCGTGGAATGATCATCTTTAACAGAAAAGGCCAAAGGATATGCTGCAAAAGTTTTGGATATAAATTAAAAGATGAAGAAGGAAGATGTTATAGTTGGTTCAACATTACCAGTCATGAAGAAACCAAGAAAACCCACTAAAGGTAAAGTCACCACAAAAGATTTAGCTATCTGACATACCTCCATTTCAGGAATTGTAATAGTCAACAAAAGGAGCCCTTTTTCACAGATTGCTCTCAACTCTGTTGGACAAACCGCCCCAATTTTGACCTGAGAAGAACACAAGCTACTACTAAATGGCCATAACAGGCAGAAATGACTAGATATATGCAAAATTTTGATATTGTAAGGTAGCATCTAGCTTCTAACCCACAAACCTGACCCTTAAAGTGCTATCCATCCACTAGGACTCAGTACTATAACTGGAAAACCAGAAACAATGTGACACTAACTAGTGTTGGATTTAACAATCTTGTCAACAACAAAAATGACTATTTTTTTTAAGTATACCGTCCCATCACTTGGGCCATCTGAAATTGTGAATATGAAGTTCTCTTTTTGACAAATAAATCAAATCAATCAATGAATGTGAAGTTTCATATCTATAGAAGTCAGATGTAAACCTCCAATCTCTTGTATTGGGAAGGAACATTTGTGCCGCTAGACCCAAAGGCATCCTTGGAGGTCCCAAGCTCATTTCTGTCCTGATCTGGTAGAGCACAATTCCGTACAAGATATTCAACAAAAGCCTCCCCAGATGGACCAACCAAGTAACAGTGAGAGGCCATAACCACAATCAACTACCACCAAAGAAATCAGAATCTAGTAAGAAACAGGAATATTTTACTAAAAGTATTAGAAAATGAAAGAAAGACTCTAAGACTATCAGCTCATAACTAACTACCTCTGAGAGAGCCTTTCGCACCCCTAGATCTTTCTCATCTAGCAACAACTTCACTGCTTCAACAAGTAAAGGCCTTTTATTGTGCAATGCTTCAGACAACCTGGAAGTAGAGATCATAAGAAAGACAGATCCTTTAAGAGAATCAAGAACAACAATCACAAATAATAGAAAGAGAAGAAACCTGGGTAGGAGATGCTTCAAAACACTAAGTGCACCAAAAGTCAAAGGTTCTTCCTTCAACCTGCATTTCTGGTAGCAGAAATATGTAGGAATAGAAAAGGCAGTACATTAAAATTTTATTTATATCTTAGAACTCCTACAGGAAAAGATGCCAACTTAAAACTTGTCTGATTTTAAGAAGAAAAAGAAAGAATTGCACTATCCACCAAAAAGTAACTGATAAGATTATAACATTTACAGAACAAGATAATACATTTGTAAAAGGCATAAAAAAAAAGAAAACCGAAAATGGGACTCACATTCAGAAGGAACATGAATAAATCCTCAGGGTATACTAAACCAACTGTCAGAAAGCAGCGCTGAACTTCATTATATGTCTGTCACAAAGCAAACATGCATTCAAATATAAAAATCTAGATGTCCAGTGCCAAATTAGAATAGCTATAATCATCAAAATATGAGACACAGCATACTGATATGATAAACACCGCTCAAGGCAAGAAATAACATCCATCAGCATTGTTAACTGTTTAGTAATAACAATGCCAAGGAGGGGGGTAGCACAGAAACCAGGAGAAGAAAATGAGATGTTAATCCTTCCAATTGAAAGAAGAAAATGCCACAAAAATAAATTTCAGAACATGAACCAAATAATAACTTGCTGCTAGTCCTAAGAAGAAGAAACAAAGTCAAACCACTGGCTAAAACTAATTTAGAGGGAAAAGAAACCCTCATAAATTCAACAAATTTGAAAGCTTGAAAAAGTAGTGGACTTCAACACCAACTAGAAGAAATGGAAGTTCTTATATTGAAAGAATTCACACAAAACAGAATTGGTAATTACACCTTCAATGCCACTGAGAAATCTGAGTGCTCTTTGCTGTCACTACTAATGCAAACCACTGGGAGAAGACTTGATAGAATAACTGTGAGCTCCTGCAACCCATCAGAAGAATAAACCAGCACCAAAACAATTATTTCTGTATGTAATATTTGCAAAGAGTTCAGAGACTGAATAGTTGTTTAATGTCGTATAATATTTACAAAGTCTACAAACTAGTAACAGTTTCTGTTTAAAAACAAAATTGTTACAGAAACTAGTTAAAGCCTAGGAAGACATAGAAGAATAGCTTATACCAAGTATTTCACATAGAGCATCCTCTAAATTCTCAAAAACCTACAATGTGAATTCCACATCCTCCCCAGTCCTAAGAAAACACCTATATCTACTGTAATCAAGCGTTTTTCTCCCTCCAAATATCTCAACATGACAAAGTTTAAACAGAAAAGACCATCATTTCATCACAAAATAAAATCACAAACAAGATTATAAGGCCCTATGTAGCACCCATTAGTAAGAACGAAAGGAGCTCATGAGAAATTTTTATTCCTTTTTTTGTGGTAAGGGGTGGCAAATACAGTAAAAGCTCCTACGTGAAGAGAAAGGTTGCCAAACAATGTCGCAAGATCAGAAAATCTTAGTGAGATAGTAACAATCCAATTACATTTTAAGTTATAATTGGACTTGCTACAAGGAATCATGTTTCTAGGGACATTCTCTACAGTTCTGTCAAAAGTCTTCCACTTTACCCAAATAACCCTAAACCAATAAAATAGATCCCACCTGAAAAGGAAATATGTTACAAGGCCAAATTACCTAAAAGGCTAAAACTCATGTTGCTATAGTACAAGGCAGGGACAGGAATGCTGTACACTTACATCAGAATGTGAAAGGTATTAAAGAAGCCCAACATTGACAAAACTATTACTAGGGAAGACAAACAAGCAGAATGAGCAGTCCATTACCTCAAAATCAAGCAAAGGGGGTCCACTTTCTGACAGCAAAGAGGCATTTAAGAGGTTGTGGAGACTAAATGTTGCCACAAAGGCAATATCGTGATCTTTTTTATACCTGACGCACAGAAAACAAAAAATAGTAATGTCATCCCTTTTGACTTCATATGATTCATGGGTTTTCTATGTACAAGTTTTTGAGAATGTCTATGTACAACCGCAATTCAGGTAACTATTCTACCAAAGATAGGAACACAACATATACACAGCGAAGCATCATAAACGTATAACTTGAAGAATTATTAATATATCAAATCTTACAATTCCAAAATTGTAGGGACAAGTCTGGGTAAAGCTGACTTTAATTGTGTCCGGGTGATAAGGCCAACCATCTGACCTAAGGCTTCCACAGAAGATATGCGAACCTATTTCAAACAAAAATTAAGTGTAATAACAAAACCAATCACTTCTGTAAATTGCTAAAAAATCCAAGTACATAAAAAATAACGGAAGACATGTATAGGAAATTCAACCAATCAACCAGGCAAAAACACTAAAGATTGCTAGAAAATTTTAAGCAAAAAAAAAAAAAAAGTATAATACACCCTTAAAATTTCATGTACATAAGGCATTTTTTCTAGTGACAATTCAACTTTTCAGATAAATATTCTTTCAACTCCAAACTGCAAAATCAATAAAACAAAAAATTTAAATAAAAGAAAAGTTTTAAAACAACACGATAGGAAAAAGGAAGACATTATTTCAACTCTACCAAATGTGGATGCACGACTTAACGTTAAGCAGAGAAGATGATCCATCCAGAAAAATACAGCAGAGTAAGAATAATTTCGCACCAGACCAGGTTCGAAGCAGGGAGAAAAAATTTGTCAAGGTAAGATATAGTAACGAATACAAATGGAAACATAACTAATACCAAGTTATAGTTGTAATTACAAAATGAAGGTTCAAAAAGAGTATAGAGTGAGAGAATACCAGCAAAAGAACTAAAAAAATAAAAATGCAAACCTTTAGATCCCGTGAAACTGCCCATACTCTCAATAGAAGCTCAAAAACAGAATTTAAAAACGACCTGCACTAAAACACATATATTTACTTCAGACAGAACAACCTGAAAATATGATATGGGGCATAGGGGAAAAAAAAACTAGTAAAACTACAAATTGATCTCACATGACGCCACCATCAAGAGGTGAATGTGATGGAAAGTCCACACTATATTGCCATACTGCCTGGCACCAACACTTGAATGCTGGAAGAGAATAACATATATTACTAGTTGCAAGGCTAATATGAGTCAAAAAGGATTAAAAAAAAATACATAAAGCAAAATCAGACCCCAAAAAGAAAAGGATGCAGAAAATTTTATTCACATATTGTAAGTTGTAACACAACCAAAAGAAGATATCATGAATGGAAAAATGATGGAAATTCATCCAATGAATCTGTTTGTAATTTCTGTACGTACAGAATTTTAATCTTGCTAGGAATATGATATTATTGCTTGCACTGAATTACTTAAGCTCAAACTTGACCTAGATTTACTTTGGAAATAAAAGAAATGTAGTGGATCCAGAAACCATGAGATCACTAGATATGAATACTAATTTTTAACTTATAGGTTTGGAGATGAAAGTGTTTTAAGTCTAGGATAGGGAAACCGAACACAGGTTATGATAAAACCTCAAACGTATTTTATAAGTCTAGTTTGATGCTAAACATATCTACAAATTCAAGCCTATTAATATATTATCTTTTCCTTAAGTAGCGTAAGTCTTCTCCAAAATAAACAAAGACAATTTAAGGCAATCACATAAAGGTCAAACTTATTTTTAGATTTAAATAAAATATATAATATTTTCTTTGAAACTTTATTTTGGTAACTAACACCAAAAGCCAATATGAAATCTACCTTTTTTTTCCCTTTTCACTTGATACAAAGTTAAATAACCATTTTATATAATGCAGAGAACCTAGCCAGTGCAATCTGCACGATGCACATGCTATGTAAGTTTGACCAGTTCCAGAACACAGAATACATCACACAGTTTGCCAAAGATAAGCCTCACAAGCTATTCACTCCAATCCTTATTAAATACACCAGAAGACACAGATCCTAAATATAGCAAAAAATTACAGAAAATAAATCAAGAACTAAGGCATTTCCTAGACTTTGCATTAGATATCGACTGTCCCACTCATGAGGTCAAAGAAATTCACCACACCATTTGCAAAAATTGGCCTTTGGGCATCTCGCACATTTCCAAGAATAGGCAGAACCCGGGAAAGTACACCTTTCAGTCGTGGAGTGAACTGCAATGCTTCAATAGAATTAAAAAGTATGACAGACACTTTAGTTTAAGCAGAAATTGTAATAACTGAGAAACATCCAAAGCTGGTCTAAAGCACAAAGAACAGAGTAGTGTGATAATTAACCATCGGCAGAAGCAAAGTCTGCTAGAATCTGAACCATTGCTGGTAGAGCTTGACTTGGCCCTGACAAATGAAGAAATATTTCTTCCATCATCTGCCAAACCAATAAAATCAATAGTCATTTAACTGAAAATAAAAAAGCTCAATAACAGAACTTGTGAAAAGCTGGGGAAGAGAGACAGGGACTAAATGAGGACAGTCCTTCTCTCGTAATAAAGATTCCATAACACATTCATCTTGTAAATGGAATTTCTAATTAAACAATGCTTTCTGTACATAATGTAGAAGGGCAAGTTACACAACAGAGTTTTCAGCCTATATTTTTTTTTATTGGAAAGTTACACATGCACCAGGTGGATCTTGAAACCCTGACCTCACCCTCTACCTTGCTCTTACAAGGAGAGGAGGTGCCACTTGAGCTAAGCTCATTGGTGAGTTTTCTATATATAATATAGAAAGAAAAATGTAATATCAGTTTTACCAAATATATGTCAACGTGTTGGCTTCATATTACCTACTGTTGAAATTGTTCAGAATAAGCAACAAGTCAAGAGACTTACTAAGTCAGGCAAATGCGATCCTATTGAAACAAGTAGGCCCGATGCAGCTCTTTGCCAGTCTGCATTTAGCTCCTACATAAAAGAGAATGGCCAAAGAGAGTTATAAAAGCTGTTCCAGGAACAAAACAATTGAGCATGTAAAAGAAACCTGTGAATCTGAGCACCAAGCAACACAATCTCCAAAAGTAACACCTTTGACAAAAATTATGTATTTGCATTATCGCAAAGGATGTTGGCTATGGAGGCCATATAGTTGCACGTGAGATAAGATAACTATAAACCAAATTTGAAGGAATGACATCCTCAAAAGTTACAGATTTCAAAAAGCCATTCCCCCCTTTTTTTTATCGATAAGCTACACGCACTTCATATATCTTGAACCCACAACCTCACCCTCTACCCTTTTTTTTTATAACGGCATAGGTGCCATTTTTGTATAACTTCTTTTTCCTCAGTACCATTTGAGTAAAACTGATTAGAAAACACAATTCTAAATTTATAATGAGGAAACAAAAGAGCTAGTTTGACTCAATACTCATGTAGTATGCAAAATTACTAGAAAAGAAATCCTTAACTATAACATTTTTTTTTTAATAATTCATTAGTTACGATTGGGTAGGGGGGATTCAAATCCTAGATGTCTTGGAAACACTAAGAGGTTTTATTATTATTATTATTATTATTATTATTATTATTATTATTTATTAATAGGTGCCTTGGGAACGCCAAGAAGTGCCAACCAATTGAGCTGCAAGGCTCTTGGCATATAGCACTACTTTACCCTCAAGCATATAAGCTCATGTCCATGTTAGACACAAATAGTAGTTACCAACTGTTTGATATAGTGTGTTGTTGAAAAAGAGCCGTTTAACGTGGAAGAACTAAATTAACCTACTCAAAAAGCTAATGCTAACAATCAAAAACCAACCAAAGTAGTAAAGTAAGGCTTTTTCACCAACACAAACGAGAATTGAGCAATAAACCCGAACCTTGGAGGAGATCATCTCCGCCGTGGCTATCTTAGCGAGCTTCGCCATGAATGGAGGATCCACATCATTACTATCTATAGCTCGGACTCCGAATGCCATCACTTGAAAAATCCCAGCCATGTTCCCAAAACGCTGAATCACTCACACACACACACAAAAAAGAAAAACACTAATCACACTCCACATTTTAACGCAGAAATAACAGAATCAAGCCCTAAATTCAAGTAAAATTCAAACAGAATCAGTACCCGTCGTCCTCCTCGAGATACAGCCCAGCAACAGTCGAGCACTAGTAGCGGACTCCTACAATTGCAACCCGCATTAGCTTCAAGTATCAACCAAATTCACTTTCACACACACACGCACAGAGACAGAGAGAGAGAGAGAGAGAGAGAGAGGTACAAGGCGGCGATGTCCTTGAGAGAAGCGGAGGCGGCGGCTCTGACGTTTGGGGATTCATCAGCAAGCAACGAGACGAGAACCTGAACGGCCTCTGAGTATACATAAAAAGCACCGGAGAAATCAAAAATTTAGAAATTAAAGAGAGTGAAAAAGAAGTAAAATTAAGCGAATTGAGAAGTAGTGTGTGCAAAAATGGTTACCTGGTGCAGGAATTGTGATTCCAGAGCTTGAAGAAGCCATAACGAAAAATTGAGAATGAGAATGATAGAGAGAGAGCGAGAGAGAATGAATAAAATGAAATGTAAGAAAGAAGTAAAGATGACGAAGACGGGCGTGAGAGACAACAACGCAGTGAAGGTGTGTGAAGGGCGTCTTTTTTGGCAGGTGAGGGCCCTCAACGAAGTTTCAACGGAATTTAAAATTGTTTTTTTAATTTTGTAACCGGTTTTTTTTTAATATTTTTTAAATAATTTGAGAATTTTAATGTATTTTTCTATTTTCTTCTTTTTCTTATCTTTTTTCCATTTTTTTTTTTTGGTTTTTGGGTTTTGTGGTGGGTCCTCCTCTTGTTCCGTCAGCGTCGAGGGATCTGTGGTGGGTCTTGTAATTCTCTGTTTTTTTTTCTTGGTTGGAAATATATAAAGGTGAATTATTTTCCGAGTTTGTCGGCCAAGTCATTGCTCATTTACGAATTATGAGTCTGTGGAACTTAAGCCCCAGCTCGCCAATACATATCGCCGACTACAGAGCCACAGCTTGTCAGCTTCAGTACTGTGTTGGTTTAATTATCATTACGGGGGAAATGAATATATATATATATATAAAAGTAATAATTATCTCACGTTAAGATCTAAAATGTTATTTTAGTAACATTATTTAAGTATTGTGAAAATATATAATATATTGTTTGAATAATAAAAACGGTTATTTAAATAATACAACCAAACAGACCATTTTTAAAATAGATTATGTCTTTAAAACTCAAGTTAAAATTTAATATTATTTCACAATTTTACAGAGAATGCATATGGGGTATACATTAAAGAATGTGTAACAAGATTATTACTTATTCTTATATAATACTATATTTTTGGGCAATCTCAGAATGGAATACAAAATTTTTTTTTTTTTTTTTTTAGAGAAGAAAACTTGTGAACTTTCATGCAACAATAAACTCAGTCATAACCGGCTATCAAAACATCATTGAGTTGTAAAGGAACATTCTTTTTCTACGCAACTAAACCGCTAATATGTCTTGCTTAGTAAGGTTATTAGCTACAAAATTCTCACGTATGCAGATTTGGAAAACACTTAAAACTATGGAAGGATTCTGCATGAGTTCTGGCTTATGCAATGAGATGATCGTACGATGCAAATGGCTGTTCTTCACTCCGTAAGGCTGAAACGATTACCTTGCAATCTCCCTCAAGAATGATGGACTAAAGATCAATTTTCTTGGCAAAAATAATAGCTCTCCTTGCTGCCAAGGCCTTTACTTCAGCCACGGTTTGGGGAAAAACAACTTTCTTCGATAAGGATTATCGCTTCCATCTCTGATTACAGCTCCTTGACCGGCCTCATTAGACTCTTTGAAGACAGCTCCAATTTGAAGGTCACATTTTTTTTTTTCGTTTATAATAATCTAGAACTAGAAAGTCACAGTCTTAAAGACATTAGAATTTAGAAAGAAATTATGGTTTGGCATAAACCAATCATGTTATTAGTCTAATTGTACACGTACCTAACATTCAAATTCGAAAAAAATCAAATGAAATGGACTGTGCCAACAGTCCACTGCGTCACTTGGAATATAAACACTCAAAAGTTATCCAAAACCCACCTAGATAAGTGCTATAGTGTTTTTTTTTTTTTTTTTTTTTTCCAATAATCACAAACGCACCTATAACATTTCAGGACTCAAATTCTCTTGATCACTCTGGCAGGAATATTTTCTCAATTATTCTCATTTGAAAGAGAAAAACCATTATATCCCAATAGGAGATTCTTGGTAAAACGGAACAGAAGCAAAACCCTAGAAGAAATGAATAATATTACCAGCGTCAATCTCCAAATGATTCTGCATCAATGTGATTCTGTTTACAATAACCAAGAGAAATATATTGGTCCTTCTTCTAAAAAACACAAATAATATTGTTGAGCTACAAGATTCTTGAAAAATTTTCAAATAACACTTAATTAACAGAATCAATTAGCTTGGAAATCAAGTAACCACATTGGTTGTGAGTTGTAATCGCTCGCATTTGTTTGTAGCAACTAGTCGAGGTCCTGACTCATGAAGTAATTAAAATGTTGTACACCATGTGTGCACCCCATCTACAGACACCTAAGGACTATTATGTTTAAATGGTAAATTTATTTATGGTGCCGCTTGTATTATAGCTTATCTTCACCAATTAAATTAACAATGTGGTTGCATTTCAAAAAAAAAAAAAGTGGTTGCATTGACCAATGAGCTACATAATTGAATTCGATTATCGTTATAAAAGATTATATATATATATATATATATATATATATATTTGTATTAGTCAATACAATCATGTGATTGAATTTAATTAGAAAACCTAAAACATAATATGTTTAGTATCTAAGTTTTATCCTAATTTAAAATTTTTTTGAATTATTGAATTACACAAATTTGTGCGTTTTGCATAGAAACATGCTTATTAGTAATACAATAATACCATGGATGGATGGCTCTTTGCATAAGTATGAGATGAGGTTGTTCAGTTAAAGCTTGTTTAGAGCACAAAGCCTACGGGTCCAACCAGTAAGAGGTCAGTGTACCTTCATGATTTCCATTAATCAAAAACATCCATTCAGACATAGAGGTTGCCACTGTTTGAAACCACATACCGCAATAATATTGATCAATGAAATTCATAAATTGCCAAGTGAAAGCAAACAAGGGGAAAGGATTATGATGTGAAATCCGACAAGGCACAGAACATTCAAATAATGTAGAAAGAAACAATGCCAATGAGGTTGACATAAATACACCTACGTTCAAAACCTACCGGAATGTGTGTCATATAATTAAAAAGAAAAATCCATAAAGAAGCAACAATAACAGAGCCAAGTATTGCAAGTTTGCAACAAAGACAAATTGTTACAGACAGAAAATGGTTTTACATTACTAGCTGGTTTTGCTATAACTCACAACTCACAAATGCAACAGTAACTTTCTACAATATCACAAAGCCATCAGAGATAACATGTGCTGAGTCTGCTGACTCTACTGTTATGCACAATAACGAATTGCAAAAGCCAATAAACAACCAAATAAACAAACCAAAATTAAAAAGTACAGATCCCACAAGCAGAAAATCCTCAAGGACCATAGGCAAGAAGGGTGGTTGATTTGATTTTAATTGATTGAAAAAAAAATACAACACACTAAGAAACAATTAGAAATATTCAGGATTGTTAAATCAATGTGCTGTCTTACAGAAACCCTGTCACTCAAATCTAATTAATTATTGGAAAAGTTGTGAGGAAATGGACAAAAGCACGTAAGAGGACAAGCATATATATACTAATTAGTAAATACTATTAAACAACCCCCCCCCCCCCCCCCTCTTTTTCTCCCTCTCTCCCCCACTGAACCTATAATTTCGTTTCATTTTTTTTATGCCTTACTAAAATTTTCTTGTTGACATGATTAATAAACCAATATGTGTCAAATTTCATTTTAAAAAGTAGAAAGAAATATATTTTATCAAGGTCTCTTATGGTTAAGATTTAAGAATATATTTAAGAAAAACAATATTAGGTTTATTAAAAAAATAGAATAAAATAAAAAAAAGAGTTCTAACCAATGAGAGAGAAAAAAAAAATGAAAGAACACCATTGTTAGCTTTCAAAAGTTAAAAAAAAAATGATACTAGGTTCTAAAATTCTTTTTGTGATAATTTATTCACCTTCATAAAAATTTGTGAATAAACAATACAACTACTCCAAATGTCTAATATTTTTTTGAAGCCAAACTGAGAAGTCTCAAATATATACATCTATACACACACACACGTTATAGTATAGCTTCAAATGATTACAATTTTAACATTTGAGTATATATTGAACCAAAAAAATAAAAAACAAACAAACGTCAGTATAGAAATGTTTTGCTAAAGGTCAAGACCCTGACATTTTTGAAATTAAAGGATTAAAATTAAAGAAATTGAAACTTTAGAGCTCAATTTGAAGCTAAAACCAAATTTAAATAATAATAATAATAATAATACATATAGGGTTTGTTTGAATTTTGCTTATTGCTAAAAATTAAAAACATTGTAACAAAATAATTTTTAAATATGTGAATAGTACCTTGAGACTCATTTTTAACTTAAAATTTGCTGAATTCCGTGCTTGTGAGTTCCGTGAACAATGCACGAGACCCACAGAAAAAACGTCAAACGCACTCACTTTCAATTTTCAGCAACATCCAAACTCACACATAATTGATTCTGATTAGTTTGTGAGGATTTGTTGTTGGCTCCAACAGTTTTGAGAAAAATGCTTGAATTTATTTATTTAATTTTATTATTATTTTGAGAATCAATGCTTGATTGTTGTATTGTGTAATTACCCAAATTGCTAGAAATGCTTGTAGTAAAATTAGATATATTTATTATTTTATTCAAATGATAGTGTCTTGTTTACAGATGGAAGTGAGGGCGAGTTCTACAATTACTAATGATGAATTGATCAAAAAGGAGAACCAATTGGAGCACTAAGGCCAAGGTACCGCATTATCCTAAACCGTCGAACCTTCTTAGTTGATGTCAGTGGAAATGTCACCTCCTGCAAAAGAATGCATTAGATTGCAAACAATACATCCTCAATGAATCTAACAATCAACATTTTTCATCATTTTTTTCATAATCACTGACATGACATACTGCTATTGGAACATAATAAAATGGTGTCAATGATGGATCTGTGACAGTGACGTTGCTCCAATCGTAATAAGATCATGTCAACAATTATGAAATTTAAGTCCCTCACCAATAACAAAAATGGTGATGGAAACTCACATCGAATTGTAGTTTAGGCTTTCGCTCCCTTTTGCCTCTCCCTTTTACAAGGAAATCATGCTCTGCTCTGCTTGAAATTGATGGAGTCCATTTATCTGTTTGAACCAGAAGCCAAATTTAGATTGGAAAGGAAAAAATAAAGAGAGCACACGGCTACCCAAGCAATGTTGTACTAAGAAGGCAAAAAGGCAACTGATTTATAGACCTAAAATCTGGTCTATGAAGCAGTTCAGAACAATGGTGTTATATCTTAGAGGGATGCAGAACTGTAACAGATAGAATGTCATTAAACATGTTAGACTTATAAGGATGCACATCTAAAAGCCAAATTTCCGCCAATTAGCCACTCTAAGATACATTTATGCATCTTTCAATCATCCAGGTCCCTAATGGTCCGTTTGGATTGAGGGAAAAGGAGAGGGAGTAGAATAGAGTAGAATTGGCCCAAAATTAGCCTATTTTAGCCAACTCTACTCTACTCCTCTCCACTCCCCCTCCCTCCCCCCTCAACCCAAATGGGCCCAAAGTAAATTAGAAACTCCTTTTTAGTTTTATCTTTGTACTAAAAAATTGGACCTTGTGGTAATCTGTAATTCAAGAAAAATTACAACTAGAGTAGTCCAAAACTATCTTCCATCATTCTAAAAGGGAAGATGCTGATACCCTGTTAACTATAAGATCGAGGAGACAACATTGAAAAGTTAAAAAGAAGTTTATGTGACTATACCACACATCAGATGGATGAAGATAGAGGGTGACAAATTCTTGACAACAGAGAGGCTATCCCCTCTGCCAATTCTATCTGATAGTATTACAGATATAAGATCCCAAAGGAGAGCATATATTATTGGCTATATGTATAACTGTAATTCTGTTTCATTCACTGGGAAAAATAATGCGATACTATTTCCATATTAACCTTAAGAGTGACTTCCCCGTATCTCTTTTTGTGGCATTTCACAGATATAGTAGAGAATAAGAAATCTTAAGGCAGAGTACAAGTATATACCAGATGACTGATCTTGCTGATCAGAGTGATTCAGCTCATCAAGGCTCTTAAACAACTGTCCGCATGAATTTAGATATTCTTTCCTTTGTAAGGCCTGCAATTAGGATAAAATACGAGAGAACATATGAACACAACATTGACTAGGCAGAGAATGCAATAACTACAGACTTGGAATCAGTTTACTTGTTTTAAAGCATCTTGAAAATCTTCCATAGGGTTACAGCTCCTTTCCTCGAAGCACTGGAGCAATAAACATGCAGGATATTAGGCAAAGATTCGAATTCACCAGTTCTTATGAACTTAGAATTTTGAGGCAAGTAGTAGTTTATTATGCTATTAGAGCAAATGGTTTTAAGCTCGGATCATATCTCCACTCTACCTCTCATTTAAAAGTTACAAATTCCACATGTACCCCACTTTTTTTTTTTTTTTGATAAGCAATTATCTTCATTGAAAAATAGATGAAAGAATACAAGGCACACAGGCAGTGTGCTATAGCAACAGTAAAAAAATATAAACAAACTAGCAGTGAAAGAACAAAAATCAATTAAATCATGCAAAGAATTAAATATTAAGGGCTTGTTTGGATCACTATGATTTTGAGTGATATCACTTAATTTTCATCACTGAGTTTCCAAAACACGCGGATCCCACCAAAAAAATCTTGTTTGGCTTGGTTTTTGGGTGATGCTTCCATCACACAAAACTCAAAAATTTGAGTGATGGATGATGGAAACTGAAAACAGAATTTTGGTGTTTTCAGTTTCTAAAATATGAGTTATGGTTGCAAAATGTGAGTTATGTGACGAAACAAGAATTTTGGAGTTTTTGAGATAAAGTAAGGTTTGGGTTTTGAGTTTGAGTTATGAATTATGAGTATTGAGTTATAAAAACTGAGTCATGGCCAAACTAAACGAGCCCTAAAATACCCATAGCATTTGCTCACTCAAATAGAGTCTAAAAGAAAGAAAACTTCAAGCTGTGAGCTTCAAATTGTGAATCAATCTTTCATTCCCTTCAAAAGTACATGCATTTTGTTATCTTAAAATACCCCACATTAGGCAATGAGGGACCATACTCCAAATCACCTTAGTTCTGTGTTTGCTGGACTTGCTTGACCAACTAGCTAGGAGCTCCACAACACCACATGGCATGACCCAATGAACCCCAAATAAAGAAAATAACATATTCCATGTACTCCTCTTATTAAGGGGGACTAAATCCCACACATGAAGGAAAAGTAAGAATAATGATTAAGTGATTAAATTCACCCTTTCTCATTAACTTAAACTTCTGGGACAAATGGTGGTCTAGGAATAAGAATAACTAAAATATGTTTATATAAAGATCGTATATAGTGCACAAAACTCTCACTTTTGCGAGATCTGAGAGAGGTCATGGTAAGTAGCCTTAAACCCCCCCCCGGTGCCCCAATTTTATTTTATTTTTCTCTAGAGAGGCTGATTCCTAGACTCAAACTTGCGACTGGTTGCTTTTGGTGGAAGGAACTTGCCATCGCGCCAAGATCCAACCTCAATAAATAAAATAAGTTTATATGTGATGAGATTTTCCACAGCTCTACAAATTGAAATTTTTGCTCCACCACAATAAATTCATGTAAAATTTGTTACAAGCATAGCATATATCAATTGCACATTACATATAATGGTCTAGACCATGGAAGAAAACTTTTAGCATCTCTCCCACCCCAGCCTTCCCCCAAAAAAAACTCTGCAACAGGTTGCATTATTACAGCCGCTTGGTCAGTGAACAACATATTTAATGACAGACTGGAAATTGCCATCATTAACACAGGAAGGTGAATAAGAGAGGAAAAAGAAAGGCAGACAAACAAATCTATTTAATAGTGGCGGCAATGGTGTTTACAAGAGTCACTATCAACATAGAAACTTATGAAGACAGAACTATTGAGTTCATACATGAATTATTAGAGTAACCTTACTCACATCCTCAAGCAGGGAAAGATCTCTGGCAGGATCAAGCCAAGCACTGTAAAGTAAAGGCTTATTGTCAGCTCATAAGACAAAGACCATGCAGAGCCCAAAAAATTTCCGTCAAAAGATCTACATCAATATCAGCATAGAAGGTTAGAAATATTACTTGTCATGACTACCGTAAAACTCTACTAAAACATGTCTGCCAGTATCTTGGTTCTTTGAGTCAGCTGAAGTGGATCTTTCATCCATGATCTGAAGATGTCACTTAACTTTTTGTTAATCCAGATGTACTGACTTTTTAATTGAAACTAGATATATAAATTTTGTATCCTCACCTGTGTCCTTGTAAGAACAAAATCGAGGATGAGGTCATAGGTTCAAGACCCACTGTGTGCATATGTAATTACCAATAAAAAATTCTTATCTTCACTTGATTTTTATAAGTAAAAAACTCATTGAGGTTGTGTAGAAGGGGCACAACCCTAGTACACAGGAGGTATACAAAGGAAGTACTGGAAAAAGGGAAAGGTACAATATAATATATGTTAGGGTTACTTCTAGTTGTCATTTATTCTAGCATATTAGTAAGGGTATTTTTGTAATCATGTTATGAACCCTAATATAAATATATGAAAAGGTGTGGGCTTGATCGGTTGATGCCCTCAACCTTTTCTTTCTTTTCTCTTTGTCTCTCTTCTGTTCTCTTCCTCATTATTCTCACTCAACTCTAAATTTTCATATTTTACAACTTAAATATATACATTATCTAAAATTCATATGATCCAGGAACACTACAAAGTTCAAAGTATATAATGAAATTGAAGTCTAAACAGACTCTCAAACAGAATTTAACGCAAGACTTCTGCTTTAGAATAAAAAAGTGATAGTTATCATTTATATGGTTCAAACTATTGTCTGCTTAGATCCAGCATAACCCAATTGTATAACAAGTTTTCTTCAGCCCATAAATAAGTTGTCGCCAAACCTCCAACCTCCAAAGTTTCTGGAAGAAGAAATAAACACTTTGTTTTCCAAATCTGAGGAAAATGAAGGATTCAAAAATTGGAAGTTTGAAACATGTAATATAAGATTTCAGAAATCATGTGACTTTTATTACTAATATGGGACAATCTACTGAACAGGATGTGTACAAGAAAGTACCAGGGGAAAAAAGGATGTTTCATGTGTCACATTAGATGAGAAAGCCCGTAATCTCCTTCATAAATATCACCTAAGTTACATTAAAAGGCTGTACATGGTTCCTTAAATCAAGTTACAGAAAAAGAAAATATAACTTATATCTAAGAAGGGAAAAAAATGATAACAAGAATGAGCGCCAGAAGATGGTAGCATAAAATACCTCAGCAGGCCACCATGTCTTGTAAGCAGTTTTAGCCCACACAACACTACCTGGTGTAATGCAAAAACTGTTGCTTTCCGTAACTTGTGATTTTTTGGGGGTATATTCCAGTGACCTCGCAGTATCACTTGATTGTTCACCAACATTTCTTTATAAAAAAGGAAAAATATAATCATTGCAATGTAACTGGATTCAAATTGATGGTATTTCGCATGGTATGAAAATGTGCTGAACAAACGAACCTATCACTGCAGGAGCCAAAATTTTCATTTTGGACTATTGCTTCAACTTCTACAACTGTAGTTTCAGAGAAATTGGAGGCAATTTGTGGTCCCTTATTCTGGGACTTGCTGCACCAAACCAGAGAATGCTCAGGCAATTTCCTTCCCTCAGCATTCCTATCATGCAAACTATTTGTGGTGACATTGGACAATCCAACTTCACCACAGGATGACCCCAGAGAGGAACCTGGGGACAAATATTGTTTAAAAGAAGAAGTTGATCAAATAATAAGCTATTTGAAAAACTCATTACGTAATAATTCATTCCTGAGACACAGTAAAGTTGTACAGATGAGACTATAATGACCATTGCCTACACACAGTTAAAAAAAACTTAAGAAGTACCGTTCCAAACTTAAATAGCCCTTTGAGTAGTCAAAGCATTATCCTAAGTATCATCCTCTCAAGTGCTCTAGTAACAGAGATGATCTTTCTTTTTTATTAAAATACCCTTCTTCTACCACCCAATTAGCTAAAACAGCAAAATTTCACTGTACCATTAATGCTTATAAGAAAGACAAAATCAACAACCTTAGGTAGTTAGGTCACACTTGACTTTCAGTTGTTCTTCCCAAGAATAAGTATGAAGAATATATTTGGTTTAATATAGCTAATACCATAAATTAGAATATCCAAACCTATACACAGTCATAACTGATAATACTTCTGAATTCTGATAGGCAGCAAGTAATCGAGCAAGGTATATAAACCTCGGATGCATAAACATCTACAAAATCACACTATGGATCAGCGATCTTTCGGGAGGGAAAAAAAAAAAAACATAATCCTCTCAATCAGCCTTATAAGTATCTTCAAAAGGAACAGATAATTCATTAATTCCCAAGTTGACATCTTTAGAGCTATATAAGGCAAACTCCTAATTCTTCATGGGGACATAGCTTATAACAATGCCACAAATAGAAATCCACGGAAAATCCACTAAGCTACTTAGTTTGCAACAAATCCTAAACATACCCTCAGAAGATTTAAGTCCATTTTTGCAACTATGAAAGCAGAAATTGACACAATTCAATTCAAATTCATAATAAAAGTTATATCAGAGAAATGGGATTTACTCAATTAATAATTCAGCTTAACTCAAAGTGATAAAAGCAATGAAACATGAACAACTCAATCAATTCCTATAAAAACTATGAAAACTCCCATCTTAGAAAAAAATCAAACTACCAACTTTAGTTACTGATATCAAAAACGTTAATGCCATAAGAGAGAGAAAGGGAAGGACCTGAATTGGAAATAGGAAAGGAATAGAAGAAAGAAAAATCAAAACGGCGTCTGGGTTTTGAGCTTCTGGGCTTTTGAGAATACTTCGATATATTATCAACTTGCTCTGCTTTCTCTGAGTTCTTTATCTTCTTCTTCTTCCCCATTGCTTATAATTGAAATCAGAGGCTGAGTTGAATTGAAATTCAGAGAAGAAGAAGAAGAAGAAGAAGAAGAAGAGAAGGAGATGATAGGAACCCTAAGAGGAAGGCTCTGAAATTGATGAAAGCAGAGAGTGGAATCAGGCATTGACGAAAAGAAACACTTTTTGAGACCTTGAAAATTACAATATGGACACCTTTGATGTTCTTTCTCTGTTCTCTCTCTTTGCACTCTGCAACGCTATTGGACAATCTTAAAGTCTTTAACGGAACTTAACTGTGTTTTTCAACAGAACTATTGGATGTTGCACATTCACACCATTGCACAGAATAAGTGATCTCTTGTCATAAAATGTAGTAAGCCGAGAAAGTTACAATTAAAAAAAAAAAAAAAAAAGAGAGAGGAGAGTTTGTAATTTTTTTTTAAGAGATTTTGACTTATGACATCCGCTCCTGATGATAACTTTTTATCATCAGATTAAGATACCAATTAGTTTTTGGTGTAGGTAGGGATTAAACCCCAGATCTCTTATACAACTTTCAAATATTTTACCAGTTAAGTTAATTAAAACCCACGAGAGTTTGTAATTTTTTTTTGTGCATGTTACATGTTTTTTATTATATATATATATATATATATATATTTTTTTTAACAATAGTTTGAAATTCTATGAGTACTTGAACATTTATCCACCTTCATTTGAACTGGAGCTCTAAGACTTGGGGAGGTATATATCATCCAGCATAATAAGCTGGTAGTTGATTCATCATGGATGATGTAACTCGAGCCATATGTGAATTGTGAAGAAAATTAGTAGACTTTGGATTAACAATTCATATAATAATTTAAGTTGAAAAGATTGTTGAGCTAGCTTTGAATGTGGATGAATTTTTTCATGCAAAGGTTATGAGTTAGGATATGTAGTTGCCATGTTGTAGACCTTTTTTATTCAACTAATAAAATTACTTCTGGTCCAATAAACTAATTGGTATAGACACTTGACGATAAAATTTATAAATAAATAAAAACAGTCATTATGTAGTGTACATTATATATTCGTCTTTTATATATAAAAAAAAAATGTTTATTTAAACAGGAAAATCTATATGTATGTGAAATGTTTTCTTCAATAACTCATGATTGATTCATGATTCAAACATTTTACTGGTTAATTAAAATCAATAATAAATATGTACTAGGTATATTCCCTTAAAAAAAAAAAAAGGTATATTCTCAAAAAAGAAAGAAAGAATGTACCAGGTAGGGATGGCAAAATTGGACACGACCCGTGAACCCGACACGACACGACACGAAATTAGCAGGTTATGGGTTGAGGCTTAATGGGTTCGTGTCATATTTGGGTTGACACGATGAACCCGTTTGATAAACGGGTTGAGTTAGGGTTTAAACTATGGAACCCATCTGACCTGTCTGACCCATTTAATTAAATGAAATTTTACCAATATACCATTCAAACTATAGGTATATAAACTTATTAATTATTGTAATTTATTTTCTTTAACGTATTGTGATTGATTATTTATGATATTGAGATATGTTTTAGTTTTGAATGATTATTTGTGATATAATTACTCATTAGTTCTAAATTTTATATTTAAAATATTTATTTACTTATTTTTTCCATAAATGTTTTTCTTCATTTTGATAAAATCAGATAAACAGGTTACCCGTTTAATAAATGGGTCGTGTTAGGGTTGAGGAATCTTGACCCGTTTAATAAACATGTCGGGTTAGTGTTGACCTATATAGTCGGATACGTATGAGTTGACACGACACGAACCCGACACGTGAACACGAATTGCCACCCCCAGTACCAGGTATACAAATGTATGCTAAAATAATAAATTAGATGGAAAAACGTAGGATTAGATCCTACTATTTCATAAATAGGAGTTATAACTTATAAGACCTCTAGCCCCAATGTACAAACGCATCGACTACGCTAGAAGAAACTTTGGCAAACGTGGTCCAAAGTTTAACACGTAGTTGTTACCAAAGTGCTAGGGAACACTTCGCCTTCAATTTTAAATGCTATTAAATGTCCAAGCACTCGAGCAAACACTTGGGCATAGTGAAGGAAACCTTATTCTGAGAATTACATTTTAGAATCAAGAAACACTGAAACTGTGTTGATCTAAGAGACATATTCAAACTACAAGAAGTTTGATTGCAAGAATTTCCATACACATATCCAAATAACATGCCTTTTATTCCCATGGATTCCTGGAATTTAATTAGGGGAGTTTATTGATAGTGGTAGTGTTGCCTTAAAGTCTCCAGAAAGTCGCCATAGCGGAGCTCCCAGAAGTGCAACAATGGTAAAAGTTTGGAAATTTTTATCTAGAGTCATAAGCTTGGAAATCTTGGGTATGAGTACTACGGTTCTCATACTGTAAAGATACAAATAACAATTGATTTGTGTTTTTAGCCTGACCATAATACAGTGAAGGTTCTTCATATATATATATATATATATATATATATATATAGATGGTCATATACAAAGTAACTGAGATACAATGAGTTTGAAATACAGAGAAGTTTAAAATACAAATTTTTCTTCTTATCTTATCACAATCTACAGATTTGGTTTAGTTTGTAATTCTTATTGTAGTTATCACTTCTCACAAATACTTGGGCCTGTTTGGTAGGCAAGTTCAAACTCACATTTTCACATTTTAAACAATATTAAACACATTTTCACACATTTTTTACTCATGTATTTCAAAAAACTATAAACAACATTATTCAAACTCCTCTATCAAACGGGCCTTGAACTCTTGGACTCTACTAGCTGGTTCTTATCCTTAACACGCCCCGCAAGCTCAATTGAGGTTGAACCGAAGAAGAGCAAATTTGGATGAGGATAATGGCTTTGTAAAGACGTCTAGGGTTGTAAATGAACCAAGTTGATCATGAACAACTCGAGCTTTGCTCGATAAAAAGCTTATTTATGTTTATTTGTTTTTAAATAAGTGAAACTTGAGCATTAATTTTAGGCTTGTTTAATAAACAAGTCGAGCCCAAGCAAAAAAATTTGTTCATGAACAAGCTTGTGACCTATTAGACTTAATACACAACAATTCAAGTATAGACTCATTTATAAGTTTATGTGTGTTAGCTAAATATACTCATTACATATATCTTAATAATGACATGACCAATATGAGACCACTACCTATATTACCTTAATTTTTTCCTTCCCTTTAAACTGATCAAGAACCATTTTAGATTATAGTTACTGTAAGGACTAGATCTGGCTCTTAAGCCCAAACGACTAAAGGACCTAAGCCCAAATAGCCCAACACAATGAATTTGTTAGAGAATGGGCTCCAAAATTAGGCTTTTATGGGTAAGATAGCGCTTACCATGGGTCAAGAATAACCAAGAGACAAGGAAAAACAGAAGGCAATCACAGTATTGAGAAAGATAATTCTCCTGGGACAAGTCTGAGGAGGTTTGTTCTTGGATATAACACTATGGGGTTTTTACACAGTTTCCGTTCTTGGTGCTACAATGTTTTTCTCATTTATTTTCCTGATCCCCTCTCTCCGGGGAACCTTCTACTTTATATAGGTCCTTTTAGATGTTCTTGGTCTTCCATTTGTTGATCACGCAAACCACCACTCAAGTGCTAATCTCATCAACCACCTTTCTTGTACTCCTATGAGATGTAGCAACCAAGACAGCATTGTTCAAGAATCTTCTTCACATAAATGAGGCCAGGAGGTTTGGTAGGATGCATTGAATGTGGTGGCAACCTCCAACTTTTCAATCACGTTAGTGTTAGTTCCCTTCCCAAAGCTCTTTCCGCATAATAAGGCCTCCTTTGATGACGTGTTGATGACATGATTGTAGAATAAGAGGACGTGGATTCCTTGGCACAGTAACTGCCTTTCTTGGCCATGTTATGACACGTGACGTAACTATCCTACTCAAAATTCTAGTACCTGCACAGTTACATTTAAAAATAAATAAATAATTAAGTGGACAACATTTAGGCTTGTTACAAGTTCAAGACAAGATCAAGCTTTTATTTTTTCCTGACAAACGAAGCTCGAACATGCGCTACTTGACAAAGTTTGGCTCGTTTACAACCCTAGATGTCAGCTAGTTGATCCTGGCTAGACCGAAAGCGGATTATAAGTGAGCCATCAACAACCATATCCTGAATGAAGTGAAAATCAATTTCCACTTGCTTGGTGCAAGTATGGAAAATTGGATTTAACGAGAGATAGGTAGCCCCAATATTTTCACACCACAAAATGGGTGATTTGGACACGAGAGCACCACGTTCAGATAAAAGAGCCGGTAACCACTTAACCTCTGCGACAGCATTGGCAAGAGCTTTGTACTCAGCTTCAGTACTTGAGCGAGCCATATTAACTTGCTTTTTACAAACCCATGAAATAAGATTATCACCCATGTGGTTAAGTGTACCACTTTTAGTGATGTTTGGCAAGCTTTGGAGCGCATGTTCACCTTGCAGTCTCTAGCAAGAACAATGCAGATTCATTACCAGCTTGCCACATTAAAAAAAAAGGCAACTCTTCCATTGCTGACTACATTCATCAGTTTACTAGTTTAGCTGATATTCTTGCCACCTTTGACCAACTTTTAGTGATTTTGAGTTGGTCTCCTTCCTTTTGGAAGGCTTTGGGTCTGAGTTTGACTCTTTGTTTCTTCTGTCACTACTCATGTCTCGTGTTGATCCCTTCTCTCTTGAGGACTTATATGGACAACTGTTGGCCCATGAGATTTGACTTAAGCAATAATAGCCCACTATTGATCTTTCTCTTGCTGGTGCCAATGTTTCTAACAGAGGGAACTCTACTCGTGGTGGATGTGATGGTCGCCACTCTACGACTTCTCATCCACCACAAGCAGAGTTCCCTTTGTTAGCAAAGTTGGCACTAGTAAGAGAAAGATCAACAATGGGTTTGTAGAGAGGGAAAATTCCCGGCCTATCACAAGCTGACACGTCATGCCACCAAGTCCACCAGGTATGGCTAATTACAAAGTATCATATACTGCTACTAAAAATTTGCTAAATTTCATTAAGATAGGAACAGGAAAAAACATGCAAAATGCTAATCACATGGAGGCGCGTGTAAGCGATGATGCAAGCGAATTCGACTGTGTAAGCAATGACTCAAGCAATCCGGCTGTGTAAGCGATGACACAAGCGGACCAATCAAGCTGTGACATGTGTCACCAATCAGGCTCCGCCTCATGTCGCTTACCTACTTCCAAACTCCTATAAATAGAAGTCTTCTTAAGGCATTTGGACACACCAAGCTATCTAGAGCACAAGCTGCATCAAAGAAGCATTCAGAAGTATTGAAACTCTGCTGGAATCAAGCCTTAAAGCCTCCAAGAACTTCAAGAACTTCAATCTTCGAATACGACGAACATTCGAAGCAAAATCATCCAAATCACCCTCCTAGATCTTAGAGGTCATTGAAATCAAGCTCGAAAGCCTTCAGAAACCTCGACAAATCACAAATCAACAAAGCTTTACGGATTCAAGCCTTTAAAGCCCCGAAGAGCTTTCGCCATAAACCTTCGAAGACAAAGAACACACGAAGAACACGAAGAACACGAAGAACGTGAAGAACAAAGGATTTCTAACAAGCTCATAGCCAGAAATTCATTGTAATTCTGTTTCAAAGATCTTCGATCCATCCTTCAGCCAAATTGAAGGATACTTTGTGTTCAAATCAAAATCACATCACAAATCTTTTAAGGAGATCGAATCAGAGGATCAATCCTTGTAATTACAGAGAATTGTACCACACATCCATTAAATACAAATTCGTATTTGAGAAACTATTTTTACTTGTTTGATTTATTTCGAACCAAGAAATTTAGTCTTCTACAGGGTTATTATAGCTCAAGGAGAATTTCTGGGCCAACAACTGTCCATATAAGTCCTCAAGAGAGAAGGGATCAACACAAGTAGTGACAGTTTTAACAAAGGAGTCAAACTTAGAGCCAAGGTTAGCCAAAAGGAAGGAGACCAACTCAAAATCATTGAGAGGTTGGTCAAAGGCGGCAAGAGTATCAACTAAACTAATAAACTAATGAAAGTAAATAGCAATGGAAGAGTTGCCTTTCTTTGATTTAGCAAGCTGGTAATAAATCTTCATTGTTCTTGCCTTAGACTGGGAGGTGAACATGTGCTCCAAAGCTTGCCAAAGATAATTGCACTGAGGATTATTTGATTTTGGAGATGCCTGCCGTGCTGTTGTCCCATCAAGAAAGCCTTAGAGATGTTGCCCCTTCAAGTAGGGAACAATTTAAGCCTTCCACAACAAATAATTGTCATGGGTTAATTTGATTGTAATTAGGTGATGAAAAGTAGTAAGAGTGGTGAGGGAAGCAATAGTGGTGTTGGTGGTTGAGGGTGAGAGAGACAATGAAGTCATTAAAAAAAAAAAAAACTGTAAGAATTGATTTGTATTTTCAGCCTGACCATAATACGGTGAATCCTGTTCATTTATATATGAATATACAGATGGTCAAATACAAAGTATTTGAAATACAATAAGTTTGAAATACAGAGAAGTTTGAGATACAAATTGCTCTTCTTATCTTATCACAATTTACAAATTTGGTTAAGTTTGTATTTCGTATTGTAGTTATTGCTTATCTCAAATACTTAAGCTCTTGGACTCTATGAGCTGGCTCATATGGTCATGACATCTATGAGATTTGAATACTTAGCTCTACCTTTTGATAATGCATGAGAAGAATCAAGTGGATGATTGAGTGTTTTAATTATTTATCAATTTTTTTTAATAATAATTTGGTAGTTGGAGGAGAGGGATTATCACATGTGGAGTAGCACCCATTCTTGAAGCCAATTCATCATCAAGTTCTTTCCAATTTAGAGATTTGATCTGTTTATAATCTTTTGTAGAGCGTTTATTATTCTATCAAAAGAGACAATTTTTTCTTTTTTTTTGAAAAAGTCCTGACAAAAAGTATGTGGGACAAAAGGTGATATTGAAACTAGTTGCCCCACCGCAACTATAAATTGGAGGTTGATTATCTCCAGGATTAAGTGTGGGCTAGACCACGTATAAACTTTCTTGAAGATACTTGAGTACCCATTAGGCTGGCAAGTCTGAGAACTAGCAAAATCTCCAAAGCAATAATGTTTTGCATCCTTTAAAGCATCACAAGCACTATGACAACCAACATATATAGCTCCCATCCTTGCCCTTGACTTCTAAGTTGGGTGGCACACATTGCTAAAATCTTGAGCTCAATCTACCACATGACATGGTCCAGTACCACCACCAAGGCACCAACTAGAGACCCCCCAACTGGTTGGATCCGGACCGGCACGTTTATGCCCGTGGTTCAACTTCAGTTCATAAGAGACAATAAGGGGATTCGTTTGTACTTGTTGGTTAATAGTGAAATTGAGTATGGTCACTGGGGAATTGGGTACTGGCCATCCGCAAACTTCGTTGCCACAATCTCCAGCTTCACATGAAGGATTACTTGGGTCATTTGAGACATTGAAGCTGCACTTGGTTCTCCCCCAAATGAAACCATTCCATTGATCAGGCATTTGAGTGTATTTGAAGTTCGTGGAGTGAACTCAGTATCAATAACATCACGGATTGCTGGGGTTGAACCAAGCCATATGGACTCCTTGCATCGGTTCGTAGTTGAAAACTACAATAGACTGTCCCCCTAAAAAATATATAAACAAAAAAAAACTTAGATACATTACTTTTGAAAAATATTGCTTCAAACACATGGTTATACATTCTATACACGAAACAAAACAACCATAATTTAATTTCATGTATGATGTACACATCTTTTAGTGATATCCACATTTAGTGAGTATGAGAATTACTACTTTACCTCATCACCCCAAACTTAATTCTTTTTTAAACGTTAAAACCTCACCCCCATACTTTAACTACTGCACTAATAATCTATCAAATAAAGAGAAGTATTATGTCCATAATATTTTCACAAAAAATTTTCGGTGGCTAGTTGTTATTGGTTATAATTTGAACCTATTAGTGAAATTTCTTTTTGGCCCAATCAGTAACAACCTGCCACTTAAGATTAATTTGTTATGAAAATATTGTAGACATTGCATTTCTTGTTATTGATTCTAAGCTTCTATGTATGTTGATGGAAATTTGTTTTCGTCGCATATACAAATTAATCGATTCTATTTGGATGGAAAGCATGAATGCATGATTGGCACGGTTAATGTTGCATTGATTTTAGGCATCTATATATGCATATTGACACAAATTCATTGTTGTATAGTAAAGTATAGTAAAGCATGATGGGGAGGTTAATAATTTGGGAGCAGAGTTAATATTTCATTGATTTTAGGCCTTGTTGTTGTATATTGAATCGTTGACACAAATTCATTGTCCTACAGGAATTAAAATTTTTTATTTTTTTTTTTGAGAAGAAAGGGGAGTTAATAACTTGGTGATTCTAATAGATTGGCTTCCATGTATATATGTTGAGACAAATTAATTGCGGAAGCATATTCGTGTATAATCATATATGTACATAATTGTGGGGGCAGAGCCGTCGGGATGGCTGTATGGGCCTTGGGTCTGGTCCGAGGACACTGCTTGGCCAAGAGGCCACGAGAAGGGAGGAGATTATCAAAAACCCGAAGGCCCATAGGCCCACCAGTCAGATCACTACGTGCGTGGCAGTGTCCGAGGATAACATGACCTCGGACGGCAAGAGCTACAGCCGAGGAACGAGACTCAGTGCCAACGGGAAAGCTTCCGAAGCCCAGTAAGTCATACGGGACCTCAAGGGGACGCCGAGGAAGGGGGACAAGCGGGACGTGCCCTGCACGAGGTTACTGCCTCCGCATTAAAGGCTTCCACCTACCCGCCTGGCCGCATTAATGAGGAGATGACTTCTGAAGGGACGGCGGATAGCTTTATAGTTTTGGGGAGCGTTTTCAGGGACAAGACGGGTGGTAACCAGAGAGGGGGAGTATAAATAGAACAGGAGATGCCACAAGAAAGGGGGCCGGATCTCCTCAAAAGAAGAAAGAAGACTCTCACCCTCTCCACCTCGAAGGCAGCAGAAGAAAGGCCTAGAGATAGGCTCTCGGCCCACGTCCGAGGAGAAGTGGAGGCGTGTTCTCATCTCCAAGCATGCCAACAATGGGCTTCATCCCTACTCCATAGCATTTCAGAACCCCAAGAAGTCAAGGCTTTAAGCCCATTCTCTACAAATTCTATTGTAAAGGCCACTTAGGCCGGCCCAATCACGCGTTAGGGCCCAAGGCCAACTTTGTGTCCTTACAATTGGCGCCGTCTATGGGAAGCCTTGATCGAAGGGACTGAAAGTGCCATGGAAGGTTCAGGTTCACGTCATGCGGAGTCTAGGGGGTCCCAGCGCGAGGACCATTTTGTGCGGTTAGAAAGAGAGCGCAAAGCTAGTGTCCACACGGAATGTATGCGCGGGAGGAGCCATGCGCGCGGTGGTAGTAGAGCCTCCCACGAGAAAAGTGTTGAGACCCTGCAAAGGGAGGTTGATCATCTGAGAAGGAAGCTGCGCCGGGAAAAACGAAGGCGCACGCCTTCCCCTTCAGACCGGTCTTCAGCGGATGTTAGTAGTAGCTCCGACAGCTCCAGGTCGAGGACTCCCCTTGGCAAGTCCTCTTCCCAGGAGGACGAGCACCGTCGCCCACCTAAGGACAAGAGGACGTCCTCTAGAGGCTTGGCCAACAATGCACTGAGCAAGGCGCTTCACCAGATTTCTAAGTCACCCTTTACCCGGAGGATCGAGAAGGGAAAACTTCCAAGAAGGTTCACCCAGCCAACCTTCACAATTTACAACGGAAGGACGGACCCAGTAGAACATGTGAGCCACTTCAGCCAGAGGATAGCGGTGCACTCGAAGAATGAGGCCCTGATGTGCAAGGTCTTCCCTTCCAGCTTGGGACCCGTCGCGATGAGGTGGTTCAACGGCCTGAAGGCGAGCTCTGTCGATTCTTTCACGGAGCTCACCAGGGCATTCAGTGCACGGTTCATCACATGCAGCAGGGTCCCTCGACCTCTAGATTCGCTGTTGTCCATGGCCATGAGAGAGAGAGAAACCCTCAGGGCATATACTGACAGATATTGGGAGATGTACAACGAGATCGATGGGGACTTCGACGAGGTGGCCATAAGCACCTTCAAGGTCGGCCTTCCAAACGAGCATGACCTGAGGAAGTCACTGACAAGGAGGCCGGTCAAGAGCGTGCGTCGGCTCATGGACCGCATTGACAAGTACACGTGAATGGAAGAGGACCAATTACAGGTGAAGGCTAGGACGAAGGTTATCCCTCAAGAGATGAGGGATTTCAAGTCGGACGGATACAGCAACAACAGGCTGAGGAGGGAATTCGTCAGGCAACCTCGTCGGACGCTGACGCAAGTGGTCGGCGTTGTGTTCCGCGAACCCATGCAGCAGGTGTTTGAGAAAATCCGCCACGAACCTTATTTTGGGTGGCCCAGCAAGATGATAGGTGATCCCGCAAAGCGAAACCAGAACCTCCACTGCCAGTACCATCAAGAGCACGGCCACACGACTGAGAACTGCAAGAGCCTGCGCTACTACCTTGAACAGCTGGCGAAGGAGGGAAAGCTAAGACAGTTCGTGCACTACCAGGAGGAGAGGAGAGAACACCATGGGCCGACAGGCCAGGGCCACCATGCCCCAAGGCCTCCTCTGGGAACCATCAACGTCATCCTCGCAGCTCTTGGGAGGACTGGCTCGCGCCCTTCTAGGGTGATGAATGTGGCGCGGGCCCATGCCGGGGGCTCTGGCTCCGAGCCAAAGAAGATCAAGGGCAATGAGCCACCCACACTGGCCTTCTCGGACGCCGACAAGGAAGGGACCATCCAACGCCATGACGACGCCCTGGTCATAATGTTGAGCATTAGAGGCTACGATGTAAAGAAGGTGATGGTGGACCAGGGAAGCGGCGCAGACATCATGTACCCCGACTTGTACAAGAGGCTAAACCTAAGGGAAGAGGACCTCTCGGCCTACGACTCGCCCCTGATAAGCTTCGAGGGGAAGGTGGTGATCCCCAAAGGGCAAATCAGATTGCCCGTACAGTCAGGACCAGCAGTGGTAGAGGTGGATTTCATCGTGGTGGACGCCTACTCCCCGTACACAGCCATTGTGGGGAGACCTTGGCTGTATGCCCTAAGGGCTGTCCCATCCACCCTCCATGCCAAGGTGAAGTTCCCTTTCGGCGGCCGAGTCGAGGAAATCATTGGGAGCCAGTCCGCGGCAAGGCAATGCCTGACCGCCGTAATACTACGCAGGCCGGACCCCGAAGCCACGGCCCCGGCGGCTCCGACCTCATAGCAATTAGCCTCTTCTGCCACCGCCGGAACAACAGTGGTGGAGGAGCCCGCATGTGAGGGGTTAGTCAGAGTCCCCGTGGACGACGACTCGGAAAGGTTCTTCCAGATAGGGGCTCAGCTGCCAACCGAAGAAAAAGAGGAGTTGGTCGCGTTTTTGAGGGGGAACCTCGACGTATTCGCATGGGACGAGCATGAGATGCCTGGAATTGACCCAAGCTTCATATGCCACCATCTGAACGTTAACCCGGCGGCCGTGCCGAAGAAGCAACCCCCTCAGCGATCCTCGGAGGAGCACTCCGATGCCTTGAAAGAGGAGGTCATCAAGCTCAAGAGGGCTGGAGCTATCAAGGAAGTATTCTACCCCGAATGGTTGGCGCACACAGTCGTGGTAAAGAAGAAAAACGGGAAATGGAGAGTGTACGTGGACTTCACAGACCTCAACAAGGCCTGTCCCAAGGACCCGTTCCCGATGCCACGTATAGATCAACTGGTAGATGCGACGGTCGGCCACCCCCGCATGAGTTTCCTGGACGCCTTTCAGGGGTATCATCAGATACCTCTGGCTTTAAAGGACCAGGAGAAAACCGCCTTTGTGACTCCCACCGGCAACTACCATTACAAGGTGATGCCCTTCGGTCTGAAGAATACAGGGGCTACCTATCAGAAGATGATGACTCGGATGTTCGAGCCACAATTGGGAAAGACCGTCAAAGTCTATGTAGACGACATGGTTGTGAAGAGCAAAGCCGTATCAGACCATGTGGCCGACCTAGACCACACGTTCCAGACTCTACGGGAACATAAGTTGCGGCTGAATGCCTCTAAGTGCTCCTTCGGCGTGGGGTCTGGTAAATTCCTAGGCTATATGCTTACTCACAGGGGTATAGAGGCCAATCCCAAACAGATCACCGCAATCTGTAACCTGCAACAACCTCGAAACCCAAAGGAAGTCCAGAAGCTGGCCGAAATGACGGCCGCCCTCAGCAGGTTCATTTCCCGCTCCGCGGACAGGTGCCGACCCTTCTTCCAACTGCTAAACAAATGGAAGGGATTCGAATAGACCGAGGAGTGTTCCTTGGCATTCCAGCAGCTGAAGGAATACCTCTCTCGGCCACCCGTTATGTCCCGCCCCGATCCAGACGAAGTCCTGTTTGCGTACTTAGTTGTGGCGGCCCACGCCGTCAGCCTGGTCCTGGTACGGGATGACGACGGTATACAAAGGCCGGTCTATTACGTAAGCAAGTCCCTGCAGGAGGCCGAGATCCGGTATTTACCGTTGGAAAAGGCGGTTCTGGCCGTGGTGCACGCCACGCGTCGGCTCCCGCACTATTTCCAATCTCATACAGTCGTCGTTCTGACCCAACTCCCGCTTAGGTCCGTCCTACGGAGCGCCGACTACTCCAGCAGAATCGCCAAATGGGGGACCTTTTTAGGGGCTTTCGACATTAAGTACCTACCTCGCACGTCTATGAAGGGGCAAGTCCTAGCCGACCTGGTGGCAGAGTTCACTGAGCCCTCCCTGGAAGAAGGCCTAGGGGGATGTGGCTCAGGGAGAAAGCAAGTCGGCATAGCCTCGTGTGAGAAACAACCCGGTGTGGGAAGCTTACGTGGATGGAGCCTCAAACCAAAGAGGCTCAGGCGCCGGGGTAGTCTTGATATCGCTGGATGGGATCGTCATCGAAAAGTCTCTGAGGATAGCGTTCCCGGCAACCAACAATGAGGCCGAGTACGAAGCCTTGCTGGTAGGAATGGACATGGTTCGGAAGATGGGAGGAAAGGCGGTTCGAACGTTCTTAGACTCGCAGCTGGTGGTCGGCCAGGTGGAAGGAAAGTTGGAAGCAAGGGAGCCAAGAATGCGAGAATATTTAGCCCGTGCCATGCGCCTGCATACCAAGTTCAAATCCTTCACACTATCGCATATCTCCAGAAGCGGAAACACCCACGCGGACTCCTTGGCGACGCTCGCAACCTCCTCGGCACATGGCCTTCCTCGGGTCATTCTCGTTGAAGACTTGCTCAAGCCAGCCGGAACTGGCTGCCAAGACATGCGGGTCCAACAAATCAGAACAGGGCCCAGTTGGATGGACCCCATAGTGTCGTTCCTGAAACACGACACACTGCCAGAGGACAAGACAGAGGCCGACAAGATCCACAGAAAGGCTCCTTGATTCTGGTTATCCGAGGACGAGAAGCTCTATAAACGCTCATTTTCAGGGCCTTACCTGCTGTGTGTACACCCGGAAGGGACAGAATAGCTCTTGGAGGAATTGCATGAGGGAATTTATGGAAGCCACACGGGTGGAAGGTCACTGGCCCACAGGGCCCTCACGCAGGGGTACTGGTGGTCGAACATGCAGAGAGAGGCACAAGAGTACGCGAGGAAGTGTGACCAATGTCAGAGGTATGCTCCCAACATCCACCAACCTGGTGGCGTTCTTAATCCATTGGTCAGCCTATGGCCGTTCGCACAGTGGGGCTTGGACATAGTGGGACCGTTTCCAAGAGCGGCGGGCAACAAGCGATGGCTGCTCGTCGGAACAGACTACTTCACTAAGTGGGTAGAAGCCGAGCCCCTCTCGAATATCCGGGACGTGGATGCGAAGAGATTTGTTTGGAAGAACATCGTTACCAGGTTCGGGATCCCGCGCACTCTCATCTCAGACAATGGACTGTAGTTCGACAGCAAGGCCTTCAGAAAGTATTGTGGGGACCTCGGCATCACGAACAGGTACTCCACTCCAGCCTACCCGCAGGGAAACGGCCAGGCTGAGGCAACCAACAAGTCGATAGTCAACAGACTCAAGAAAAGATTAGATGATGCGAAGGGCAGATGGGTGGATGAAGTACCCCATGTGTTGTGGACTTACCGAACCACGCCTCGAAGGTCCACAGGAGAGACCCCCTTCGCGATGACGTATGGCGTCGAGGCCGTCATACCTGTAGAGATGGGGTTCCCAACGATGAGGGCGCAGTCATTCACCCCAAACGCTAATGATGGCATGCTGTTGAAGGGGCTGGACTTGGTGGAAGAAAGAAGAGAAAACGCTATGGTCCGGCTAGCTTGCTATCAACAGAAGCTCAAGCAGGGATATGACTCTCGCGTACGGTCTAGACCTCTCGCCCCGGGAGACCTTGTTTTGAAAAAGGTCGTCAGGACAACGAAGGATCCATCCTGGGGGAAGCTGGGGCCGAATTGGGAGGGACCCTACTGGATAACCTCAGTGGCCGGTGTGGGGGCATATTATCTAGCCGACCTGGATAACAAACATGTAAAGCGACCTTTTAATGTAAATAATCTTCGAAGGTATTACTACTGATGAAAGGTGTGTCCGCCATGTATTCGGATATCATTGTATCATGCTAATTGTCAAATGCTAGCATCTCTATCAGGTCAATCATTTTAAGTGTTAAATGTCAACTGGGGCTAAGCCAGGTCCTTAGACCTTCTGCCTTAGGAAAATTTTAACACACATACAATTTATTGCCTAAATTACATGTTAATGTCAACCTCGGCTAAGCCAGGTCCTTGGACCTTTTGCCTTGGGAAAATTTAACATACAATTTGTCTCATTTTAAGTGTTAAATGTCAACTGGGGCTGAGCCAAGTCCTTAGACCTTCTGCCTTAGGAAAATTTTAACACACATACAATTTATTGCCTAAATTACATGTTCATGTCAACCTCGGCTAAGCCAAGTCCTCAGACCTTCTGCCTTGGGAAAATTTAACATATAATTTATCTCATTTTAAGTGTTAAATGTCAACTGGGGCTAAGCCAGGTCCTTAGACCTTCTGCCTTAGGAAAATTTTAACACACATACAATTTATTGCCTAAATTACATGTTAATGTCAACCTCAGCTAAGCCAGGTCCTCGGACCTTCTGCCTTGGGAAAATTTAACATACAATTTGTCTCATTTTAAGTGTTAAATGTCAACTGGGGCTAAGCCAGGTCCTTAGACCTTCTGCCTTAGGAAAATTTTAACACACATACAATTTATTGCCTAAATTACATGTTAATGTCAACCTCGGCTAAGCCAGGTCCTCGGACCTTCTGCCTTGGGAAAATTTAACATACAATTTGTTTCATTTTAAGTGTTAAATGTCAACTGGGGCTGAGCCAGGTCCTTAGACCTTCTGCCTTAGGAAAATTTTAACACACATACAATTTATTGCCTAAATTACATGTTAATGTCTACCTCGGCTAAGCCAGGTCTTCGGACCTTCTGCCTTGGGAAAATTTAACATACAATTTGTCTCATTTTAAGTGTTAAATGTCAACTGGGGCTAAGTCAGGTCCTTAGACCTTCTGCCTTAGGAAAATTTTAACACACATACAATTTATTGCCTAAATTACATGTTAATGTCAACCTCGGCTAAGCCAGGTCCTCGGACCTTCTGCCTTGGGAAAATTTAACATACAATTTGTTTCATTTTAAGTGTTAAATGTCAACTGGGGCTGAGCCAGGTCCTTAGACCTTCTGCCTTAGGAAAATTTTAACACACATACAATTTATTGCCTAAATTACATGTTAATGTCAACCTCGGCTAAGCCAGGTCCTTGGACCTTCTGCCTTGGGAAAATTTAACATACAATTTGTCTCATTTTAAGCGTTAAATGTCAACTGGGGCTAAGCCAGGTCCTTAGACCATCTGCCTTAGGAAAATTTTAACACACATACAATTTATTGCCTAATTTACATGTTAATGTCAACCTCGGCTAAGCCAGGTCCTCGGACCTTCTGCCTTGAGAAAATTTAACGTACAACTTATTCTTTTTAAGTGTTAAGTCACATGTTAATGCCCACCTTGGCAGAGCAGGGTTCTCGGACCTTCTGCCTCGGGAAAGTTTGACACGGATCAATTTTCGTTGAGTGCCAATGTTAATTTTATTCGCTAAGTGTTGGTGCCAATTTTATCCAGCTTTGGTCAAGCCACAACGAGGGTCAATTCTTATTTAAGCGCTAGTATCGTGTTTGTTCTCTTTAAGAGTGAATGCTTCCCTAGGCCACGCCAAAGTCTCAATCAATGTTACTTTTAACTAAGTCTTAGGCGCTTAGGTCAAGCCTTTCGTACGTTATGAAGCAGGAGAAAACGTAACGCAATTCTCACATATGAAACGACTATTAACAAAGGAGCCATAAGTAAAAGATAATACACGTTCGTAGCACAATTATCACACGTGAAGTACTAAAGTCTTTGCATTAAAATTCTAAATAAGGAATGTACTACAAGGCTTGGCAAAAATAAACGAAAAACAGAAACAAGAGCTCCTACTGAAACACAAAAGGGGCCTAGCAACTCAAGTCTTGGTCGTCGGAGGGAAATCATCCTTGGGCGCTCCGCTATCCAGTACAATTTGGTCCTCTGCTCTTTTGGCATCCGGTGGAGGGTTGCCCTGGCCGCCGTGCCCGCCTTGGCTCTCGCTGGCTTACTCTCCCGTAGGAATGGCCTAGACCGGATCCGAGGAGGCAGAAGGAAGTGCAGGGACCACAAAGGAGGTAGGTGTGGCCGTGGCAGGAGGAGCATCGAGTTCGCGGATATCTGGTGGATACCATACGTTCTCGACCCTCCTCAGCTCGGAGGAAGAAGGGGCACCCGCCGCATCAAGGGCCTCCGACCAGACCTGGCGGCAGTACTCCCTGCACAGGTCCGCCAGCTCCTCGACCAGGCGGGCTCCGTCTCTTCGACCCCCTTTTGGAAGGAGGCCGCCACGGCTGCGTCAGCAGCATCCTTGGCAGCCTGGGCCTCTTCCTTAGCCATCGCCAGCTCCTTCTTCAGAGCTGCATTCTCTACGTTCGCCTTATCGAGGTTCTCCTTGCAGCCCCGCAGCTCTGTGCGTTGAGCCTCGGCTTGATCAGTGGCGTTCTTCAAGCCGGCCTTGGCACTCCTCTTTGCCTGCTCTTCGGCCTTCAGAGCCTTGCCCAGCTTTACGTTCTCGGCTTCAGCCAGGCAGAGGGCCTTCTTCGTCTTGACTCAGATATTAAGTTCAGCAGAGGCCTTCTTCCGAGTGTCCTCGACCCACTTCTCAGCTACGGCGACCTCTTGGATGGCCTGCATGCACACAAAAGGCATAAGTAGGGCAAAACCCGCGTTCGAGACTAGCACAAGTAAAGTAAGAGTTGATCGGAACTTACCAAACCCAAGTCCCTCTTCAGGGAGAGGAACAGCTACGGTTGCGGCAACAGCTCAAGGGCCTCCATGTCCTTGGGGAACAGTAGGGGTCTCTCTAGGGCCTCGGCAATGTGCATGGAGTGCCCCTTCTGATACTCCCTTATGCTGGCCCGATCTGGGATGGGGGCCCCATCTACCTCCAACGACGGGGACCAAAGGGCCTGGCCTCGGCGCACCTCGGCCAGCGGTTGGCTCTCCCCACTCTCCACTGAGTGGGCCCGCGACCTACCCTTGGCGGCCCTTTGGTGCTGTTGTTGCTGTTGTTATTGCTGGTGCTGGTGCTGTTGCTGCTGCTTGAGTTTCTTTTGACGAGCCTCCTCGGCCTCGTCGCCTTCCTTCTTCCTCTTCTTCTTGAGGTCAGCGGCGTGAACCTTGGGGTCGGCCGGAGGAGGAGGAGGAGGGGGAAGTTTGGGGGGAATGTCAGACCCGGTAGCGCCCTTCTTGGCCACCTGCGCTCCTCGCGCGCCCATGAGTGACCGCTGGCTATTCATATCTTCCTCCTCGGTGCTGCTGTCGACTTTGGAGACTATCAAGCCTTTGATGCCCGAGCACTGGGTGGCCTCGTCGTCCGAGACCTCAACGACGCCGCCTTCTTCCTCGGCAGAAACTTTTGGCTGTCGAACTGAAACCGAAACTGTGCGCACGGGCGGAACGTACAAAATCACTGCGGGGTCGTCGGGGATGTCGCGTGGGGCGAGAAAACTGGGCTTTGTGACGTCTATTCGTCTCCGTCTTTTGTCACAGGCAAGGATTACGTCCTCAACCTCCCCGAAGGCGGTGGACAGCGGCTCGTACCCCAAGATCAAATGGGCGGCCCTCACTTGTAGGTCCTCGTGCACAAACACCTCGGACCTCAGCACCCTATTTAGGTCTCGGACGTTGACGTCGGCGAGGCTGGGGGAAACGTGCTGCTTATCTGCGAAAAAGACATCCAAAAGAGGAGTTACAATTAAGTTAGGCAACAAAAATAGGCAGTAAGGACAACGGACGACAAATTCCCAAAAGTGAAGGTAAAAGAACTACAGCGTAAACGAAAGCCCGAAACCTAAGGCAACCACACCTGGTTTTCCCTTTTGAACGGGGCAATGGGTCCCGTCGTGCCATCTCCCAGATGCGACAACGTAGTCATCCTTCATCCCTTTGTTGGACTTAGGAAGACACGATATGAGCCTAACGACGCTCGACCGAGACTTGAGGTAGTACCCTTTGGACGTGAGTGGGTGACACTTGTACATATAGACCATGTCCCGCCACGTGAGGTTCAGACCCATCTGCTCATTTAGAGCATCTACACTCCCTAGGATCCTAAACATGTTGGGCGTGCATTGATTGGGGCACAGCCGGTGGTTGCGCAATTATTCGTTGGTGACACGACCCATAGGAAGGGTCATGCCACCCTCTAGGAAGGCGATGATGGGAATGACCACCTGCCCAAACCCCCTGGAGTCAGCCACCGCCTCAGGCGGGCAATATTTAAGTTCCACCTCCGGGGGGATGTGGAACTTGGCTCGAAATCCCTCCATACCGGATTCGGAGTCTACCAGACACTTAAACCTACCCATAATGGCCCAGAGTAAGGAGCAAACCTAGAAGGGGAAAGGGAAATTTGACAGCCGAGGAGAAAAAGGCTAAGGTAACGAGAACTTACGGATAGAGAAGGACACGACTTTGATAACGCTTCAGGTAATGAAATGAAAGTACACGTTTCCAGGAGCGCAATTGCTTTTTGGGAGTGAAAGGTTGGATGCGCGACTTCCCAAACGCTTGGGGATCTTTGAGAAGCAAATATTTATGAGGCCTGCCCCGCGCAAATTTTCAAAAAGAATCACAGCCGTACAATCCACATCTCACCGTCCAACGTGGGCGACAGGGAGTTACCCGGCGCATTTAATGCTGGTGCTGCGCGTTACGAAGCGTCGTGAGCTGTCTCAGAGGGCGCGAAAGAAGGATTCGGCACGTGTTGTACTTAAAGGGTCACGTGAAAGAAACGCTCGTGAGTCAAAAACTCATTTCCCCTCTTGGATCGAGGTCAAATAAATTTTTGAGGGGCTATTGTGGGGGCAGAGCCGTCGGGATGGCTGTATGAGCCTTGGGTCTGATCCGAGGACACTGCTCGGCCCAAGAGGCCATGAGAAGAGAGGAGATTATCAAAAACCCGAAGGCCCATAGGCCCACCGGTCAGATCACTGCGTGCGTGGCAGTGTCCGAGGATAACATGACCTCGGATGGCAAGAGCTACAGCCGAGGAACGAGACTCAGTGCCAACGGGAAATCTTCCGAAGCCCAGTAAGTCATACGGGGCCTCAAGGGGACGCCGAGGAAGGGGGACAAGCGGGACGTGCCCTGCACGAGGTTACTGCCTCCGCATTAAAGTCTTCCACCTACTCGCCTGGCCGCATTAATGAGGAGATGACTTCTGAAGGGACGGCGGACAGCTTTATAGTCTTGGGGAGCGTTTTTAGGGATAAGACGGGTGGTAACCAGAGAGGGGGAGTATAAATAGAACAGGAGATGCCACAAGAAAGGGGGCCGGATCTCCTCAAAAGAAGAAAGAAGATTCTCACCCTCTCCACCTCGAAGGCAGCAGAAGAAAGGCCTAGAGATAGGCTCTCGGCCCACGTTGGAGGAGAAGTGGAGGCGTGTTCTCAACCCCAAGCATGCCAACAATGGGCTTCATCCCTACTCCATAGCATTTCAGAACCCCAAGAAGTCAAGGCTTTAAGCCCATTCTCTACAAATTCTATTGTAAAGGCCACTTAGGCCGGCCCAATCACGCGTTAGGGCCCAAGGCCAACTTTGTGTCCTTACAATAATCATTTATAATTTATATTCTACTAATACCTTATAGTTCAATTGGTATACTTTCTTGTATTTCCAACGGAAATGTCCGGTATTCATATGTCTTGATAAACCCTAACTATAATTTTTTTTAAATGTATAATATTAGAAAATTAGAAAATAAAATCCTTTAACTTTTACGCTCTATTTGTTAATTTCAATGGAAAATCTTATATAAAGATAGTTTTCTACATTTTCCTGTGTTTGGTAGTATTGGATAAAAATTGATAAAAAAAACTCTCTCTTAACTTCCCTTATTTAGCTTGGCATAAAATAAAATTGTTTTCTACTAAAATTTTCTAGAAAAGAACTCTATCTCACACAAAGCTAATTAAAGGAAATTAGAAGATAATTCTCCAACTCATTTTAAGGTCACAAAACATAAGAAAGTGAGATAATTTTCTAAAAATTCTTTTTGGAAACACTTCATTTATTTTTGGTTATGTTTGGTAAATGTTCTTTATTTTTGTTTTCAAAAACTTATTTTTACGAATAAAATCAAAAAACAATTTTCATGTGTTTTCAAAATAAAAAACACATTTGATTATTTGAAAAAATAAAACATTTTTCAACAATAAAAAATTTGTTCAATATATATGGTAGTACACTTTCATTAATAAAAAAAAAAATGCCTCGTCCAAATAAATTATTTGGTAGGAGTATGGTAATATGGTTGTCACTTGCCAGCTATTAGCAAATGTACTATGATGCTTGGTGGCTTAGTCATTTTGGTGAAGAACATTTAGGGTCTGTTTAAATACCGCTTATTTTATTGAAAACTAAAAACAATAATAATAAAAAAGTTACTGTTCACACGTTTGGCTTGGCACTGTTTATAAGTCTAAAATCACTGTTCACGCGATTGGTACTATTCATAAGTCTAAAATCACTGTTCATGAATAATAAGCAGTGCCAAGTGCGCTCAGCTTAAAAAAAAAAAAAAAAAAAAAAGAAGAAGGGCAAATGCAGCTGAATCCAAACGCCGCCTTAGAATACGGTGCCAACTAAAGACAGGCAATTTGCAAACCCAAACGTTAAACAAATGGGCTTCCACTTTTCCATTGAATAAACCATAAGCCTCTTGGCCTTCTTCTCAGATAATTGATAAGCCGCCAATTAGATAAATCACAGCCACTGATCACATAAAGTGATAAACTATAGGCCGCAGTTCATCCTTTAAAGTTTCAATACTAAGGATCTACTATTTGCAAACCCACTTCACGGCCCAAACTTATAGCTCTCTCGCCATCTGGCATCAACGCAAAAGGCATATTTGCATGGCAAACATATCAGTAGCAATTTTTTTTTGAGCAAGAAAACAAACAAGTTTACAATTTGATTCCACCAGGAAGCAAATTGAAGCCCACCTGAAATCTATTGATGTTTGCTGCCAGTGGAGTTCGAACTAGGGTGCAAGTTCATTAATTGTGGTTTCCAAATTTTTTTCTCCATATTTTTTAAGAACTGGGAATAGAAAACATGTAGAAGCATGTCTTCATTTTTCTTTGTACTTTGAGAATTGAAAACTAACTTTTTTTTCTACTTGTTTTAGGTTACCAAACAAGTTTTTTGAGTTAGAAAATAGAAATTTGTTCTCAAAAACATAAAATTAAGAAGAAGAAAAAATACCTACCAAACTTACCCTTAAGGTCCAAAACAAACAGGGAGTTTTTTTTTTAAAGATCACATTTTACCAAGTCATTATTCTTATATAAATTGAGTTTAAATCTCATAAGGATTTCCCATTAAACCTTCTATATTTACACAATCTTGTCACGTTATATTTTCTTTAAATACTAATAACTCTCTATAAAGAGTTATTAGCATTTAAATCTTGTAACTTTATTTTTTTAATCTTGTAACTTTTTCTTTATAGAAAGTTTCAACTTATAATATTTGCTACTGATAATAATTCTTTATCATCACCACCGCTGCGTACTGTTGGTGAGGTGGTCACTTCACAAATATAAATGCTTGTAGGGTGTGAGGGATAAGGGCTAGGGTTCAAGTTTCCAGGAGGAAGCTTCACACACATATGCACTTAAATTAGGCTAGAGTAAAATTACTATCTTGTATAAAAAAAAAAAAAAAATTATCATCAGACTAAGACAATAATGGGTTTTTGGTAAAAGCGGTACTTGAACTTCAAATTTTTTATTTAACCATAAAAAACTTTATCAGCTATTATTGACATTACTTTCCCTCTTTCCTACGAAGAACTAAGGTTCAAATTTCAAATACCCCTTTGAATTATAGAATAATCTTTTTATTTTTGTTAGATTATGTCTTATCCCACTCCTTGCCCTTAAAATAAACACTTCTATTGTCAAATTAATCGGTTTATCTTTTCACTTTATGTTTTACCAAATAGTAATAATTAAATAATGCAAATTTGTGTACACTCGATTTTAACATGTTGTTATACAGGAATAAGTGAAAAGAACCATCGTATTTGGAGTTTATTTGGTTTGCTTTAAACACAATATAAATCATTTTTTTTACATGAAAATCTATATGTATATTCTTAGTTGGAATATAATTATTTATTGTATTAATTAGCTAGGCGAGTGTAAAATATAATTCACATTTAGGGTTTGTTTGGGATCTGCTTATTTTGTTAAAACTGAAATTTTTTTACTGAAAGTACTGTAGATAAAGTTAAAAATTAGCGAAAATAGTACAGTAAAACCCATGAATAGTATTAAAAGTGCAATGGAGCCCATGAAAATAATAACAAAAAGAAGCTAAATAGTAAAATGAGTTTACAAAAATATTTTTTGCCAAATGCACACTTAGTTTATGTAATATTATATCTGATCAATTACATAGGATAAAGATAACTATCCAACAATATTTATATGTAGGCATGTGAATAATCAAAAGGGGGAAAAATGTCCAAACACCTCCTAAACTTTCAACTACTAACCAAAACACCCCTTGAACTATTATATTAGCCAATTGACTCTTTAAACTATACATACCTGTCAAATTAACACACCTGTTACTCTCCGTTAAAAACACAAACAGAATACGCATGTGTCTCCCATGTGAACTTTAAAATAACATATTACCAAGGACTGAATTGGGTGAGAGGAGAGAGAAACCTATAGCATAATAGAGAAAGAGAGACATGATCAAACCAAAAGAACCACGGTCGACGGTTGCCTCCCCGTCTATAGCAACCATCATTTTTGCCATTGTTTTGCCAATCACCCACGACTTGCAAGAGAGGGAGACACTGTTCAGTACGTTTATTTTGATTTCAATGGAAATTTGTTATTTTTCCCCTATTTGTTGGTTTGTTCTCTCTCTCTCTCTCTCTCTCTCTCTCTCTCTCTCTCTCTCTCTCTCTCTCTCTCTCTCTCTCTCTCTCTCTCTCTCTCTCTCTCTCTCGTTGGGATTTGGTTGATTTCAAACTTGGTGGTTTGATACTAAGTTCTCTTCTTGCTAGTTGTATATTGGGTTTTCATCAAAGATCTTGTGCGCACGATATGTTTGCCAATATTGCTTTGCGAAATAGTGTCCACTACACTATATATCATTTTGATTTTTACTTTATTTTCACAATATTTCTTACGGGTCTGGCATGTATTGAGTTAAGTGGGTTTTCATTGTTTCTTTATTTTTAGTAGCAATATTATTATTAAGCAATACAGATGATTAAATTTGTTTTGTAAGTGGGAACATGTGCATCTCATATTCGTTTTCTATTAGTGTTTTAAGGGTAGACTAACTGTAGTACTAATTTGATAGGTATGTATAGTTTAAGGAGTAAATTGGCTAATATAATAATTCAAGGGATGTTTTGACTGGTAGTTGAAAGTTTAGGGGTGTATGGACATCTTTCCCATCAAAAGATTCAAAACTATTTCCCCTCCCCCCCCCCCCCCCCAAAAAAGCTATTTTTTAATTAATGCCCATGAGAAGGCTAGCATATCTAACAATATTTCAATTTCTCGAAAGTAGTGGTCGGGCTAAAGTGCTAAATTATGGGCCTGTTTGGATACCGTTTATTTTGTTAAAACTAAAAACACTGTAGTAAAATAATTTTTAAATGTGTGAATAGTACTGTGAGACCCAGTTTTAAAGTTTTTTTTTAATAAAGTGCTTGTGGGTCCCGTGAACTCTGCACGGGACCCACTGAATAGTGCATAATCACGTAAAATGTTCTTCTCAAAAAAAAAGAAAAAAAAAAAAAGAAAACACCAAAACGCAGACGCTGGGGCATATAGTTGTGAGATATTGATGTTTCCATCTCTGCCAAAGATTAATATTCTTTTTAGTGCTTGCGCAAATCTCATCAAACTATATTTTTAAATTTTTAGTGGTAGTGCTTGGGATAAACTATGTTTGTTCGTTTAGACCTTTTTAAACAAGATTGTTTAACCTAATATATTAACCAAGTGATTATTGGGTTTATTATTCAGATCTAGGTTAAATAAGCATATATAATATCATGCAAAACAGAGGAAAATAAACAACACTACGATATGATGATTCAGGAAAACCGATGAAACGAATCATTTCAAGGTAAAATCTTGGGAAGAATTTGACCTAACTATCCTCAAGGTAAAGTAAATCCACTATAAGATAATCAAAATTTTTTACAGAAGATTTAATCCTAAATCTATTGCTACCTCATGTAGTAACTTGCTGACATGACCACGTGCAAGTTTTGAATCCACGAACTTCTTCTCTTCCTGGATTTACACCAACACAAGCACCCTTACCTGTGACTTTGAGATCCCACTCAAAAGTTTCAGATCACCATCAATAATGTTCTTGATGCAGCAGTTATGTTCTACCAACGCTTGATTTTTAATCTTTCTCTGGTAGATTCTTGTATAGTTAAAAGATACAAAATCTCTCAAATCTCATAAAGAGTAACACACAAGTCTTCCAAAAATCTGAAAAACATAGCTAGGGTTTCCCTTTTATATGTGGAGAAGTTAGAGTGAAGCCCTAAATGTTTTCGCGGGCTTGAGACTGATTTAAAAATCTGAGAATTTCTGTTCCTACAATTTTCAATCAGTTGAGCCTAATTTCTCGATCAGTCAAGCAAGGTGAAAACTCACTTCCTTTTTCTGCAGTTAGCTGGACTTGAACCTTGAAACTAACACTTTCAAGAATTGCCTAACACCTAGACTAGACATGTTTTGTTTTCGGTTTGCCAACGCAATAAAACTATGATTCTAAACATTTAAATCTAAATTTTTAGAACCTAACAAACTATATCATGTTGAGAACACTATTTAAACTTTTAAAAAAATTATATTTTTTAAGAATCTTATAACTCATCTAGTTGATAGTTGCATCTCCTAATGTTTTCAAGATAAACCCAATCCATGATGCATGTAATGGGTGCATGGTTCATGAAAGGTAATATGGGCATGTAAAATATAAGGAAATGACCTGCAACTATATGGAAAATTTATATTCGACTCATTGCCCCATTGCAACTATAAATTAGAGGTTGATTATCACTTGGATAGGTGTGGGCAAGATTGCATATTTTCTTGATGCTAGTTGAGTACTCATTAAACTGGCAAGCCTGTGGACTACTATAATTCCCAGTGCAACAATATTTTGGATCCTTTAATGCATCACATGCACTATAACAACCAATATATTGGACAAAATTTAGCTATAAGATAGGTAGTAATTTAAGGCTATAACCTTACTCCATAAAATAAACATTACTATATATTTTGAAAATCTAACAATTAAATTTCATATTTTTTACACTCTTAATATACATGTCAAATTTTGTGTCAATCAGTTATTATTTACTATATAGTCTATAAGCTTATACTTTATGCATAATTTTAAACTATAAAAACTTACAATTTAAACAATTTATTGATAACATAGCTATAGATCTTTAATTTTCTAGAAATTATGCAAGCATGGAGAATATAACTACAACAAAAGTGGGCTATGGTGATGAAATCTAGTGAGGATAAACAATTTCATCACCAAATGATAACATTTAGTGAAGAAAAGAAGAATTTGTCACCAAATATTATAAAAAATTTATAATTGGTGACGAAATCAATATTTTGTCACCAAAGATGTACCAATTAGTGACAAAATCAATATTTCGTCACCAAAGATGTACAAATTGATGACGAAATATTTATTTCGTCACTATAGATCATGAAAAAAAAGGCAAACCTAGGGTGATGAAATATTCGCATCACAAAAGACTTACCAAAGGTGACGAAATTCTAAATTCGTCACCTAATATTAGGATGTAGGTGTTTTTGGTGACAAAATAAATTTTTGTCATCTATTGTTTAACCAAAGACTAACTGGAGGTGACGAAATTCCAAATTCATCATCCAATATTAAGATGGATATGTTTTTGGTGATGAAATAAGTGTTCGTTACCTATTGTTTACAAATAATTAAGGATGACTATGGGCAAGGTATACCCATATATACCCGACCCAATTAATTTATCCATGGATATCCGATTACTTTACCTAATTAGTATCCTTACCCAATTGTTACCCGGTTTGTTTATCCATAGATATCCATACCCTACCCAATGCCGATTTTTATAAAATCACCAAATATACTCAAAAACCACTAAAATGACCAATATATCCCAAAATCTCTAAAATCAGCAAAATACCCATAAAATAACCTAAAAATGATCAAAATACTCCCGAAAATCACCAAATATGCTCAAAAACCACTAAAAATTACCAAAATATCCCGTAAACCTAGTAAATGACCGAAACCCCCAAATCTTACAAAATGACCAAAGTACACACGAAACCTAAAAAGTGAGCAAAATAACCCCGAAACCTAAAATTTGGCCAAAATACCCCCAAAACAAAAAATTACCAAATATCCCTAAAACCTAAAAAATAATTGAAATACCTCCAAAACCTAAAAACTAACTGAAATAGCTTTGATACTTGAAAATTACATAAATACCCCTAATCCTAAAAAAAGACCAAAATACCCTCCAAAACAAAAAAAAATGACCAAAATACCATTGAAATCTATAAAAATGACAAAAATGGCCCTAAAACCTATATGGTGATACAAATACACCCTAACCCTAAAAGATGATCGAAATACCCTCAAACCTAAAAAAACCAAAATACCCCTAAATGACCAAAATACAAAATACTCATTTTATAATTTTGGCTATTTAGGTCATTTTTTAGGTTTAGGGGGTCTTTTGGTTATTTTATAAGTTTCAAGGGTATTTTGGTCATTTTTAAAGGTTTTGAGGGTATTTTCAGTTATTTTTTAGGTTTAGGAGGGGATTTTTGTAATTTTCATATTTCGAGGTATTTTTGTCATTTTTAGATTTCATGGGTATTTTGGTAATTTTTAGGTTTTGGGGAGTATTTCGGTCATTTCTTAGGTTTAGGATGTATTTTTGTCATTTTTAAGTTTCAGGGGGTATTTTGGTCATTTTAAAGGTTTTGAGGGTATTTCAATTTTTTTTTTAGATTTAGGTGGTATTTTGGTATTTTTTTTTAGTTTCCGTGGATATTTTGGTAATGTTTTAAGTTTTAGGGGTATTTTGGTAATTTTATGATTTTACAGGTATTTCAGTTATTTTTTAGGTTTAGGGTGCATTTCGGCAATTTTAGAGAATTTTAGGAGTACTTTGGTTATTTGAAAGTTTTATGGGCAATTTGGTAATTTTGATTATTAGGTAATTGGGTGGATTGGCGTTTACCCATAATAATTTAGTTGAGTTAGGTTTGGGTTAGATGTAATTAGTTAAATGGGTAATAATGGGTAAATGAGTAATATCCAAACCAAATCCAAACCGTTTGGACCTAATAATTGGTAAATGGGTAAGAATTTTTGACGGACCCAAAAAGCCCTCTCAAAAAATCTTATTTGTGATGGCAAAATTAAGCCCTTGCAAATATTTCGTAAAATGTGAAACATTTATTACCAACAAGAAAAGCTGTCGCAATTATGTGTTATAACCGTCACAAATACTAATATTTTGGAGGAAAATAAAATATTAGTATTTTTCATACTTACATTATCTTCATATATTTTTCATGTTGACAAAATTTCAAGGTGATCAAAGATTAATAGACATGTCATCAATCAATTGTCTAAATTCAAATTTTCGTAGATTAAAATAACGTATAAAAGATGAGTTCGGATATCATTCAGTAAATTACATTCAATTGGCATGAAAATAATCATGCATATTAAGAATATATAGAACATGTAATCCAATGGTTGGATTTTCAAAATATGCATTCAATAATAAGTTATTGGGTGGTGTAACATTTTTTAGAGTTACATCAGGCGTAACTTGAAGCTAACCCTATATTTCTTAATTCAATGTGAATATTGACAAAACTACCGTTAGATTACATTATCTTCATATATTTTTTATGTTTACAAAATTTCAAGATGATTAAAGATTAAGGCTGCGTTTGTTTCAACGGTAAAGGAAATTAGGAAAATATTTTCCATTGTGCTTGCTGTTTGGGATGCTCAGAAAATTCGGTCAAAGGAAAAATTAAATCAGTTGACTTTAAAATAAGAGGGCTTCAGGTGGAAATCAATTCACACTTTCATTTTACCTTCAAATAGAATTTTCTAGAATGAAAATAGAAAAGGAGAGAGAGAGAGAGAGCAACGATAGTCACACCAGAAAAGAGAGAGAGAGAAAGAGTGAGAAGACATAGTAGAGAGAGTGAGGTACATCGTGCCCTAACCCGCGCTGGCGAGATCGCTCCTTCAAGAAGGCGCCGGTGAGATTGCGCCTTCGCCATCGCCGATTTGATTCGTGTCGCCTCAACGCTTAAACCTATCTCTGATGAACCCAGTCTGATCGTGCTCGCCTTCACCTCCACCGCGTGATCTTGCCTCGCCGTGTGATCTCGCCTTTGCCTTCGCTGCGCGATCTCCCCTCAACGTCAAACCCAGTCGCCTTTCTCTCTCTCTCTCTTCGTTCTTCTCTGACCGGATTTGATGAAATTTTTTTTTGTTTGGGTTTTGTTTCTTTTGTGTTTCTGTATTGAGAAATGATATTATATATTTGTTTGGAAGCTGAGAATATGGGAGCAATAAGTAGAAAATGTGTTTTCTATAGTATTTTCAAGAACACAACCAAACACTAAAAAATATTTTTCAAAGTATTTTTTTTAAATGCCACCAAACACTAGATTTTATTTTCCTTTCCCGAAAATATTTTCACTTGAAATTATTTTACACCCGGAAAATATTTTACACTCAAAAAAACGTAGCCTAATAGGCATGTGATCAACCAATTGTCTAAATTCAAGTTTTTGAAGTTTAAAATAACGCATAGAAAATGAATTTAAAGATCAAACGGTAAGTTACATCTGATTGGCATGAAACTTAGCATGAATGTTAAGAACATATAGAACTTGTAATCCAACGGTTGAATTTTCAAAATATGCATTAAATAATAAGTTATTGGGAGGTGTAACACTTTTTAGAATTACATAAGCTGTCACTTAAACCTAACCCTATATTTTTTAATTCAATGTGAATTTTGACAAATTTACCGTTAGATTACATTATCTACATAAATTTTTTATGCTTACAAAATTTCAAGGTGTTCAAAGATTAATAGGCATATCATTAATCAATTGTCTAAATTCAAGTTTTTGTAGTTTAAAATAATGCACAAAAGATGAGTTAAAAGATCAAATAGTAAATTACACCCCATTGGCATGAAACTTGGTATACATGTTAAGAATATATAGAACATGTAATTCAACGGTTAGATTTTCAAAATATGAATTCAATAATAAGTTATTGGGTGTGGTAACATTTTTTAGAGTTACATCAAGTGTAACTTGAACCTAACCCTATATTTCTTAATTTCATGTGAATTTTACCAAATTTACCGTTAGATAACATTATTTTCATATATTTTTCTCGCTTACAAAATTTCAAGGTGCTCAAAGATTAATAGCCACGTCATCAATCAATTGTCTAAATTCAAGTTTTTGTAGTTTAAAATAATGCATAAAAGATGAGTTTAAAGATCATTTGGTAAATTACATCCGATTGGCATGAAAATTAGCATGCATGTTAAGAACATATAGAAAATGTAATCCAACGTTTGGATTTTGAAAATATGCATTCAATAATTGTTGACACCTCATTTTGCAACCCGCATTTAACCTCACTTGGAGTGTAAAATGGTAATTTCACCTTGGAAATATGCATCTTGATTTTGGTCATTAGATCCATAATCTCATTTCACCAAAATGATCTTGATGTTGTAACGATCAAATCGATTAGTTATAAGCTCTAATCAGACCATCAGATTGAAAGTTATCATCAAATCAAGTTTTAATGGCCGAGATGCACTATCACAAATTGAGTCCGACCTTATGTGATTATGAACAATTGATTCCAATTAGTTATAATTATAATCAATTTGAAATTAATGATGTGTCATAATTGGATTGGTTAGGACTACATTTTATGGTAAGGTTGCATATACCTAATTAATTAGATAGTTAAACATTAATTATTCAATGAGTAATTTGTGCAATTATCTTTTAATTAGGGTAAGTTTGGAACTAATTAGGTCTGAAATGGGAGTGATTGGAGCCTATTAATGTTAATTGGAAACTAATTTGGGACCTATTAATGTTAATTGTGCTGAAACCATTTTTCTAAGAAATGACCGCTGCTCACTATTTCATTCATATCTCTCAGAATATTTTGAATCTGTGAATGAAGTTAATTTTTCCAGAAACTAGACATCCAGGGCTTCAATTTGAGCACAAGAACGACACAATTCCGATCAAAATTGAGTCAGATATGATTTTTCAAAGTTGGCTTTACAGACTGTTACAGCAGCTACGGGAAAACCGAATTTTGGCTTGCTCCTCACTCCCACAAATCTTTCCATTTAATGCACCAAATTTCCTCAAAGGTTAAAATAAGGTCTAGGTTCATGATTCATTGTCAACCCTCATTAATGGCCTTCCATTCATATTTCCTCCACCACTACTATATAAACCCTCCTCTCCTTCATTCCAAGGGACGGAAAAACCCCCATTTCTTCTCCTCTCTTGAGTTCTAGGAAGTTGAGTAGTCTTGTCATATTTTGGTCTTCTTGAGACTCAAAGTATTGAGTGAGACTTACTCTTCCTCTCCTAACTCTTCTTTTCCTCCACCCATAAGACCTCCCTCAAGAGTCTTCTCATCCACCATATTGATCTTGCATGAAGGTATAATTCCTTTTCCTAACTTGTTTTTTGTGTTGCCATGATAAGAATTTAGGATTAAAGCATGATAGTAACTATTTAAATTTCCTTGAATATGTTCGAATGTTCTTAAATGTTATTATGTGTTCTTCACATGTTCTTGGTTGTTCATCACATGTTCATGCATAACACTAGTTTTAATCCTAAATTCACATAAAAAATATGAAAAACATGTTTATTTCATAATTCTTTCAAATCTTTGAATCTAGGGTATCACCATCCACACACATTCACTAGAATTCATTTTTCAATCCAAATGCAATGCTTAATAAATTGAATTAGGGTTCATCACATGCACACACCTTAAATTCAACATGCAAATTGATTGACATATTGGATGATATGATATGAATGTTGGCCACCATAGTCTAGAAGACCGGTTTCACCGAGCAAGGTGGGTGCCTAACACCTTCCCACCTTGTAACATAGCCTCCGAACTTAGATCAAGGGTTAGTAAATCAAATGCTTGTCCATGTAATTTTCAATTTTTAGATTGTAACTAGGAAACAAAGCTATGTACTTTTTCTTAGATTGTATCTAGGACCAAAGCCATGTAATTTTCCTATGACCAATGTAAATTCAATTGAAAATTAATAAAATGATGAATTTTTCAATTTTGGTTTTCTTATTTTTCCAATAATTAAATAAGTAGCGACTCCATTGTAAACCCTTAATCTAAAGGGAAAAATATAACTAGTCGAACCTCCAATTTGAGAGGCAATAACACGACTCCACCATTCACGTGGGTTTGGCTCAACACTCATAATAAAAAGGGCCGGGAGTGCGGTCTCTCACAATAATAAGTTATTGAGTGATGTAACATTTTTTAGAGTTACATCAGGTTTAACTTGAACCCTACCCTATATTTTTTAATTCAACGTGAATTTTGACAAATCAACCGTTAGATTACATTATCTTCATATATTTTTCATGATTACAAAATTTCAAGTTGATTAAAGATTAATAGTTATGTCATCAATCAATTGTTTTAAATTCAAGTTTTTATAGTTTAAAATAATGCATAAAGAGTTGAGTTTAAATATCAAATGGTAAATTAAATCCGATTGGTATGAAAATGGGCATGTATGTTAAAAACATATAGAAAATGTAATTCAATAGTTGGCTTTTCAAAATATGAATTCAATAATAAGTTATTGGGTGGTGTAACATTTTTTAGAGTTACATCAAGTGTAACTTGAACCTAGCCTTATATTTCTTTATTCGATGTGAATTTTAATAAATCTACCGTTAGATTACATTGTTTTCATATGTTTTTCATGTTTACAAAATTTCAAGGTGATCAAAGATTAATAGGCATGCCATCAATCAATTGTCTAAATTCCAGTTTTTGTAATTTAAAAAAACGCATAAAGAGATGAGTTTAAAAATCAAAAGGTAAATTACATCCGATTGGCGCATAAATTAGCATGCATGTTAAAAACATATAGAACGTGTAATCCAACGGTTGGATTTTCAAAATATGAATTCAATAATAAGTTATTAGGTGGTCTAACATTTTTTAGAGTTACATCAATGTAACTTGAATCCAACCCTATATTTCTTAATTCGATGTGAATTTTGCCAAATCTACCATTAGATTACATTAGCTTCATATATTTTTCTTGCTTACAAAATTTTAAGGTGATCAAAGATTAATACAACCCTATATTTCTTAATTCAATGTGAATTTTGACAAATATACTATTAGATTACATTATCTTCATATATTTTTCATGATTACAAAACTTCAAGTTGATTAAAGATTAATAGTCATGTCATTAATCAATTGTTTAAATTCAAGTTTTTGTAATTTAAAATAACGCATAATGAGATGAGTTTAAAGATCAAATAGTAAATTACATCTGATTGGCATGAAAATGGGCATGCATGTTAAGAACATATAGAACATGTAATCCAACGGTTGGATTTTCAAAATATATATTCAATAATAGGTTATTGGGTGGTGTAACATTTTTTAGAGTTACATTAGGTATAACTTGAACCCAGTCTCATATTTCTTTATTCAACGTGAATTTTAATAAATCCACCGTTAGATTACATTATCTTCATATATTTTTCATGCTTACAAAATTTCAAGGTGATCAAAGATTAATAGGCATGTCATCAATTAATTGTCTAAATTCAAGTTTTAGTTTAAAAAAACACGAATAAAGAGATGAGTTTAAAATCAAATGGTAAATTACATTCGATTGACATGAAAATTAGCATGGATGTTAAGAACATATAGAACATGTAATCCAATGATTGGATTTTCATATGAATTCAATAATAAGTTATTGAGTGGTGTAACAGTTTTTAGAGTGACATCAAGTGTAACTTGAACCCAACCCTATATTTCTTAATTCGATGTGAATTTTGCCAAATTTACCATTAGATTACATTATCTTCATATATTTTTCTCGCTTACAAAATTCGAGGTGATCAAAGATTAATAGTCATGTTATCAATCAATTGTCTAAATTCAAGTTTTTGTAGTTTAAAATAACGCATAAAAGATGAGTTTAAAAATCATTTGGTAAATTACATCCAATTGGCATGAAAATTAGCATGCACGTTAAGAACATATAGAAAATTTAATCCAACGGTTAGATTTTCAAAATATAAATTCAATAATAAGTTATTGGGTGGTGTAACATTTTTTAGAGTTACGTCAAGTGTAACTTGAACCCAACCCTATATTTCTTAATTTGATGTGAATTTTGCCAAATCTACCGTTAGATTACATTATCTTTATATATCTTTCTCGCTTATAAAATTTCAAGGTGATAAAAAATTAATAGCTACATCATCAATCAATTGTCTAAATTTAAGTTTTTGTAGTTGTAGAGAGGGAAAATTCCCGGCCTATCACAAGCTAACACGTCATGCCACCAAGTCCGCCAGGTATGGCTAATTACAAAGTATCATATACTGCTACTAAAAATTTGCTAAATTTCAGGAACAGGAAAAAACATGCAAAATGCTAATCACATGGAGGCGCGTGTAAGCGATGATGCAAGCGAATCCGATTGTGTAAGCGATGACTCAAGAAATCCGGCTGTGTAAGCGATGACTCAAGCAATCCGGCTGTGTAAGCAATGACACAAGCATACCAATCAAGTTGTGACATGTGTCACCAATCAGGCTCCGCCACATGTCGCTCACCTACCTCCAAACTCCTATAAATAGAAGCCTTCCTAAGGTATTTGGGGACACCAGGCTATCTAGAGCACAAGCTGCATCAAAGAAGCACTCAGAAGTATTGAAGCTCTGCTGGAATCAAGCCTTGAAGCCTCCAGGAACTTCAAGAACTTCAACTTCGAATACAAAGAACATTCGAAGAAAGATCATCCAAATCATCCTCCTAGATCTTGAAGGTCACTAGAATCAAGCTCAAAAGCCTCTAGAAACCTCATAAATCACAAATCAGTGAAGCTCTACGGATTCAAGCCTCTAAAGCCCCGAAGAACTTCCACCACAAACCTTCGAATACGAAGAACATTCGAAGCTAAATCATCCAAATCATCCTCCTAAATCTCAAAGATCACTAGAATCAAGCTCAAAAGCCTCCAGAAACCTCATAAACCACAAATCAGTGAAGCTCTACGGATTCAAGCCTCTAAAGCCCCGAAGAACTTCCACCACAAACCTTCGAATACGAAGAACATTCGAAGCTAAATCATCCAAATCATCCTCCTAAATCTCAAAGATCACTGGAATCAAGCTCAAAAGCCTCCAAAAACCTCATAAACCACAAATCAACGAAAGTGATTCAAGATTCAAGCCTCCAAAGCCCCCAAAGAAGAACTTCCACCATAAACCTTCGAAGACGAAGAACACAAGAAGAACACACGAAGAACACGCGAAGAACACGAAGAACGTGAAGAACGAAGGATTTCTAACAAGCTCATAGCCAGAAATTCATTGTAATTCTGTTTCAAAGATCTTCGATCTATCCTTCAGCCAAATTGAAGGATACTTTGTGTTTAAAATCAAAACCATATCACAAATCTTTTAAGGAGATCGAATCAGAGGATTGTAATTACAGAGAATTGTACCACACATTCATCAATACAAATTCGCATTTGCGGAACTATTTTACTCGTTTGATTTATTTCCAACCGAGAAATTTAGTCCTCCACAGTAGTTTAAAATAATGCATAAAAGCTTAGTTTAAAGATCATTCGGTAAATTATATCCGATTGACATGAAAATTAGCATGCTTATTAAGAACATATAGAACATGTAATCCAACGGTTGAATTTTCAAAATATGCATTCAATAATAAGTTAATTGGTGGTGCAACATTTTTTTAGAATTACATCAAATATAACTTAAATCCAACCCTATATTTCTTAATTCAATGTGAATTTTGAAAAATTTACCGTTAGATTACATTATCTACATAAATGTTTCATGCTTAAAAAGTTTCAAGGTGATCAAAGATTAAGGCATGTCATCAATCAGTTGTCTAAATTTAAGTTTTTGTAGTTTAAAATAACGCAAAAGCGATGAGTGTGAAGATCAAATAGTAAATTACATCCGATTGGCATGAAAATTGGCATACATGTTAAGAACATATGGAAAATGTAATCCAATAGTTGGATTTTCAAAATATGCATTCAATAGTAAGTTACTGAATGTATATTTTGAGATGTCTAGTGTCCTTTCCACCAGTGTGGCTTATGTGCTTCCCAACTACTAGTCCCCTTTTTCTCCCACCCACTCTAGTTTCATCTTTACCTATTTATATGTTTTACGTTGAAGATAGCATGATGTGAAAATTGGACCAGTGGTCCCCACTGACCAGCCTTTTTGAAAAGTGTATCTTCTTAAAACAATGTGCTGTCTAGGTTTTGGTGTCAATTATCCATTTCGTGATTGGCTGACCCGTGTCCAACATTGTTGCTCAGTGGATCTGGGCCAAAAGCCAAATGGGCTTGTGCTGGGCCGTAATACATTTCTTCGAACGCCATATTCATCCCTTACTAAGGCTGGGCTGAACCATTCGTGTACTCTGTCTCTTGGGCTACCAAGTTGGGCCCGACCTCGGGTCGTTGGGTTGGGCTAGGTTAGCCTATGTACGTACATAATCAAAATTTAATTTTGCTTTTGTTAGCCACACATATTCAATTTTTTTAATAACACATACATATTCAATTATTATTAATCATCTGACTGTGGCTTTTAAAAAACAAAGGAATTGACCAAAATGTTAATGAAGTACTATTATCAAGGGAGTTAATTTCGTACCGAATGTTATTTTAATTTGGCCAAAGAACGACATAACTCAGTATCGGTGTGTAACGGTGTGTTGTTTTAGAGTTACGCACTATATATATATATATATATATATATAGTGAATGATATAAAATTTTAATTAAAAAAAAGTACTGATCTAAATTAATGAATTTAATATAGAGTTTTATAAAATTATAAGCTTTGTTTGAAAAAAAATAAAAAATAAAAAACTCAATTCTAGTTCTTTTGTAAATAAACCATATTGCAAAAATATTTGTAGAGATAATCCTTATTAAAAATGTATTACTTATTGTTTTCAAAAAATAAAAAGTATTACTTATTATTATTATTATTATTATCATTATTATTATTATTATTATTATTATTATTATTATTATTATTATTATTATTTTGTGTTTTATTTTATATCTTCTCTTGCACAAACTCTATTTCATGGGACAGGATATTAGTAGCGGGAAGTTTTATTTAAGAAAAAAATTGGGGAGTGGGAAAGTTGAACTATTTTCCCATATCCTTTCAGTTCCGACTTTATCTCCATCCATGATTCCTTATCTCAAGTGTGAAGCTTATCTCTACTAGCTTGAATTTGGTTTCTCTCTCGCAAACAACCAAAAATTATCAACAACAAAAAAAAGTTTTTTTAAGAGAGAAAAAAAAAGGTGAGATGAGAAGGAGGCAAAGATTGTGATTGGAGGAGCAGCAGAGGAGAAGTTTAGTCTCTTTTTCTGGGTTTTCTTTGAGGAATTTCAATCTCTCATTCCGATTGGTTTGAGAAATTTCTTTGACTTATAGGTATAATCTTTTGCTCCTCTTAAAATTTAATTTTTATTTATTTGTTTCTAGAGAAGGCATAGCAAAAAAACAAAATTTTAACTTTGGATTTTTAGCAGTGAAGTAGAATGAAATAGCCTGATTGCAAAACAAATTTCAAAGTATTTGAAGTGATTCATTGCAATCAATAGTGATTCCAGTGAATATGTAGTTGGATAGGAAGATTAAAATCTATAAACATCTAAATTAAGGATTAACGTTGGAAAATTTCATTGCAAATTGAGTTAGGAGCTACAGTTTTGTATTATTTTAAAATTAATTCATATAAACCCTTTACCAAAAAATATCCAACCCATTCATTGCCCAAACCTCATCCAAAATTTTACAAACATCAATAAAAATTTCAATAAATTCCAATTCAGCAAATATTGTCCCCCAGAAAGAAAAATCCTTTGTAAATTCAAAAATCACCCATTTACTTAAAAAAAAAATAAAAAACCCACATCTTTGCCACTATTGCTGTCTCTAACCTGGAATTGTTCATTTGTGTTGGTAAATTTAGATCGCAGTTGATAGAATTAACAAGTTTTAAACCCAAGTTGTTAATTAAATTTATTATGCATAAAACTTGTTAAAACAAACAAACAAACATCAATATCATGTCAAAACTAAGTGCAGCGGAAAAATAAATAAGACAAGATATGATGACCTAGGAAAACCAATGAAACCAACCAGTTTCACAGTAAAAAACCTAGGAGGAAACCTCCCGGAAAGTAATTCACTATAGTAAAGAGAAGTTTCAAATTTAGTACAAAACCTTTGTCCCTAGACTCTACAATTCCCGTAGATGAACTCACAGCAGAAACCTTCTACTGCTTCAGAACCTCTGAACTCTTCAATATATGAACGCCACCTTTTGATGCACGGATCCCAGTACGTGACTAACTCTTTTGCACGAATCCCAGTACGTGACTCACACACCAACTTGAGGAAGAAGAATGTTGGCTGCAAAGTTCTTCACTTCATCAACAATGAAGATCAAGAAGTACTTGGTTACAAAACCCTAAAGCGCAAAGACGCAGTAGCTTCTTTTTGAGAGAATAAGGCTTCGGTCACCTTTTGCATATGTTCTCTTTGTATTCTCTTATGTGACGGCCTCAAAAATATACCTTATATATGCCTAGGGTTGTGAGAAAAGAAACCCTACACAAATACAAAAGCTTGGCCCAAAAATCAGATCTGGAAATCTGAATTCCCGTAACCTCAATAGATACCTCGATCGATCGGGCGGGTAGCTGTCGAGCCTCATTAAATCTCGATAGATACCTCGATAGATAGCTCGATAGATAGCTCGATAGATAGCTATCTGTCCAGCAGCTATCCGCAGGTGTCCACCAGGTGTCCAGCTTTAGTACACACTTTTTCTTCACTTGTTTCTTGGTCTAATCTTCATGACTTTAATACTAGACTTGAACAACATGTTCTTTGAAGTATTAAACACATCCTAGATCTACCCAAATACAAGTAAAGTGCGTTTTGTCAAAGGATAAGCCAATTACATAAAATAACGACATATGTTCACAAATTTGAACTACATATGTCCTAACAATTTGCCTCTACAACTTGCCAGTTTTCCATTCCCAATCACTGCCTAAGCCGAAGCCAGACTCCACTTAGGCTTCTAAGATCCAACCTTATTATGCAGACTGTAGAGCTATCTATTTCTCAATGTTTATGTTTGAGATATATGCGTGTTCTTGCCTGACCAATATAGAAATAACATGGAACTTTTAGCTGAAAGAACTATTGAGAAAAAGGGGGAGAAATATGCGTGTTAGTCTAATAAAATAGTCTACGAAGACTTTTAAATCATCCACATCCTTCTATTAATTTTGTTGTGGTTTACAGCTTGCACATATTATAATATTATTTTATTTTTAGTTTTAGTTTTTTTAAATGATAATTGTACTATCTATAGACTACAATTTGGTAGCCACGTATAGGTTAAAATAATATGAATGCGTTTGGATCCAAATGTTGCGTCTATGAGTCTACGTTTCAACGCTTTCTCTTCTTTTTTTTTTTTTCGTTTCTTCTGCAGGGGGGCAAAATGCTATGTGCAAACTGTGCGCGTACTGTGTGCGCATTGTTCACGTACTTTTTTAGCAATTTTTTATTAAAAATGGATCCTGCAGTACTATTTACACATTTAAAAATTATTTTGCTACAATGTTTTCAGTTTTCAGTAATAAGCTCTATCCAAACGGACCCTATATGTACTATAACTTATATTATTTTAAGTTAAAATAGTACATATATTATATATAATAAAATTTGTTAAAATAATATGTATAGGTTAAAATAATATATGCACTATAACTTATATTATTTTAAGTTAAAATAGTACATATATTGTATATAATAAAATTTGTTAAAATAATATGTATAGGTTAAAATAATATATGCACTATAACTTATATTATTTTAAGTTAAAATAGTACATATATTGTATATAATAAAATTTGTTAAAATAATATATGTATTATAACAATAGTGGAAGATTTATAAACCTATTTGTGGCTATCAACAGTGGAAGTTAAAATAATAGTGGAAGATTTATAAACTTATAACTTATAAGTTCAAATAAGAGAGGTGCTACGTTTATAACATTTTTACAAAAAATCATAAATGATTAGTTGTTATAAGTTCAAATTTGAACCTAACACTAAGATTTCTTTTTTGCCCCAACAATAACAATTAATAACAACCTATCACTTAGGATTTGTTGTAAAAATGTTGTAAATATATCATTTCTCTTAAAATAATATATGTACTATTTTAACTTATATTAGTTTTGACTTTTGATAGTGGTTATCTTAATTTTTGCATTAATTCATTTATGTCTTGGAACTAACTACAAAATTAATCCACAAACATGCACTTGCTATGTAAGAAATAAAATTCAGCTAGAGAAAAGTTATAGATCCTTTTAGAAATTGGAAACATTCATTAGCTTCAAATATGACAAGAGAGAAAATTTTACGCACCTAGGATTAGCCCAAAAGGAGGCTTTATCCAACTCAGGTACTATAAGTGTGATGTTTAAATATCTTGCAATAGCAACCATGTCACAAATTTGTAAACATAGAAAATATAAGACTGATCACTATATGTACACCTTTCCATTTCACATATTAGGTACTCATATCACCCAAACTAATATGAGTAACCAAACTAAGTTATTATTATTGTTAAATTAAAAAAAGGTCAGTATTTTTAACTGTTGTTTAAGATATATTATATTTAAAATAGTAATATGTGTACTTATTTATAAATAATTTTGTGTGTTAGAGCTATATATAGTTATGTTCAGTGAATTAATAGCCCATTTACTGTGCCTAGTCTATACTGCCAAAACAATGATCAAGCAGTTCTGTGGCACCTATATTTGGTGGGAAGGAATATGGAGATTTTATCTCTGGTTTATGTCTTATTTTGTCCATAAATCTTGTTATTAGGTGCACTTCCTTGTGGATTCTGGTGTTGATCATCATTTAATTCTCCTTTGTCAGTCCAAACCTAATATATTCTACTTCCCGTTATCCACTTTTCATAAAATATGTTAGAATTTCATTAGTCTAATTTTTTTTCCTCAAATTGTTTTCTGCAAAAAGTAAAATTCTCATGTCCATCTTGGTTTCCAGTTGCAGCAAAATTCTTAATTCATAGAATTTTAGGCCCCAATCCTGAAACTGTAAGTACTAGCTCTATGACAAGACATTGATTTTTGTATGTAACATTTGTGCATTCTCTTGGTTGCATCTGATAAATAGGATTTGTGACAAATACACATGCTCAGGCCTTAAAATACTTGTTATTCAATTAAAATACTTTGAAATGTCAGCTTTGGATTATTATTACTTTAACCTTGTGTCGAGGGCGAAAAAGTTTTCTTTTCGACAAATGAGATTTATATTGGGTTGGGGGCCTAAACCGAAACTCGACAATAGGCTTGATACACGGCCCAAAGGCTATCAGCGAAGATCCTAATAATCCACCATATTTTTATGACCTGGGCCTAGATTGAGACTTACAAGAACGGCCCTTAAATAATCCATACAGCAAACACGTCAGCATGGTTTAAAAGCCTACTGCAAGAAATAGCCCAGCAGTAAAGTGTTTCTGCAGAAAATAATCCAGCCGTAAAATATTTCCAGAGAAAAAAAAGGGTAAACCAACTGTAAAATACTCCTGCAGAAGAGAGTAACCCAGCTATAGAGTACTTCTATGGAAAGAGTAACCCAGTTGTAAAGTACTTCTGCAGAAAAGAGTAACTCAGTTGTGAAAATATTTCTGCAGGAAATAACCTAACCGTAAAAATAGTTCTGCAAAAAAATAACTTAGCAGTAACGTTTTTCAAAGATTGAGGGAAACATCAATATTTTAGGACTCATCATCCGTTAGTTCTGAAGAAGAATCTTCTAATACATCAATATGAGGAAAAAATTCTATTGTAACCATGGTAACAAACAATGGAGAAGACTTAGTGTGAGATGAAGGGAGAGAGAGAGATCCCAGCTAGTGCAGCAAGATCATCATGGTGTAGCAAGATCATCATGGTGCCAACGCATGCTCTTGGGTGTAGTATATGTAATGAGTAAAGAGAGGCATTTATGGGTAGTGAGTGGGAGTGTATAAAGGGCTGCTGGAACTTCTGCTGGAACTTCTGCTGGGGAGGAGTTGTATGCTTTTTTAACTTGAGGTATGAGAGGTATTTTTAAGCTAGGAGTAGGGGAACTCATTTTCCATGCTTAAGAATGAGAGTTTTGTGATTCAGGACTTTGCTAGAATTTTGAGAAACTGATACAGAAAGGTTTTTGAGAGTTTTCCTTTGTGAGTGTGTTTCTTGGTGTCTTCCTTGTCCCCTCTTTGAGGCATTAATGGAGGGTCCTATTTATGGTTGAGATTTAGGGGGCAATTGACAAATAACCTTTGCTAAATCTTCCCCAATCTTCAGAAAATCCTTAGGGATTCGTTCTTAGAATGTTAGCTAAGAATGGTAAGTTTATACTTTTGGAAGACTTGCTGTTTTGGGGTAATATCAGCTGGGATTCTAACCTAGCATTAATGGTGATTGGTCTTGGCTGATGGGGGTTAGAGCATGCATTAAGCTAATGACCTTGGATGTGTTGCTTACTAGATTCAGAGCTCCCAAAGGTAGGTTGCATCACCCCAAGCCAGGTGTCAACCTTGGAGCCTTTGCCGGGAACTTTGCTGGGATCCCCTTGGTGCCCTCCAAACTACATTTCCCTAAGTTTCTCCATTAGGGGTTCATGTGCTTGGTCCATGAACCAGAGAATATATATTTTTTAGCATGAAAAATGAGTTGATTTGAGCTTGCTTCAGGAGCTTTAATGGCTGCCTTTACTGTTTGACTGAATGGGTTGGAGAAAAAAGAAGATATGGCTGGCTGAAGTGCTTCAGCTTTGTGTTAAGTCTTTTTAGCTTTATGTCAAGTCTGTTTCAGCTTTATGTCACACAATGAATGCTGATATTTCAGCTTGTAGAGGAGAGGTTTGACCTTTGATGGACATGTGCACAGTGTTGACTTGATTGGACAAGTTGGAACCTGATGGGAGTGGTCTCCAGCTGCTGAATTTGTGCTGATTTTTGGCTGGTTGGCTCGCATGAGCTCCAGCTGCTGGGACTTGAGTGTGGCCTGGGCTGGCTCCAGCTGGGCTTTATATTTGGGCTTGATTTTTCCTACAAAATGAGGAATTTTGCCATAGATAATATTCATGGGCTTTCATAAACTTTGCAAGAGAAGCATTCCTTGAAGGATGAATACTAATATTTCCCATGAGTAAGAGATTTGGTATATGTGAAATAATTGTTAAGATGGTATTTAAATTTTGTAAATATGTGTCAAAGTATTATTTGGGCTTTTGCCATGATAATATTGGGCTTCATGAATGGTTACCAAATAACATTTGAACTTTAGAAAATAGTTGAAATGGTTCCCAAACAATATTTGGGCTTTAGGGAATATTGCCAAAGTCATATTGGGCTTATGAAAATAGTGCCAAATTAGTATTTGGACTTTAGAAAATAGTTGCCAAATTAATATTTGGGCTTTAGAAAATAGTTGCCAAATTAGTATTTGGGCTTTGTAAAATAGTACCAATTTAGTATTTGGGCTTTAGAAAATAGTTGCCAATTTAATATAGTTCCAAATTAATATTTGGGCTTTAGAAAATAGTTGCCAAGTTAATATTGGGCTTTATGAAAATAGTGCCAAATTAGTATTTGGACTTTAGAAAATAGTTGCCAAATTAATTTTTTAGCTTTGCCAAATTAATATTGAGCTTTAGAAAATATTGCCAATTTAAAATTGGGGCTTTATGAAATAGTTGCCAAATTAGTATTTGAGCTTTGTAAAATAGTGCCAATTTAATATTGGGCTTTGTAAAATAGTGCCAATTTAATATTAGGCTTTATGAAAATAGTGCCAAATTAGTATTTGGGCTTTAGAAAATAGTTGCCAAATTGGGCTTTATGAAAATAGTGCCAAATTAGTATTTGGACTTTAGAAAATAGTTGCCAAATTAATATTGGGCTTTAGAAAATAGTGCCAATTTAATATTGGGCTTTATGAAATAGTTGCCAAATTAGTATTTGAGCTTTGTAAAATAGTGCCAATTTAATATTGGGCTTTGTAAAATAGTGCCAATTTAATATTGGGCTTTATGAAAATAGTGCTAAATTAGTATTTGGGTTTTAGAAAATAGTTGCCAAATTAATATTGGGCTTTATGAAAATAGTGCCAAATTAGTATTTGGACTTTAGAAAATAGTTGCCAAATTAGTATTGGGCTTTATGAAAATAGTGCCAAATTAGTATTTAGACTTCAGAAAATAGTTGCCAAATTAGTATTTGGGCTTTAGAAAATAGTTCCAATTTAATATTGGGCTTTATGAAATAGTTGCCAAATTAGTATTTGGGTTTCGTAAAATAGTTTAAGATTTTGTTGTAAAGAAAAGTGCTGTGTAGCAACGGGCTTAGAAAGGGTGCCGTGTAGCAACGGGCTTAGAATGGTGCCGTGTAGCAACGAGCTTAGGAAAGTGCTGTGTAGCAACGGGCTTAAAAATGTGTCGTGTAGCAACGGGCTTAGAATGGTGCCGTGTAGCAACGGGTTTAGAATGGTGCCGTGTAGCAACGGGCTTAGAAAAGGTGCCGTGTAGCAACGGGCTTAAAAAGGTGCCGTGTAGCAACGGGCTTAGAAAAGTGCCATATAGCAACGAGCTTAGAATGGTGCCGTGTAGCAAGGGGCTTAGAGAAGGGTTTTATTGGGCTTTTTGAGGTCTTGCCCATGAGTTAAATGATTTTGGGCTTTTTGTGGAGAAAGTATAATCTTGTGGCCCAACGTTGATAACAAGGTGATGGGCATTTTTTGTGAAAATCCAAGTTGGGTAATATGTGGAATATAGAGGGTAACATTTGTGAGAGGGCCCAAAGTAAATTGTGGGGCTTATGTATGTAGGAAATATTTGTGGGAGATATCTATATGGGCTTCAAAATAATTATTGGGCTTGTGTGGATACTTTGTGAGTGGGCTAAAGAAGTTAGGGCCCAAAAATTTGTACCTCAACACCTTGTATAACAGTGGTTACCTTTTCCTTTTAATCTTGCTTACAAATAAGAACTTCTCATTTATTTTTACATTGTATTATTTCTATTACTAATTTTTTTGGGATATTAGATATTGAAAATACCAAGGGTTTTGCATCCTCACCAAATCACAATGAGGTAGGCAAGTGAAGATTAGAAGCTTATCCTCAAAAGCAAGTAGTTAAGAAAGTTGACTGACAGGATCAAGGTTAGTTTTTGCTAGAATGCTAGACTCGTAATTTATGTATATACCTAAGTTACTTATTGAAATTTATTTATTGTCTAAACTTTACAATGAAAATCATCTATCTTTATAACTAGTATTTTATTACTCTTGCTACCCTCTAACTTGAACATGCCATTTTTGTTGTATGTGACTTCCATGTTAGCAGCTAAATTGTGATTCTTTTTGTTTTATGTTTCTTACTTGGGAAGAATTTGTAATGAATAGACATTGTATTTTATTTTCTATGTCAATCTATAGTAGCAGAAATGGCCAAAAAAGGGCAAAGACACTCATAATAAAATAACAAATTATGAGATGGAAATAGCACAAAGAATCAAGCAAAACTAAGAGAGAATGAATGCTTTGGGATTGAAGCATTTGTCAACTTTTCTGCCTAAATTTGTAAATGTGGGAAGAAAAAGAGTGTTCAAGTAGATGACGACGAGTATGTACCAGTTACTGGTGAAGATGATAGTGATGATCAGTCATCTATTTCTTTAAATAATTAGGTACTATATATATGATTTGGTGCATCCGACACTTTTCTCTTTGTAATATTGTGATGAAATAACTTGTCTTTGTAAAATTGTGCTTGGAATGATCAATGAAAATCATCGATTGAAGATATTTTAAATGATGAAATAACTTGTTTATACATTAACTTGTAATGAATTTAGATGTCTATATATACTTTTGTACGATACATATGGCTCGTTATAGGTATGAGGAATCTACCCCAACAGTCCAGCATACCTCCCCATCATCGAGCACACATCTTGGTAGAGATTCTCTTGCCCAAATTTTTACTAATGTAGAGGCACAATTTGTGGGCACACTGTCTACCATATATAGGTGGTGAGATATTTAAGTTCCATTACTTGATTCCATAATCACACTATATTTAGTTCAGTTGTTGATTTAATTTATATTATGTCTTGATAGCATCGACTAGTAGACGTGCCTGTGACATGATGCGTGGATTAGGAGTACGAGGACTTGTTGAGAAACATGAGAAGTTACCGGTCTACATTGCTCCGAAGTTTTGTGATCTAGTTGGTGAACATGCAGGGAAGCTTGCTAGCAAACTTGGTGTACAAGTATGTACGAACTTATCCACTACGAAAACTTATAGTTGGAAGAATGTTGATAGCAGTGAAAAAGAGGCGAACATTCAAAATGTGGTGGTACTTTTAATATTTATAGTTGCCCATGGGCTTGATTTTGTTGTTTTCATTACATTGCTTTATACCTTATGCTGTATTTTATAGTGTATTGTTGATGTTGTAACTGTGCAAATTAAATTCAAGGAATAATTTTTTTGTTTTACATACCTAACTTTTCAGGATCAATTTGATCTACAAGGAGAATCTGTACTTGTGAACAAATCTTTAAATACAAAGTGTGGTAGATTATTGAGTAGCCACGACAGCAGGTTGTTTGCCCAATATAAAAAACTTGTAAAGAATAAAGGAAGCAAGTATGCAAGAAACCACCCACCAATAAATGACACATGAGAAAAATAGATTGAATTAATTGATAGAAAGTGGAGTGACGAAGATTGGCTGGTAATTAATACTTTGAAAATTTTAATTCCAAGTGAAGTATGTTCTCACCTTTCACCTAGATAATACTTACCTATATATACATTGGATTGATGTTTTACATGGATCTTATTATGGTGTCATGTTTACTAAATTATTTGATTTATCAAATTCATTGTATTATACATATTTGGAAGGTGAAATAAATTTATATTGTAAATTATATATATAACTTAAATCAAAACTCTAATATTTTCTTGGTCTCTACTATTTTTTATAGGAAGTCTCAAAAAGAAATGTTGCAAACAGAAATGGAGAAGGAACGGTTAGCAAACACATTCATAGATGTGGAAACAAGTCGCTTGCAGTTAGGGTGGATGAGGAGGTGTGTTGTTTCAATTTTTCAAAAGCTTATTATATTACTTTGTTGTAATTGATTATCTTGTCTTCTAACATTGGAAAGCAAACTAATCAGAGATTGAAAAATGGAGGTCATATTCCTAACTTGGCACAACTCTATTATGATACCTGCTTGAAGTCAAAAACAAAACAGTGGGTATACCCTGATTGCGAACATACATACGTATGTATATCAGTACATGTCTTGAGTTTGCAAAACTAGGATATATGTATTTCTATTCCATCTATGTTTGCAAAACTAGAACATATGTATTTCTAATGGTTTCTATTATTTGAAATGATAGCAAGAGATGTTGAGAGTACAAGATGAGCATTGTAGCACTCTTGATACACAACCTTTGATCGAAGAGGAGATATCTAAGATGGTTCTTAAGCTGAGATCTGGCTATGTAAAAGGACTTAGCATAAGACCTTTCTCATATCTTAGGACTCCTGCATCATCTTCCTCAACTCAATCTATTCAACAACTTGAGGGTCAAATAGATGAGCTCTAGGATGCAAAAACTAGGATGGAGGAGAAGATGGATTATATCGTACAATACTTGAGGAGCAACGGTGAGAGTGACATTTGTGGCAGTGGGGAGACCTCATCTACTAACTAGAACACACCTTGGTTTGTGTTTTTGTTAGGACATATGTAGTTCAAGTTTGTGAACATATGTCGCTATTTTATGTAATTGGCTTATCCTTAGACAAAACGCACTTTACTTGTAATTGGGTAGATTTAGGATGTGTTTAACACTTCAAGAAACATTGTTTCAAGATTCAGTGTTGAAGTCATCAAAGTTTGTCCAAGAAACAAGCAAGGAAGTGCAAGTTACTAAAACTCGACACCTACCTCGACACATGCATTTATCGAGCTTTAAGAAGCTGTTTTACCCCGAGCCTCGACAGCTTCTCAACAGATCCTCGACACCTCTATTTGTTGAGAATTAAAGAAAACAGATTTTCAGTTCTGTTTCAAGTCCAATCCGTGAATGTGTCTTTGGGACTTCTTTTCTCATAACCCTAGACATATAAAAGGATTGTTTTAAGGGCCGTAAAAGATGATGCAAGTTGCACAAGCATTGAGAACTTCTTGTTCATGCAATTTGTGATCTGAAAGACAAAGTTCGTGCCCTAGTTCATCTCTGATGATTTGAAGAACTTTGCAGCCAACAAATCTCTCTCTCTCTAGTTGGTGTTTGAAGTCGCGTACTGGGATCCGCGCATCTGGTTAGTCACGTACTTGGGAGCCGTGCATTGAAAGGAGAAACTGTCACTACAGAGCAAGTCTAATTGGGTTTTGGGGTAAGGGTTCAACTGTAGGTTGTTAAGGTACTTGGGATTCCTTATTTGTAATCGCTTGCTGTGATAATAGTGGAGTTTCGGGAGTGGTGACCTTAAATCACCCGGTGGGGTTTTTACCGTAAGGTTTTTCCCATTCGTAAACAAATCACCGTGTCATTTATTTTTCGCTGCATAACTTAGTTTTGGTGATTTGTTTGTGCTGCCACGTGATATTGCATGTTAATTTGATTAATTAATAACTAGGGTAATTAATCAATCTAATTTATCACAAAGGGTCAACGTGTTTGTGGCCTGTCAGTTTTATTTTCTTGCCTAAGTGCATTAGTATTGGGGCTTGTATATGATATATGTTGTTATATTTTAGAATAAAAACACACAAAAAGCATTATCCGGTCTCTCAATTGTAAATTTTTTTACAATTGTGCTACAGTAACCTCTTATATGTATGAGGGTACTATAGCACAATTGTGTTTTCTATTTAATGGTGGTGGTGGGTTTCTTGTTTATGGTGGTGGATGGGTTTTTTGTTTAATGGTGATGGCTAGATTTTTTGTTCATTGTGTGGATGGGTGGTTTTTATGTTTATGATATTGGCCGGGTTTTTTTGTTTAATGTTGATGGTGGGATTTTTTTTTTTATTGTGATGGTTGGGTTTTTAATTTATGGTAGTGGTTGAGTTTTTGTGTTAATAGTGATGGCTGTTTTTTTTTTTTTTTTTTTTTTTTTGTTTAATGGTGGTGGTGGGTTTTTTGTTGTTGGTGGTGGTTGAGTTTTTAGTTTATTGGTGGTGCTGTTTTTTTTTTTTTTGTTTAATGGTGGTGGTGGGTTTTTTGTTTATGGTGGTGGTTGAGTTTTTAGTTTAATGGTGGTGCTGTTTTTTTTTTTTTTTTTTTTTTGTTTAATGGTGGTGGTGGGTTTTTTGTTTATGGTGGTGGTTGAGTTTTTAGTTTAATGGTGGTGGTTGGTTTTTTGTTTATTGTGATGGCTAGGTTTTTTGTTTGTGGTAATGGCTGGGTTTTTGTTTTAATAGTGATGGTTGTAGTTTTTGTTTAATGGTAGTGGTGGGTTTTTTGTTTTTGGTGGTGGCTGGGATTTTTGTTTACTGGTGGTGGTTGGGTTTTGGTGTAAATGGTGGTGGCTGGGTTTTGGTGTAAATGGTGGTGGCTGGATTTTTTGTTCATTGTGTTGGTTTGGTTTTTGTGTTTATGATGGTGGCTGGGTTTTTGTTTTAGATTTCACTCTACTTGTTTTGTTTTAAGTTGAGATTTTTCTGCATTCTTTATGATTACTTCATGGTTTGTAATATGGGTTTGGTTTTTATTTGATGTGAATGTCGTGGGTCTTCTTTCTTTGATAGTTTGGCTTCATATGATGTTACATTATAATTTTTTTGTCTAGATTGTTATTGGGTTTTCTATGGACATTTTTTGTATTGTCTTACTAATAATTATGCCACTTTTTTGTTGTTGTACATCTTATCAGGGATATAGGTTTGTAGTCTAGATTGTTATTGATGTATTTTCCTTTATGCTTGTGCGGATATGGGATTGGTGACAAAAAGACATTCTTTGTGGTACTACTTGAACTCAAATAATATTCTGTAAAGTTTGGAAGACATCATTTGTATATAAATGATTGTAATTATTTTGTGAACATCTTTATTGCATTTTTAGATTGTATGGATGTGGTTAAAAATGAATGGATGATTTGTTTATGGATGTAATTGGAAAAACAAGTTAATGTAATGACAAGTAAATGTAAAGAATATTAATAAAAATATAAAATTGGTGACAATAATTTTCGTCATTATATCTAACAATAAGTAGAAATTGGTGACGGAATAATTCATCACCTAATCTATTGAAATTAAAAAAAAAAAAAAATTGGTAACAAAAAACTTCGTCACCTAATCTATTGATATTGGAAAAAAGAAAACATTTGGTGACGAAATATTTCATCACTGAAAGTAAGGTTAGTGACGAAAAACTTTTGTCGCCTATCATTTTTTATTGGTGACGAAAAGATTCCGTCACCTATCTTTTATTTTTTGGTGACGAAACATTTTTGTCACCAATACATAAGGTGACGAAGCTAAGGTGACGGATGTTGTTTTGTCACCATTTCGTCACCATATGTATTCATGATGAAATAAGGATATATTTTGACGAAATGTTTTTGTCACCATAGCCCACTTTTGTTGTAGTAAGAAGAAAAAGTAATTCAATGATAAATTTGTCAATATTCACCTCCAATAAAAAGATATTGAGTAAAATTGTAGTTCAAGGTTACAATAAATTTTGTAGTTAAACTTTGTTCTATATATATCGCCCATAATTGTTTGTGGTCAATAAGATAGATGGACACACGACACTTATATTTTGAACACATTCCACAATAGGGCATGGCCCTGACCCATCGACTATAGTCCCACCAATGGGTTTGATCCGGACTACCACATTATGCCCATGGTTCAAGTTCACTTCATAGGACACCAAAGATTGGTTTACACTACAAGAATTTTGGTCTTTTGCGACTAATGTTTTAGCGACGACCAAAAAGTCATCACTATTAGGCATACATTAGCGACGATAATAAATGGTCATCGCTAATAAGTGTATTGTAGCGACAACACTAAAGTAGTCGCTAATAAGTCGTCACTAACGCCATGGAGGGAATTTTATTTACTTTTGGAAATTGGAGGGAAACTTTTAGCAACGATAATAAATTTTGTTGCAACGACATTTACGTCGCTAAAATAAGGTTTATTTTAGCGACGACATCTATAGTCGCTAATAATCATCTTTAGTGATGACTTTATGTTTCATCACAAATATGTGGCCAAAATATATAATAATTAAATTATGTATATACTTTATTTATCAGCGATGACACATTAGTGGTCGCTATTAGAAGGCTATTAGCGAGGACACAACATGTCATCGCTAATATATCTACCTAAATAATATGGAGGGTAAAATTTTCACTCTTAAAAAGTGGTGCCTGTGGTGGGAATTATTGGAGGGAAACAAATCATATATTAGCAACGAATTAGGTCGTCGCTATATGTGATCTTTTAATAATGAAGACAAATATTGTCACTACTAATATGTGTCTAAAACAATTTTGATATAATATGATTTTTTTTTATAAATCAAATCCTATAAAATATTTAAAATGACATAAATTCCTTTAAAATATTTGAAATAATTAAAATAGCATTAACCTTGTTAAAATGACCAAAATACCCCCAAATTTATATAATGACCAAAATAAACTTGAAACCTCCAATGTAACTTAAAACTTTCAAATCCGTTAAAAAAAAATGAAGAAGAAAAAATGAGACAACGGAGGGCTTATTGCTTCAAAATACTCTCAAATCATAATGTTACCCATTTGAAACTTGAAATCGTTAAAATAATAAAAATTGAGAAAGTTCTGATTCCACTCAAAATACTAACCAATTCTCATAGTTATCAAAATGTGAATTGTATCGTGAATCAATTTTTGATTTTTTTGTATCATGTGTCATAAGAAAGGTATTAGTCAATATTTACCAAAATAATAAATTCATTATAAATATATGAAAGGTATATTCATTATAAATTCATAATATATTCAACTAATAACCAATTCAAATCATCAATTATGTAATAATATATACCAAAAGTAAGTAAATAAATCAAATTAAAAATACATTTATAACATACTTTTTCAAATTAATTAAAATCAGAAGTTGTAATACATGATATATGAGCAAAAATAATAAAATTTTTCATCATTTTGCCTAATCAACTTTATCTAAGTTAATGTTAACATGATGTTCATCATCTTTCAAAATTATTTCTTTATTAACATTTTCTAACAACTACTCTAATACCCAATAATCCAATGAAAACCTTCCCACTGAACCTAATTTCACAAAGTCTAGTGGTCTAGAGACCATCTATTAAGTTTGACCGGATTTAACCAACTTTAACTAAATTTTGACTTTGCCTTTCTCTAAATCCAGCCATTTGATTGTGACCATAATTTACTAGAATTATCCTTTCATTACACTCTTCGAATCCAACGGTTAGATTTGAAATCTGAGATGGCGCATGATGGTCATATGTTATGTACCTTTATAGCTATATTCTCTCAATTTAACCATTCAATTGTTCTCATATTTCACCAACACCAATATCTTACCATACTCTTTAGTTCCAATGCTCAAGATTCAAATATGAACTTTACAAAGTTTAGTGGTCTTGAGACCATCTATTGAGTTTGACCAGGTTTGACCAACTTTAACTAAACTTTGACTGCGTTTTTCTCTAAATCCAACTATTTGATTGTAACCATAATTTACTAGAATTATCCTTTCATTACACTCTTTGAACCCAACGGTTAGATTTCAAATCCAAGGATGGCGCGTGAGGGTCATATGCTATGCACCTTTATGACTATGTTTTCTCAATCTGATCATCTAATTGTTCTCAAATTTCACCAATACCAATATGTCACCAAACTCTTTAATCCAAATGATCAAGATTCGAATATGAATTTCACAAAATCTAGTGGTATCGGGACCATCTATTAAGTTTGACCGGGTTTGACCAACTTTGACTAAAATTTGACCGCGCCTTTCTCTAAATCTAACCATTTGATTGTAACCATAATTTACTAAAATTATCCTTTCATTACACTCTTCGAATCCAACGGTTAGATTTGAAATCTGAGGATGGCGCATGATGGTCATATGTTATGGACCTTTATAGCTATATTCTCTCAATCTAACCATCCAATTGTTCTCATATTTCACGAACACCAATATGTTACCATACTCTTTAGTTCCAATGCTCAAGATTCAAATATGAACTTTACAAAGTGTAGTGGTCTCGAGACCATCTATTAAGTTTGATCGGGTTTGACCGGGTTTGACCAACTTTGACTAAACTTTGACCGTGCCTTTCTCTATATCTAGCCATTTGATTGTGACCATAATTTACTAGAATTATCCTTTCATTACACTCTTCGAATCCAACGGTTAGATTTGAAATATGAGGATGGCGCATGATGGTCATATGTTATTTACCTTTATAGCTATATTCTCTCAATCTAACCATCCAATTGTTCTCATATTTCACGAACACCAATATGTTACCATACTCTTTAGTTCCAATGCTCAAGATTCAAATATGAAATTTACAAAGTTTAGTGGTCTTGAGACCATCTATTAAGTTTGACCGGGTTTGACTAACTTTAATTAAACTTTGACTGTGTTTTTCTCTAAATCTAGCTATTTGATTGTAACCATAATTTACTAGAATTATCCTTTCATTACACTCTTCGAACCCAACGGTTAGATTTCAAATTCAAGGATGGCGCATGATGGTCATATTCTAGAAGACTATGGTCTCAATTAAAAAACACACTCATCAAAAAGATACAGCTAGATTACAAAAGCTATAGGATAGGGCAGCTCAGCTAGTGGCCAAATTAGGATTTGATTTTTGGAGACAAAAATAAGAACCGACCCACATACATAACTATAATGGTCAACATAACTATAATGGTCAAACACCTAACCTGAAACCGCCTCACTAGTGGCACCAAAACCAACACACGGTCCCATAAAAAAAAAAAAAAAAAATCAAACGGTGTTTTTTTTTTCTTTTCTTTTTCCCTAATTTCTTTTAAAAATTTGACTACCACACTACGGTTTGTTCTGACAACATAATGAGCCCTAATAATTGAACTCACACAATTTTTGTTTCTAGAGTAGAGTTCAAGCACTTTTAACCTGCGCACTCTGTCTCTGCTAATCGTGCACACACCTTGTACTATCGTTTCTCTGATTTCCAGGTACGGATCGGTCTCTGTAGTTCTTGCTTTGTGAATCAAATTTGGCTTTGAATTCGTAGATGATGAAGTTTCTGAGTAAGAAATAAAGTGTTAGTTCTGTTATCTAAAGCCTGTGATTGATCTATGTTCTTTTTAGTATAACTATTTTCGCTCTATATATATGATTTACTTTTTATTTTTGGTTGTGATTGGTTTTGATCTGCTAAAAGTGAATGTGTTTTTTTTTCTTCCCCTCTTCTTGTTGGTTTTTTTTTTTTTTTGTTGAGAAACCTCATCTTGTGGATTTGGGTTTCTCTTCTTATATCAAATTAAACCTACTTCGTTTTGAGCATTGAGAGTGTTTTTTTTGGTTGTACTTTACAGGTTAGCGATTTGGGAAACATAATTGGGTTGCCGCTACAAAGCTTGTAAAGGTTAGATATTCGTATTGTTTTTATCTCTATAGTTATTTTATGGTTTAAGAGAGTTCAATTACACTAGTTGGACTGTCTTATATTTATTATTGCTTTTGATTTTGTTCCAGAAATATTGTCAAATATTTTGATATTTGTTTGTTTCTAATCCTAAAATTTACATAAAGTAGACCTAAAAGAGTTAATTGTGTTCATAGTATTTGAAGAACTGCCTGTACTGTGTCCATATCTCTATCATACTTGTGTTCCATGTTTTGTGTTGGTGCTTTCTAGATGGAATGCCTAAATGCATTTTATTAAAATGATCAAATACATGGTAAAAAGTCTTTGTTGAGGAAAATCTCATGATCTCTGTTTGTTTTTGAATTGTTTAGTTGGTAGTCTTAGCTTAAGTTTTGATGCATAACTGAGGCAGTTACAAAAAATTGGGTATGAGTTTTGGCTTCACATTGTTTTGAAACGATTCTAAATAGAGAACCAGATAGAGTGATTTTTGGTTTTGTGGTCGGATTAGAGTTTGATTAATGGTTGTATCATCTCATAAATAATAAAAAAATTTAATTAGATATATGTTTCTTAATTTATTATCTTGTGAGCCCAAATATTTGTAGAGATTCTTTTCCATTTTGACATGAGGAGAGGGATTTATAAAGACTTTTTAGTCATTATTATGTAAATTACTAGTGTGGGACTTTTACACCTTAAGAATGAAAGGTAAAAGAGAAGAGGACTCATTTATCTTTGGAAACATTCTCAGTATCTTTTATTGTTTCAATGAAAAATAATGCTGTTTGTAATAGAAACTTAATGTAAGTCCAACGTTGGAAGATGAAAGGGGATGCTATACTTCTTCTATAAACACCACACTTCATTAGGAATTCCAGGCACTAAATGATCGGCTAGCTTTTGTGTGAGTCTAAAATTCTTTAGTTCAATGTTGAATTTGTTATGTGGTCCATTTATTCCCAATGAAATAAGTAATGCTGTAAGCATACTTAAAAATAAAGGAATGGTCAAAAAGTTTTGTGGTAAGTTATAAAAAAATAGAGAAAAAAAAAATCAAAATTGGCCAAAACCAGTTCTAGTACACAGTTTTGGAGATTGAACCTCCTATTTATTGATTTTGACTAGTTTTTGAATTTTTTCGGTTTTAGGGTAATCACTAGTTTGGTATAGGTATGGCTAAACTAGTGGAATCAACTAATCAGGTCTGGTTTTGAAACTATGGTTGTCACCCTGAAATTTTACAAATTGAGTATGTACAATGTACATATTCGTTATAATTATTATTTTTACTTATAAAAAAAATATTAATTTGTTTTTGAAGCACTTGTAGTCTTGTACAATGAATTGGTCAGACTAGCTGAAAATAGTCTATTATGATTGTTGTTGTTTCAATAACAAGCAATTTTGTTTATATTTTTTAATTGATTTTATTTCAAAAGAAATTTTGGTTATACTTGGTAAGTAGTTCACTTCTTTTATATTTATGAATTATGATAGAGACATCATAATAGAGAACTTGTTTAACTCATCAACCCACTTCATCTCAAGTAAGAATGTGTTTGCTGAAATTATGATAGGGACATCAAGATGGATAAAAGTTGGATGCATGAAAGTAATAGAACTAGTACACGATATAGTGAAGGTGTTAAGCAGTTCATTAACATGGCACGTGGTCATGCGGATCGAGTTGGTAGGATTAAGTGTCTATGTTGTAAATGCACAAATCGGTATTATCACCATATAGACGCGGTAGAGACTCATTTAATTATGAATAGATTTGATTTGAATTACACCGAATGGATATTTCATGGGGAAGAAGATCCGTTTTTTAAACATGTGCAAGCTGAGCATAATGATGATAATTCACAAGTAGAGGACATTGATGACGTTGGGGAAATGTTAATTGACATTTATAGGGGGACATTTCCAGATGCAAATATAGGTGAATCCTCCACTTCTCCAGGTCCATCAAACAATGATTACAAAGCAAGACCCTTTGATCAAAGTTGTGGGAAGATGCCCAACGTGAGCTTTATCTAGGTTGCAAGAAGTTTTCTAAACTCTCTTTTTGTATGAAGCTGCTTCATATAAAGACTCTTTGCAATTGGAGTGATAAGTCGTTTGATTTGATGATTGACTTGATAAAGCAGGCGCTCCCAGATGGGGAGTCATTGCCAAAATCGTATTATGAAGCAAAGCAATTTAGGCGAGACTTGGGTTTTAGCTATGAGTTAATACATGTATGCAAAAAAGTCTGCACACTTTTTTGGAAGGAACATGCTGATAAAGAAGAATGCCCAAAATGTCATACTTCAAGATGGAAAAAGGACAATGGTAAAGGTAAAAAAATTCCTTGGAAGGTCTTAAGGTATTTCCCAATTAAACCAAGGTTGCAGCTATTGTTTATGTCGAAAGATATAGCTAAAGACATGAGGTGGCACAAAGATGAGTGACTTGAAGATGGAGATTATCTTAGACATCCTGCCGATTCAATAGTGTGGAAAGAGTTTAATAAAAAACATGCTTGGTTTGCTGCAGATTCTCGCAATGTGCGACTTGGTTTAGCAAGCGATAGGTTCAATCCATTTGGTAACATGAGTACATCATATAGCATGTGGCCAGTAGTACTTATGCCATATAATTTACCTCCATGGAGGTGTATGAAGGATCCGTATATGATTTTGTCCTTACTTATTCCTGGACATAAGGCACTTGGAAACAAAATTGATGTGTACTTGCGGCCATTGGTGGATGATTTAAAAGAATTATGGAATGAAGGCATCAAGACGTATGACGCATCAACGCAACATTCATTTAAGTTGCATGCAACGTTATTATGGACTATAAATGATTTTCCTGCATATGCGAACTTATCTGGGTGGTCTACTAAGGGAAAGTTGGCATGTCCCATATGTAACGAGAATACAGAGTCGAGTTATTTGAAGTCTAGCCACAAATTGTGTTACATGGGTCATCGTCGATTCTTACCTCAGGAGCATAACTGGCGTAAAATAGAGAATATTTTGATGGAACTGAAGAGCATAGGATAGCCCCTAATGAATTATCAGGAGATCAATTGCTACAACAACTAATGAATGTTCCAGAAGTGCAATTTGGAAATGATGAAGCTACAAGAAAAAGAAAGCGCACGAAGATTGAGTTGAACTGGACAAAGAAAAGTATTTTTTTTGAGTTACCTTATTGGTCAACATTGAAACTAAGACATAACTTAGATGTCATGCATATTGAGAAGAATATATGTGACAGTGTTTTAGGTAAACTGATGTATGATCATGGAAAAGGGAAAATAAAGACACTTTTAATGCACGAAAGGATTTAGAAGATATGGGCATACGTAAGGATTTGCACTTACAAAAAACTGGTGCATCTACAAAAATGCCATAAGCAAAGTATACATTGACAAAAGCTGAGAATATAAGATTCTGTGATTGGCTAAAAAATGTGAAGTTCCCTGATGGGTATGCATCTAACATTAGTAGATGCGTGAACACCAATGAGGGTACGATTTCAGGAATGAAAAGCCATGATCTTCATGTACTCTTACAACGATTACTTCCTGTTGCAATTCGTGGATATTTCAATGATAATATACGTACAACATTGATTGAATTGTGTTTATTTTTTAAGGGCTTGTGTTCACGAACAATGAAGTTAGATGTCTTAAATCAAATGAAGGAAGACATTGTTGTGATTTTATGCAAAATGGAAATGATATTTCCACCTGCTTTTTTCGATATAATGGTACATCTAGCTCTTCATTTACCTCGAGAGGTAGAGCTTGCAGGCCTTGTTCAATTTCACTGGATGTATCCAATTGAAAGGTTTCTTGGTAAATTAAAGCGGTTTGTACGAAATAGAGCACGCCCATAAGGATCAATTGCTGAGGGATATTTATCTATTGAATGTTTGACATTTTGTTCCATGTATCTTCGTGAGATTGAGATAGTATGGAGTTGTGAGGAGCGGAACAGCAACAGGTGCCAGGGGGAAAGGGATGTAGGCTTGTCTGTTTTTTCACAACCAGTACGTCCTTTAGGAGCACCACAATATCTAAGACTTGGTGATACGCGTCTCTTACAGGCTCGATGGTATGTGCTTAGCAATTGCTTAGAAATTGATTCATACAAATCGTAAGTGTTTCATTATTTTTTTTTTCAATTTACATGTTACTTAGTAATAAAATGAAGTGCTTATATGTTTTTATTATGTAGTAAGCGTTATCTGAAGATCCAGTGATTTTTTTTTTTTAGAAAATTTTCATGTTACTTGAAAATAAAATGAAGTGTTTTTATGTATTTATAATGTAGTGAGCATTATTTGGAGATCCAAGGAGAAGGCATCATTGACATTGATCATAAGCATGAAGTTGAATTCGAAAATTGGTTCCACAATCGTATATGTGGGAATAATGCATCAAATGTGTGAAAAGAATTATATAGTCTTGCATGCGGATCTGATGCTCTAGTTGCCATTTACCAAGGTTGCATTGTGAATGGTGTTAGGTTCCACACAAAAGACCGTGAACATACTCGTCATACTCAAAATAGTGGAATCTTTGTTTCGGGTGAAAATGGTGGAACAAAAACTGACTATTATGGTGAGTTGAGGAATGTTTTGGAGCTAACCTACTTGGGCAATAATCATGTATATTTATTTGAGTGTGATTAGTGGGACATTAGGGATGGAACAGGAATGCAAAGAGATGAGCATTTTACAAGTGTGAATACATCTCGTACATGGTATCATTCTGATCCATTTATCCTAGCATGCCAAGCTTCACAAGTTTTTTACTTGAATGATACCAAATTAGGCAGTAGTTGGCGCGTGGTGCAACATATGACGTATAGAAACATGTATGATATTTCCATAGGCACAGAGAATGTGCATGAAGAAAATGAAGAAGATAATGGTAATGCAGTATACCAAGAAAGTGAATGTATTGGGGTTAATGCAACAGTTCAAGAAAATGATGAAGACTCAACTTTGTTACATAGAGATGATGTGCCAGCAATAGATTTGGGGGACTTAATACCTGTTGATGATGTATATATGCAACTTGATGAAAGTATGTTCATCAATGATGTCTTGTCTAATGAGGAATGGGATACAGATTCCAACAATGAAGAAGAAACATATAGTGATGACGATGTTTCAAGCTCAGATCATGAAAAAGATTTATCTAGCAATGATGAATTTATTGGAGATCTTGGGGATGAAGATTAAGTCGAGTTTTGATGCAGGTTAAGTTTTGTTAAATACATAAAGCTTTCATATGTTCTCAGCTATGGTTTTTTTGAAAAATAAAATTGTTAAAGTTTTACTTGGATTTTAAAACTATTTTGTACACATTTTTGTCATCTACTTTAGTTTTCCTTTACATTGGTTTATTCTTTTTATTTCAGGTTAAAATGTCGCATGCCTTGGGCTACTGATGATGTTGAAGTGAGATACTTTTCATTGCAAACTTGGTTGAATATTTTCTTGAGGAATTTGTCATTATTTTATTATTATTTGAGAGAGTAGATTTGAATTTAAATTATGTATGTGATATAGAACTTGGGTATTTTTTTTCCTTATTAGTAGTTATTGATTGAGTGGTTATGCTTATAGAGTATTTGTGATTGAAAATTTTTTATGTGTAGAATTGTGGTTTATTAAAGTCGAATTATTATGGCAGCGACTTGATTGTCCTTATCATGAGTTCCTCTTTTTTGGCCCAATATAAAACTCCTGTTTATAACATGCAAATAACACCTTGTCTACTACATCATGGCAATCCATCTTGCAAAATTTAATTCACAAATGGCTAGCATGTGATCCTTGTAGAAGATCCAGCTGCTTGACTCACTCATGCTGTGAAACTTCCTGATTCATTTGCAAAATATACTACACAGTTGTCTGGTATTAAAGCACATTGTTTGTGTCATTGTACATTTTAACAAGTGCCTGCACTTTTGGAACTCATTGTTTTGTTTTTTTTGTTTGGATAGGAGATTAAGAATGAGAAAGTTAAGTTAGAACATGTTTAGCTTTCAGAGGAGAATAATGGGTTATGTGTGTAGAATAAAAAATTTGTTGAAGAGGCTTTTTAAGTAAAAGAACTAGCTTCTGCTGCTATTGTGGAGCTGAAAAATTTGGCTAGTAAAGTGTCAAAGCCTTCCAACATTTTGGTTTCAGGTCTCTTGGTCTTCAAAGGTTGTGAGTAGTCTCCCTTTCTTTTTTCTTCTTTTGTGTTTACTTCTATAATTCAATGTTATTGTAAATTATTCCGTATAAATCTACAATTTTAAAGGTGTCATCAGATGCCATTTCCTTGTAAAACCATGAAGAATCATGACATATTCTTGTTTATTAGGATGCTTACCATTTAGTTCTATGTTGCCCCTAATTTTCTTACACTTACAAATTAAACATCGCATCCAAATTTCTTTCTCATTTTTTATTTTCCTCCAAGCCATCTGCTGAAGAGTTAATCTCTGTTGGGTCTTGTTTTGAAGGTTATGTTGAAAGTACCAGTAGTGGTTCATCTTGAAAGCACAAACGTGATCAGAAAAGAGCACGATCTTAGTCTTTTGTTTAACTTGTAAGTCCAAAGCGTTTACCAAACACTGTGAAAGAAACAAAGTTTTTATTTTTATTTTTAATCGAAGAGGAAACTAAACTCAAAATTTGACACTTCAACTTTGGGGAGTGTCAAAGTTTACATCTTTCCTGGTTGTCTTGAATTAAGGTGCTTTTGGTGATCTCTCTTCATTTTACCTTCTGAGTATTCCTTAATTTTGGTAAACAAGTTGTGGGTATCTTGGAAAATCAGCAACTGTTACATGGTTCAATTGTGGGTCTTTGTGTCTTAGAGTTTCATGGGTTTTCAATGATTTTGGAGTTTTTGTGTGTTTTGGGTGTAGCTGATTGGTGAATTGTAAAAAGAATATTAATTTAGTTTGAGTTATGGAGTACTTTTTAAATGGAGATTAGTTTGGAAATACTGAGAAAATTGAATATGGAATTTTAGCGGTTCATTTTCTTTTCTTTTTCTTCTTTGTCTTGTTCCTTGTTGGCTCTTGTTTTGTGATTTGTTCATTGCAACAAGCTTCAGCTTGGTTGCATATCTTCATGAGGAATTCGTTATCATTTGATTAGTATTTGAGTGAATAGATTGGAGCTTTTATTATGTATATGATATTGAACTCGAGTATCATTTTCCCTTATTAGTAGTTATTGATTGAGCAGTTGTTATGCTTATATGAGTATTGTGATTGAAAACTTTTTATGTGCATAGGATTGTGCTTTGTTATTTCCCAACAGGTACCCGCGTAAAATTCAGAATGTAAATTTTAAATAAAAATAAAAAATGTAAAATATTATTAGCGACGACAATGTCATCACTATTATTTTATCATATCATTAGTGACGACAGACAATATCATCGCTAATATGCAATTTTTAGTGATGACATGTTTGTGGTTACTTATATATCATTATTGGTGATGACAGCAAGCGTCGTCGCTAGTAATGACATATTAGCGACAACAAAAATGGCGTCGTTAATAATAATCTAATGGCGACGACAAAAAAATTCGTCACTATTAGTGAGCTAGTAGCGATGACATTTCGTCTTGAGGCCTCGAGTTATTTATGACGACAATTGTAACTATTAGCGACGACTTTGTTGTCGTTAATAGTATTGTAATTTGTGATGACATTAATATCGTCACTAAAAAACTTATTTGTTACCACTTTTCTTTAACGAAAATTAGCAATGACATTTTTCGTCGCCAATATAATTAGTGACGAAATTTAAAGCATTAGCGACGACTATGTGCCGTCGCAAAAGACCAAATTTCTTGTAGTGTTATATTGAAATTGAGTAGGGTCACTGGTTAAGTCATAAGTGGGTGGTGGAGATTGGCAGCTCCTTGTGCCTAATATCCAGAGTCTCCAGTTTCACTTGAAAAATAGAATGATTATAAATTCCATATGTTATGATCATGTTGAAGTGGTCAAAGTTGTCACTTACCAAATCTAAGCCCAATCACTCTTTCTTTAGTTCTTGTTTTAGGAGAGCTTATGTGTATTGACTTACCTTACAACTTCAAAAGTTGCACATAAATTAAAATAAGTTGAGAAAGTTGGCAAAAAAATTCTACCAAATGATTTTACAGCTCTTCGAGAATTGAATCCGTTAAAATATGTTAAGCTGTCACTTAACAAACACATTTGCACGGTATTAACAAAGAGATTGACCCCCTAATATTAGGAGAGTGGATTTAGATTTTGAAACATTTGAAGCCAAAATCAAAATGACCCAAACTTGAAATGTGTGATTTGCAATTTACGTCTTAATTTAAATTTATCTACTTACCCTCAAGAATAAAAATCCTCAACCTTAGTACAACATGAATAACAAGTGATAGAGTAGCACCAAAAACACTTTATTCTCATAACTCATGAGCACAACCTCAAACTTTGTACATGTTTTATTCAAATAACTATTTCTCTGACACATACATACATGTGCCTAGTACTTAAAACATATCAGTTTCATATTACAAATTTGGGAATGCATAATTTCTTTCCATAATTCATGGACAAAAAGTGATAAAATAGTCGGGTGCACCAGAGCAGGTAAAGGTGCTAGTTTGATCATCATAAGCATAGCTATAAGCTTGAGGACATTGTTGCTTAAAGATGGTAGAATATTTTGTGGGTGGACATGTTAGCGGGGTGCTAAATGCACCAGTGCAACAGTATTGTGGTTGATTGAAAGCAGTACAAGCACTCTTGCAGGCAAGCACGCTCCCATCAGACCCTATTACTTGCAACTCCCCTGGGCAAACTGCGTTCACATCGGCTGGACAGCTTGAGTTCTTGCATTCACCAGTGCCACCTCTGGTGGCTACAGATACAGGCAAGTTGAAGCCATCTACAAGGCTAACATCGTAATAGTCGATCCCACGATTATCTGCTATGTTGATTTCTACTAAAGAAGCTGGCGGGATTGCACCAGCACCGTTGCATGCAACCTTACCAGTGCTACAATCAGCAGTCTCGCAAGTGAAATTTGTTGAGTTGGTGGAGCATTGGGTTCGGGCCCAGAACCGGCCTTTCCATGGAGCTTGAACATTCAGTGTTAAGGAAGCTTTGGATAATAACTCAAATCCAGTATTTGATAGTTGAGGTTTCTGATCTGAAGTTAGGGTTCCGGGCCAAATGGTTTTTGAACAGTTATTTGTGAAAGTTATTTTAGCAGAGTGAGCACCTGCACGCAAGTAAACCAAACGCTTTTGAAGATGAAAAACAAAACCTATCTTGTAACCGGGTTGTATTAATTATAAACCTCTACATTATTTTATTCTGTTTGTAAGTGTTACATGGTCCAAGACCTGACTCAGGTTTATAACCGTAAGTAGCAGTCATATATTGAGCAATTGAAATAGAAGAGATGTACATGTCTATATATATAAAAAAGAAAAAAGAAAAAAAAGAATCATCGATGCTATAAATATGCATGAAATCTAGCACTTGCCCTCAATGTGACCTGTTCATTAATTAGAGCACGTTCCTCTATGGACTATTAGAAGAGATCAATAGAGAAAGAACAAGTATCAAGTACATAAAATCTAAAATGTGTTACAAGTGAAGGATTAGCGAATATACTAATGAAAGTTTAATCCGTGGGGTTCATGGCTTTGTTGTATAGCCGATATGATGATTGTCGCAACCTCAAATTTTGTGACTAAAAAAAAAAAATTACTGACAAAAGCAATGTGGTAAAGCATATCAGAAGTAGATAGCATACCAGATAAGAAAAATAAGGCCAAGGTAAGGCCGTAGAGTGCCAGGGTTTTCATCATTGTTGCTTACTTTGGTGGTAACAAGTATATATGATGAATGACGAACTTTGGTGTGGTATGGCTTGGGCTAATCCAATGAACTTTGCATGGTATATATAGAAGTTTATACACCGATTCAAAGGATTTTCTTGGAATTCTTATTGACCCACTTTGGACTTGGATATTCTAGGAATTCTTATTGACCCACTTGGTAGTTATCTTCCAAACAGAATCGGGTCGCTACTGCTACTGTGAAGGAAAGAGACAGATATATACATGCATGGGGTAATTTTTTTTTTTTTTTGATTGGGCTTAATTTTTTAGGCTTCATTATTGGTAATTTTTGTTGTTGGGTTAATTTTATTGCAAATTTTTGTTGTTGGGTTAATTTTTTTGGGCTTGTATATTTTGTTTTAGATTTAATCTATTAATTTTTTATGGCCTTTAAAAGGTAAAAAAAAAATGCTAAAACTATAAATTTTTTACAAATTGGTAATGTGGTGAGTGATTATTAGTAAATAAAAAGTGATGCAAGTCATGTGCAAACTAACAAAAATTTGCTACATCAATAGTTTGTAAAAGTTTTTGTGGTTATAATACTCTTAAAAGAATTGATGGCATTGTTAAGGGGGCCGGACAAAGTGTAATTTTATTAAACAAAACTGCTAAAATTAGTACATATTAATATACTAATATTTTTATATAAAAAAAATTTAGGAGGGGGCCATTGCTCCCTTAGTCAATATATAGCTCCGCCCATGGTTGAGACGAAGCATCCTATCTAAGGTTACGTTACGTATAGATTTTTCACTTTGGAAATTTGAGGACAACCCACAAGTCGTGCCAAAACTAATTTGTCTGTTTTCATCAATTTGAAGAATTTGATGGCATTGTTAAGGGAGGTAAAATGTAGTTTTATTAAATGAAATTGCTAAAATTAGTACCTATTAATATAATAATATTTTTTATAAAAATAAAAAATTTAGGAGGGGGCCATTGCTTCCCTAGTCCACATATAGCCCGCCCATGGTTGAGATGAAGCATCATTTGAGGACAACCCTCAAGTTGTGCCAAAACTAATTTGTCTGATTTCATCAATTTGAAGATAACCCTGGCCAAACTGTTATATGTTGTGCCAAAAATAATTTCTCTAATTTCATCATTTGAAGATAACCTTGGCCAAAGGCCAAACTGTTATAAGTTGTGCCAAAACTAATTTGTAAAATTTCAACAAGGGAATAGATTGATGTATTGATCAACTTGAGGAGGCTGGAATTATTTACAGGCCGTAAGGCTGCAAATGTTGCCAATTCGTTGGGCGCGCATCTAATCCCGGTGTATGACAATAATAATATATAATATATTGTCATAATTATTATTTTATTAGAAGAGATATTGTCATAATTTAAAATTAAAATTTAACTAGGGAAGAATTAACCGATTAAGACCTAGAGTTCTTGGAGAGTAGTTTTATGGAATAGTTTCTAAATTCTTATTCATAAATTTTGAAATATGTAGATTAGATTTTACCACATCATCATTTAAAAAGAAAAAGAAAATGTTAACTATCATCATTTTTCTACCCGTTTAAATTAGAGAAGTGTTATGTCTACAATATTTTCACAATATTTTCATAACAAATCTTAAATGATAGATTGTTATGAGTTGTTACTGGTAAGCAATAAAGTAGATTCAGTGCTAATTTCAAACTAAAAACCTATAATAACTTGTCACCTAAGATTTACTTTCTTGCTCACCAAGAACAATTTGTAACAATCTGTTACCTAAGATTTGTTATGAATGTGTTGTAAAAATATTATGAACATAGTATTTTTTTTAAAAATTATTATTATTCACTCAGAAAAGGGAAATGATCATATTAAAGCTTTGATTCTTGCCAGTGCCAACTCGATGGGTGAGGTAAATAGGCAACCACCTAATGCTCCTGATGAAAAATAGGCCCCCAAATTTTTATCAATAGAGATATACATGTACTAATGGAAGTACTAATGAAGCACCAAATATTCACCAATAAATAAAAAGTAGTTCTTAATTTTTTTTTATCAATCATAGGGGCATCTAATCCTAGTATCTAATAGGTTCTGTTTCTTCTCCTTTGACAAAAAAATAGTCATACTTTAAAAAAGTAAAGTTTTGAAAGCTCGATAGTGTAGAACACTATAGCTTGTTTTGACCCACAATTTTAAACTTACGGCTAAATTGCTTTTAAACTACTTAACTTGGTGCAGAATAAGAGTAAGTGAAACACCATTAACCGGATCTACTCTCTAGTGCATAGGCATACAAGATAAACAAGTAAATGTAAAGTATAAAGAGTAAGGGAAGAGAGATGCAAACTTAGATAACAACGAGACGTGTTATCAAAAAGAAAACTAAAGAACTGGGTTAAAAATCTTTCCGCCGCCCTCTAAGCCAAAATGATCCACTAGTGAATAAAGTTGGAGTAGAAAGATATCAAAAAGACCTTCTAAGTCTAATCTACCCAATGTATTTGAACTCTCTGTGTTCCAGCTCCCAACATACTTCACTGAGTATTTTCTTCACTAGATATTCGGATCCCGCAATTAGCTCCAAATTGCATCTGCCAAACAATGGTTTTTTCCAATACTTCCCACATGCAAAAAAAAAAAAAAAAAAAAAAAAACCATTCAACACTCATATTGGGTGCGGTAAGTGTTTAGGCTAAGAACATCTCAAAGATTTGTAATTAGAGAGGTAGGAGTAGAGGAAAACTAAGAAAAATGTGTAGATGATTGTGGGTTTACAATATCTAACTCTCAAGTGTATTTCTATGGTTTTCTCTCTAAGATTGTCTTTATAATTTCATGGATAATGTGGGCTTTTAAAGTGTGGGTAAAGAAATGAGGAAAGCACACTTTAACAGCTTGCAGTGCATCTCGCGAGTTGGCCTAGTTGCGAAATGAGTCGTGAGATGCTTTCTGGTACTTAACTCTTTAGTTCTAGCATGTGCACCTTTCATGAGTTGTCCATTCACGAGCCAGTTGTGAGAAAGTCGCGAGTTGCCCTGTTCTTCACAGCTCTTCACCAAATTCTCACACTCAACCCCTACATTGAATCCCACAAACATACAAGGAAATGATTGACTGAATATAATCAAATTTGATACGGAATTAAAGCCCACAAAACATAATTAAAATTACACTTTACAAGTTTAACCATGGAATGATTACAATCTAGATTTCTTAGAGTAAAATTCATATCCATTCATTTTGAAATATGTGTATTAGATTTTACCACATCATCAATATTTATAAATTAAACATAAAACGTTAATTATTATCATTTTGTACCCATTTAAATTATTGTCGATGTTCAAAACCACTTTTTGGTTTTTGGCCCATTCATTACACAAAAGTAAAATGATCAAATCAAAGCTTTGGTTCTTGCTTAGATGGCTAAAAACTTTTTTTTTTTCTTTATATTTTTCAAAAATTTTCTTTATTTTTATTAATTCTTCTTTAGGTTTTTGCTTTGTATTTTTTTCAGCCTTAATATATATATATATATATATATATATTTTGTTTTAGGTGTTATGACTAGAAGCATGTTTAGGCCAGAATAGGGGTTTCTACCTCAGGGCACGTTATGCAGCCTTGACCTTACATCCGCACCCTAGGAGGCCTGTGTACACAACCTTAGTCATTCCTAAGTAGGCTCTCTTAGAATCTTAATTATGAGATCAAGACATTCTAGTGAGTATAAATGGTGTTATTTATAATGTTGTTTACTTGTCATTTATCTTTCAATAACCTGTGTTAGAAACTTGCTTAGAATGTTTAAATCTTGTTAGAAATATGGTTAGGATGATTGAATCTTGTTAGAAGCATGCTAAGGATTTGGGTGTGTTGAGAACGGGGTAGCTTTCAAAACCCTAGGGATAGAATATTTGTTTTTTAGTTTGTAAATGATGTGTTCAAAATGTGTGATTTTGTTTGTGCCTTACTTTTAATTCTTGCATGCACAGGAAAGGTTTCTCTTAGGGGATCCTTATTGAAATATGACTATGAGGTACATAAATGGAGGTTAGCCCACTCAATAGAGGTTTGGGTGCCCTATACTAATTTTGAACCCATTTTTGGTTTGTTAGAACTCTATATAAAGATTCAAATTGAGATCTAGACAAAAACCGAATGGAGACTTCCCACCCATTAGGCTAGTGGCATGCTCCTGTGCCAATTAGGATGGACCCACAATTGCACATTTTACACATGAGGGTGCTTAGAAGGTCTTAAAACCCAACTTAGTTTGTCACAGGGGAATGACATGCATGGTAGTGTTAGCAAACCCAAAACCACCAAATGAAAGCCAAGACCTTGTGGTGATGGGAGCTTTAATATATATTATTGTTTAGTGTTGCTGTGTTTAGGTTAAGTATATTTTGTTAAAATTTAGTTGTGGTTTCTATGGCTGGAAAATGAAATTATATAGGACTAGAATTTTGGTTTCTTACTAGTTCTATTGGAAATAGATTTTGTTAAAATTTAGTTGTGGTTAGTTTTGTGACTGGGGAAATGAATTTATTATTTTGTGATAATTTGTTTGTTTTCAAGTTTTTTATTTTTATTTTTATTTTATTTTAGTTTTGTTGAAAAATGTCAAGCATTGTCGTTAGAAAAGAGATTAGCCAAAATTAGCTATGATTACATTATTGATGTGTGGAGACATCCTCTGTTCACATAGATAAACCACTAACATGTTTAGAGTTATGAGTTATAAAATTACCTTATCTACGAATATGAGAAAAAGTAAGAGCACAAAAGGTATGTGTAAATAATTTAGTCTCAACAATGAGGCGACCATAGGATCGAAGGAGAAGGATTCATCTTCATTAGTGAGAACTTTAATGATAATTTCAGAGTCATCCTCTAAAATAATGGATCGATGAAAGACGGAGGTCTTGAGCTAAACTTAAAGCCCTCACTACCACCATGACTTCTACATCAGAAACTGAGTGGAGTATGAGTATTTTCTCTTTCATAGACACCAACAACAAGCCTTGAGAATTTCGAATAACCACCCCAATCCCAGCTTCTCTAGATTCCTTAAACATTGCACCGTCAAAATTTAACTTTGACTAAAGGGTTTATCAAAGGAGACCAACGAACTGGATCTGGATTTAAGACAGTGCGAGTAGAAGATTTTACTGGGATGGCCCGAATAAAATCAGAGAGGATTTTCTTTGCCATCAGGATCACATCATTAATAGGAATGGATTTGTCCTCTACTTGAATGTCTATTTCTACAGAACCAATTGCAAAAACATCCAGATCCTTTTTTTCCCTCAATTATGTGTTGCACCAAATCTAAAAACTTGGAGAAATGGTTAACTTGGCGAAAACTTCACGTTGGATCAGAGTCCCATACAACCAAAACTCCAGGACTTAGCCATAATGCGTGAATCACATTCTCGGGAAGTTGCTTATAATGTTCTCAAACATCTTTAGCTAACACATTCTTGCGGACTAAATTAGTTTTAATTTTTTTTATAACGCAATTAAGAGTGATAGTATTGTAATTTTTTTTTGTAAGACAATGTAATTCAAATAGTATTGCAATTTTTTTGTAAGACAATGTAATTCAAATTTCATTTGAATAATCAAGTATTCTATTAAATTGTGGTTTTCTTGAGTTGGTCCTTAAATAATCAAGGAGTGATTTTAAATTGTAAAAGCCTAGATGTATGGGTAAAATATTGTCAATTGAGAATTAATTCATTTAGGCATACACATGCAGTTGACCTAACATTTTCTTTGGTCATGGTTATCACACCCACATTGACGTCTGTTGAGCCCAACCAAGCTTCCCAATACGAACAAGTTGTAAAGTTTTAAAAGATTTCAATACTATTGCTCATTCACATTACTGTGACCTCATTCATCTCATTAGAAGTATAGAAATTGCTCAATCCACACCATTGTAACATTTGAATCTACCCAATATTCCTTCTCAAGAATTTTTTTACTTTGTCAAGACTCAAGATACAAAACAGCCGCATTGTTTTATTCTATCAAATTAAAAGAGCCCAAACCCACCCCACCCCCCCCCCCCACAAAAAAAAAAAAAAAAAAAAAAACCAAACATGGCTAATTTATGCAGGACAAAAGGTGATACTGAAACTCGCTGCCCCTCTGCAACTATAAATTGGAGGTTGATTATCACCAGGATAAGTGTGGACTAGACCACATGCTTTCTTGAAGAGTTGAGTACTCATTAGGCTAGCAAGTCTGTGGGTTAGCAAAATTTCCAAAGCAACAACGTTAGATGGACACATATTGCTTATAGCTAGAACACAATCCACAATAGGGCATGGCCCTGACCCATCGACTAGAGTCCCACCAATGGGTTCAATCCGGACTACTCTAATCATCGCCTAACAAAATCCAAGAATATGCATAAATTAAATGTATATTTAATACAGAAATAATTAATTTTTTATTTTTAAAAAATGAAGTCAATTTGTTCATAAATATTGCAAGATAACACAAACAAAACAATCATATTAAATTTATGCATACCAACCAATATATCATTAAACAAAATTTGACACATATATTAAATAGTTCATAACTATAACTTAATATCTATTTATTACTACCAAGGAAGAGTTGGCTTAGTGGGTTTTAGTTAACTCAACTAGTAAAATTTATGATGGTTGAATAAGAGATTTTGAGTTCAATCTTCACCTACACAAAAAATCGATTGGCGTTTTGATTTGATGATAAATAGTTATCATTAGGAGTGGACGCCATAGATTAAAATTCTTTATAAAAAAAAAATGAAGAGTTGGCTTAAGATTTTTTTAGAGTTTTTAAGATAGTTCCTCCATAAAGTTTCTAAAACACTACTTACCTAGGATTTCTATAAAAATACTAGCTCTTCAATCATGACACATTAAACACATGAAACTCACACTTTTATCATTTAATTCAACAAATTAATTTATTAAATATTTTATAATTAAAATGTTCCAACAAAAAGAAATCTTGACTAATCCAACTTTTTTATTTGTTAAATTATTGATGAGGTTGCAAAATCTAATTCATGCATTTCAAAATTGATAATTTTTTTTTTTAAAATTCCTAATAGAATTACCTTGAAAATTTGAAAAAAATAATTGGTAACCCATGCAATGCACATGAATTATTATATAATACGATTTTTTTTTTCAAAATATGAATTATGATAATTATGATAGTTATTAATAGGCATTTTATTATTATTATTATTTTGGAGAATCAATAGGCATTTTATTTTAATTTTGTTTTTATGTAAAATTGTATATCCTATCATTAAGCATTTATTATGATTTTATTTGCATATGGAACCACATATTCTACCATTCAAAGAAAATATGATGCGTTAAAATTCTAGTGGAGCTTTAAATATAAAATAGCTTTTGAAGCCTTGCAAGTTACACATCATTATTGTAATATATATATATGTATGTATGTATGTATGTATGTATGTATGTAGAGAGAGAGAGAGAGAGAGAGACCTCGTATAACTCTAAATTGTGTTACACCACTCAATAACTTGTTATTAAATTCATATTTTAGGAATTCCATATTGAATTACATGTTCTATATGTGCTTAACATGCATGCCAATTTTTATACCAATCGGATGCTATTTACCATATGATCTATAAACTCATCTTTTATGTATTATTTTCAATTACAAAAACTTGAATTTAAATAATTAATTGATAATATAACTATTGATTTTTGATCACTGTGAAATTTTGCGAGCACGGAGAGTATGTGAATATAATGTAATCTAACGGTAAAATTATTAAATTCGCATCTAATAATAAGTTATTAAGTGATGTAGTATCGTTTAGAGTTATATCAGGTATAACTTGAACTCAATTCATATATATATATATATATATATATATATATATATTCTTAATCCTACCTAATTTTAACCTAAATTCCACATGTTATTATTAAGATGAAGCGGTCAAAGTTGTCACTTACCAAATCTAAGCCCAAACACTCTTTCTTCTGTTCTTGTTGAGGAAAGCTTATTTGTATTGGGTTACCTTACAACTTCGAAAGTTGTACATAGATTAACAAGTTGAGAAAGTTGGCAAACAATTCTACCAAATGATTTTTCAAAGAGTTCAACTCTTTGAGAATCAATTAATGTCTGAATCAGTTAAAATATATTGAATAAGTTAACACTTAGTGTGCGTTTGGCTTCAGATTATAAAGCCAACTTATTTTATTATTCAACTTATTTTTACTACTATTCATGTGCCCTACTGCACTTTTTGGTACTATTCATGAGTTCTACTGCTATTTCAGCTAATTTTTAGCTTTATTTACAGTATTTTCAATAAAAAGTTTTTAGTTTTAACAAAATATATAGATCCCAAATAGACCCTTAATAATCATATTTGCATAGTCAAGACTATCAATTAAAATGACCCAATGTTAGGGGTCATTTTAATTGATAGTCTTGACTATGCAAATATGATTATTAAGGGTCTATTTGGGATCTATATATTTTGTTAAAACTAAAAACTTTTTATTGAAAATACTGTAAATAAAGCTAAAAATAACATTAGGGGATTGGATCTAGAATTTGAAACATTAGAAGAAAAAAACATGGTGGCCCCAAACTTAAGAAGTGTGATTTGAAATTTACTCTTTAATTTAAATTTGTATGCTTAGCCTCATGAATAAAAATCCTCTGTCTTAGAACAACAAGAATAACAAGTGATAGAGTAGCACAATAAAACTTCCTTCTTATAACTCATAAGCACAAGGGCTATAAATAAGCTGAGATTTGTCAAGTAATGCATGTTTAAGCTTGGCTCACCCATAAAAGTTAAAATCTCAAGCTTAGCTTGAGCTTGTGATAAGCCTAAAATAATGTTCGAGCTTGAGCTTGAGCTTGTGGGAAAGCCATAGAGCTTGTGGTAAAGCCAAAAAGCTTGGGCTTGGCTTGGCTTGATTAATTAGTCAAGCCAAGCTCGAACTTAATATTAAGCTCAAACTTGAGCTCAGGTCAAGCTTTCAAGTTTGAGATTTAAGAAAACTACTTTATTAAATGCTTAAATCTCCAAAATCAATTAAAAAAAATAGTATACTCATTTTATCATGCTTCTAGTCACACTTATGATTAATCACTATTCAAATTTAAATTTTACATAACTAAATCCATTCATTCATCCTTTCTTATATACAGTTTCAACAATTGTTTGAAACACAATTTTTACATTTACATTAGATGATGAAGAATTAGAAAAATACTTGCTTGTACTATTATGAATAGCAAAATATTGACATATTTTGTAACTTCACATTAGATGGTTGATGGAAAAAGATCATACATGGCTCACTTAAATTTTTTTTTAATGTAACTAAAGTCTTAAGTCTTAGTGCCTAGTTAGCTTAGAGGGAAGGAAAAAGTCAAGGTAATGGGTAGTGCTCTTATGTTGGCCAAGTCATTATTAAGATATATATAACGAATTTATTTAGCAAACACATATAAACTTAAATGAGTCTATGCTTGAATTGTTTTGTATCAAGCCTTATAACTTACGAGCTTGTTCATGAACAAATATTTTTGCTTGAGCTCGAATTGTTTATTAAACAACCTTAAAACTAATTAAGACTCAAGCTTGGCTTATTTATAAATAAACAAACATGAACGAGCTTATTATTGAGCCAAGCCTGAGTTGTTCATAAATGGCTTGGTTCATTTACAGCCTTGTGACAACCCCACTTTTCTCAACAAAAAAAAGGGCAAAATTTTGCAGTATATATTTAGTATATGTTTTATTCAAATAACTATTTTGTTGACACATGCATACATGTGCCTTAGTACTAGAAACATATCAGTTTCTTACTGCAAATTTGGGAACAAATAATTCCTCTCTATAATTCATGGACAAAAGGTGATAACATAGTCGGGTGCACCTGAGCAAGTAAATGTGCTGTTCTGATCGTCATAAGCATAGCTATAAGCTTGAGGACATTGTTGCTCAAAGATACGAGAATAATTTGGGGGTGGACATGTTTGAGGGGAGTTAAATTAATATATTTACAAATAAACAATTTTTTCATATATACATAACAATTATAAAAATAAAAAAAATCATAAAACATAACTCACCTCTCTCTCAAATTTAAAAAAAAAAAATTTTTTTAAGGAAATATAATTGTATGAGTAAGATTTTTCTTAAAATAAATTTTAAGTTTTATTTTTTTTAAAAGAATTTTTGTTCTAATACTACAACTCATATCCAAACTTATGAATTTGTAGTTATTCTATTACAACATGTTCTATTTTCAGTAATAAAGATTACAATTTCTATTGTAATCCCCATTCAAAAATGCCCTTGATTTGAGACGAATAAATTCCCATATCATTCATATAAATATTTAACTTTGCTTTTGAATTTTGAGTTAAAAATATTAGTTGGAATAAGCAAGTTAATGTGGGAGAATTAGTAAGAAATGCTAATGGGCGCCTTTAGGGCAATTGTTAATAGCCATTTTAGAAAAATTTTAACACCATTTTTATGAAAAATATAAAAAATCATAAAAAATTAATTACTTTCCCTTCTTGTTATTGACACAAATTCATTGTTGTATAGTAAAGTATAGTAAAGCATCTTTCTCCAAAAAAAAAAAAAAAGTATAGTAAAGCATGATGGGGAGGTTAATAATTTGGGGGCATAGTTAATATTTCATTGATTTTAGGCCTTCTAGGTTTATATTGAATCATTGACACAAATTCATTGTCGTACAGGAATTTAAAGCATGATGGGCAAGTTAATAATTTGGTGATTGTAATAGATTGGCTTCCATGGAAAAATTATTGTGTACTCCTGGAGTATTATAAATACGTACTCCATTCTCTCACATGAATGATGGGTCCCACTAATTAAATTCATGGTGGGACCTACCATTCATGTGAGAGGAGGAAGTACACATTTATGGTACTCCAGGAGTATCTAATAATTTTCTGGCTTCCATGTATATATGTTGATACAAATTAATTGTCGAATCATATACGTATATAATCATTTATAATTTATATTCACCAAAACTTTAAAGTTCAATTGGTATACTTTTTATTGTTTCCAACGGAAATGTCCAGTATTCAAATCTTTTACCCCTAATTATAATTAGAAAATTAGAAAATAAAATCCTTTGACTTTTACACTTTATTTGTTTTAACGAAAATTCTTATATAAAGATAGTTTTCTACATTTTCCTGTGTTTGGTAGGGAAAATTATTGAATTTTTAAGGAGTACCATAAATGCGTATTCCCCCCTCTCACATGAATTGTGAGTCTCATTATAAATTTTATTAGTGGGATCCACAATTATGTGAGAGGGGAGAGTACACATTTATGGTACTCTAGGAGTACCTAATAATTACCTGTTTGATAGTATTGGACAAAAATTGATCAAAAGAAAACTATCTCTTAACTTCTCATATTTAGCTTGGCATAATATAAAATTATTTTCCACTAAAATTTTTAGAAAACAACTCTATCTCATGCAAAGCTAATTAAAGGAAGTCAGAAGATAGTTTTGTAACTCATATTAACCACTACTAAGCATAAAAAAGTGAGATAGTTTTCTAAAAATGCTTTTTGGAAAATGATTCATTTATTTTTGGTTATGTTTGGGGAAAGCTGTTTATTTTTGTTTTCAAAAACTTAATTTTACAAATAAAATCAAAAAATTTTTTTTAATGTGTTTTCAAAATAAAAAACATATTTGGTTATTTGAAAAAATAAAACATGTTTTCAACAACAAAAAAATTGTTCGATAAATATGGTAGTATACTTTCATTAATAATAATAATAAAAAGCCTCATGCAAATAAATTATTTGGTAGGAGTATGGTAATGTGGATTGTCACTTGCCAGCTATTAGCAAATGTTCTATGATGCTAATTAGTGGCTTACATCCCCTTTGGTAGCCCAGTTTTAGGAATGTTGCTCATAGTTTAAACATACAAATTGCTGGGGTCTACACACTTTTTTACTTATATATATATGTTAAAAACACCTAAACAACATAACTTAAACTACTCTCTCAAACACCCTTTTAGTCATTTTGGTGAAGAACATTTTAGTATGTAGTGCCAACGTAACATATGACAATTTGCGAACCCAAGCGTTAAACAAATGGGCTTCCACTTTACCATTGGATAAACCATGAGCCTCTACGCCTTCATATCAGATAAATGATAAGCTTAAGCTACAAATTAGATTAATCACAGCCATTGATCAGATAAAGTGATAAACTATAGGCCGCAGTTCATCCTTTAAAGTTTCAATACTGAGGGAAATTGGTAGACTATTTGCAAACCCACTTCACGGCTTTACCAAACTAATAGCTCCTTCGCCATCAGGCATCAACGCAAAAGGCGTATTGGCAAGGCAAACATATCAGTAGCAATTTCTTTTGAGCAAGAAAGCAAACAAGTCTACAATTTGATTCCACCAGCAAGCAAATTGAAACCCCCCTGAAATCTATTGATGTTTGCTGCCAGTAGAGTTCGAACTAGAGTGCAAGTTTATTAATTGTGGTTTCCGAATTGTTTTCTCCATATTTTTTAAGAACTGGGAATAGAAAGCTGGTAGAAGCATGTCTTCATTTTTCTTTTTATTTTGAGAATTGAAAACAATTTTTTTTTCTATTTGTTTTGGTTACCAAACAAGTGTTTTGAGTTAGAAAATAGAAAATTGTTCTCAAAAACATAAAATTAAGAAGAAGAAGAAATACTTACCAAACCTACCCTTAATGTCCAATACAAACAGGAGTTCTTTTTGAAAGATCACATTTTACCACGCCATTATTCTTATATAAATTGAGTTTAAATCTTATAAGGAATTCCTATTAAACCTTCTATGTTTACACCATCAGAATCTTGTCACATTATATTTTCTTTAAATGCTAATAACTCTCTATATATTGTGACTTTTTTTTTTTTTTTTTTAAATCTTGTAACTTTTTCTTTATAGAGAGTTTCAACCTATAACATTTGCTTTTGATAATAATTCTTTATCATCACCACCGCGTACCCTTGGTGAAGTGGTCACTCAGTAAAGGTCGGAGTTCAAGTCTCTAGAAAGGAGCTTCACACACATATACACTTAAACTATGTTAGAGCAAAATTTTTATCTTATATATATATATATATATATATATAACTGTTTATCGTTAGACCAAGACACCAATCGGTTTTTGGTATAGGTGGTAATTGATCTCCAAATCTTTTATTTAATCATTAAAGACTTTACTACCTGTTACTAACATTACTTTCTCTCTTTCCAATGAAAAACTAAGGTTCTAAATTCAAATCCCCCTTTGAATTATAGAGTAATCCTTTTATTTTTGTTGGATTAGGCCTTATCCGACTCCTTGCTCTTAAAATAAACACTTCTGTTTTCAAATGAATTGGTTTATCTTTCCACTTTATGTTTTACCAAATAGTAATAATTAAATAGAGCAAAATAATTCAAATTTGTGTACACTCGGTTTTGACATGTTGTTATAAAGGGATAAGTGAAAAGAACAATCGTATTTGGAGTCACATTTAGTTTATGTAATATTATATTTGACCAATTACACAGGATAAAGATAACAATCTAACAATATTTATATGTAGGCATATGAGTAATCAAAAGAGGGAAAAATGCCAAACACCTTCTAAACTTTCAACTACTGACCAAAACACTCCTTGAACTATTATATTGACCAATTTACTCCTTACTATACATACCTGTCAAATCAACACACTAGTTATTCTCTGTTAAAAACACAAACAAAATATGCATGTGTATCCCACATGAACTTTAAAATAATAACATATTACCAAGGACTAAATTGGGTGAGAGGAGAGAGAAACCTATAGCATAATAGAGAAAGAGAGACATGATCAAACCAAAAGAACCACGGTTGCCGGCTACCTCATCGTCGACAGCTACCATGGTTTCTGCCGTTGTTTTTCCAGATACCCATGACCTAAAAGAGAGGGAGACACTGTTTAGTACGTTTATTTTGGTTTCAATGGAAATTTTTTATTTTTCCCCAATTTGCTGGTTTGTTCCCTCTCCTTTTTTTTTTTTTTTTTTGGGGGGGGGGGGGGGTTTGGTTGATTACAAACTTGGTGGTTTGATACTAAGTTCTCTTCTTGCTAGTTGTATACTGGGTTTTCATCAAAGATCTTGTGTGCATGATATGTTTGCCAATATTGCTTTGCGAAATAGTGTCCACTACATTGCATATCATTTTGATTTTTACAATATTTCTTCCGGGTCTGGCATGGATCGAGTGATGTGGGTTTTCATTGTTTCATTATTTTTGGTAGAAATATTATTATTAAGTAATACAGATGATTAAATTTGTTTTGTAAGTGGGAACACGTGCAGCTCGTATGTTTTTTCTGTTAGTGTTTTAATAGAAGTACTGATTTGACAGGTATGTATAGTTTAAGGAGTAAATTGGCTAATATAATAGTTCAAGGGGTGTTATGGCTAGTATTTGAAAATTTAGGGGGTGTATGAGTATTTTTCCAATCAAAAGATTCAAAACTATTTTTTTCCCTGAAAGAAAAAACTATTTTTTAATTAATGCCCCTGAGAAGGCTAGCATATCTAACAATATTTCAATATATTGGAAGTAGTGCTCGGGCTAAAGTGCTAAATTATATCTATCTTGTGATCATTTAACGTTCACAATATTATCTATATCAAACGTAACAAGTTCTTATAGTGAGTCTTAACATGGGCAACACCAGTTTATTAGAATCCTCTATTCATTGTCTAATGTGTGCCTTACTTATTTCTAATCCATTGTTTAGAAATTTTACCTCAGTTTATGCATTTGTGGGTGTGGGGATTAGAGAGAACGATGGGGCATAGAGATGTGAGATTATCTCTTCCAAAGATTAATAATCTTTATAGTGCTTGCGCAAATCTCATCAAACTATATTTTTAAATTTTTAGTGATAGTGCTTGGTATAAACTATGGTTGTTCGATTAGACCTAGATATGGCAAAACAGGCGGGTTGGGTCGGGTTCAGGTCGGGTTAATTGGGTTGCGGGTCAAACGGGTCGTCTTAAGCGGGTTAAAAACGGATTCAGGTCAATCGGGTTGCGGGTCGGGTTGGGTTGACCCGTATTTTTCACATGAATTTTTTTTTTTTTTTTTAAATAAAACAACATGCATTTGTCATTTGAAAAGTTATGCAACAAATTATTTTATGTAATTTTGATTTCACCACTTATATCAAGAATGAATTCAGTTAAACTTATTAATACTTATTCAATAATTTTAAAATTATACAAATCCTAACATTACTATCTAAAACAAAATAACACAAACATAAGTAAAACAAATACACATGTTTTATTTCTACACAATATCAACATTCCAAAATATAAAACAAAATTACAAATGACTTATTGGATAACTTATTTAATAAAGAATAAAAATATATAAGAAATTTACAATCTTGAAAATTAATTTTATAATCTATTATCAATTGTGGTTGGCACTCTATTTCAATTTGAGATATACGTTAAAATTGGATTGGTTACTTATTTGTACATGGTCTCTTTTATGAATATCATATCATTGTTAAGCAACACACACTCTAGGAAATATCATAATTTATTTTGAAAAGCCATTTATTTTGGACATAAATTGTTAAAAAATGAGTCTAAGCATTTATAATTTATGCTAATTTAATACTTTGGCTTCACTATTTTTACACTTGTAAATGTTCCTCATACATGTTTACAATTTTAAATCTATATTTTTAACTCTACTGTAACCATATTATCTTGGCATGTACTTTATTATTTAATATCTAAAAATCTTTACTCATTACAGAATGCTCAACCTTTTATCTTTCAATTAATTTGCATATGTAAATGTATCAATTGTTTCCTTAAAGCTCACAATAAACAATTAAACTACTATTATCTTAATTTAATTTTATTTTTTACCCAAAAAAAAAAAAGTTTTAAAAAAGTGATTTAAGTTTGGGTTGGGTTGCGGGTCGGGTTGGGTTGACCCGCAAAAAACTCGAAAAACTCAGGTCGGGTTACGGGTCAACCTGTTTTTGTTTCGGATCAAAAAAATCGGGTTCGGGTTGAGTATTTTTCGGGTTGGGTCGGGTCGGGTCAGAAAATTTTGACCTGTTTTACCTTGTCTAATCAGACCCCTATAAAATAGATTGTTTAACCTAATAAATTAACCAAGTGATTATTAGGTTTATTATTTAGATCTAGGTTAAACAAGCATATATCATATCATGCAAAACAAAGGAAAATAAACAACACTACGATATGATGATCCAAGAAATCTTATAAAATGAACCATTTTAAGGTTAAAACCTGGGGAGGATTTGACCTAACTATCATCAAAGTAAAGTAAATCTACTATAAGAGAATTGAAGTTTTTGTAAAAGATTTAACCCTAAATCTATTGCTACCTCATGCAATAACTTATTGACATGACCATGCGCAAGCTTCGAATTCACAGACTCCTTCTCTTCTTGGATTTACACCAACACAAGCACCCTTACTTGTGACTTTAAGATCTCACTAAAAGGTTTTAGATCACCATTTGTAATGATCTTGATGCAACAACTATGTTCTACCAATGCTTGATTGTAGATCTTGCTCTAGTAGAGTCTTGGGTAATTTAAAGGTACAAAACCTCTCAGATCTTATAAAGAGTAACACACAAGTCTTCTAAAAGTCTGAAAAACGTAGTTAGGGTTTCCTTTTTATATGTGGAGAAGTTATAATGTAACCATAAATTTTTTTGAGGGCTTGGGCCTGATTTAAAATACACAGAATTTCTGTTCCTGCGATTTTCAATCAATCGAGCCTCATTTCTCGATTGGTTGAGCAAGACAGAAACTCACTTCCTTTTTCTGCAGTCAGCTAGACTTAAACCTTGAAATCAACACTTTTAAGCATTGCCTAACACCTACACTAGACATGTTTTGTAGAACCTAACAAACTATATCATGTTGAGGACATTATTTAAATTTTAGAAAACAATTAAATTTTTTAAGAACTTGATAACTCACCTAGTTGACAGTTGCACCTTCTAATGTTTTCAAGACAAACCCAATCCATGATGCATGTGGTGGGTGCTTGGTTCTTAAAAGGTAATATGGGCATGTAAAATATAAGGAAATGACCTACACATATATGGAAAATTTATATTCGACTCACTGCCCCACTGCAACCATAAATTGGAGGTTGATTATCACTTGGATAGGTGTGGGCAAGATTGCATATTTTCTTGAAGCTAGTTGAGTACTTGTTAGACTAGCAAGCCTGTGGACTACTATAATCCCCAGTGCAACAATATTTTGGATCCTTTAATGCATCACATGCACTCTAACGACCAATATATTGGACAAAATTTAGCAATAAAATTGGTTGTAATTTAAGGCTATAAGCTTACTCAATAAAATAAACATTACTATATATTTTGAAAATCTAGCCATTAAATTGCATGTTTTTTACACTCTTAATACACATGTCAAATTTTTTGTCAATTAGATATTATTTACTATATGGTCTATTATAAGCTTATACTTTATGCATAATTTTAAACTATAAAACTTATGGTTTTCAAATCCGGACCGTTCAAAGATTCAAGATTTTTAAGGTCGGACCGAGGTTCAACCGAGGTCAAATTGTGATGATGTCAAAATTGATTTAATATTAGTTAAAATATGAATAAATGTATTAAATGTGTAAAAATATATAAATTTACCATTAAAAAATTATAAAGCAATTAAAACAACTTTCAAAATTATTTTTGTTATTTTTATAAAGTAAGTAGAAAATAATAAATATAAAAAAGCTTTAAAAAATTATGTTTATTAATCTTTCAAATAAAAAGCATTTTAATTTAAAATAAAATCATTTTTAACATAAATTTACCAATTTCATATTCATATTTATTGTAAAAGCATAATTCTAGAACAAAAATAAATTTAGGAAATACTGTAAAAGTAAATAGTGATAAAATAAAATGCATAACTATTAATCTTTTAAAATTAAAATAAATATAATATAAATTTCAAGGTTGAGACAAGGAGTCCAACCAGTTTAGTGGTTGCTGCGTTGGACAGAGGGCTTAAATGTGTTGGAGGTTGTTGGTCTATACCTAATGAAAGCGTTTTTCCCTATTTATTTCTAGACCCGTTTTCAATAGCTAAAGAACCGGGTTGGGGCACGGGTCACGGGTAACCAGGTCGGACTGTCTAGTTCGGTCCGGATTTGATAATCTTGTAAAAACTTGTAAAAACTTGCAATTTAAACAATTTATTGATAACATAGCTATTGATTTTTAATTTTTTAGAAATTTTGCAAGTATGGAAGATATAAGAAGAAAAAGTAATCCAATATTGAATTTATTAATATTCATCTCCAATAAAAAGATATTGAGTAAAATTATGGTTTAAGATTACAACAAATTTTGTAGTTAAACTTTCTCCTATATATATTGCCCAAACTTGTTTGTGGCCAATAAGTTAGATGGACACACGTTGCTTATATCTTGAATACATTCCACAATAGGGCATGGCCCTGACCTATCGACTAGAGTCCCACCAATGGTTTCGATTCGGACTACCACATTATGCCCATGGTTCAAGTTCACTTCATAGAACACCAAAGATTGGTTTATATTGAAATTGAGTAGGGTCACTGGTTAAATCATAAGTGGGTGGTGGAGATTGGCAACTCTTTGTGCCTAATATCCAGAGTCTCTAGTTTCACATTAAAAATAGAATGATTCATTGCTGGTGCACTTGGTTCTAGCCCAAATTCTACCTAGCTTGTTATTCATCAGGGGTGAAGAATATGTATAAATTCTTAATCCTACCTAGTCTCAACCTAAATTCCATATGTTATTATCATGTTGAAGTGGTCAAAGTTGTCACTTACCAAATCTAAGCCCAATAACTTTTTCTTCAGTTCTTGTTTAGGAGAGATTATGTGTATTGACTTACCTTACAACTTCAAAAGTTGCACATGAATTAAAATAAATTGAGAAACTTGGCAAAAAAAATTCTACCAAATGATTTTTCAACTCTTCGAGAATTGAATCCGTTAAAATATGTTAAGCTGTCACTTAACAAACACATTTGCAGGGTATTAACAAAGAGATTAACCCCCTAATATTAGGAGAGTGGATTTAGATTTGGAAACATTTGAAGCCAAAATCAAAATGATCCCAAACTTGAAATGTGTGATTTGCAATTTACGTCTTAATTTAAATTTATCTACTTACCCTCAAGAATAAAAATCCTCAAATGAATAACAAGTGATAGAGTAGCATCAAAAACACTTTATTCTCATAACTCTTGAGCACAACCTCAGACTTTGTACATGTTTTATTCAAATAACTATTCTCTGACACATACATACACGTGCCTAGTACTTAAAACATATCAGTTTCATATTACAAATTTGGGAATGCATAATTTTTTTCCATGATTCATGGACAAAAAGTGATAAAATAGTCGGGTGCACCAGAGCAGGTAAAGGTGCTAGTTTGATCATCATAAGCATAGCTATAAGCTTGAGGACATTGTTGCTTAAAGATGGTAGAATATTTTGTGGGTGGACATGTAAGCGGGGTGCTAAATGCACCAGTGCAACAGTACTGTGGTTGATTGAAAGCAGTACAAGCACTCTTGCAGGCAAGCACGCTCCAATCAGACCCTATTACTTGCAACTCCCCTGGGCAAACTGCGTCCACGTCGGCTGGACAGCTTGAGTTCTTGCATTCACCAGTGCCACCTCTGGTGGCTACAGAAACAAGCAAGTTGAAGCCATCTACAAGTCTAACATCGTAATAGTCCATCCCACGATTATCTGGTATGTTGATTTCTACTAAAGAAGCTGGCGGGATTGCACCAGTACCGTTGCATGCAACCTTACCAGTGCTACAATCAGCAGTCTCGCAAGTAAAATTTGTTGAGTTGGTGGAGCATTGGGTTCTGGCCCAGAACCGGCCTTTCCATGGAGCTTGAACATCCAGTGTTAAGGAAGCTTTGGATAATAACTCAAATCCAGTATTTGATAGTTGAGGTTTTTGATCTGACGTTAAGGTTCCGGGCCAAATGGTTTTTGAACAGTTGTTTGTGAAAGTTATTTTAGCAAATGGAGCACCTGCATGCAAGTAAACCAAACGCTTTTGAAGATGAAAAACAAAACCTATCTTGTAACCGGGTTGTATTAATTATGAACCACTACATTATTTTATTCTGTTTGTAAGTGTTACATGGTCCAAGACCTGACTCAGGTTTATAACCGGAAGTATCAATCATATATTGAGCAATTGAAATAGAAGAGATGTACATGTCTATATAAAAAAATTAAAAAAAAGAAAAGAAAAGAATCATCGATGCTATAAATATGCATGAAATCTAGCACTTGCCCTCAATGTGACGGACCTGTTCATTAATTAGAGCATGTTCCTCTATGGACTATTAGAAGAGATCAATAGAAAAAGAACAGTATCAAGTACATAAAATCTAAAATGTGCTTCAAGTGAAAGATTAGCGAATATAATAATGAAAGCTTAATCCGTGGGGTTCATGGCCTCATTGTATAGCCGATATTATGATGATTGTCGCAACCTCAAATTTTGTGATTAAAAAAAAAATTACTGACAAAAGCAATGTGGTAAAGCATATCAGATAAGAAAAATAAGGCCAAGGTAAGGCCGCAGAGTGCCAAGGTTTTCATCATTGTTCCTTACTTTGGTGGTAACAACTAACAAGTATATATGATGAATGACGAACTTTGGTGTGGTATGGCTTGGGTTAATCCAACGAACTTTGCATGTTATATATAGATGTTTATGTTGGAAAAAAATCTGGTTTTGTATCTTATACAAAACACACAGTGGAAGTAACAAACAAAGATCTATTTTATTCATGATTGATAACATGCACTATGCAAAATTTCAAAATTTAACAACAAATAGCGTACCTTGGTGTGGAGAATTTCAAAACAAAGATTAGAAGCACTTGAGAACACTTTTAATTTTCACTCCAATTTCACTTTACGCCCAAGATGTGTGGCCTCTCAATCAATTTCCAAAGGGAGAATGAAAGTGTGTCTCACACTCTCTCCTTTTCTTTTTCTCTACGCTTTTTCTTTTTTTCTTATAAAAAATTCTGTATGTTTTTCCTTTATAACTAACTGATTATCTAATTGGGCCGGCCTATTGGGCCTTTCCAATTGGGCTTTAGTGTGTGGTTTGGAGTGGTACTAAAAGGGATCAATAAGACACTAACTCCAATGGGCCTTGGGCTTTTCCGTTAACTCTTGATAAGTCCAAAGTTACCATTAATTATATTTAATACCACTATATAAATATAATTGCACTCCAGGCCTTATTAATAAATTATATCCCAAGACTTTATTATATACTCAACCCCTTCATAAAATATTCGTAGTAATACAAAGTCATGAATATAGACTTCCACTTTGAAAATTACCACATCTTAATCCTTGAGTACCCGGTTTAATTCTTTAAAGTTATTCATTATATATTTATGAAATCCAATTTCATGAATATATATACTTTAGTAATTTCTTACCAAAGTGGTTAGGCCTAACTCTCTGAATAACCAAACCCATTAAACTTATCTCAAGGGAATATTTTATATCTTCGTTAAGAGATTATGAATTCCATCTTGAGAATATATGTTCCATCAACACTATATATGGTTGCCCAACATACTGAGGTTTTGATCGTTACTTAAGATCTCACTTCTTATATATCAAAGCAACCTACATGTCATGATCATATCCATTATTCTCTCAGGATTAAGAGTTCATGCAAATAAAAGTCGTGAGATTTATTATTCATTTGACAGTCATTATGAGAATAATAAATCTCACAGCGGTCCAGTTCAGTATGTCTTAACTCTTAAAACATATCAACTAGAAGTCTCCACTTCCATGATCAAGACAAATCATCTTAGTTGATACGTTATAGTCTTCGCAGGTGAAATGCCCAATTTCATCACCGACTACGAACTATAAATTCTGAGTTTACAAAGAACTTGTGATTTATATCTTCTGTGACTTTTCACATAAATCACATACTATACATCTCATGGACTATATGATAATGTTCAAATATTCATGTTACCATTATTTTAGATAAAAATAAATAACTTTATTAAACAGAACATTAAGTCATACATAATGTCATACATAGCATTATACAATAGGATTTAAAGGCACATATCTTAACAGTTTATATATCGATCCAAAGGATTTTCTAGGAATTCTTATTGACCCACTTTGGACTTGGATTTTCTAGGAATTCTTATTGACCCACTTGGTAGCTATCTTCCAAACAGAATCGGGTCGCTACTGCTATTGTGAAGGAAAGAGATTGATACATGCCTGGGGTAATTTTTTTTATTTTTATTTATTGGGCTTAATTTTTTAGGCTTTATTATTGGTAATTTTTGTTGTTGGGTTAATTTTATTGCAAATTTTTGTTGTTGGGCTAACTTTTTTGGGCTTGTATATTTTGTTTTAGATTTAATCTATTAGTTTTTTATGGCCTTTAAAAGGTAAAAAAAAAAAAAAATGCTAAAACTATAAAATTTTTACAAATTGGTAATATAGTGAGTGATCATTGGTAAGTAAAAAGTGATGCAAGTCATGTGCGAACTGATAAGAATTTGCTAGATCAATAGTTTGTAAAACATTTTGCGGTTATAACATTACTCTGAAAAGATTTGATGGCATTGTTAAGGGGGCCGGACAAAGCGTAATTTTATTAAACAAAATTGCTAAAATTAGTACATATTAATATACTAATATTTTTTTATAAAAAAAAAATTAGGAGGGGGCCATTGCTCCCTTAGTCAATATATAGCTCCGCCCATGGTTGAGATGAAGCATCCTGTCTCAGGTTACGTTACGTATATATTTTTCACTTTGGAAATTTGAGGACAACCCACAAGTTGTGCCAAAACTAATTTGTCTGATTTCATCAATTTGAAGAATTTAATGGCATTGTTAAGGGAGGTAAAGTGTAGTTTTATTAAATAAAATTGCTAAAATTAGTACCTATTAATATACTAATATTTTTTATAAAAATAAAAAATTTAGGAGGGAGCCATTGCTCCCCTAGTCCACATATAGCCCGCCCATGGTTGAGATGAAGCATCATTTGAGGACAACCCTCAAGTTGTGCCAAAACTAATTTGTCTGATATCATCAATTTGAAGAAAACCCTGTCCAAACTGTTATATGTTGTGCCAAAACTAATTTGTCTATTTTCATCATTTGAAGATAACCTTGGCCAAAGGCCAAACTATTATAAGTTGTGCCAAAACTAATTTGTAAAATTTCAACAAGGGAATAGATTGATGTGTTGATCAACTTGAGGAAGCTGGAATTATTTACAGGCCGTAGGGCTGCAAATGTTGCCAATTCGTTGGGTGCGCATCTAATCTCGGTGTATGACAATAATAATATATAATATATTGTCATAATTATTATTTTATTAGAAGAGATATTGTCATAATTTAAAAGTAAAATTTAACTAGGGAAGAATTAAGACCTAGAGTTCTTAGAGTAATTTTGTGGAATGGTTTCTAAATTCTTATTCATAAATTTTGAAATCTGTAGATTAGATTTTACCACATCATCATTTAAAAAAGGAAAAAGAAAATGTTAACTATCATCATTTTTGTAACCGTTTAAATTAGAAAAGTGCTATATCTACAACATTTTTACAACAAATTCTAAATAACAGATTGTCACGAGTTGTTATTGGTAAGCAAAAAAGTAAATTCAGTGCTACATTCAAACTAAAAACCCATAACAACTTGCCACCTAAAATTTACTTTTTTGCCCACTAGTAACAACTCGTAACAATTTGTCACCTAAGATTTGTTATGAATGTGTTGTATAAATATTATGAACATAGTATTTTTCTTTGAATTATTATCATTCACTCGGAAATGGGAAATTATCACATTAAAGCTTTGATTCTTGCCAGTGCCAACTTGGTGGGTGAGGTAAATAGGCAACCGCTTAATGCTATTGATGAAAAAAAGGCTCTCAAATTTTTACCAATAGAGATATACATGTACTAATGGAATTACTAATTAAGCACCAAATATTCACCAATAAATAAAAAGTTGTTTTTAATTTTTTTTTATCAGTCATAGGGGCATCTAATCCTGGTATCTAATAGGTTCTGTTTCTTCTCCTTTGACAAAAAAAAAAAAAGTCATAATTTAAAAAAGTAAAGTTTTGAAAGCTTGATAGTGTAAAGCACTATAGCTTGTTTAAACCTCCAATTTTAAACTTACGGCTAAATTGCTTTTAAACTACTCAACTAGGTGCGGAATAAGAGTAAGTGAAACACCATTAACCAGATCTACTCTCTAGTGCGCATAGGCATACAAGATAAACAAGTAAATGTAAAGCATAAAGAACAAGGGAAGAGGAAACTGAAGTATTTGGTGAAAAATCTCTCCGTAGCCCTCTAAGCCGAAATGATCTGCTAGTGAATAAAATTGGAGTACTAGGATATCAAAAAGACCCTCCAAGCCTAATTTACCTAATGGACTTGAACCCTCTGTGTTCCATTTCCCAACAGACTTCACCGAGTATTTTCTTCACTAGTTATCCAGAACCCGCAATTAACTCCAAATTGCATCTGCCAAACAATAACTTCTTCCAATACTTCCCACATGCATCAAAAAAACTTTTAACACTCAGATTGGGTGTGGTAAGTGCTTGGGTTAAGAACCTTTTAAAGATTTGTAATTAGAGAGGTAGGAATAGAGGAAAACTAAGAGAAATGTGTAGATGATTGTGGGTTTACAATCTCTAACTTTCAAGTGTATTTCTATGGTTTTCTCTCTAAGAATGTCTTTACAATTTCGTGGATAATGTAGATTTTTATAGTGTGGGTAAAGAAATGAGGAAAGCACACTTTAACAGCTGGCAATGCATCTTGCGAGTCATCTCGCGAGTTGGCCTACTTGTGAGATGAGTGGTGAGATGCCTCCTAGCACTTAACTCTTCTAGCACTTAACTCTTCAGCTTCCAGTTTGTGCACCTTACATTACTTTTGGTGAGTTGTCCACTCATGAGCTAGTTGTGAGCAAGTTGCGAGTTGCCCTGTTTTTCACAGCTCTTCACCAAACTTTCACACTCAACCCTTACATTGAATCCCACAAACATACAAGGAAATGTTTGACTGAATATAACCAAATTTGACAAGGAATTAAAGCCAACAAAACATAATAAAAAATTACTCTTTACAAGTTTAACCATGGAATGATTATGATCTAGATATCTTAGAGTAAAATTCATATCCATACATTTTGAAATATGTGGATTAGATTTTATCACATCATCAATATTTGAAAATTAAACATAAAATGTTAACTATTATCACTTTGTGCCCATTTAAATTATTGTTGATGTTGAAAACCACTTTTTGGTTTTTTGCCCATTCACTACACAAAAGTAAAATGATCAAATCAAAGCTTTGGTTCTTGCTTAGATCGCTAAAAACTTTTTTTTTTTCCGTTATATTTTTTAGAAATTTTCTTTATTTTTTTTACTTCTTTAGGTTTTTGCTTTGTATTTTTTTCAGCCTTGATAAATATATATAACCTATGTTAGAAACTTGCTTAGAATGTTTAAATCTTGTTAGAAATATGGTTAGGATGATTGAATCTTGTTAGAAGCATGCTAAGAATTTGGATGTGTTGAGAACGGGGTAGCTTTCAAAACCCTAGGGATAGAACATATATATATTTTTAATTCATAAATGATGTGTTCAGAATGTGTGCTTTTGTTTGTGCCTTACTTTTAATTCTTGCATGCATAGGAAAGGTTCCTCTTAGGGGATCCTTATTGAAATATGACTACGCGGTATATAAATGGAGGTTAGCCCACTTAATAGAGGTTTGGGTGCCCCATATGAATATACCTTTTTAAATTTGTGCCCTAATTTTGAACCCATTTTTGGTTTGTTAGAGCTCTATATAAAGATTTAAATCGAGATCTGGACAAAAACCAAATGGAGACTTCCCACCCATCAGGCTAGTGGCATACTTCTATGCCAATTAGGATGGACCCAGATCCCATTTACACATGAGAGTGCTCACAAAGGCCTTAAAATCCAACTTAGCATGTCACAGCGGAATGACATGCATGGTAGTGTTAGCAAACCCAAAACCACGAAATGAAAGCCAAGACATTGTGGTGACGGGATCTTTGTTAAAATTGAGTTGTGGTTTCTATGACTGGAAAATGAATTATATAGGACTAGAATTTTGGTTTCTTACTAGTTCTATTGGAAATAGATTTTGTTAGAATTTAGATGTGGTTAGTTTTGTGACTGGGGAAATGAATTTATTATTTGCGATAATATGTTTGTTTTTTAAGTTTTTATTTTTATTTTTTTATTTTATAGAAAAAGTCAAGCATTGTCATTAGAAAAGAGATTAGTCAAAATTGGCTATGAGTACATTATTAATGTGTGAAGACATCCTTTGTCTACATAGATAAATTGCTAATATGTTTAGTAAGGTTATAAGTTACAGAATAACCTTATCTACGAATATGAGAAAAACTGAGAGAACAAAAGGTACGTGTAAATAATTTAGCCTCAATGATGAGGTAACCATAGGAGGAGAAGGATTCATCTTCATTACTAAGAACTTTAATAATAACTTCGGAGTCACCTTCTAAAATATGGAAGAAGACTGAGGTCTTGAGCAAAACTTAAAGCCCTCGCTACTACCATGACTTCTACATCAGAAACTGAGTGGAGTAAGAGTATTTTCTCTTTCATAGACTCCAAAAACAAGCATTGAGAATTTCGAACCACCACCCCAAGCATTTAACTTTAACTAAAGGGTTTATCAAAGGAGACCAACGAACCCGATTTGGACTTAAGGCAGTGGAAGGAGATGATTTTACTAGGATGGCCCGAATAATATCAGAGAGGATTTGCTTTGCAATCAGGATCACATCAAGATTTGTCCTCTACTTGAAAGTCTATTTCTACAGAACCAATTGAGAAAACATCTAGATCCTTTTTTATAATGTAAACTTGGGGACGCGGTTTACTTGGCCAAAACTTCACGTTGGATCAGAGTCCCATACAACCAAAAGGTCCAAAACTCCAGGATGTATCCATAATGCGTGAATCACATTCTCGGGAAGTTGCTTATAATGTTCACAAACATCTTTAGCTAACACATTCCTTCGGACTAATTTCACTTTTTTTCAAAACGTAATTAAGAGTCATTGTATTGTAATTTTTTTGTAAGACAATATAATTCATATAGTATTGTAAATTTTTTGTAAGACAATGTAATTCAAATTTCATTTGAATAATGAAAAATTTTATTAAATTGTGGTTTTCTTGATTTGATCCTTAAATAATCAAGGGGCGATTTTTAATTGTAAAACCCTAGATGTATGGGTAAAATATTGTCAATTGAGTATTCATTTTGGGATACACATGAATTTGACCTAACATTTTCTTTGGTCATGGTTATCACGCCCACATTGACTCCTACTAAGCCCAAACAAATTTCCCAATACGAACACGTTGTAAAGTTTTTAAAGATTTCAATACTATTGCTCATTAACATTAATGTGACCTCATTCATGTCATTAGAAGTATAGAAATTGCACAATTCACACCATTGTAACATTTGATCTACCCCATAATATTCCTTTTCAAGAATTTTTAATTTGTCAAGAGTAAAGATACAAAACAGCCGCATTGTTCTATTCAATCAAAAGAGCCGAAAAAAAACCCAAAAAAAAAACCCAAACATGGCTAATTCATGCGGGACAAAAGGTGGTACTGAAACTCGTTGCCCCACTGCAGCTATAAATTGGAGGTTGATTATCTCTAGGATAAGTGTGGGCTAGATCACATGCTTTCTAGAAGATACTTGAGTACTCATTAGGCTGGCAAGTCTGAGGACTAGCAAAATTTCCAAAGCAACAATGTTTTGGATCCTTTAAAGCATCACAAGCACTAATAAGACAACCAACATAGCGACCATCCTTGTCCTTGGCGACTAAGTTAGGTGGGCACACATTTACTAAAATCTTGAGCACAATCCACCACATGGCATGGTCTAGAACCACCAACTAGAGACCCACCAACGGGTTGGATCCAGACCGGCACGTACGTTATACCCGTGGTTCAAGTTCACTTCATAGGAGACCACATGGGAATTGGTTTGTACTAGTTGGTTAATAGCGAAATTAAGTATGGTAACTGGGGAGTTGGGTACTGGCCATTGGCAAATTTTGTTGCCACCACAATCTCCAGTTTCACACGAAAATAATTTGAGGCATTGAGGCTGCGCTTGGTCCTCCCCCAAATGAAACCCTTCCATTGATCAGGCATTTGGAGTGTATTTGAAGTTCCTGAAGTGAACTCAGATCACTACGCCAATTATTGATGGCGTGGCACCAAGCCATATTGACTCAGTGCATCGGTTCTCGTAGTTGAAGGTTACCGTAGACTGTCCACCTAAAAAATATCGTTTCAAACTTAGACAGTATATATTACTTTTGAAAAATAGTGTTTCAAATTTCGTGTATACATCTTCATATCCACAATTAAATCGAGAAATAAATAATGTGCATGGAAAATGTACACTAAATGAGTGTGAAAGTTACTACCTTACTTGATCACCTCATACATTTTTTTTTTTTGGTTAAAACATTAAAACCTCATGATTAAGGTTCTTATACCTCTAGCTTCTTTGCTTCTCCTCATAAATATCAATATTAAGGTGCATTTAAAATTTACACATATCTGTGATATTGTTGTGATATACTACCATTTAGAAAAAGAAAAGGGAAGGGCGTATCAATCAGTTACCTGTAATGAGTAAGAGAAGAAGGATGGTGAAGAGAGCTTCGCCAGGCATTGAACCTTTTCTTTTGAGTAAAGAATATAAGTTGGAATTACTAAATAAGTTAAAGCAAGGGGGAATTTATATATAGGAAAGGTAGGGTTTGTATTTTGAAGGAAAGCCAAGCGTGATTGGCAAGTTAAAAATTTATTGATTCCATCAAAAAATTGACGTGATACAAATCAATTCCCGTATCATTGATTCATTGATTCATTCATATATATATATATATATATATATATATATATATATATTAACCTTTGCTTTTGACTTTTGAGTTGAAAATGTAAATTGGAATAACCAAAAAATTAGTAAGGGATTGTTTACAAGAAAGGCACTGGATGCATGATTGGCGAAGTTAATATATGATTGATTTTAGGCTTCCATCCCGTTTATTTTATTTTGAGTAAAATTTACTCGAGGATTGAGGTCCGATGCAATAGCCCCGATTAAAAGCTTCAAAAGTCACTTTTAATCTCAACCCTTAAATTAAAAAAAAAAAGAAATTTAACATTCGACTTTTTTACTGTTACACACACACACACACACACACACAAAGTTGAAGCATATATAGAATCGATTGTTACTATACTCCTGTTGAGCCACATCAACGACCACATCATCCACCTATTTCCAATATTCTTTTTTATTTATAATTTTTTCTTATTAATTTCTCAACTTATTGTTATACTTTCTCTAACTTGTCCCATTCTTTTTACCTTTTCATCTCTCCACTACTATCTACTTTAATAACACTTTTACTCTATCCCTTTACTTCTTTTATTTTTTACATTTCTTATTCCCCTTCTCTTATTATAAATTTACAATTTTCTTTTTCATTCCATTCATAGGTATTTCACACACAAAATGTCTCTCTCTCTCTCTCTCTCACTCTTCATTTTTGGTGGATTTTATTATATTTTTCTTTCATCTCTATTTTAGGTTGATCGAAGTGGACCAAAATGATTTGAACTGATCCGAATGGATTGAATTGGACCAAATGAATAGAATTGGACCGAATAGGGACAAGGTGGACTGAAGTGGACCGAATAAGAATGAACAGACTAAATAGGATCGACGTGGACATGATGGACCGAATTGGACTATATCGAATCAAATAGGACCAAAGCCAACATATTGGACCGAAGCGGACTAAATAGGACCGAAGTGGACAGAATAGACTAAATAAAACCAAAGTGGACTAAATGGCCCGAATAGAACTAAAGTGGATCAAAGTGGACAAAATTGACTAAATAGGACCAAAGTGGACAGAATAGGGCCAATGTGGATTGAATAGGCCGAATTGGACCTAAGTGGTTTGAATAAGGCCGTATTCACTTAATTGGACCGAATAGAACTTTAGTCAACAAAATGCACTAAATAAAACCAAATAGGATCAAATTGGACCAAAGAGGATAGAATGGACCGAACAGAACCAATGTGGGCTGAATATGACTTTTGAATATTTATCATTTTTATTGCATATAAGGTTCATATATCTAATTTCTAGTGTCTATTTTAGTATTTTCTTTGTATTTTTTTAACTCAAAACTAAAGAGTTTAGCCCGAATATAATAAAATTTTATACTTTTCAACCCAAAAACTAAGAAAAAAAAATTGAGCTAAACTTAAAAAGAAAACCTACCAAATAATCAATTTAAGGCCCAATTAGTGTAAAGTGGACTGAAGGAGAACCAAAATTGACCAAGTGGACTGAATTAGATCGAGTGGATCAAATTAGACCAAATGAGACCGAAGTAGACCTAATTGGACTAAAAAGAAATTGTTTAATTTTTAGGAAAAACAAAATATTATCAAAAAATTTTAGAGAAAAATTATACATTATATTATAATACAAAATAATTGGGTCTGCGACTAGTTTTTTTAATTTCTATCTCATAATTAAGAGTTAATTGCATGGTGCAATAGCAATATTGATTCCATTATCGTCACGTATACAAATTAATAGATTCTATTTGGAAGGATTAATTTCATTGATTTTATGCTTCTGCATATAATTGAAACAAATTCATTACTATTAAAAAAAAATGATGGGACTACCACACACCTTTGGCATGATGGTGTCTCCACAAGTACATAGTTCTTGTGGGAGGGGAAGGGGGGGCAAGCACTGGAGTAGAAGTCTTTAGGAAGGAGTTTCACATGCATATATACTTAAATTAGACTAGAGTAGAATTTCTATATTGTATTTAAAAAAAAAAAAAGAGCACGTTAAAAATTTGTTGATTCTATTAAATTGGCACCCATGTATGTTGATACAAATCAATTTTCAAATCATACCAAAAGCACAAGTCATTGTGCCAATTATCAACTTATCTGGAAATTATTAACTTTATCATCGTAATGACAAGGCAAATTTATGAGGGACATGTTAGGATTAGTGCCATAAAATCTTATTGTATGATGCTATGTATGACAATATGTATGGTTTAATGTTGTGATTAATAAAATTATTTTATTATTATCTAAAATAATAGTAACATGAATATTTGGACATTATCATATAGTCCATGAAATGTATAGTATGTATTTTATGTGATTTAGTCATAGAAGATATAAAACACAAGTTCTTTGTAAATTCAAAATTTTAGTTCGTAGTCGGTGATGAAGTTGGACATTTCATCTGTGAAGACTACAACATATCAACTAAGATGATTTATCATTAATCATGTAAATGGAGACTTCTAGTTGATATGTTGATATGTTTTAATAATTACGACAGATTGAACTGAACTGTTGTGAGATTTATGATTCTCCTAACGACTGTCAAATGAATAATAAATCTCATAACTTCTATTTACATGAACTCTTAATCTTGAGAGAATAATGGACTTGATCATGAGGTGTAGGTTGCTTTGATATACAAGAGTGAGATCTAAAGTCACGATCAAAGTCTCAGTATGTTGGGCAGCCACATTTAGTGTTGATAGAATATATATTCTCAAGATAGAATTCGTAATCTATTAATGGAGATATAAAATATTTCTTTGTGATAAGTTTAATGAGTTTAGTTATTCAGTGTGTTAGACTTAATCACTTTAGTAAAGAGTTACTAAAGTATATATTTATGAAATTGGATTTCATAAATATATGATGAATAACTTAAATGATTAAACTGGGTACTTAAAGGATTAAACTGGGTATTTAAAGATTAAGATGTAGTAATCTTTAAAGTGGCAGTCTACATTCATGATTTTATATTACTACGAATATTTTATGAAGGGTTTGCATGTATAATAAAGTTTTGGGATATAATTTATTAATAAGGCCTAGAGTGCAATTATATTTATATAGTGGTATTAAATATAATTAATGGTAACTTTGGACTTGTCAAGAATGGATAGAAAAGCCTAAGGCCCATTAGAGCTAAAATCTTATTTGTTCTCTTCCGGTTCCATTCCAAGAGCCACACACTAAAACCCAATTGGAATGGCCTAAAAGACTAGGCCAATTAGATAATCAGTTAAATAAAAGAGGAGAAACATACAGATTTTCATAAGTGTTGAACAAAGAATGAAATGATGTGTATGTAAGTGTAAGCCACTCTCTTATTCTTCATTGGAAACTAATTGAGAGACCACACTTCTTGGGCATTCAGTAGAATTAGAGTAAAGATTAAAAGTGTTTCCAAGTACTTCTAATATTTTGTTTTGAATTTCATTGCATTAAGGTACGCTCTCTTGTTCTTGAATTCTGAAATTTACATAGCACATGTTATCAATTGTGAATGAACTAGATACGTTAATTTTCCATAGTGTTTGTTTTGTATGCGATACAAACATATATTTTTCCAATAGGACAAAAGGTCATACTATAACTCATTGCCCCATTGCAACTATAAATTAATTGGAGGTTGATTATCACCTGGGGATAGGTGTGGGCAATATTGCATATTTTCTTGAAGCTAGTTGAGTACTCATTAGGCTGGCAAGCCTGTGGACTACTATAATCCCTAGTGCAACAATATTTTGGATCCTTTAACGCATCACATGCACTACTATAACAACCAATATATTGCCCGTCCTTGTTTGTGGCCACTAAGTTAGATGGACAAACATTGCTTATAGCTAGAACACAATCCACCATAGGGCATGGCTCTGACCCATCAACTAGAGTCCCACAAATGGGTTCGATTCGGACTACTTTAACCACTGCCTAACAAAATCCAAGAATATGCATAAATTAATGGCACATTTGGTAGATTGTAATAGTAATTACATAGAAATAGAAATAGATATTACAAGGAATACAAAATGTTGTAATGTGATGCTTATTACTATTCATTTGTTTGGTGACAACATAATAATAGAATCATGAAGACAATGGAATGACAGCATTTAAAATCAAATTTAAGATATATTTTAGGAAATATCTTACTCATATAATTATATTTAAAAAAAAAAATTTATTTGAAAGAGAGATTAGTTATCTTTTTATGATTTTTTATTTTCATAATTGATATGTGCATATGAAAAGTTTGTTTATTTAGAAATATATTAATTGTAGAAATTAATACACTTACTAAGGAATAACTATTACATCACTTTTAGAGATGAGTTGTTATTCCTTATTTTAAAGAATAGCTATTTATAAGGAAAAACTATTCTCTGTAATAAAAATACAACAAAACCACAGAATAATTAAATCATAAGAATAACTATTACATTATAGTACTTATTACACTCTACCAAATATACCATAATATATTTAATACAAAAATAATTAATTTTTTATTTTTAAAGAAACAAAGTCAATTTGTTCATAAATTTTGCAAAATAACACAAACAAAACAATCATCTTAAATTTATGCATACCAACTGAATGGGCACAAATTGCGCTGGAATAAAGTTGCACTTTCGGAACCAACCCAATAAGCCCGAAACGATAAATTTATAGAGAGTGGGCTTCTAATCTAGGTTTAGGGACAGCAGATAACACAGAAGGATAAATTTAATCACAGAATTCATGCATTCTACTCGTATATGGGTGAAAGCTGTCTCATATATTAGTGCCGAAGACTACCTTTGGCCTCTCTTTACAATTTCTCTCTTGTGTGTGTGTATCCCTTTTTCTCTCTCCCCCTTTCTTTCTTCTTCCTTCGCTTTTTATAAGCCCGCATCTTTTTCTCCTTTTTTCCACGTGTAGTCTAGATGCTCTTTTTTAGATATTTTTCCGATCATTCCTTTTTATCAAAGTCTTTGGCGGTAAGTGCAAGGTTGAACTCCAATACTCAGGCGTCACTTCCTCATTAATACGGCCAGAGAGGTAGGTATAGAGCCTTCAATACGGTGGTAGCAGCTTTATCTTTGATATTTGTCTGTCACTTCCCTTTATCCCCTATTCTCTTTTTCCCAGTTTTTGTATCCCAGGTCTTCAGTACGGATGCCCTTGAACCGCTAGATCACTCGCCTCGTACTTGGCAGCATACTGCTGAGGACTTGGTCATTCTCGGACGTCATGTTTCGTGGTGTTCTGCTCATGCATGACACTTTTCTTTGTCACATGACTTCGTAGGCTGGACTTATCATGTCCTCGGACTAATCATGATATTGGGTTGGGCTTTCCTCATCGTGAGAGCCTTTGGGCTGGCCTAATACGTATCTGGGGCCCATTGGCACTACACCAACCAATATATCATTAAAACATTTGACACATATATTATATAGATCATATCTGTAACTTAATATCTATTTATTACTACCTAGGAAGAGTTGGCTTAGTATATTTCAATTAACTTAATTGGTAAAATCTATGATGGTTGAATAAGAGATTTGGGTTCAATTCCTGCTTACATAAAAAATTGATTGGTGTCTTGGTTTGATGATAAAAACTATTATCAGAAGCAGACATCATAGGTTGAAACTCTCTTAAAAAGAAGAAGGAATAAATGGCTTAAGATTATTTAGATTTTTTAAGATAATTCCTCCATAAAGTTCCTAAAACACTACTTATTGAGGATTTCTATAAAAAAAATCGCTCTTAAATTATGACTCATTAACCACACGAAACTCACACTTGTATCATTTAATTCAAAAAATTAATTTATTAAATATTTTATTATTAAAATGTTCCAACAAAAAGAAATCTTGACTATTGCAATTTTTTTATTTGTTAAATTATTTATGAGGTTGCAAAATCTAATTCATGCATTTCAAAATTGATAATATTTTTAATTCCTAATAGAATTACCTTGAAAATTTGAAAAACTAATTGGTAACTTGTGCAATGCACATGAAAGTATTAAATAATATGAATATTTTTTTTTCAAAATATGAATTATGATAATTTTGATAGTTATTAATAGGCATTTTATTATTATTATTATTATTATTATTATTATTATTATTATTATTATTATTATTATTATTATTATTATTATTATTATTATTATTATTTTGGAAAATAAATAGGCATTTTATTATAATTTTTCTTGTAGGTAAAATTATTACGATTTTATTTGCATATAGAACTATATATTCTACCATTCAAAGAAAATATGATGCATTAAAATTCCAGTGGAGCTTTAAATATAAAATAGCTTTTCAAGCCTTGCAATTTACACATCATTACTGTAATATATATATATATATATATATATATATATATTCTCAACTCTACCTAGTCTTAACCTAAATTCCACATGTTATTATTATGTTGAAGCTGTCAAAGTTGTCACTTACCAAATCGAAGCCCAAGCACTCTTTCTTTAGTGCCTGTTGAGGAAAGCTTATTTGTATTGGCTTACCTTACAACTTCAAAAGTTGTACCTAAATTAACAAGTTGAGCAAGTTTGCCAAATGATATTTCAAAGAGTTCAACTCTTTGAGAATCAATTCAAGATTGAATCAGTTAAAATATGTTGAGTAAGTTAACACTTAATAAATATAGTTGCATAGTCAAGACTGTCAATTACAATGACCCCTAACATTAGGGGAGTGGATCTAGACTTTGAAACATTAGAAGAAAAAAATAGAATGACCCCAAACTTGAGAGGTGTGATTTGCAATTGACTCTTTAATATAAATTTGTATGCTTACCCTTAAGAATAAAAGTCCTCTGTCTTAGGGTCAAAATGAGCTTTTACTCCTTTCTCACAAACTGTCCAGCAAAATGCCCTATGTCTAAAACTAATTAGGGAAATGTCCTTATTTTGAAACTTGATTTTCTAAAAATTGAGTTTCAAATGTATAACTTGATTTTTGGAACATCGAATTATAGCGAACTCGAATTCTTTCAAGGAACTTGAGTACTTCACATGGAACTCGAGTTCCATACATTTTTTTTTTTTTAGTTTTCAGTTCGCTATTACTTAATTGTCCAAAAATCGAGTTTTAAATTGAAACTCGATTTTTAGAAAATTGAGTTTCTAAATAGGGGCATTTCCCTAAATAGTTTCAAAAATAGGGCAAAATGCTAGATTTTTTTTTTTTTTTTTTTTTAAAAAGAAGGCAAAAACCCATTTTCTCCCTGTCTTAGTACAACATGAATAACAAGTGATAGAGTAGCACAAAAAAAACTTCCTTCTCATAACTCATAAGCACAACCCCACTTTTCTCAACAACAAAAAAGAGTAAAATTTTGGAATATGTATTTAGTATATGTTTTATTCAAATAACTATTTTGTTGACACAGACATACATGTGCCTCAGTACTTGAAACATATCAGTTTCTTATCGCAAATTTGGGAACACATAATTCCTCTCTATAATTCATGGACAAAAGGTGATAACATAGTCGAGTGCACCTGAGCAGGTAAATGTGCTATTCTTATCATCATAAGCATAGCTATAAGCTTGAGGACATTGTTTCTCAAAGATACGAGAATAGTTTGTGGGTGGACATATTTGAGGGGTGTTAAATGCACCAGTGCAACAGTATTGTGGTTGATTGAAAGCAGTACAAGCGCTCTTGCAAGAAAGCACTCTCCCATCAGACCCTTTCACTTGCAACTCCGCTGGGCAAACTGCATTCACGTTGGCTGGACAGCTTGAGGCCTTGCATTCACCAGTACCTCCTCTTGTGGCTACAGAAACAGGCAAGTTGAAGCCATCTACAAGGCTAACATCGTAATAGTCCATCCCACCATTGGCTGCTGTTAGGACATATGTAGTTCAAGTCTGTGAACATATGTCGCTATTTTATGTAATTGGCTTATCCTTAGACAAAACGCACTTTACTTGTAATTGGGTAGATTTAGGATGTTTTAAACACTTCAAGAAACTTGGGTTCAAGATTAAGTGTTGAAGCCGTCAAAGTCTGTCCAAGAAACAAGTAAGGAAGTGCCAGTTTTTAAAGCTCGACACATACCTCGACACATGCATCTATCGAGCCTTAAGAAGCTGTTTTGCCCCGAGCCTCGACAGCTTCTCGACACCTCTATCTGTCGAGAATTAAAGAAAACAGATTTCCAGTTCTGTTTCAAGTCCAATCCGTGAATGTGTCTTTGGGACTTCTTTTCTCCTTCTCCTAATCCTAGACATATAAAAGGATTATTTTGAGGGCCGTAAAAGCGATGCAAGTTGCACATTCATTCAGAACTTCTTGTTCATGCAATTTGTGATCTAAAAGAAAAAGTTCGTGCCCTAGTTCATCTCTGATGATTTGAAGAACTTTGTAGCCAACAACTCTCTCTCTAGTTGGTGTTTGAAGTCGCGTACTGGGATCCGCGCATCTGGTTAGTCACGTACTTGGGAGCCGTGCATTGAAAGGAGAAACTGTCACTACAGAGCAAGTCCAATTGGGTATTGGGGTAAGAGTTCAACTGTAGGTTGGTAAGGTACTTGGGATTCCTTGCTTGTAACTGCTTGTTGTGATAATAGTGGAGTTTCGGGAGTGGTGACCTTAAATCACCCGGTGGGGTTTTTGCCGTAAGGTTTTCCCCATTCGTAAACAAATCACCGTGTCTTTTAATTTCCGCTGCATTACTTAGTTTGGTGATTTGTTTGTGCTACCACGTGATATTGCATGTTAATTTGATTAATTAATAACTGGGCTAATTTAATTAATCTAAGTTATCACAAGGCGTCAACGTGTTTGCGGCCTGTCAGCTGCTATGTTGATTTCTACTAAAGAAGCTGGCGGGATCGCACCGTTTCCGTTGCATGCAACTTGACCAGTGCTACAATCAGCAGTCTCGCAAGTGAACTTTCCTGAGTTGGTTGAGCATCGGGTTTGGGGCCAGAACCGGCCTTTCCATGGAGCTTGAACATCCAATGTTAAGGATGCTTTGGATGCTAACTCAAATCCAGTATTTGATAGTTGTGGTTTTTGATCCGAAGTTAGGGTTCCGGGCCAAATGGTTCTTGCACAGTTGTTTGTGAAAGTTATTTTAGCAGAGTGAGCACCTGCATGCAAGTAAACCAAACACTTTTGAAGATGAAAACAAAACATATCTTGTAGCCAGGTTGTAATTATGAACCACTACATTATTTTTATTCTGTTTGTAAGTGTTACATTAGTCGACCAAGACCTGACTCAGGCTTGTAATCGTAAGTATCAATCATATAAGGCAATTGAAAGGTGTCTATATAAATAAAAAAATAAGAATCATCGATGATATAAATATGCATGAAATCTAGCACTTGCCCTCAATGTGACCTGTTCATTAGAGGTACAATCCACTATGGACTATTAGAAGAGATCAAGAGAGAAGAACAATTGTCCAGCACAAAAAATCAAAAACGTGTTTCGTGCGAAAAATTAGTGAATATAATAATGAAAGCGTAATTCGTGGCGTTCATGGCTTTATTGTATTGCCGATATGATGGTTGCCGCAACCTAAAATTTTGTGATTAAAAAAAAAATTACTGACAAAAGCAATGTGGTAACGCATATCAGAAGTAGATAGTGATCGAGACATACCAGATAAGAAAAAGAAGGCCAAGGTAAGGCCTTAGAGTGCCATGATTTTCATCATTTTTTCTTAATTTGGTGGTAACAAGTAAATACGATCAATGATGAACTTGGGTTGGGTATGGCTTGGTGCTAATCCCATGAACTTTGCATGGTATATAAAGTGGTTTATACACCGATTCAAAGGCGAAACATGCGGAAAATTGGACTTGGATTTTCTAGAAATTCTTATTGACTCACTTGGTAGTTATTTTCCATACGGAATCGGGTCGCTACTGCTACTGTGAGGGAAAGAGACTGATACATGTGTCAGTATTTGGTAAGGGAAGCAGTGTGAATTAGTAGACTTTTGTATTCAATATTGTTGGGCTTCTAACGTGTGAGGTTGAGACGAAGCACCCTGTCTATTACACCATGACTAAAAGGTTACGTCCGTAGAATTTTTACTTGGGAGATTTGAAGATAATCCTATCCAAAACTAATTTTTCTGAGATTTCAACATGGGAATGGTTTGATGCTTTGAACTTGAGGCGGCTGGAGATATTTAGGGGTCGTTGGGCTACAGATGTAGCCCATTCGTAGGGCATCTAATCCCGGTGTAGGTTCCGTTTCTTCTCCTTTGGCCACAAATATATTGTTATAATTATTGGTTTTTTTAGAAGAGATATTGTCATAATTTCGAAAGGTAAAATTTAACTTGGGGAAAAAAAAAAATTGTGAAAGATTAACTGATTGATCTAGAGTTCTAAGAGTAATTTTATGAAATAGATTTTTAAATTCTTATTCATAAATTTTGAAAAAAGAAAAAAGAAAAAAAAAAAAAAGAATTCACTATCATCATTTTTGTACCCATTTAAATTATTGTCATTCACTAAGAAAAGGGAAATGATCAAATCAAAGTTTTGGTTCTTGCTTGTGCCGACTCAAGGGGTGAGGTAGATAGGGAACCGCCTAAGGCCCCTAATGAAAAAAATGCCCCCAAATTTTTATCAATAAAGGTATAAATGTACTAATAGAAGTATTAGTAGTTTTATATATATAAAAAAAAAAAAACAGTTAAAGAAAAAACTTTTCATTAGATGTGGCAATTATTGTTTGTTAAGTTTTTCTAAGTTTTAGAGTGTAAAACTCATTAATTTCCCACATACAAATGCTGAAATAATTCATTAGTCTCCCATTAATAAATAAATTAATACTCAAATTTTATTTAGAGATATCAAATATATTAAAATTTTAAATCATATTTTTTTAGTATTTGGTTGCATCACTTTATTTTTTTTGCTGGGCATTTGGTCTCATTTGTTAATAAATAGTGTTTATTTTAGTTGTATAGTAATAGAGTAATACAATGGATTTGTTTTAATTTGTAATTTTGCATCTAAAAAAATAGATTTTAAATAATAAAAAAATACCAAAAGTTGAATAAATCTGTTATTAATAAATCTGTTGTCTTAGGCCCTACAATGCTTTGAGCCAGCCTTGGTTCTCACTTAAAGCATAGCTAACAATTTTTTTTTTTCAGAAATTTTCTTTATTTTTATAACTTCTTCTTTAGAATTTTGCTCTTTATTTTCTTAGCCTTAGTATTTTTTTTTTTTTCTTCTAGTTTTAGGTGTTATGACTAGAAGCATGTTTAGGCTGGAAGGGGGTTTCTACCTCATGGGTATGTTACGCAACCTCCGCTTACATACACAACCTAGGAGGCTTGTGTACACAGCCTTAGTCATTCATAGGTAGGCTCTTTTAGAAACTCCAAAAAAAAAAAAAAAAAACCGTTCTTCAATTTTAATATTGTTTATCTGTCCTTTATCTTTCAAAACATGTTAGAAACATGCTTAGAATGTTTAAATCTTATTAGAATCATGCTTAGGATAATTGAATCTTGTTAGAAGCATGTTAAGGATTTGGATGTGTTGAGAATGTGGTAGCTTTCAAAACCCTAGGGATAGAATATTCGTTTTTGAATTTGTAAATGATATGTTTAGAATGTGTGCTTTTGTTTGTGTCTTACTTTTAATTCTTGCATCCATAGGAAAGGTTCCTCCTAGAGGGATCTTTTTTGAAACATGACTACAAGGTACATAAGTGGAGGTTCAACTTAGGATATTTAGGTGCCCTATACCTTCCAAAGTTTGTAACCTAATTTCAAACTCATTTTTGGTTTGTTAGAGCTCTCTATAAAGATTAAAATCGGTTCCTGAACAAAAACCAAATGGCGACTTCCCACCCATAAGGCCAGTGGCGTTCTCCATCTAATTAGGACGGACTCGCCTAGAATTGCACCTTTTACACATGAGCGTGCTCACAAGGCCTTAAAATTGAACTTAGTATGTCACAGGGGAATTACATGGTAGTGATAGCAAACCAAAAACCACCAAATGAAAACAAAACACTGTGGAGATGGGAGCTTTAATATACATTATTGTTTAGTGTTTCCCTGTTTGGTTTAAGTATATTTTGTTAAAATTTAGTTCTGGGTTTCTATGACTGGAAAATGAAATTATATAGGACTAGAATTTTGGTTTCTTACTAGTTCTATTGGAAATAGATTTTGTTAAAATTTAGTTGTGGTTAGTTTTGTGACTGGGGAAATGAATTTATTATTTTGTGTTAATTTGTTTGTTTTTCATTTTTTTTAATAGAAAAAAGTCAAGCATTGTCATCAGAAAAGAGATTAGTGAAAGTAGGCAACGAGTACATTATTGATGTGTGAAGAAACATCCTCCATCTATATATATAAACTGCTAACATATCTAGCATGTCTAGTAATAATATGACTTACATAATTACCTTATTTATGAGTATGAGAAAAACCAAGAGAACAAAGGGCATGTGCAAATAATTTAGCCTAAGTGATAAGGTGACCATATGTCACGTCCCAGTCAGTCCAAAAGAAAGGGAAAAAGAAGAAGTGAAAGTCAGATTTTTGTGGTCCACATGTGCCCCCACCTAACCCCACTTCCCCACCACTCATTTTCACCCACCTCTCTTCTCTCTTTTGGCCGACTCTCTCTCTTTTCTTCTTTCATTTTCTTTCTTTTCTCTTCTCTTAAACACACGCTCATTTCTCAAACTCACCGACCGGCCTCCACTCCAAACCACACCATCTCACCATTATTTTTCCAGCAAGATCACTAGAAAAATACTTAGGAAACCCTAAGCATCTTCATCATTTTATTTGAGGTAAAAATTCTTAATTTTTTTGGTGGGTTTTACACTTTTGAGGTTATTTTTATCTAAGCGTGAATAATGATACCCATGTGATTTATGATCATTAGAAGTGATATTTATGTGTTTTTGTGTATGAGTTTTGTATTGGTGGAATTATTTGATGAGTGGGTATATAATTTGTGCTAAAAATGGCTATTTAAGGTTTATGTATGGTGGAAAATTTAGGGGTTTTAAGTTATAACATGTGATGGTTGGTAAATTTAATTTTTCCATTGCCATTGGGTTTATTTGGAGATAGTTTCTAAATTTCTTGTCTTGGAAGATATTTTGATTTTTGCTTTCATGGGTCTCTTAATGATGTAGTGTAAATTTTATGAAATCTAGTCATAATGTTGGAGATGATATTAAATGGGTTAACTTTATAAATTTGAGTTTATGCCTTGTGAATCAATTTGTTGAGGAACTTTAGAAGTGGAATATGTTATTATTGATGAGGTTAAATACTAGGCTTGCCTAATTAAGTGTTTATTTGGCAATTCCTAAATTGTGGCTAGATACAATTTCAAGCTCTATGCTTATTGTGATAGGTTTACTTGATATTGTTTAGGTTCTAGCTAATTTCCTTGGAGCTTGGAGAATTAGGCTTTTGTGATTGAGAGATAAGTAGCTTTTTAATGGAATTTTTTTAAAATAATCATATTGCATAAAGGTTGTTTTTGGGTTGGACACACTTTTGGAAACTACCTATGGAAACTATATTTTCCTGAAAGCTATTATGTTGTCATAATTGGGACTGTATTTGGGGAAGTGCATGAATTGTTGACATGGAAAATATGAGCATCTTTTATTTAATATTTGATAAGGAAATTATGAACTTTATGGTTTATTAGAAAATCTAAAGATGCTTATCTTGTCTTGTTATGGGAAATTGATATAAAATCTTTTGACAAGAATGAAGTTGAAGATCTTACGAACTTTGTGGAAGTTAGATTATTTAAGGTTTTTCTGAAATTACCTAGATATAAACTATGTATTTAAAAGTAAAGTAACATGTGAGCTTTATGTGGTTTTAACACCATTCCATGTGTGATTTCCTGATGATCACCCGATTTGGTTTTCGTAGTCTTTGTGATAACGGAATCAAATCTAGGTCAGTGTCCTTTCACTTTGGATGACGCGTTCTTCTCTGCTGCCCATAAGAGGAAGAGGTTCCTTGATTGTGTGTGGGTGAGGCTGCTGTTTATGGGGCCAAGAGACCACATGCAAGAGAGATCCTATTTGACGCGCTCTCTCTGCTGCCCATGGGAAGAGAGAAAAACCTTGAGGGTATGGGTGAGGCTGCTGTCCATGGGGCCAAGAGTCTGCATACCAGAGAGGACAATATCATGCTAGTTGTGAATGGGTGGATCCTCTAACTGATCTATGTGGTAGTGTGGTATATTTGTGATAAACTGCCGTATGTTAGATTTTATGGTTATGGAAATTATATTGTTAGCACTCACAGATTATAGTATATAGGTTCAAGGTATTTACTTTGAGAAACTTTGTGTTTCATTACTTAATCATTCTTGTCATATTATTATTATTGAAGATGAAACTTGCATTTCCTCCACCCCCATTAATTATGCTACTTATTGGACTCTGTCTCATCCTATTATTTTTATAAATTTTTAGAGTAGGCAACAATATTTTGAGACAACTTTTTTGTGGCTAATAGTAGTTAGATTAATTACTGATGGAGGCTGAACTTTGAAATGGAGACATTAGATGATGTACATCTTAGAATAGACTTGACTTATTTTTTTGTATATTATAGTGGTTGTGATTGTATTTTCACTGATGGGACAAACTATTGATATATAATTATTTATTGAGACCTCTATTCTTTTGTGGCCAATGATCCTTGTAATTAATGCTTAGAGTTTTTATTTACTTTGAGAGAATATTCAATGAAATTATTATGATAATTCTTGATGTTGGTACATGATAGGATTTATGTGGATTGAATTGTTAAAAAAAGAAAAAAATTTATAGGTACTTGAGACGTCTCTCTCACGCTTTGAACCCTTTGGAGTTTGAGGCGTGACACCGTAGGAGGAGAATGATTCATCTTTACTACAATAAGAGCTTTAATGATAACTTTGGAGTCACCATCTAAAACAATGGATGAAAGATTGAGGTCTTGAGCAAAACTTAAGAACCTCACTGCTGCCATATATTCATCAGCAACCGAGTGTGGTAAGAGTATTTTCTCTTTCGTAAACGTCAAAACCAACCAATCCCTGAGAATTTCGAACAACCACCCCAATTCTGTCTCTCTTGACTCCTTAAACACTGCACCATCAAATTTAACTTTGACTAAAGGGTTTATCGAAGGAGACCAATAAACTCGATTTGGATTTAAGGCCGTGGGAGGAGAAGACTTTTCTGGGATGGCCCGAATAGAATCACAGAGGGTTTTCTTGGCCATTGGGATCAGATCATTAATAGGAAAGGATTTGTCTAGTACCCAAAGTCTATTTCTACGGAACCAATTGCAAAAACATCCAGATCCTTTTTTTCCTCAATTATGTGCTGCACCAAATCTAAAAACTTGGAGAAGTGGTTAACTTGGTGAACACTCCAAGTTGGATCAAAGTCCCATACAACTGAAATTCATTAAGCTGGCAAGCCTGTGGACTTCTATAATCCCCAGTACTGCAACAATATTTTGGATCCTTTAATGCATAACATGCACTATAACAACCAATATATTTTCCCATCCTTGTTTGTGGCCACTAAGTTAGATGGACACACATTGCTTGTATCTTGAACACAATCCACAATAGGGCATGGCCCAGACCCATCGACTAGAGTCCCACCAATGGGTTCAATCCGGACTACCACATTATGCCCATGGTTCAAGCTCACTTCATAAGACACCACAGATTGGTTTATATAGAAATTGAGTAGGGTCACTGGGCAAGTGGGTGGTGGATATTGGCAACTCTTTGTGCCTAATCCAGTCTCCAGTTTCCCATAAAAAATAGAATGAGTCATTGCTGGTGCACTTGGTCCTAGCCCAAATGCTACCTTGACATTCCTTAAGTGTGAAGAATATATATAAAGTTCCCGGATCGTGTCGAGGATTAGAATCACCAATTGACGGTCTGGCACCTAACCAAAGGTCATTGCATTTGTTCTCGTAGTTGAAGATTACCTCAGATTGCCCACCTAAAAAACAAAAGTTCGACTTTATTGATCTTTAGAAAAAGTTTTAAAAAACATTTCACAAACCAATATCCTTAAAGTGTCAATAAAATTTTTCTTAAAAATATTATTTAATAATAGAAAGCATTAAATATGTTTTAACCATGGCTAACAAAAGCCAAGAATATGCGTATATTACATTAATTAATTTCTTTATTTTTTTCAAAAAATAAAGTCAATTTGTACATACCACTATGCACTCTTGGCATGATGATCACTCTATAAGTATAAGTGCTTATGAGGTGTGTGAGGTAAGGATTAGAGTTCAAGTCTCTAAGAAGGAGCTTCATACACATAAACTTAGATTATGTTAAAGTAGAATATCTATATTGTATATATATAAAAACATCAATTTGTACATAAATATTACAAGCGATGATCACTTTATAAGTGCTTGTGGGGTGTGAGGAGTAAGGATCAGAGTTCAAGTCTCTAAAAAAGAACTTCACACACATATATATTTAGATTAGACTAGAATAAAATTTCTATCATGTGTGTATATATATATATATATATATATATACAATTTATACGTAAACATTATAACAACACAAAAACACAAACAATCATCTTAAATTTATGCACACCAACCAATATATTATTAAAATTTTTTGACACATAGTATTAAATAGTTCATAATTGTAATGTAATATATATTTATTACTACCCAGGAAGAGTATTGGCTTAAGAATCTTTAGAGATTTTAAGATAACTCCTCCATAAAATTCTTAAAACACTACTTATTGAGGATTTTCTATAATGACACTAACTCCACAAACATGCTTATTAACCACACGAAACTCATTTTTATCATTGAGAAATGTTAAAGAATAATGAATGCTCTAAGAGTATTAGTTTATGAACTATTTTTAGACATATGTTTATAGGAAAATGATAAAATAATTAGTTTTTTTAGTAGCTTTTTATATTTTCTATGAAAATGATGTTAAAAACTTTCTTAATACATTTTATTAACAATTGCCTTAAGAGCAACCGTTAACATGGTCATTTTATCATTTAAATAAATAAATTAATTTAATAAACTTTTATTTTACTAAATAAATGTTCCAACAACAAAAAATCTTGACTATTGCAAATTTTTGTTAGTTAAATTATTAATGAGATAATTGAAAAATCCAATTCATGCATTTCAAAGTGGATAGATAAGATTTTAAAAACTTCTAATAGAATTGCATTGAAAATTTTGAAAAACTAATTGGTAACCCCTGCAATGCACATGAAAGTTTTATATGATGTGATTTTTTTGGGTAAAAATATGAAATTTGATAATTATAATAGTTATTAATAAGCATTTTACTATAATTGTGTTTATATGGAAAACTATATATTCTAGCATTCAAAGAAAATATAATGTGTGTTAAATTCTACTGTAGCTTTAAATATGAGATAAAATCTAATTCAATTAACATATATACACACACATACGTGCTTCATTTTTTATATATATATTATAAATTCTTAATCCTACCTAGTCTCAACCTTTATTCACGTATTATTATCATGTTAACCTATATTCACGTATTATTATCATGTTGAATCGGTCAAAGTTGTCACTTACTAGATCTAAGCCCAATCACTCTTTCCTTCCTGATTGTTTAGGAGAGCTAACACAAAAAAAAAGAAAAAAAAAACCTTCCTTCTCATAACTCATAAACACTACCACACTTTTCTCAAAACAATGAGTAAAATTTTGTAGTGTTTATTTGGTATATGTTTTATTCAAATAACTATTCGTTGACACACATACATGTGCCTTAAACATATCAGTTTCTTACTACAAATTTGGGAGCGCATGATTTCCTCTCTATAATTCATGGACAAAAAGTGATAACATAGTCGGGTGCACTAGAGCAAGTAAAGGAGCTGTTCTGATCATCAGTAGCAACAATACTGTGGTTGATTGAAAGCAATACAGGCGCTCTTGCAAGCAAGCACGCTGCCATCAGACCCTTTCACTTGCAACTTCGCTGGGCAAACCGCGTTCACGTTGGCTGGACAGCTTGAGGCCTTGCAACTAGTGGCTGCAGAAACAGGCAAGTTGAAGCCATCTACAAGGCGAACATCGTAGAAGTCTGTCCCACCCCTGGCTGCTATGCTGATTTCTACAAAAGAAGCTGGCTGGATTGCACGATTACCGTTGCACGTAACCTGACCGGTGCTACAATCGGCAGTCTCACAAGTGAACTTTCCTGAGTTGGTGGAGCATCGGGTTCGGGCCCAAAACTGGCCTTTCCATGGAGCTTGGACATCCAGTGTTAAGGATGCTTTGGATGCTAACTCAAATCCGGTCTTTGATAGTTGAGGTTTTTGATCCAAAGCTAGGGTTCCTGGCCAAATGGTTCTAGGACTGTTGTTTGTGAAAGTTATTTTAGCAGTGTGCACCTGCATGCAAGTAAACCAAACTCTTTAAAACATAAAAAACAAAACCTATCTTGTACGCAGCAATTTTTACATGTAGATACACTTGTCATGATGATGGTTACTGGGTCGTGAGTGGCAGAGACAGGGAGGGGCCGGGGGGGCTCACTTTTTAATTTTACCCTTAATTGTAGTGTGGGTAGGTAATACAATTACTAACTTATACAAAAATTTACACACCGGCTCTCCCTCAAATTTTAAATTTTTTAAAATCTCGCCTCTTAAAATCTAAAATTTATAACTTAAACCTTTATAATTGGCCCATCAACTTTTTGAAGTAATTTGCAATTGTGGAAAGAACCCAAAAATAAATAAATAAATTATAAAAAACCCAGATGGCAAATTCTAACAGAACCCAAATTCTCCTTTAAACACACACCAAATCAATAGAGATCCACATTAAAATTAAAAAAACGAATATGTCTACATTACTGCGTGTGTGCTGTGCATCTATCCTTTGCGCCGCCAGTCTCCTCGCATGAATCCATGGTTTCCACTCATCTCAGGCTCTTGCTGTGCATGAATCCATGACTACTAAATATTTAGAAGAGATCAAGAGAGAAGAACAAGTGTCCAGCGCATAAAATCTAAAATGTGTTTCATGTGAAAATGTCAATGAATATAATAATGAAAGCTTAATCCGTGGGGTTCATGGCTTTATTGTATTGCCGATATGATGATTGTCGAAACCTAAAATTTTGTGATTAAAAAAAATGACCGACAAAAGCAATGTAGTAATGCATATTAGAAGTAGATAGTGAGGCATACCAGATAAGAAAAAGAAGGCCAAGATAAGGCCGTAGAGTGCCATGGTTTTCATCGTTGTTGCTTTGGTGGTAACAACTAACAAGTATATTTGATCAATGATGAACTTGAGTGTGGTATGGCTTGGTGCTAATCCAATGAACTTGGCATGGTATATATAGCGGTTTATACACTAATTTAAAGGCTAAACGTGATGAAATTTGGACTTTGATTTTCGAGGAATTCTTATCGACTCACTTGGTGGTAATCTTCCATACGGAATCGGGTCGCTACTGCTACCGTGAAGGAAAGAGACTGACACGTGTTACAGTGTTAGTATTTGTTTACAAAACGGTGTCAAACGTAATAGATTTTTGTATTCAAAATTTAACAACGTGTGATGTCGAGACGAAGCATTCAGTCCAGTACAGCATGACTAAAAGGTTACGTGTAGATATTTTATGACTTTAGAAATTTGAAGACAACCCTATCCAAACTGTAAGTTGTGCCAAAACTAATTTGTCTGATTTCGACATGGAATGGTTTGATGCATTGAACTTGAGGCGGCTGGAGTCAGTTACAGCCGGCTCAATGGGTGAGGGCGCGAGGCAAGTAGGCAACCACCTAATGCCTCAAATGAAAAAAAAAATACCTCCAAAATTTTATCAATAAAGATATATATATATATATATATATATATATATATATATACACACACTAATGAAAGTATTAATTATGCGCCAAATATTTACCAAAAAATAAAAAAAGTAGTTTTTTTTTAATCAAAGAAAAACAAATTAAAGAAAAATATTTTCAGTAGATGTGATAATGACTATTTGTTTTTCTCAATTTTAGAGTATAAAACTCATTAATCTCCATTACACAAATGTTGAAAGAATTTATTAATCTCCTATTAATAAATAAATATATACTCTAATTTTATTTAGAGATATCAAATATATATAGTTTTATTAAAAATTTTAATCATAATTTTTTAGTATTTAGTTGCTTTACTTGATAAATAATGTTTATTTTAGCTGTATAGTCATTAAGTAATACGATGAGTTCATTTTAATTTGTAATTTTGCATCTAAAAAAATAGATTTTAAATGAAAAAAGTCCAAAATTTAAATAAAACTATATATGTTTGATATCTCTAAATAAAATTAGCAACCAAGTGGGGTATGTAAGAGTATTTTCTCTTTCATAGACACCAAAACCAAGCCCTGAGAATTTCGAACAACCACCCTAATCCATGCTTCTCTACTCCTTAAACTCTGAACCATCAAACTTAGCTTTGACGTTCTATAAAATAAAAAAAATAAAAAATAAATAAAAATTGACTAAAGGGTTTATCGAAGGAGACCAACAAACCTGATCTAGATTTAAGGCAGTGGGAGCAGAACGTTTTACTGGGATGGCCAAAATAAAATCAGAGAGGATTTGCTTGGCCATTGGGATCACATCATAGAAGGAAATAAGGATTTGTCTTCTACCCAAAGTCTATTTCTACAGAACCGATTGCAAAAACATCTAGATCCTTTTTTTTCCTCAGTCAGTGTTGCACCAAATCTATAAACTTGGAGAAGTGGTTAACCGTTAACTTGGCGAAAACTCCACGTTGGATCAAAGTCCCATACAGCCGAAAGCCATAATGCGTGAATCACATTTTGGGGAAGTTGCTTACAATGTTCACAAACACCTTTAGTTAACACATTCCTTCGGACTAAATTAGTTTATTCATTTTTTGTTATAACGTAACTAAGAGTCATAGTATTGTAATTTTTTTGTAAGACAATGTAATTCAAATTTCATTTGAATAATGAGGTAATTTATTAAATTGTGGTTTAAAATAATTTCTTGATTTAATCCTTAAATAATCAAGTGGTGCTTTCAAATTGTAAAACCCTAGATGTATGGTTAACTATTGTCAATCGGGTATTCATTTTAGGATACACATGCATTTGACCTAACATTTTCTTTGGTCATGGTTATCACACCCACATTGATGCCTATTGAGTCCAACCATACTTCCCAATAAGAACAAGTTGTAAAGTTTTAAAATATTTCAATACTATTGCTCATACACAGGAATATGACATCATTCATCTCATTAGAAGTATAGAAATTGCACAATTCACACCATTGTATCATTTGAATCTACCCAATATACCTTTTCAAGAATTTTTATTTTGTGAAGACTAAAGATACAAAACAGCCGCATTGTTCTATTCTATCAAAAAAGCCGAAAAAAAACCGCCCCCCCCCCCCCCCCTTCCCCCCCAAAAAAAAACCAAACATGGCTAATTTATGCAGGACAAAAGGTGATACTGAAACTCGTTGCCCCACTGCAAGTATAAATTGGAGGTTGATTATCACCAGGATAAGTGTGGGCTAGACCACATGCTTTCTTGAAGATACTTGAGTACTCATTAGGCTGGCAAGTCTGTGGACTAGCAAATTTTCCAAAGCAACAATGTTTTGGATCCTTTAAAGCATCACAAGCACTAAGACAACCAACATAGCGACCATCCCTGCCCTTGGCCACTAAGTTAGGCGGGCACACATTGCTAAAATCTTGAGCACAATCCACCACAGGGCATGGTCCAATACCACCAACTAGAGACCCACCAACGGGTTGGATCCGGACCGGCACGTTATGCCCATGGTTCAAGTTCAGTTCATAGGAGACCACAAGGGGATTGGTTTGTAGTGGTTGGTTAATAGTGAAATTAAGTATGGTCACTGGGGAATTGGGTACTGGCCATTGGCAAATTTTGTTGCCACCACAATCTCCAGTTTCACATGAAAAATAATTTGAGGCATTGAGGCTGCACTTGGTCCTTCCCCAAATGAAACCCTTCCATTGATCAGGCATTTGAAGGGTCTTTGAAGTTCCTGAAGTGAACTCAGGATCACTATCACCAATTGATGGGGTGGCCCCAAGCCATATGGACTCGGTGCATCGGTTCTCGTAGTTGAAGGTTACCGTAGACAGTCCACCTGAAAAATATTGTTTCAAATTTAGACAGTGTATATTGCTTTTGAAAAATAGTGTTTCAGATTTCATGTATGATTTACACATCTTTTATTGATATCCACGATTAAAACAAGAAATAAATAATGTGCATGGAATATGTACACTAATGAGGGTGAATGTAAACTTTACTCGATCATCCCATACTTTTTTTTTTTTTTTTGGGTTAAAACATTAAAACCTCTCCCATACTTTAACCACTACACTATTAGTCAATAACATAAAACATGGGCGCCAGGATTATTGAACTTGATACGTTCAAGAACTTTATACGTGAAAAGCTGATATCACTTTGCCCGTTTGCCTAAATCACTTAGACAATGAGATCTTGGTTAAAGTCAATATATTGTCATTCTCACGTTTAAGGTTCTTATGCCGCTAGCTTCTTTGCTTCTCCTCATAAATATCAATATTAAGGTGTATTTAAAATTTACACATATCTGTGATATTTTTGTGATATTCTACCATTTAGAAAAAGAAAAGAGAAGGGCGTATCAATCGGTTACCTGTAATGAACAAGAGAAGAAGGATGGTGAAAAGAGCTCCGCCAGTCATTGTACCTTTGATTTTGAGTTAAGAATATAAGTTGGAGTTACCAAATAAGTTAAGCAAGGGAGAATTTATAGGAAAGCTAGGGTTTGTATTTGGAAGGAAAGCCAAGCGTGATTGGAAATCAATTCATTGACTTGATAGGAAAGCCAAGCGTGATAGGAAAGCCAAGCGTGATTGGAAACCAATAGAATTTATTGATTCTATTAAAAAGTTGACTTGATAAAAATCAATTCCCATATCATTCATATATATATATATATATATATATACCAAAAATCAATCAAATATTAACTTCGCCAATCATGCTTCCATCGCCTTTCTTGTAAACAGTCACTTACTAATTTGGCTATTTCAATTTACACTTTCAACTCAATTTATATATATATATATATATATATATATATATATGAATGACACAGGAATTGATTTGTATCAAGTCAACTTTTTAATAGAATCAACGAATTTTTAACTTGCCAATCACGCTTGGCTTTCCTACAAAATACAAACCCTACCTTTCCTATATATAAATTCTCCCTTGCTTAACTTATTTGGTAATTCCAACTTATATTTTTAATATATATGTATATTGAGTTGAAAATGTAAATTGAAATAGCCAAATTAGTAAGGGATTGTTTATAAGAAAGGCAATGGAAGCATGATTGGAGAAGTTAATATTTGATTGATTTTAGGCTTCCATCCCATTTATTCTATTTTGACCAAAATTCACTCTAGGATTGAGATCCAATGCAATAAGAAAAATTTTAACTTTCAAGTTTTTAGTATCTTACTATTGAGCAATGTCAACAGCCACATCATCACCCATTTTTAACATTCTATCTAATTTTTTTATTTTTTTATTAATTTCTGTAGATGCTCTTTTTTTAGAAGCCTGGCAGGAGGAAAAGCCCAAAGATATGGGCATAAGAGAGTAGGATGGAAATGCTATTAAGCCCAAGCGGCAGGAATAATGGATCTTGGGTCCATAAAGGAAACAAATGGACTCTGAAGAAGTAAATGG